>CM030365.1:206970083-207677795 GCA_017893485.1 Hemerocallis citrina
CGTCATGAGATTTATCCATGATGGCTTTAATTTGGATCGTTTGGAAAGAACGAAATTGCAGGATCTTCTCTAAAATATCACATACTATTAATTTCTTAATCGATGACCTTCTATTTTATACTAAATTATGGGCTTTTATCCTTAATCCCTTTAAGCTTCTAAGCTTCATCTCTTTCATCTCTTTATATAAAAATAACCTCTTGTAAGAACCTCTTATAAGATATTTCTGTCCTTTTTTCACCTCTTACAAGAGCCTTTTCTCTACTTTTAGATATTTTTGCCCTTACTATATAATTTCTCTATTTATACCAACATTTCATATCTAAAATTAAGTAAATCGTCACATTTCTCACATAGTAGACAAATTTGGTCATAATCCATAATTATCGTCATTCTTCTTTCAACAAAAAAAACCCACATAACATGCGACACTCCATCTACAACAGGTGACACTCCATCTCCTCCAGCAATTTCACCAATTGAAGCCCCAACAGCAGATTCACCTCCTCCAGCAAGCGATGTGGTCCCCATTATAGTAGTAGAGATAATTATATAGAACTAAAAAGATAAATCATGATTATAAGCATTTTCATAGAAAGAAATAATAATAACCCATGTATCAAAATTTTGGGTATACTTGTTTTCTGTTTGAGCAAAACTCTAAACCTCAAAATTTTGAAATTAGACTATGGCCGTGAGTGTATATCTAAACACATTTTACCTAAAAGTTGCGAAAGAGTTTTAAAAATTTAAGTTTTCTTTGAGTACACACCCTAGAGTATCCAAGGAGTATCGGCAGCCGATACGCACCAAACACGGCTGTCGGCCTTTCGGAAGTACCCGTGCTTCCTGGGTCACAATTAATTAAGTTGGATCTGATGTGAACAGATTTGATGCATTGGACAAGGTGCGGATTGCAAATATCAAGCTGACTTGACTCTTTTGAAAAAATGGTTACCCTTGGGAGCTCAGGTTTCACGGATCGCATGAAGATTTCTCTCTTGGCCAATTGCAATTATTCATCAAATTATGTGTAACTTTGGGGGTAGCCTTCATTTATATAAATAGATTCACTCTAGCAGTCTAGCACTTGAGTCCTATTCCAGATTATAAAGAGCAATTTGATCAAACCATGTCTGTGTGAAGGCGTCCTATCCACCAGTCTTGCAACTTTATTCTTAGTAGTTGTAGCTATTGTGATGCTGTCTAATTTTGTCTCAGAAACCTACCATTGCTTGTTTGTTTTAGTATTTGTGAGGTGCATACAGTCTGTCGTTCTTGTTATCACTAGGGACACTTTGGTAGTTATCTTTGCACAAGAATTGGCTGAATAATGCTTCATGGAAAGAAGATCTTGAAATCATTAATTTAGGGGTAATGTAGTCTTTTTAAGTGATGGAAGACTTTTAAGATTTTGAAAGAGGCTATTAGAAGCCGTTTAGGTTTAGAAGCAATTTTGGGAGAAATCTCTTACAAGAGGTAAAAAAAAGAACACTAAAAAAACTCTTGTAAGAGGTGGACCACCTCTTACAAGAGGTAAATCACTTATAAGAGGAGAAAAAGAACACTACCTAAGTTCAATAAAACGATAAGCAATTAGAAAGCATTAAATCCTCAGAATCTTTGTTCTCCAATCCTAACAAGAAATTCTCCATCAACACATGTAAACACTTCATCTAAAAAGAGGAGAAAAATTATCCTTCGATTAAGTCATGGACAGCAAGTAGAGAAAACAAAGAACAATGGAATAACAGTATAACAATGAATTCAATGGATTAATAGGAATCAATAACACGAGACAATAACAATAATTAATATCATGATAGTCGATACAATGGCTATAAATAATGATTCAATATTCAGTAACAATAATCAATGATCAATAACAATAACACTTAGCCAATATTCGATATCAATAGGAATAATGAGGGAACAATATGCAGTGTTGATGTCGTGTTAATTCTTAAGTCTATTATCATTTTAATCCTAATTAATGTATGTACTACTGCATCCCATTCTACAGGTTCGATGCATACAATCAATTTCGTTTAAACTTAAGTGGAAGATTCTATAGATCATGTACTCGGCAATGATAATCAATATTCAATGCACGATACGGTCTTCGGTAACGATACAATACACGATAGATTGGCTTACGGCCATAATCCACAATCACATGATAAAACAATAGCCGGAATAATTTTTAGGGAAACACGGGCCCCTCCTCCGAGTACAGTCATTGTATCATCAACTACTCCAGTCAATTCCTTAAACTCCGGCTTATTAATTATTTTATTAATGCAACAATATAATATGCAATTAAGAGACATGAGATGAACAATAGTATCAATAGGAGAGCAATAGGATTATAACTTGAATTGGACAATTAGAAAAATGAAAATAGGTTATTAGGATCATGCAATGCATCAACATACATTAATTCGTACAATACTACGATATAGGAATAATTAATCTATTAAAAACTGGATATAAAATTCTTGACAGCAAGAGTAATCTGTACAAAAATACAGTTTCTCGCTATTTTAGAACTCGAAAACTAAATACGTTAGAAGTTATAGAAACTAGACTTCCACACGGTTCCAACGCATATTTAAAGTTCAAAATCCGACAACAGTAGCTAGGTTAAACACATCATTCGTTACAGATTATATGTTTAGGCAGAATCTCGATATCATGTTGTTTTATTTTTAGAAACAGTAAAAACTCAATAGTAAATTCATTAAAAATATTTTCTAGACTCCTAAACATGATTACTAACAATCTGAAAATTATCAGAGCAAAATTTTATGATTTGGTCAGCCTTTTTTCTATTTAAACATGAAAGATATAAGAATCTGAAAATCTGAAAGTAAAAACACAGCTGTAGTAAAACGGGCATAACTTTTGCTACACAATTCGGAATTTAGAATTTCAAGATGTTCTGAAAACTATAAAGATAAGGCTACAATTCTTATTCAGAAAATTATTCATTTTAAGATCATTTACTGGTTCAAAAATAGCAGTCAATATACAGGCCAGCAAGTAAGATACAGGTTTTAGGGTATTTTCATGAAAATAAATTAAATACACATGATGCGTATCAATTCTATAGTCAATAAATTATATAATCAGCATGATGAGTGTCAAAACATGATAAATAAAATTAGAACACATACATACACTAATTTATCATCAATCAACCATCAATCGATCAAACAATATACAACCTAGCAATTTTCTCTACAACAATTAATCGTGTTATGGGAGGCATAAAATTTTTCTTAATCTTCAATACTATATGATGTATGCAAGATTCAATATTTTTGGAGTCAAAAGTGACACGATGTCAAATAAATTGGGGTTAGCTCGTGTAAACCCTCAATATACCCAACGAAAGAGATGAACAATTTACAATACGATAAACAAAGGGATCTACTTGCAAGAGTTTCAATAAAATTTGAATTTGATACAATTAACAATTCAAGAGGACAGTGAATTGCCTGTTAGATGATAATTTCGAATATATAGAATAACGGGATGAGAATCCCGGGTGACGAATCCACGAACACGGGAACACATGCGAACTACGTGCAACACCCACACAAAACGGTAAACACCAACCACAGATCAAATCACCAAACACCAAGATCACTCCCTTCTCTTCACAAACAGTAAACACCAAACGACAACACAGGATCTCCAATCCTCACACAAAATAGCATACACCAAACTCAAACCAAACACCAAACAGCCGACTCCAATCCTCTCTCTCTTCACCTGAACAGCAAACAGCCAAGAGGGAGAGAGAGACAGCTTTAGGGATCGATGGAGACTGTGGGCGGCGACGCTGGTGGGGAGGGGCGACTGGCGGTTGACAGGGCAAGGCGTCGACGGCAGGGCTCGAGCGGAATTCAGCTGAAGGAGGGCATTGGGGTTTGGCAGCTCTGTTTTGGGTGGGAAAATAGAGAAGCAGCAGGCATCGGTGTCGGGGGGGGTCTGGGCGATGCTGAGGAGGATGACGAGATGATGATGGATGATGGTGGTCGACTGCGTGCAGTTGAGGGTGGTTTGACGACAGGCGGAGGAGGGAAGGTGATGGGGCGCGAGGAGGTGATGGGTTCGATCGACGAAAAAGGCGAAGATGAGGAGGTGAAGGGAGGAGAAGCTCGACGGGGTGCAGTTGAGCGAGGATGGTGGGGAGTTCGATGATGGCGGCAATGGTGGGCGATGCAGGGACAGGGAGAAGTCGATGGGGCGACTGAGGCGAGGTCGGGGGTGAGCAACACAGGGTGACGGGATGATGAGGATGGGGAGGCGAATGGCGGTGAGAGGTAGATGGGTGCTCGGGGTGAAGGAGCAAAGGCGGAGCAATGGGAAGACAATGGGGCAGGCGTTGGGTTTCTGAAGGAGAACAGGGGAAGGGGAAAGGGTGTACATGACGGGGGTAGGGGTTAGGTGAGGGGTTAGGGTAGGTTAGAATAGTATTTATAAGATATATAGGATGTTGGGTTATAGGGTAGAGGGTTGGATACATTAAGAAGGGCCATTGGGTTTTGGGTACAAATTCAATAGGAAATAAAAGAATAAATAAATAAAATAAGATTATAGAGTTCATAGATTTTATATATATATATATATATATATATACACACACACACACACACACACACACACACACACACACACACACACACACACACACACATTAAATCAACTAGTGAAGTACATATAAAATGGAGTATGTTCGGGCTTAAAATAAAATAATAATAACAATAACGATAATAAGAGCATCTGTAGTCGTTTGCTAAATATGCATAATATGCATATTTTCGCAAAAAAATGTGCTGCAGTCGTTTGCTAAATATGCATATTTTGCATATTTTGCTACAGCAGATTGCTATAAATGAGAGCGGATATGAGAATCATGCATAATTTAAACGACGCAACTTCGAGTTCCATCGCTCTAAAAAAATTATTAATTTAATCGTCAGACGCAACTTCTCCTTGCATCCCCCCCAAAAAAACAATCTTTCACAAATTAAAAAGTCGGAAAATGAAGAACCCCTCGGACGCAACTTGATGTTGCGTCCCTCTCACTTCCGGATTTGTCGGACGTCCGTTTGGTTTTTTTATATAAAAAAATTGAATTACCATTTTGCCCCCTCTTCATTCAACGGCTATTTTTTGCTTTCCCAAATAAATCCAACGGCTCTTTTTTTATCTGAACAACTCACTAAAATTTTGTGTATATAGTACCCATCCTGACCGAATATTAGCATCAAAATTGTCTAAAAAAACTTTCAGATCTCAAGTTTCTATTGCCTCTCTGTCTTGTATTGAGTTATTTGTGAAAGAAAATCAATGGCGAGCCGAAGTGCAAGGGGGGAGCATATACATCCTAGGAAGATGTTCTTCTGTGCTAGAGTTGGATTACTATAACTCAACATCCACTGATCGGTAACGATCAATCCAGGGCACAGTTCTGGGAGCGTATTTTTTCTACATTTAATGTATTATTAGGAACTCCGACCGACAGAACAGTTAGCTCACTTACTAGTCGATTTCAACTGATTTCGAAAGAAGTACCCCTATTCATAGCAAAATTGAGAAATGCAACTACTAGGGCCGGTAGCAGAACAACCGAGACAGATAAGGTATGTAGAAAAAAGTAGGATTTAAAGTTATTATTTGTATTATTTGTGTACATAATAACGTTTGTAATTTCAATGTTGTTTCAGATTCGCGAAGCCAGAGTAGAATATATGGCATCTGCAGGGAGAGCTTTCAAATTTGATGAATGTTATGAGATTCTTAAAGATCAGGCGAAGTTTTCATTGCGTACTACACAAGTGTTTAATCGAGTACAAAATACCCAATCCGGTAAAGGGAGTGGTAGCCAAAACTCTCCCACAATAAACAACTGGGACTCGGATATACCCGTTGATATGGATTCACCTACACCCCTTACCCGACCACCAGGTCGCAAAGCTGCTAAGAGGAAGGGAAAAAGAATGGCCGAAACATCAGAATACAAAGATATGGCCGAAGAAACAACCATTTTTACATCTGTATACAAAGAATCGCAAGATAGGAGGAATGCGATAAAAGCCCGAGAATGCGATATTAAAGAATGGGCCGAGGAAGATCGCATTATGGGTATCGATCTGAACACGTTACTAATGAATCAACGATATTATTTTATGTGTAGGCAAAACGAAATTCTACAAAAACAAGGTTACGACGATGGGTAAAGAACATTAGCCCAAAATTTTGTATTTTACCTTAATATATTGTAAGCATGCAATTTTTATTGCTAATATATCCTACGGTATTAATTTGAAATGAAGATGAATCCTGTTTTCACAATATGGCTCCATAGTATCCTGTGTGATTAAATTGAATTTTAATTACATGGTCCCTACGTTATTAGTTTAAATTATAATTGCGAATGTATCCTGTGTTAATAATATGGCAACGATAGTTAATAATCATAATTATCGGCCTACAATACGCTTCAAATATTAAATCATAGTTCAAAGTAGTACATTAACTACGTTTATAGTTATTTAATCATAGTAAAAGTTACAAGAAAATAGGAATACATAGTAAAAATACATGCTAAGTGGAGTTACTCATCTCCATATTGATTCTAAATATGCTTCACAAGATCTTGACAAAGTGCATGATGTTTTTGCCGATCATATAGAATGACATTGCGAACGATTCGGCCTTCTTCATCAATTGGTCCACCTGTGCTTGGTTCAATCCCAATCGAGTCAGGAATTTGATCATAATCATAATCAAGAATTCCTTCGTCACGTTCATCCTTAACAATCATGTTGTGTAAGATGATATATGTTTTCATAATATATGACAGACTATGTGCACCCCACATACGTGCTGGATCCTTGACTATTGCAAATCGTGATTGTAAAACTCCAAAAGCACGTTCCACATATTTTCTTGCACCCTCTTGCATTTCTGCGAATTTTTTTTCTTCTTTTGTGTATCTAGTGCGGTGTAAGTTTTGACAATGGTTGTCAAAGGTGGGTATATACCATCTGCTAAATGATAGCCCATATTGTAATTGTGGTTGTTGATGACAAAATTAGCTGGAGGTGCACAACCATCAAGAATCTCATTAAATAAAGTTGACCGGTTCAGCACATTTAGATCATTATTGCATCCTGGCATTTCGAAGAATGAATGCTAGAACCAAAGAACATAAGAAGCAACTGCTTCGAGAATAATAGTCGGTTTCCGAACATGTTCTGTGTACTGGCCCTGCCATGCTGCTGGACAATTTTTTCACTTCCAATGCATGCTTCTACACTACCCAACATCCCAGGGAAGCCCCGAGCACTGTTCTCTTCGAGTAGTCTTTCCACATCGACTGGTGTTGGTTTTCTCATATATTGATTACTAAATAAAGTTTCAATTGCAAAACAAAAATAACGAAGAGTTTTCAATACCGTTGTTTTGCATATACGTACATATTCGTCAACCGCATCAGCCGTACCTTCATACACCAAACATCGTAGTGCCGCTGTAATTTTTTGATGAGGAGTTAAGCCAAGTTGCTTACAAACATCCTGGGATTGGAGAAAATACTGATCGTAACCCACAACAGCATCCAATACCCGATTGAAGAGTTGTCGGTGCATACGGAATCGACGACGAAAAATTGAATCTGGGTAAACTGAATTTTCGGCAAAGTAGTCTTTCCACTTCTGTTTATGACCTTCTTCTCTTTCCCGACGAATGTAACGACGACGATTGATTTGTTCACTAGCTTGGATTGCCTTGCCAATCTTAACTAGACGGTTGTGAACAATCCTAGCAACAACATTGTTACCCTCCTCTGATGAATCATAAGATGAACTTGAGGAAGAAGGTACATGTAAATTAGCCATGGTTAATTAGAAGGTAAATTTGCAGTGGGTTCTTTTGGAGTTGAAGTTTACAAAGTGTTGTCGAGAAATAAATGTACACAGGATGGCAGCATATAAATACTGATCATGCTGCTTGAAGAAGAATGAATCAGCAATGTCCTGTCCAATCTAAAAGTTAACAAATAGGTGTAAAAAAAGTCAAAACCAACACATCGTAGATAGGAAAGTAACTTTGAATAATGGGTACGGAACTGAATAAATACAAAAACCTACTTCACTACAATCTAATTATGGAGGTGCTAGCCATGTGACATTAATGTTGTGACTACAATACCCTCAAGTCTACAATCCCTAAGTTAATACAATACCCTGGCATTAATTATGTGGTTTTAGAAATGAGGAAATAGAAAATGTTCAAATTGACAATAATACCCTCATGTGACATTTTCTGATTGAAATTTACAGTTGGATATGAATAACATCAAGGTAAATAGAAAATAAATGATGTACAATTTTTCCTATTCTTCATAATTATACTGTGTTTCAGGCACAAATGAGGACGTAGATGCTCCGGTGTCATCTAAATTCGGATTCAATGGTCTATGTCGGGAATTAGATGATCTGCTCATCGATACAGATTGCCTAACATTTGGTAATTCACGAGAAATTGATTCCCTCAATACCATTTCTAAAAGTATTATTCGTCGAAGCTGTACTTCGGAGTTGCTCAATTGTTGACAATGAGTGTATAACTCCTCCTGTAGAAAGGTATAAGATATATAAAATAATGAAAGTAAGTAAAATACATTGTAACATAATAACATTAATAAAGCCGAAAATGTATACACAATTTTGGTAACTCACATGTGATGGTTTCCCACTTTGATGAAACAGAACATTCATATTAGCGTCCAAATTCTTGATAAGAGTACCGTCTTGAAAAAGTGGCACTTCAACGTAAGGTTGACCAAGCAATAATAAATTATCTGCAGTGGATTGAGTTGGATACTCGGCTGGTAGCCAAAATGGAGGTGCAGCATATGGCAACTGAACGGAAGTATCTCTAATAGATGCTGGCCCAATGAAATCGACATTGGCTGCATGGGGGTGTCCGCATTATCGGACCAATTGAAATCTTTGCCCAATACTAATCATAAGTGATCTGCTCTACAATCCGTACGAAAGGTGATGCTTCAATAGGTTCAGAAAGTGTATTATTGGATGTCATGAAACGCATGAGAGGAGGTGGGTCTTTTAGGATAGCAATTACTCCAGTAAGTTGTCGAATACAACGATCACCAAGATACCATACACCCTGCAATTAAATGTTCACTTTAGCATAACGAAAATATTTAATCAAAGTAATGTAAATAAATATGACAAACAATTAATATACCTGGCCGCAGTACGTAAAAGTGTGTCGATAATGTGAAATGAATTTAGCAGCTTCAATTTCATATACGTCTTTAATTGTTGACCCATTATATGGCTGCCAAATGATGGAGTAAGAAGTCTGCATCTCCAACTGATCACGAGCCATCGATTGATTGTACATGATAGGATTAGATCGACCTAAATTAAAGAATTCTTTATTCGATCGAATAATTTTCGGCCATACAACAGAATTAGCCATGTGAGTCTCCATAGGCATGTTCCTATCTCTAACTGGAATACAGCAATTCGTGTATTCGTAAGTCTAATAATGTAAAACATAATTATGAAATATGTTATGAACATCACATTTGAAATAACATAATGACATTATTCGACTAAAATTAGTAGCTAATAGATTAAGTATTACATCCAACACTTGCCACGGCCCATTAAATCCCTTCACTTTAAGTCGGTATATGAGTCCAAAGATAAATACAGCAGAGCAAGTACATGACTACCCCAATCGTATTTGGCAACAGCATTCAGGTCTGCAACTGCAGCTAGCCAACCACACCTTACTAAACCAGCACCATTAGGGTAAAGAAATGCACCGAGAAAGTACATAAAGAAAGCTCGTGCAATCCTCGCTATTAGTGCCATATCGGTTTCGACATCTTCAATCATAGTATTGGTAAAATAATTTTTGAAAAATTAATACCATATACCTTGTGATTTCCAATCATTTACTGTTAATTCCGGAAAGAAGCGAGATTGAACAATTTCAAAAGTATATGCCTCATCGTCGCATGGAGGAAACTCGCCGATACCGATAGGAATCCCCGTTAGCATAACCCAATCCAATGGAGTGAAATCTAACTCACCAAATGGTAGGTGGAAAGTGTGGGTAGTGTCCCACCATCTCTCTACGAGTGCCTCAACGAGCTGAATCGACGACTTGTTTGTATTGATTGTCATGAAACGGTGCCATCCCGCCTGCTCTACAGTTGCTTAATAAGTGGGACCCGTAAGCAGTACTGATTGTACATTTTGATTGGTTTCTTACAATTTCCCCTGAATTTGCAGAAATCACCCTCAGGGGTAACAGTAATATATTGACTTATATGTTTGGAATCGTCTACTATACGATTCCAACTAGATTGATCGGCAAAATCAATATTTGAAATCTCTTCTTCACCTTCGTTGCTTGTGTTGGCATAAGCTGGCATTTGTTCTCGCTTTGATTTCAAACGACCAATAAATCTTCGTATCGAAGACATTTTTCTCGACTAATTAAGAAATTGATATAGAGAGTTGGGCTTTATGAAATTGAGATAGAGAGTTGGACAAGAGCAGATTGAGATAGAGAGTTGAGTGAGAGCAGATTGAGATAGAGAGTTGGCCGAGAGCAAATTCATGTTTGCTTCGTTCTATATAACATCAATATATAGAATGAACTATAGGTAATTTGGTCAATTATTTTATTAATAATGCCTAAATTTAAGGAAAAGTAAATAAAGCCAAAAAAATAATAAAGGTTGTCAGACGCAACTTCATATTGCGTCCGAGCCGCCCCGAAAACCCAAACGCAAGGTGAAGTTGCGTCTGGAAAACTTTTTTTTCTCTCTTCCGACGCAATGTGAAGTTGCGTCTGTCAATTAAAAATAATTAATTTCCTCCGAAGAAACTTCAAGCTCCGTCTGTTCTAAGATTTTTATTATTTTAAATTAAATTGGTAAAAAAATACCATTCGACGACTGCATCAAAATGGCCAAATGCTATATGCGTTTATGCATTTGGCCATTGTGCTGCAGTCGTCATTTATGCATTTTTTAGAGCATCCACAGTCGTCATTGTTTAAAAAATGCATAAATTTATAAATGCATATAGCATTTGGCCATTGTGCTGCAACATAAATGCATATAGCATTTATGCATTTCTTTAAAAAATGCATTTCTTAGCATTTGGCCATTGTGCTGCAGTCGTCATTTATGCATTTTTTAATGGCTATATGCTATATGCATTTATGCATTTTTTAGAGCATCCACAATTGTCATTGTTTAAAAAATGCATAAATGCATAAATGCATATAGCATTTGGCCATTTTACTGCAGTCGTCGAATGGTATTTTTTACCAATGTAATTTAAAATAATAAAAATCTCAGAACAGACGGAGCTTGAAGTTGCGTCAGAGGAAATTAATTATTTTTTAATTGACAGACGCAACTTCACATTATGTCGGAAGAGGAAAAAAAAATAAATTTTGCCAAACGCAACTTCACCTTGCGTCCAGGTTTTCGGCGGCGGCCGGGGCGGGGAGGGGGGGGGGGGGGGGGGGGGCAATATGAAGTTGCGTCCGACAACCTTTAATTTTTTTTTAATTTACTTTTCTGTAAATTTAGGCTTTATTAATAAAATAATTGACCAAATTACCCCTAGTTCATTCTATATATTGATGTTATATGGAACAAAGCAAACATGAATTTTCTCTCGGCCAACTCTATCTCAATCTGCTCTCGCTCAACTCTCTATCTCAATCTGCTCTCGCCCAACTCTCTATCTCAATTTCATAAAGCCCAACTCTCTATATCAATTTCTTAATTAGTCGAGAAAAATGTCTTCGATACGAAGATTTATTGATCGTTTGAAATCAAAGCGGGAACAGATGCCAGCTCATGGCAACACAAGCAACGAAGGTGAAGCAGAGATTTCAAATGTCGATTTTGCCGATCAATCCAGTTGGAATCGTGTAGTAGATGATTCCAAACATATAAGTCAATATATTACTGTTACCCTTGAGCGCAGTTTCTGTATATTCAGGAAAAATTAAAAGGAACCATTCAAGATGTACAATCAGTACTGCTCACGGGTCCCACTTATTAAACAACTAGTAGAGCAGGCGGGATGGCACCGTTTCATGAAAATCAATACAAACAAGTCGTCGATTCGGCTCGTCGAGGCACTCGTAGAGAGATGGTGGACACTACCCACACTTTCCATCTACCGTGTGGTGAGTTGGATTTCACTCCATTGGATTGGGTTATGCTAATGGGGATTCCTATCGGTATCGGCGAGTTGCCTCCATGCGACGATGAGGCCTATACTTTTGAAATTATTCAGTCTCGCTTCTTTTTGGAATTAACAGTAGATGATTGGAAGTCACAAGGTATACGGTATTAATTTTTCAAAAATTATTTTACCAATACTATGATTGAAGATGCTGAAACCGATATGGCACTAGTAGCGAGGATTGCACAAGCTTTCTTTATGTACTTTCTCGGTGCATTTCCTTACCCTAATGGTGTTGGTTTAGTAAGGTGTGGTTGGTTAGCCACAGTTGCAGACCTGAATGCTGTTGCCAAATACGATTGGGGTAGTCATGCACTTGCTCTACTGTATTTGTCTTTGGACTCATGTAGCAGACTTAAAGTGAAGGGGTTTAATGGGCCGTAGCAAGTGTTGGAAGTAATACTTAATCTATTAGCTAATAATTTTAGTCGAATAATGTCATTATGTTATTTCAATTGTGATGTTAGTAACATATTTCATAATTATGTTTTACAGTATTGGGCTTACGAATACACAAATTGCTGTATTCCAGTTAGAGATAGGAAAATCCTTATGGAGACTCAAATGGCTAATTCTAATGTATGGCCAAAAATTATTTGATGGAATAAAGAATTTTTTGATTTAGGCCGATCTGATCCTATTAGGTACAATCAATCGATGGCTCGTGATCAGTTAGAGATGCACACTTCTTTCTCCATCATTTGGCAGCCATATAATGGGTCAACAATTAAAGATGTATATGAAATTGAAGCTGCTAAACTCATTTCACGTTATCGACACGTTTTTACGTACTGCGGCCAGATATATTAATTGTTTGTCATATTTATTTACATTACTTTGATTAAATATTTTGGTTATGCTAAAGTGAACATTTGATTGCAGGGTGTATGGTATCTTGGTGATCGTTGTATTCGGCAACTTACTGGGGTAATTTCTATCCCAAAAGACCCACCTCCTCTCATGCATTTCATGACATCCAGTAATAGACTTCCTGAACCTATTGAAGCATCACCTTTTGTACGGATTGTAGAGCAAATCACTTATGATCAGTATTGGGCAAAGGTTTCAATTGGTCTGACAATGCCGACACTTTCCCATGCATCCAATGTTGATTTTATTGGGCCAGCATCTATTAGAGATACTTCCGCTCAGTTGCCAAATGCTGCACCTCCATTTTGGCTACCGACCGAGTATCCAACTCAATCCACTGCAGATAATTCATTATTGCTTGGTCAACCTTACGTTGAAGTGCCACTTTTTCAAGGTGGTACTCTTTCAAGAATTTGGATGCTAATATGAATGTCCCGTTTCATCAAAGTGGGCAACCATCATATGTGAGTTACCAAAATCGTGTATACATTTTCGGCTTTAATAACGTTATTATGTTACAATGTATTTTACTTACTCTCATTATTTTATATATCTTATACCTTTCCACAGGAGGAGTTATACACTCGTTGTCAACAATTGAGCAACACCGAAGCATAGCTTCGACGAATAATACTTCCAGAAATGGTATTGATGGAATAAATTCCTCATGAATTACCAAATGTTAGGCGATCTGTATCGATGAGCAGACCATCTAATTCCTGATATATACCATTGAATCTAAATTTAGATGATACCGGAGCATCCACGTCCTTATTTGTGCCTGAAACACTTATTATTATGAAGAATAGGAAAAATTGTACATCCTTTATTTTCTATTTACCTTGATGGTATTAATATCAACTTGTAAATGTCAATCAGAAAATGTCACGTGAGGGTATTAATGTCAATTTGAAAATTTTCTCTTTCTTCATTTCTAAAACCACATAATTAATGTCAGAGTGTTGTATTAACTTAGGGATTATAGACTTGAGGGTATTGTAGTTACAACATTAATGTCACATGGCTAGCACCTCCATACTTGGATTGTAGTAAAGTAGGTTTTTGTGTTTATTCATTTCCGTACCCATTATTCACAGTTACTTTCCTATCTACGAAGTGTTGGTTTTTACTTTTTTTTACACCTATTTGTTAACTTTTAGATTGGACAGGACATTGATGATTCGTTTTTCTTCAAGCGGCATGATCAGTATTTATATGCTGCCATCCTGTGTACATTTATTTCTTGACAACACTTTGTAAACTTCAACTCCAAAAGACCTCACTGCAAATTTACCTTCTAATTAACCATGGCTAATTTACATGTACCTTCTTCCTCAAGTTCATCTTCTGATTCATCAATGGAGGACAACAATGTTGTTGCTAGGATTGTTCACAACCGTCTAGTTAAGATTGGCAGGCAATCCAAGCTAGTGAACAAATCAATCGTCGCCGTAACATTCGTCGGGAAAGAGAAGAAGGTTATAGACGGATGTGGAAAGACTACTTTGCCGAAAATTCAGTTTACCCTGATTCATTTTTCCGTCGTCGATTCCGTATGCGCCGACAACTCTTCAACCGGGTATTGGATGCTGTTGTGGGTTACGATCAGTATTTTCTCCAATCCCAGGATGCTTGTAAGCAACTTCGCTTAACTCCTCATCAAAAAATTACGGCGGCACTATGATGTTTGGCGTACGGAGGTGCGGCTGATGCGGTTGACGAATATATACGTATATGCAAAACAACGGTATTGAAAACTCTTCGTCAATTTTGTTTTGCAATTGAAACTTTATTTAGTACTCAATATATGAGAAAACCAACACCAGTTGATGTGGAAAGACTACTCGAAGAGAACAGTGCTCGGGGCTTCCCTGGAATGTTTAGAAGTGAAAAAATTGTCCAGCAACATGGCAGGGCCAGTACACAGGATATGTTCGGGAACCGACTATTATTCTCGAAGCAGTTGCTTCTTATGATCTTTCGTTCTGGCATTCATTCTTTGGAATGCCAAGATGCAATAATGATCTAAATATGCTGAACCGGTCAACTTTATTTAATGAGATTCTTGATGGTTGTGCACCTCCAGCTAATTTTGTCATCAACAACCACAATTACAATATGGGTTATTATTTAGCAGATTGTATATACCCACCTTTGACAACCATCGTCAAAACTTACACTGCACCAGATACACAAATGAAAAAGAAATTTGCAGAAATGCAAGAGGGTGCAAGAAAAGATGTGGAACGTGCTTTTGGAGTTTTATAATCACGATTTGCAATAATCAAGGGTCCAGCACGTATGCGGGGTGCACATAGTCTGTCATATATTATGAAAACATGTATCATCTTACACAACATGATTGTTGAGGATGAACGTGACGAAGGAATTCTTGATTATGATTATAATCAAATTCCTGACTCGATTGGGATCGAACCAAGCATAGATGGACCAATTGATGAAGAAGGCCGAATCGTTCGCAATGTCATTCTACATGATCGGCAAGAACATCATGCACTTCGTCAAGATCTTGTGGAGCATATTTAGAATCAATATGGAGATGAGTAACTCTACTTAGCATGTATTTTTACTATGTATTCCTATTTTCTTGTAACTTTTGCTATGATTAAATAATTATAAACGTAGTTAATGTACTATTTGAACTATGATTTAATATTTGAAGTGTATTGTAGGCTGATAATTATGAGTATTAACTATCGTTATCATATTATTAACACAGGATACATTCGCAATTATAATTTAAAATAATAACGTAGGGACCATGTAATTAAATTTCAATTTAATCACACACGATACTATGGAGCCATATTGTGAAAATGGGATTCTTCTTCATTTCAAATTAATAGCGTAGGATATATTCGCAATAAAAATTGCATGCTTACATTATATTAAGATAAAATACAAAAATTTGGGCTAATGTTCTTTACCCATCATTGTTGTTGACTCTTAGTTTGGTGTGCACAAAATGTGCTCTCTCATACTAATAAGTTTGAATTTAGTGTGTCGGATTTTCAGGATCAAATAACATCAAAAAGAGATCCAAGAGAGATTCACAAATATACAAACAAGGAAAGTAATAAAGGAAGATTGCATATACAAGAAAAAGAGGAAGATATTCAAAAAGAGTTCATGATTAATTGGTCTATAAGCAAAAGAGGAAGATATCAAAGTCCTAAATTTTTCTTTCTATTTTCGTGAGTTTTTAAATGTATAAGATTGATTAAAGATGGATTAGTTTATGGTAAGAAAACAGGGTGGATTCGGAATATACAGCGCGATACCGGTCGACTGTACTTCATGGCCGGTCGACCGCATCGCAGTCGACTGCAACTACAAACCTGTAGTTTCTTGAGAAGCGGTCGACCTTTTACCTTTCTACTTTACGTCAGAGAGCTGAATGGTCGACCACACCAAAATGACGGTCGACCGCACTTTGCGCTGGGTATATTCTTGGAAAGTATTGTTTCTATTTTTGATCGATACACTTCTCCGTCTATTAATATTGACGAATCCACTGTGTATTCTCATCCGAATTACTTCTGAGAAAATTTCTGAACTAACCCTTCATTTAATCAATCGAGTGTGAGCGTTTATTTGTTTGTATTCTTCAGTCAAGATCATTAACGATCTTGAGTTTTCCTTTCATTTCTTTTCCACTTCGGTGAGATTGACGGGATTTGGACTAGAAGTCCTGTGGGTGTAATAAGTCTCTCGGCCTGAATCCAAGAATCACTATACAAGGGTTTTGAGTATAGTAGAATGCTTGTGGCGGAGAATTGCTACAAGTAGGTGGTGTGGACATAGACCTAGGGGTCGAACCATGTTATGTCGCTGCATCATCTGTGTTTGTTTTTCTTGTCACTCTTACATTTACTTTACTTTACTTTATTGTTTTTAATTCCGCACGATCACCCTATTCACCCTCCTTACGGTGATTAACAGTGGTATCAGAGTGAGGTGCTTATAAAAAGCTTAAAAGTTTAAGCAAAAGGTCCAATGGCTGAAATCCCTCCTCCCCAAAACTTGTACTCATCGGAGCCTTTCGTCTCCAATGGGACTCTTACACGATCACCATTTTTTGATGGAAAATGCTATGACGTCTGGAAAGTTCGTATAACTCATTTTTTACAGATGCTCGGAGAAGAGGTATGGAATGTTTGTATCAACAAAACAGAAATCCCAGTCAGCGATGGAAAAACGGAATTCACAAAGGTGGAGTTATCCCTCATGACAGCAAATTCCAAAGCCATGACGGCTCTGCAGGGTTGAACAATGAAGAGCTAATGTGATGCGGGCGTAACTACAAGACAGCCTACGAGATCTGGAACAACATGCTGAGGCGGCATGAAGGAACCACTTTCGAGGTAAAAGCTAAAGTGAATTTTTGTTTCTATAAGTTTGATGTGTTTCGCATGTTTCCAGGAGAAAATGTGGACCAAATGCTCGCCCGCTTCGATATCATTGCCCACGAACTTGAGAGCTTAGGTAAGGGGCTTGATGATGACCGAAAGGTCGGAAAGCTCATAAGCTGTCTCATGCCAGAGTGGGACGTTAAGGCCGCGGCAATGAGAGAGACTCTTGAAGAGAAGGGATTCAACTACTATACATTTCAAGGAAAGCTAAAGACGTACGAGATGGAAATGTTGGAGACAAAAAGATACAGGCAAAATATCGGGATTGAACCAAAGACTGAGGAGAAAACCATTGCACTAAAGGCAGAAAAGGCCTGACCATCAAAAGCTGATTCAGATAATGAGGAATCAGACGAGGACTTTGCTCTACTAACAAGACAATTTCGTAAGTACCTCAAATACAAAAAATATGGTAGGTATTAAGAAGAAAGGGAAAAGGAGAAGGAGGATGTGTGCTACAAGTACAAGAAGTCAGGTCACATCCGTGCAAACTGCCCTATTCAACAAGACAGGAAGAGGGAATACTATCGCTCAAATCTAAGTCAGAAAAAAAAAGGTGCTAAAAGCAACTTGGCTAGACTTGGATTCAAGTGAGGGAAAGCAAGGCTACGGCGACGTCGGCTTCATGGCTCTTGGGCATGGTGAGGTGCAATCACCATCTTAAGAAGAGGTAATCGAAGAATCTACTTATGATGAACTAGTAGTCATGTGTAATGGTTTGAAAGACTATGCTAAGAAATTAAGTCGCGAACTGAGGCAATATAAACAAATTTCAAATGATACCCATGACTCTTGTATTACAAAAAATAAAAAACTGAAAAATAAGAATGCCTTGATCTTGGAAAAATTTGAGTCATTTAGAAAAGATCATGATGTTTTGCTAGAAGAAAATGAGATTTTAAAACAACAAATTTGTGAATCGCTAGCAAAACATGATGATCACTTAAGAGAGATTCAGGAGAAATCTGTTTATATTGCCAAGCTCACAAATGATTTAGATGAATGTACAAAAAAATTTGATGAAGCAGTGGAAGGATGTAATGAAGCCCTTAAACAAAATAAGATTCTTGATGCCACACTAGATACTCTTCGTTGGAACACAAAAGACGATGAGATAATTAGAAAAAGACTGTGTAAAAAGGTAATTGAGCTTTAAAAAATTATTGAAAAGCATGAAGGGTCCAGTTACTTTATTACAAAAGATTCAAAATCCTATCATGATAATCGAGGGCTTGATTACGAAGAGCCAATACCTCATCAAAAACCATCATGTCATACACACTTGTATAAAAATCAACACAATCACAAAACAAATATAAATCATATAAGTGTGCATGACCCAAGGCATAGTCGAATCACATGTCATTTTTGCTGTAGAGTTGAGCATATTTCTTATAATTGTTCACTAAAAAGGAATACTAATCTTGTGTGAATGAGAAAGGATACAAATGCAGGTTCAAAACAAACTTGGGCACGCAAAATTATACCTACTAATCTTGATGTAGGTACCTCAACGCATCAAGACTAAAGACCGGTGGTATCTTGATAGTGGATGCTCAATTCACATGACTGGTGACAGCAGATATTTTTCATCACTATCAAGGAAAAAGGGGAAGGACATCATCTTTGGAGATAATAGCACTGGTCAAATCATTGGTAAAGGTAAAATTAACTTTGGTTCCTCATGCTCCATTAAGGATGTTCTATTAGTAAGAGGTCTAAAGCATAACTTAATTAGTGTTAGCCAACTATGTGATAAAGGGTACACTGTTACTTTTGATAAAAATACATGAACTGTACAAGATAACAATAAATCCTGTTTACTTCTTGCTAACATATGCAACAATGTATATGTCATAAATTTAAATGAATTAGCACAGGAAAGTATGAGATGCTTTGTCCCACGAAATGAGGATAGAAGGCTATGACATCGAAGGCTTGGTCACACGGCCATAGAAAATCTCAACAAACTTGTAAGCAAGGAGCTTGTGAGAGGAATTCCCAAAATCAAATTCGAAAAAAACCGTGTGAGTCATGCCAATTTGGTAAGCAAACTAAAAGTTCACACAAATCAAAGAAAATGGTATCAACTTCTAGACCCCTTGAACTCTTACACATGGATCTTTTTGGTCCATCACGAACACTTAGTAATGGTGGTGCACGATATACTTTTGTAATTGTTGATGATTATATTAGATTTACTTGGGTTGCCTTTTTGCCACAAAAAGATGACACAGTATATGTATTTCAAAAATTCTGTCGTAGAGAGGAAAATGAGAAAAGCCTCACTATTGTTACTATTTGTAGTGATCATGGTGGGGAATTTCAAAACGAACTATTCACATCATTTTGTGACAAAAAGGGAATAAAACATGAGTTCGCATGTCCTCGCACTTCCCAACAAAATGGGGTTGTTGAAAGGAAGAATCAATCTCTTCAAGAAATGGATCGTACGATGCTTAGTGAAATTTTTTTACCTAAATCATTGTGGGCAGAGGTTGACAATACAGCATGCTATACCATAAACCAAGTAATCATTAGAAAATATCTTAAAAAAACACCTTTTGAACTATATTATAGCAAAATTCCCAACCTAAGCTACTTTCGTGTCTTCGGATGCAAAGTATTCATTTTAAATATCCTTGATAACTTGTGAAAGTTTGATCGTAAAAGTGATGAAGGTGTTTTAGGATATTCTCTTAGTAGCAAAGCATATCGTGTATTCAACAAAAGAATATGCACAATTCAGGAATCTATTGATGTTATTTTTGTTGAAACTAATCCCTACTCCAAAGAAATATTACATGTTGTTGATGATGATGAGACAGAGGTTCGTGTTGAAAAGAAACAGGTTCATATTGAAGAATAACCACTAGCAAATGATCAAAATCAAGTGGTGTTTCAAGAAAAGATGAACCTAAAAACCAAATCAATGAGATTCCTACACAATAAATTGATGCCATGGAAGATGAAAATATACAACATCAAGGCTCCACAAGTGAGAGACCTCCCACATGGAAAATCATGTCTAGTCATCCACCATCTCTTATACGAAGTGATATGTCCAAAGGGGTAACTACTCGCACTCAAGCTCAAAATTTTATGTGTTTTACCACTTTTGTTTCCATACTTGAACTTAAGAATATTAAGGAGGCCTTGCAAGATAATGATTGGATCATTCCAATACAAGAAAAACTTAATTAATTCGAACGAAATCAAGTATGGAGACTTGTTCCTCGACCTCACAATAGGACTATACTTGGCACTAAGTGGATGTTTAAGAACAAGTTAGATGAAACTGGTTCAATCACTAGTAATAAGGCCCGTCTTGTTGCACAAGATTATAATCAACAAGAGGGTGTAGATTTTGATGAAACTTTTGCACCAGTTACTAGGCTTGAAGCCATTCGTATTTTACTTGCTTTTGCTGGATATATGGATTTTACTCTTTTTCAAACGGATGTTAAAAGTACATTTTAAAATGGATTTATTTCGGAAGAAGTTTATGTGGCACAACGATCGGGGATCACTGATCCCACACACTCAAATCATGTTTTTCGGCTTGATAAAGCTCTTTATGGTTTGAAGCAAGCCCCTCGTGCTTGGTATGAATGGCTGGATTCGTTTCTTCTTCACATAGGCTTTTTTAAAGGAAAAGTAGACACTAGACTATTTATAAAGCATGCTTTTAAAGATATTTTAATCGTTCAAATTTATGTTCATGATATTATATTTGGATCCACTAATGAAAATCTTTGCAAGGAGTTTTCAAAGCAAATGCAGGATGAGTTCGAAATGAGTATGATGGGAGAACTAATGTATTTCCTTGAACTTCAAATACAACCAAGAAAGGATGACATATTTATAAACCAATCCAAGTACGCAAAAGAACTTGTCAAGAAGTTCAGACTTGAAAATGCTAATGCTTACAAAACTTTAATGGCCACTACCACTAAGCTATCCAAAGAAGAATCTGGTAACAATGTTGATATTTCTACTTACAGAGGTATGATCAGTAGTTTACTTTATATTATTGCATCCCGTCCTGATATTATGTTTAGTTTCTGTTTATATGCACGTTTTCAATCGTGTCCCAAAGAATCACATTTGGTTGCCGTTAAGCGTATCATTCAATATCTCAAAGGCACACCAAATACTGGTTTTTGGTACCCGAAAATTAGGAATTTTTCTCTTGTAGGATACTCTGATGCAGATTATGCCGGGAGCTTGACAGATAGAAAGAGCACTAGTGGTACATGTCACTTCTTGGGCGACTGTCTTGTCTCGTAGGCATCCAAGAAGCAAAATTCTGTTACTCTCTCTACTGCCGAAACTGAGTATATTGCGGCAGGAACCTGTTGTGTGCAGGTATTATGGATGAAACATACTCTCGAGGATTATAAGGTATTCTTTGATCATATTCCAATAAAATGTGACAACACTAGCACCGTTCATATGACCAAAAATCCTGACCAACACAGTCGGACGAAACACATTGATATTAGGTATCATTTCATTAAAGATCACTTTCAAAAGGAGGATATTTTACTTGAGTATATTTCCACTGAGACGTAACTTGCTGATATTTTTAAAAAACCTTTTAGACAAAAAACGTTTTTACTTCTTGAGAGGAGCATTAAATGTTATTGATTTTTCCACCTAAAAACATTTTGTGTGGGTCGGTCGACTGTGCGTTCGACCAGCTCAGTCTCGGTTTTTTATTATTTTTCGTCTCGATTAACTTTTTCTCATTACAGTTGACCGTACGGTCGATCGGTTTGCCCTCTATGGGTTCTGTTGGTTTTACGGTCGACCGGCATGCTCTCTGGAAATTTTTTGAAAAACTGCTGTGTGCGGTCGACCATGCGATCGACCGGTATGCGCTCTGGATGATTCTTTTAAAAATCTCTTTTTGCGGTCGATCGGTTCTCTCTCTGGCTTATATTTTCAACGTCTTATAAAATTAATGTTCCTTTCTCAAAATTTTGACTTTTTTTGTTTCTTTCATGTGTATTGGGGAGAATCTCAATGTATAATATTATGAAGAGCTCTCACTGTATAGCAAAGAGTCTCGCTATCAACGGTATCATGCAAGAAGATTCTCTTACATTTTTTTTACAAGATTGTATTCTTTGTAATATCATAAAATGTTTTCTGTTTGGTGTTTTCATTGATGATTTGTTTTACGAACTTTCTAAGACTTATTTTACTTACGTCTCCTCTATTTATCTCCTCTTGATGTGTTCCAAAAAGGGGGAGAATTATTTTTAGAATGTTTTCCAAATGTTTTCTCCTTATTTCATAAATTTTCAAATTATTTCCTGAATAACTATGTATATTACTCTCACCCCTCTCTTATATTTGTTCTTTAAGTTCTGTATTACAGGTAGCATTATATTAAGGGGGAGTATTCACTCCCTTAAAAGCTTTATCTATATGAAAACCTGTATTACAGGATGTGCTAAATTTAGGGGGAGTATTCATATGTTGAGTTTTAAATTTTCAAACATTCATGCATGTTTTGTTCACACCAAAAGGGGGAGATTGTTGACTCTTAGTTTGGTGTGCACAAAACGTGCTCACTCATACTAATAAGTTTGAATTTAGTGTGTCAGATTTTTAGGATCAAATAACATCAAAAAGAGATCCAAGAAAGATTCACAAATATACAAATAAGGAAAGTAATAAAGGAAGATTGCATATACAAGCAAAAGAGGAAGATATTCAAAAAGAGTTTATGATTAATTAGTCTACAAGCAAAAGAGGAAGATATCAAAGACCTGAATTTTTCTTTCTATTTTCGTGAGTTTTTAAATGTATAAGATTGATTAAAGATGGATTAGTTTATGGTAAGAAAATAGGGTGGATTCAGAAAATACAACGCGATACCGGTCGACCGTACTTCATGACCGTCGACCTTGAGTTACTTGAGAAGCGGTCAACCTTTCACCTTTCTACTTTACGTCAGAGAGCTGAATGGTCGAACGCACCAAAATGACGGTCGACCGCACTTTGTGCTATGTATATTCTTGGAAAGTATTGTTTCTATTTTTGATCGATATACTTCCCCGTCTATTAATATTGACGATTCCACTGTGTATTCTCAACCGAATTACTTCTGAGAAAATATCTAAACTAATCCTTCATTTAATCAATCCAAGTGTGAGCGTTTATTTGGTTGTATTCTTCAGTCAAGATCATTAACGATCTTGAGTTTTCTTTTCATTTCTTTTCCACTTCGGTGAGATTGACGGGATTTGGATTAGAAGTTCTGTGGGTGTAATAGGTCTCTCGGCCTGAATCCGAGAATCACTGTACAAGGGTTTTGAGTATATTGGAACGCTTGTGGCGGAGAATTGCTACAAGTAGGTGGTGTGGACGTAGACCTGAGGGTCGAACCACGTTATATCGCTGCGTCATCTGTGTTTTCTTTTCTTATCTCTCTTACATTTACTTTAATTTATTTTATTGTTTTTAATTCCGCACGATCACCCTATTCACCCCCCCCAGGGTGATTAACAGTTGTAACCTCATTTTTGCAGAATTTCGTTTTGCCTACACATAAAATAATATTGTTGATTCATTGGTAACGTGTTCAAATTGATACCCATAGTACGATCTTCCTCGACCCATTCTTTAATATCGCATTCTCGGGCTTTTATTGCATTCCTCCTATCTTATGATTCTTTGTATACAAATATAAAAATGGTTGATTCTTCGGCCATATCTTTGTATTCTGATGTTTCGGCCACTCTTTTTCCTTTCCTCTTAGCAGCTTTGCGACCTGGTGGTCGAGAAGGAGTGTAGGTGAATCCGTATCAACGGGTATATCTGAGTCCCAGTTGTTTATTGTGGGAGAGTTTTGGCTACCACTCCCTTCACCGGATTGGGTATTTTGTACTTGATCAAACACTTGTGTAGTACGTAATAAAAACTTCGACTGATCTTTAAGAATCTCATAACATTCATCAAATTTGAAAGCTCTCCCCGAAGATGGCATATATTCTACTATGGCTTCGCGAATCTGAGACAACATTGAAATTCCAAATATTATTATGTACACAAATAATACAAATAATGACTTTAAATCCTACTTTTTCTACATACCTTATCTATCTCGGTTGTTCCGCTACTGGCCCTAGTAGTCGCATTGCTCAATTTTGCTATGAATAGGGTTACTTCTTTCTAAATCAGTTGAAATCGACCAGTAAGTGAGCTAACTGTTCTGTCGGTTGGAGTTCCTAATAATACCTTAAACGTAAAAAAAATACGCTCCCAGGACTGTGCCCCGGATTGATCGTTACCGATCAGTGGATCTTGAGTTATACTAATCTAACTCTAGCACAGAAGAACATCTTCCTGAGACGTATATGCTCTCCCCCTTGCACTTTGGCTCGCCATTGATTTTCTTTCACAAATAACTCAATACAAGACAGAGAGGTAATAGAAACTTGAGATCTGAAAGTTTTTTTAGACAATTGTGATGCTAATATTCGGTTCAGGATGGGTACTATATACAAAATTTTAGTGAGCTGTTCAGATAAAGAAAGAGCCGTTGGATTTATCTGGGAAAGCAAAAAATAGCCGTTGAATGAAGAGGGGGAAAAATGGTAATTCATTTTTTTTTATAAAAAACCCAACCCGATAAATCCGGAAGTGAGAGGGATGCAACATCAAGTTGCGTCCAAGGGGTTCTTCATTTTCTGACTTTTTAATTTGTGAAAAATTGTTTTTTTCGGAGGGACGCATGGAGAAGTGGCATCTGACGATTAAATTAATTATTTTTTTCGAGCGACGGAACTCGAAGTTGCGTCGTTTAAATTATGCATAATTCTCATATCTGCTTTCATTTATAGCAATCTACTGTAACAAAATATGCAAAATATGCATATTTAGCAAACGACTGCTGCGCATTTTTTGCAAAAATATGCAAAATATGCATATTTAGCAAACGACTGCAACACATTTTTTGCAAAAATATGCATATTATGCATATTTAGCAAACGACTACAGCTGCTCTAACAACAACAATAATAATAATTAAGGTAGGGTAAAAAAATCAAGCCGGCTCGGCCCCGGACCTTCACAGGCTCGGTGCCGATCCGTAAGTTCACCGCCACGAAACCAGCCCCCCCGTTCCGTGACCCGCCACGACCCTCGGTCTCCGACCCTCGGCGGTCTCACGGGCCTTCCACTCAGCCGGGTAAGGGAGGGGGATGACCTGGCGCAACCTAGGCCCTACGATCCTCCCAGAGACACAGGGCCCCCATGATCTGCCACGTCAGCCCTAAACCGCTCTGAGGCACTGCCACGTGTGCCCTAAACCGCCTGGGCCTCTTGCCACGTCAGGCCCATGGGCTTTTGGGTCCCGACCCGACCCCCAAGCAGATCCAAGCCCGTTTGGGTTATCTATAAATACCAGGCCCTCACCCACCTTCAAAGGTAATCAATCTTTCTTCCACAAAACCCTAGTTACTGCTACTCTCTCACAGAGACTAACTAGATCGTCGGAGGGTCTGCCACCGGGATAAATCCCGGTGTTTCTAGACCGTCTGCAGGTACACGAGGCGAGGCAACCCGAGCCGCTCCTCCAGTGCTAAGGCGAGCCTACAGCTCACCGTCCGCTACCGAACCCTTCCCCTCTTACAAATTGAGTCCGAACTCACACCTGGTGCATCCACACTCTATCCAAAAACAAACCGCATCAGGTTGGCGCCGTCTGTGGGAAAATCTACTTATTCGGTAGGGACGACAGTTTGAGCCTCGCCGCCGACACTCACCCTTCAATGCCTCCCAGGGCCCGGAGATCGGCCTCTTCCTCCCACCGGAACGGGCCCCCTAATCAGGGCGCCCCCGCGGGAGGGCAAGGACCAAATAACCCGGGGGCGAACCTCGGACCCCAGCAAGGCGAACCTTACGTCGAGCAACCCGACCTTCGTCGGGTCATTATGAACCGAAGGGCTAGTCAGGCCAGGGGAGGGACCGCTTCCAACTCGGCCCCGAACCATTCCAGGCCGTCGGCACTCAGCCGCATCGGCCGAATTCCTACGCCTCGACCCGACCCTTCCGACCACGGCGCGGTCACAAGGGCCGAGTTCCAAAGCTTTCGGGACGAAATCATGGAGGCACTTCACGGAGCGCCAAGGTCCGCAATGCTCGACCGACCCCGTCAAATGAGCGAAGGAAGGAGCTACACTCACGCACTGCCCCCTCCACCGGAGCGCGCAGACCAGGTACTCCGTCGCCTCACTGAGATGGAGAATTGCCTCGAGCGCATCGGCGACGGGAATCCAAACCCCGTCCTAGGCTGAGCGCCTTCCCGGCCGCCATTCTCCGTCAACATTTTAGAAGCGGAGATCCCCCGGAACTTCCGGCCTCCGCAATTCGAGACTTACAACAGCGAGGGTGATCCAGCTGATCACATGGAGGGCTTCAAGACCCTCATGATGATTCACAGCGCTTCGGATTCCCTACTGTGCCGAGCCTTCCCGGCTACCCTCCGGGGCCCGGCCAGGGAATGGTTCTCCAAACTCTCCCCAGGCTCAATCTTTTCGTTCGATCAGCTGGAAGCCAGCTTCTTGGGCCACTTCGTCACCAGCCGGAAAGCCGAGAGGACGAGCGCCTCCCTGCTCGACCTCCGCCAGAGGGAGGGGGAGTCACTCCGTGACTTCGTCAAAAGATTCACGACCGAGGCAAGGTCCGTCTCTGCCCTCGACGCCGGGGTCGCCTCGGCCGCCTTCCGGCACAATGTCCGCCACAACCAGCTGAAGGTATCCCTGGCAAAGAAACCACCTCTGGACTTTCCCGACCTTCTCAATCGAGTTGAAAAATACATTCGAGTTGAAGAAGCTCTAAACCCAGAGGGCAGCAAAGAAGTCGTAGGAAAAGGCAAGCGCAGGGTCGATGAGATCGAACCCGCTAGGAAGGCAGCAAAAGAAGGGGCCGGCGCGAAGAGGGTCCCTCCGGTCCCTCGCTTCGAAAGATACACTCCCTTGACGCAGAACGTGTCTGTCATCCTCTTAGAAATCGAGGACAAAGGCCTTGTCCGGCTCCCCCCTCGACCAAGCAACAACAAGAAGCGGGACCAACGCTTCTACTGCCGTTTCCATAGGGATCATGGGCACGAAACCGACCAGTGTCGGGCCCTGAAAGACGAAATCGAGGCCCTCATTTCACGAGGGTACCTCCGGGAGTTCACAAGAGAGAACCAACGGGATGGGCGAGATACCAGGAACCGGAGGCCTTCTCCTCCGAACCATACTCCGAACCTCATTCAGGGTCGGGATCCCGACCCCGAGGGAACCGGAACCCCGGCAATTCTGCATTGTGTCCACGAGGGGCCGATGGGGGGAGAGTCGAATACTTCTCGGAAAGCCTTTGTCCGCGAAGTGAACGCTGTCCAAAATCTCCCCTCACCTCGGTTGCAAATGGTACCCGTCTCCTTCTCCGGAGAGGACCTCGAGGGCGTCCGCCTCCCCCATTGCGATGCCCTCGTCATTAGCCTCCACATGGCTAATTGTGAAGTATGCCGGATCCTCATCGACAACGGCAACTCAGTAAACATCCTTTTTCTCGAAGCCTTCGAGAATCTCAAACTGCCCAGAGGCAAGCTTAAACCGGCCGGATACACCTTGCACGGGTTCTTTGGCATCCCTGTCGTCATAGAGGGGATCGTGACCCTCGACGTCACCGCAGGCTCGGTTCCTATCCAGCGGACCGAGTCTATGGACTTCATGGTGGTGAACGTCAAGGCAGCGTACAATGCCATACTTGGCCGACCGGGGCTGTGCTCCCTTCAGGCGGTACCGTCGGCCTATCACTTGAAGCTAAAATTTCCCACCCCACAAGGGGTCGGTGTCGTCCGAGGCAACCAAGAGGCGGCGCGGTCCTGCTACATGACCGCCGTCGGAGGTGGTGTCTTCCCCCTCGACGCCGTCGAGCTGGAAGAGGTCCCGTTCGGGGCCGCAGACGAATCGAAGTGGTTCTGAGTGGGCCGCTCGCTCTCCAAAGGTCTGAGGGCGGACATAGTTGACTGCATCCGCCGCAACGTCGATCTCTTCGCCTGGAAACCCTCCGACATGCCCGGGATATCCGAAGACCTGATCATGCACAGGCTGAGCGTCACCCTGGGATCCAAGCCGGTCGCTCAGAAGAGGCGCAAGTTCGCCCCGGAAAGGCAGCAAGCTGTGAAAGCAGAGGTGAACAAACTCTTGTCTGCATTGTTCATTCAGGAAGTCAGCTACCCCGAGTGGTTGGCCAACATCGTCATGGTCAAAAAGGCGACCGGGGGATGGCGAATCTGTATAGATTTCACGGATCTAAACAAAGCATGCCCCAAAGATCCTTTCCCCCTCCCCAGCATCGACGCCCTGATCGACGCGACCTCGGGACACGAGCTACTGTCCTTCATGGACGCCTTCGCAGGGTACAATCAGATCCGGATGTTCCCACCCGACATTGCGAAGACCTCGTTCGTAACCGACCAGGGTCCTTTTTGCTATTGCGTTATGCCCTTCGGGCTGAAAAATACCGGAGCCACCTATCAGCGGCTCGTGAACCGAATCTTCAAAGACCTAATCGGCCACAACATGGAGGTGTATGTCGACGACATGCTCGTCAAAAGCCGGGCCGGGCCTGACCACGTCGCCGACCTCAAGGAAGCCTTCGGAATCCTCCGACGTCATAACATGAGGCTCAACCCGGCCAAGTGCGCATTCGGGGTCTCCTCCGGAAAGTTTCTGGGGTTTGTCGTCAGCCAGCGCGGTATCGAGGCGAACCCCAAGAAGATTCAGGCCATAATAGACATGGCCCTACCTCGGAACGTAAAGGAGGTGCAGAGACTCACGGGCCGGCTGGCGGCCATCGGCCGCTTCCTCTCCAAATCAGGGGAGAAATCTCTCCCCTTCTTCAAGGCTCTGCGCGGCAAAGGGGGCTTCGAGTGGGGCACCCCTCAACAAGAAGCCTTCGAACAGCTCAAACAGTACCTCGCCAACCCTCCTCTCCTCAGCAAACCCGAGCCGGACGAACCCCTGTGGCTCTACCTCTCCGCCCCGGATAACGCCCTCGGCGCCGTCCTCGTCCGAGAAGAGGACGGGGTTCAGAAGCCACTGTATTATGTGAGTAAGGTCCTACTCCCCGCCGAGACGAGGTACGCCAAGATCGAAAAGATGGCCTATGCGCTGGTCATGGCGGCCCGGAAGCTTCGCCCTTACTTCCAAGCTCACTCCATCCAAGTTCTAACTGACCAGCCTTTGAAAACTGTCCTCCACAAGCCGGAGAACTCTGGCCGCTTGGTCAAGTGGTCAATAGAGCTCAGCCAATACGACATCGGCTATCAGCCGAGGACAGTGATCAAAGGCCAGGCCCTCGCCGAGTTTATCACTGAGTGCATAGCTTCTGAGCAGCCGAGCGTCGAAGAGTCGGACCCAATCTGGGAAGTCTATGTCGACGGATCCTCCTGCGAGACCGGGAGTGGTGCCGGAATCATCCTCCGAGGTCCCGACCAATTCTTCCTTCAGTACTCCCTCTGCCTTAACTTCCCGGCCTCTAACAACGAGGCGGAATACGAGGCCATGATTGTAGGACTGACCCTAGCACACCGAGCCGGAGCAAAGCAGATCCGAGCCTTCAGCGATTCTCAGCTCGTGGTCAATCAGATCACCGGGGAATACGAGGCTCGCGACGACCGGATGGTGCGATACTTGGCCGTGGTCCGACGTATCCTAGCATCCTTCTGCTGCTCCACAGTTGTTAGGATCCCCAGATAGCAGAATGCCCAAGCAGATGCCTTGTCGAAACTCGCCTCCTCCTCCTTCGAGGGCCTCGACCAAACGGTACTCATCGAAATCCTCTTAAAGCCAAGTATCGATGACCAAGACCAGGAGGCAATGTGCGTACAAGGCGGTGTCAATCCGGACGACTGGACCAACCCCATTCGAAGATTCCTAGTCCGAGGCGAGCTCCCCAAAGACTGGGCCGAGGCAAGACGAGTCAGGATCCGAGCTGAAAGGTTCGTCATGATAGACGACATCCTCTTCAAACGCTCATACACACTGACCGATGGTAAGCCGTACCTCCGCTATCTCACCAATGACAAAGCCAGCTACGTTATGAAGGAACTTCATGAAGGGATCGGCGGATGCCATATGGGGAGCAGGTCCCTCGCTCGAAAAGCTCTGAATCAGGGCTACTACTGGCCCACCATGCTCCAAGACTCACAGGACCTGGTTAAGAGGTTCGGCCCCTGCCAGAGGTTCTCCCCTATCAAGTGGCTTTCTCAAGACAATCTCCGGTCCCTGGCTAGTCTTACGCCATTTGCCATGTGGGGCATGGACCTCGTGGGCCCCTTCCCCGTAGCAACAGGACAAAGGAAATTCTTGATAGTCGCCATCGACTACTTCATGAAGTGGCTCGAGGCCGAGCCACTGTCCAGCATCACCGAGCCCAAACACAGTAGTTCTTCTGGAAGAATATCATTTGTCGGTTCGGGATCCCTCAGGTCCTCGTTACAGACAACGGGACCCAGTTCGCAGGCCAAAACTTCCGAAAGTTCTGCGAAGACATCGGCACCCAGCAACGCTTCTCCGCCATATGCCACCCTCAGTCCAACGGCCAAGCGGAGAATGCGAACAGGCAAATCCTCGACGGCCTCAAGAAGCGCCTCGACAACTCCCCCAAGGGGCTGTGGGTAGAAGAGCTACCCAGCGTGCTGTGGGCGCACCGAACCACCAAGAGGATCCCCACGGGAGAGACACCGTTCAGTCTAACCTACGGGACCGAGGCAGTGATCCCCGTAGAAATCGGTCTGCCCTCCCCCCGGATCATTGCCTTCGACAAAGCCGACAACTCATCCGGCCTAAGGGCCAACCTGGACCTCATCGCCGAGGTCAGGAAAAAGTCATCCATCCGAAGAAACATCTATCAACAGCGGATCGAGAGGTTTTACAACAAGAAGGTCCGCCCAACAGACATCAAGACCGGGGACCTTGTGTTGCGCAAATTATCCATCTCCGATCCCACCAAGAAGAGGAAGCTGGCCCCCAACTGGGAGGGCCCATACAGGGTGGCCGAGGCCATACGGCCCGGCACTTATCGGCTGGTGGACATGGAGGGTCGAGCGATCAAGCGACCCTGGAACGCCGAACACCTTATGAAGTTCCTAGAAGAACGGTCATAGGTCCCGGCTTGGCTAATGTGAATAATGTTTTTGTAAGCTTTCATGTGTAAAGGGCCGTTTTGGCGCCCCTCTCTATCATATATAAAAAGATCCCTTTTTGTCAACTCCAAACGCCTCAGCAGGTCCGACCTAACACCGAACAACGGGATCGGCACCCGAGTCCTCACTCCGGTATCGTCCCCAACGTCTCGGTAGGCCCGAATCGGCTTCAGGCCAGGGAGTCGCCATAACGCCTCCCGGCGCCCATGATACCATGCCCGGTACCGATCCCCCCACGGGTCGGCAGGGCCGAACCTCACCTCCTCCAATCAATAGGCTATTGGCCGGGGCAACAAACGAAAAGAAATCCCTTATTCATACTCCCTTATTAAGTTCTGGAAAACAAATAGAGACTGTTACAGGACCACTCCACTCATCTCACAAAGAAGGAATTCACTCTTAGGGCCCCTCGGGTCCGAGGAATGGCAATCCCACTCCCATCGAACGACTTGGGCCTCTCTCCTCGTCACGATGGTCCTTAGAGTCGGCCACGGTCGACACACTGGCGACGGAGCTCTGGGCGTCAACCGGTCGGACGCGCTCCAGCTGCAGCAGCGCCGAAGGAACCCCCTCCGCTCGCCGGTCTCCTGAGGAGGATGCCATCCTCGTTCTGGACACACCTAGCATCGTCTTATACCAGTGTATCTCCATTTCCTTCTCCACTATGACGTCGCGAAGAAGCCTCTTGGACGAGGGCCTCTGCACCGACGCACTTGACATGGTGAACCCAAGACCGGCACTTCCGAGGTCCCGATCTACCATGGCCTTCTTCAGTCGGTTCGCCTCGGCACTCAGAGCCTCGGACCTCTCTCGATAATAGTTGAAGGCAGCATCCTAGTTGCGAGCCCCCTTGCGATAACGAACCAACGTGGCCTCCAGAACGTTGATTCTACTTCGGAGCCACGCCACGCCGGAGCGATGAGGGTCCGCCTCGGGAAGGAGAGCCATTACCTAAAAGAGAACCAACCACGGCTCAAAACGCATCGGCAAAAGGGGTCCGAAAAAATCCGAGTACAAAAGACTTGGTCAATCAAAAAATTCTTTTTCATAAATCAAATCCTTCTTACAAAATTGCGGTGGCCAGTCCGCGTTCGGCAAATACAATGGAAAGAAAGAGAAAAACAAGGGAGCAAACAGCCTATATTGTCACCTCAGCATCAGCCGGGTTCACGGGAGGGTCGGCAGCCGAACCCACGATGGGAGGGTCAACATCAGGGGTCTTCGATGGCCCCTCGATCTCCATGTCGTAGTCGAGGCCGGTCAGGTCGATGTTCGGGTAGAAGTGCCGCACATGGCTGAGGGCCATCGCGTAGACCGCGTCCTGGGCCGCGATCACGAGGTCCTGCCCCGTCGTCGTCAGTTCCTCCTTCTCCTGCGCGAACTTCTTCTTTAAGGCGGACACCCTCTTCGCCCACTCGGAATCCCTGGCATCGAGCTCGACCTTCAGCTGCTGCTCTCTCTTGTGCGAGCCGTCGAGCTCGATCTTCATCTCCTTCATTTCTTGCAGGGCCTTGTCTGCCCAGACTCGCTCCCGTTCCAAGGCCGCCTCATAAAGACCTTTCACGTGGGCCCCTTGCACGCAGGCCTGCAGTAACCAAGCACTACTAAGAAAACTTCCTTTACGACGTATTCACAAGGCAAGTGGGGTCGGCAGACTTACCAGCACATTAGCCTGCGCGAGGCGCCTGTACGCCTGCTCCAAGGTCTCGGTGTTCATCTCCGCGCGGTCCCGAGGAGTCGCCAGCTTCTCCGCCACCTCGATGGCCTGGGCCCCACGGGTTAGACAATCCTCCACCCGGATCGACCAGTCCAGCACCTACGGCCGTCTCAGCTCCTCCGTAATCTTGTCATCTCCCTCGCCTTCGACCAGGGGGCCTTTCCCCTTGCTGCACTCGGAAACCTTGGCCTGACCCGAGCTCCCCTGAGCAGCCACCTCCTTGCTCGTCTCCGAGCGAGTTCTCTTGCCCCTGGGCTGAAGCGTTGCCTCGGATGCGACCTGAGTCGGCCCCCTCGCCCTCTTCGCGTCTCCCCCCTCCTCGGCCTTCTTCTGCTTCAAGGCGAGCCTCCGAGTCTTGATTGATTCTGGATCCATACCTGCAAAAAGACCCATTAAGGACAATGAGCCCAAAAGAACAATAAGACCGAGAGAAAGAAACAACTACATACAAAGCATGGCTGGACTCAGTCCAACACTCGTCAGGTGACCCTCCGTCACCTTCGGCTAGCTGATGCTGTGTGACAGGCGGAGGTGCTCAACAAATTTCCACTCCTCGGCCGTCAGGTCCTTCGGCCTCGGCGCTTTGAAGCCCGGCTTGTAGTGATTCCAACGAGTGGGGATGTCCCAAGGCTCCTCGCTCCGGATCACAAAATACTTTCGTTTCCACTCCTTGATGGAGTCCGGATGACCATGAACCACCTTCCCCTTACTCCGAGGCGAAACATAGTATATCCCCTCCGACTCCCCCGACGAGCTGATCCCCAGCATCGCCCGAAACACGCCCAACCTAAGGGGCACCTTCTGCTCCTCACACAGCAGCACGAAGCAAATGATCTGCTTCCAGGAATTCGGCCCGTACTGCATCAGAGCCAGGGACGCCCAATTCAGCACATCCCGAACAAACGGATGGACCGGCAGTCTCAGTCCAGAGCCGAAGGCGTCCACAGGGAAGACGCAGTACCAAGCAGACAGGGGGTCGGTAGGGCGAAGGCTAGGGCTCGGCAACATGAGTTCGTAACCGACCCCGATGTGGAACGCCGACTGTGCAACCTCCAAGTCACCAGCTTCCAAAATAGTCGGAAGCGCGTCCATCTTCACCATCTTCCGGCTCGGCAAAGACGGCTGAACCCCATATAGCGCCTTATCGGAAAGGTCGTCGGGGTACCGTCGGAACGGTTTCGGTTGTACAGGCGACCCGGTCACCACATTCCGGAGGATGGGCGCCTGGCTCGGCCCACCAGCCGTCGACCCCTTCTTCCTCAGCGCCCTCTTCTTCTTGGCCCTCTCCGGCGAGGGAGTGGATAAGCGCCCCAGACCAGTCGGCGCGGAGGACGAACCCACTCCCCGAACCGTAGATCTCCTCCCCGCACCTCCTATCCGAGCCTCAACGGCTTCACCCTCGCCTTGGCCACCCTCCTCTTCGGAAACCGATTCCAGAATCTGGACCTCGTCCGAACTGTCACTCCCCTCGCCAGAATCACTAATCTCTACCACGAACGACTTCCGGGAGCGCAGGGGCTTCACGTCATACACCGTCTCCTCTTCCCATGATTCCGAGTCAGAGAGCCCGGTGGCAGGGGGCCCTTCCCTTCTAGACATCGACGCCGAAGAACTAGACTGAGCCCTGGACATGCCTAACTAAATAAACTTACTGACTAACCTTGGTTTGCTTCGGAAGGACGAGCCTGGTGCCGCAAGCAGTAGTGACGAGTGCCGAAGTGTTTGAAATTTTTTGGAGAAAGAAGCGAGAGAGAAGTGAGCAGTATGGAAGAAGGGTGGGGGTATTTATAGAGGAAGAAAGGACTCCTCGTTTTTCACGTAACTGTTCCTTGATTGACGTGTCACTGCCGCCTATAACATCGCGCCATGTCACCTTGGAACGTGCGCCGCTGACGTCATGGAAACCAGACGGAGGGGTCGGTCCGGATGAAGCTCCTCAGACCCGGACACCCTGCATCAGTCCCAGGAGACAAGAGAAAGTTTAGATTAAAAGTTTTAAGGCACCCGCCTTCGGCGAGCGCCCCGGGCCCCAGGACTCAGTCGGCTCCCCTCTCACCCGCGAACAGCTCGGGGCTTGCGGCCTCGGAAGCCGAAACCCCAAACTGTTTGAGGGTGGGAGAAAAGCCACCATTACCTGGGACCCTGTCGGAAAACGGATCGTCCCGCCTCCCATCGCTGTCCCCTTCGGGTAGACAGCCCTCAAAGAGCGTCGGCCCGGAAGGAAGACAGTGATGACAGAAGGGCCATCCCGCCAAAGCTCCTTACCCCCCGGGTCCGGACTTCAGTCGGTATCACTCCCGTCCTGACCTCTCTTGGGCAAATGCACCCGTCAAGGCCGTCAGACCCAAGAGAAGATCCGGACGGCAGAATAACTACCGATCCGAGGCTCCCAGGGTTGGGATTTTTTTTCAACATACCAGGCGTCCGCCCAAGGCAGACACCTCAGATGGTCGATTGACCACCCTCGATGTGATTAAAACAAGCAGTGGGGGAGAGGGGTATTTATAGCCTCCCCCAAGCAACCTGCCATCATGGCCCTTGGGAGGCCAATCGACGGAAGCCCAACCGTCCCACCTAGGAAATTGAAGCTCCCTGCATTTATTAGGGGACATCATTAATGCCCCAGGGAAATTGGAACACCGCACAGATCCCGGAGCGCCATTAATGCCCCATGAAGACAGTAATCAACTCGGAGCAGCCTTCTCACGAAGGCACAACGGTTCGCCATCGCCCTTGCCAACCCATAAACCCTCGCCAGTCCGAGGTCAGGTCTCGCGCCAGGGTAGCCTCCCCCCGGAGGCACAACGGTTCGCCATCGTCCTTGCTGACCTGTAAACCCTCGCCAGCCCGAGGTCAGGTCTCGCACCAGGGTAGCCTCCCCCCAGAGGCACAACGGTTCGCCATCGCCCTTGCCGACCCGTAAACCCTCGCCAGCCCGAGGTCAGGCCTCGCACCAGGGTAGCCCCCCCACGGTGGCCCAACACGACCCGAAAATACTCCTCCACGGCCAACTCTCGCATCCCCGCAGGAGTAGGGGGCTTATAAGGTAGGGTAAAAAAGTCAAGCCGGCTCGGCCCCGGACCTTCATAGGCTCGGTGCCGATCCGTAAGTTCACCGCCACGAAACCAGCCCCCCCCGTTCCGTGACCCGCCACGACCCTCGGTCTCCGACCCTCGGCGGTCTCACGGGCCTTCCACTCAGCCGGATAAAGAAGGGGAATGACCTGGCGCAACCTAGGCCCTACGATCCTCCCAGAGACACAGGGCCCCCACGATCTGCCACGTCAGCCCTAAACCGCTCTGAGGCCACGTGTGCCCTAAACCGCCTGGTCCTCTTGCCACATCAGGCCCATGGGCTTTCGGGTCCCGACCCGGCCCCCAAGCGGATCCAAACCCGGTTGGGTTATCTATAAATACCAGGCCCTCACCCACCTTCAAAGGTAATCAATCTTTCTTCCACAAAACCCTAGTTACTGCTACTCTCTCACAGAGACTAACTAGATCGTCGGAGGGTCTGCCACCGGGATAAACCCCGGTGTTTCTAGACCGTCTGCAGGTACACGAGGCGAGGCAACCCGAGCCGCTCCTCCAGTGCCGAGGCGAGCCTACAGCTCACCGTCCGCTACCGAACCCTTCCCCTCTTACAAATTGAGTCCGAACTCACACCTGGTGCATCCACACTCTATCCAAAAACAAACCGCATCAATAATACTAATAATAATTAAAAAAATTGGGTTTTCAATAAATAATCAAAGGTAATAATGAAAATAATAATAATGATAATTATATTAGTAAAAACAACTATAATAATAATAACAATAACAATAATAATAATAGTAACAATAATAATAATATGAATATCAAAATAGGATTAGAGTTCAACAGATTCATTAAAATCCAAATAGTAATAACATATTAGATTTGGGCTAAAATGTAAATACTCAATCAATTAGGAATATAAAACAAGTTAAAAATATATCATTATTCGCAATTAAATATAATTGTTGATTAGAAAAGATTTTAATAGAAAATCCAAAACGAATTTAACACAAAATAAGTTTATAAATAATCAAAATACATAAAATATTCAGAAAATATGTATTTACGGGAATGAGGGTTACACATGTGGTGTGGGATTTTGTTCAGGCTTGTTGTGGCCAGGTTCTCTTACTGTCTGACTGTATGGTGGCGGCCATGGCTGGCTGTGCTTCTCTACTCCAGGCTTATCTTCGCTGAGATGCTGCTAGTTTCTTTTTTCTGATTGTTGTGTCTGCTGTGTTCTGAAGCTAATAGCTTATTAGTTGTCAGCTCTATTATATTGAGTTCATTTGCTCATATTTTGTTGTTTTTATCAATTTTCCTTCTTGTAAGTTGTTTATTAGTATGATACTCTTTCGATCTGTTATAGATATATATATTTCAGGTTGGAGTCTCTCGAATCTATCCTTTTTGTATTTGAAAAAAAACCCACCTTTTAAGGGGTTGTCCAAATTTTGTTATAAAAGTTATTAGTTTGCATTATAGTATATCTCAATAAAAAAAACTCACCTCTAATTAGATATGCATTATTTGAATCTTTTAATTTAAAAACGTTAATCAGGCTGGCCCCTTTTTATACTTAAGGTGACCACGTGCGGTTACGTGCTCGATTATGATATTATTTTGGACTAAAATGCCCATCATCAATCTAAGTTATTGATAATATTTAAAATTATGAGCTAAACTAATCTAACCCCTATTATATGTATATAGTTGAGTGGGAGATGGAGGGTTGGATTTAATTTTATATTTTCTCTGTTTTTACATTTTTTTAATTTTATTTTGGGTGTGGGATCGAAAGTTAATATAATGTTCAATACTAAACAAAGTAATTATGGGGGACAATATCAACATTTCACCCTTAATTTTGAGTGGTTTGGTTAGGTTTTTCCCTCCAAAAACTAAAATAGCGAGCGTAAGTGATGCATATTTAATTAGATGTTGATTTTTTTTTATTTGGGCACAAAACTGGGGATGGTTTTTTTAAATTTAGCCCGTTTATTATTTATAAAACAAGAATTAGAACAAAATACCTCCTTACATATATCCAACGCCTCTAGCATCGAGCTGGAAGAACGCCTGAACCTAGACGAAGAATTTTTTCTCGCAGAAGAGGAGTCAGATGACCTCGAGTTCATTGCCAACACACAGATGTCGCCAGAGATGGTTCGTTCCACCTTCCCAGAAGAGGCACCCGCAGATAGCTCTGGATCGTCACGTAGGATGGTTGGATTCAGAGTGCAGAGATCTCCCAAGATGGCTCATGTGGAGTACTTGGATGACTATCTCGAGGTCGCAGCGACAGCCAAGGCTACAAAATTCGACAATGGAGGTACGACCTATTTTTTAGCTTCTATATTAAATTTTATGTCAGATTCAGAAGTTTTCTTCCTAGCCAAGACATGTGGGTTAGAAGTGTGTGACACAGAGCGTAATGCTCTATTGCTCAATAAAATCCGGAGGTGAGAAACTGAAAGGGTTAAGGCTAATTATCAGAACGACCTAGGAAATAGCGATGGGACGGCAGACACCCCCGACATTGTAGACGGCCCCACGCCCACACCAACGATCTCCGATGACTCTGTCCCCCAATGAATACATTATTCTGGAATGTTAGGGGGCTGGGGAATAGAGGGAAGAGAGATATGGTAAGGGATGTCATTAGCAAATCCAAGGCAGAAGTGGTAGGGTTACAGGAGACCAAACTTCAGCTCGGGTTCAAACTCAAAAGAATTGAGGATAACAGAATCAAGGAATGGGTGTTACGACCGTCAGCAGGAGCCTCAGGTGGGATTGCTATAGGGTTCAATTCGGATACCCTATCTTGCATTGAGGTGTATAGTGGAGCGTTCTCCCTGACTACCCGACTTCAGCGAAGGTCTGATAATTGGGTACAGATGGTGACGGTTGTTTATGGGTCGAATGTGGCCACAGACCGAGATGCTTTCTGGCAGGAACTTTCCGACATTCGACAACGATGGTCGGGAGCTTGGATTGTTGGGGGGACTTCAACATCACTAGATTTGCTTTTGAGCACAAGGGTAGAGGCTCTAGCGACAGACACAGAGAGGAGTTCAATAGAGTGATTACGGAGCTACAGCTGATCGATATTCCAATCAATGACAGACTATTCACGTGGTCTAATATGCAAGCGGCTCCGGTTATGGCCAAGCTGGACAGGATTCTAGTATCATTGGAGTGGGAAGCTAAATTCCCACTAGCTACAGCGAGATCGATCCCTAGACCCATATCATACCATACCCCGATCCTACTCGATGTGGGGAACCGCGAACACCACAGGCCACGGAAATTCAGATTTGAGAAGGCTTGGCTGGAAATCTAGGGATTTCACCACATGGTAATGGAGAATTGGGCGCTCCCAACTGCTGGCAGGGACGCAGCCTCCCGATGGTGTGAAAAAACTCGCAGACTGAGAAAGAGGCTGTGCAGATGGAATCGATCTAGATTCTCGAACATATGGCGTGCAAAAGACTCCTTTCTACAAGGAATTGACGAGCTTGAAAAGGTGGAAGAGACGAGGGTTTTATCACAGGAAGAAAGAAGCAAGCTGCTAGAACTTTGTGAAAATGTCGCCAACCTGTACAAATTGGAAGAGATCAAATGGCAGCAAAGGTCTAGGATTTCGTGGCTCAAAGAGGGAGACACGAATACGGCCTACTTTCACCGAGTGGCAAGTGCGAGACGTAGATCCAATATCCGCAAGCTTTCAAAACTACTACAAGGGCCTCTTCGGTAGAAAGAATGAATTCAGGATCCCATTGCGGGAGGAATATTGGCAGGAATACAAGAACAAATCTACGCAAATTTTCTCCTCTTTGGAGGCACCTTTCTCAGAAATAGAATTGAGAAAAGCCATCAACCAAATGGGAGCGGACAAGTCCCCTGGGCCAGAGGGCTTTCCAACGATGTTCTTCCAGGTGTTCTGGGAAGAAATTAAAGGGGACATTATGGCACTGATGGAGGAGTTTTTTCATAACAAGCTCAGGTTGGGCATGTTCAATTTTGCAGAAGTGGTCCTTATACCCAAACAGGAGGAGTCTAAGCGAGTGGGGGATTTTAGACCAATTAGCCTCATCAACTGCTCGGTGAAGACCATCACAAAGGTCCTGGCCACCCGCCTGGGGAGCGTAATGGATAGTATTATCAGCAAAACCCAGACAGGCTTTATCAAGGGCAGGTGTATCCTAGATTGTGTGGCTACGGCTGAACAAGTTATCCATCATTGCCATAAGAGCAACTCCAAGAACTTTCTCTTAAAACTGGATTTTCAGAAGGCATACGACTCTGTCGATTGGGAGTGCTTGCTGGAAGCTCTCAGAGGGAGAGGATTCGGGGACAAGTGGGTTAGCTGGATCAAACAATGTTTTCTTACAAGTAAAGCGGCAATTTCGGTGAATGGGAAGTCAGGTCCGCCATTTCCGTGCAAGAGAGGTCTCCGGCAAGGGGACCCCTTATCCCCACTCTTATTCACGATTGTAGCAGATGTACTGAGGGGAATGTTAGAAAATTGCCAGAAAAAAGGCTGGATTAAGCCCGTAGCCAGCAGCAGTGCCAATCAAGGGTGCACGATTCTCCAATACACTGATGACACCCTCCTCTTTGGAAATGGGACAAGATAAAAAACAGTCTGCTTTAAAGGAGCCCTCTACTGTTTTGAAGCCTGGTCAGGACTCCGGATAAATTTCCACAAGAGTGCACTGGTTCCCATTACTCTCTCCGATGAAGAAGCGCGGGAACATGCCACCATCTTAAATTGTGTGAGGAATGAGTTTCCAATCAAATACTTAGGGCTTCCACTCAGGCCAGGGAAACTTGCTAAGTCAGATTGGCAACCCATTATTGACAGGGTGGAGGACAGACTCGCTGGTTGGAAAGGAAAATCGTTATCGCTAGGAGGAAGAGTTGTACTCATCAATTCAGTACTCTCCAACTTGCCCATTTACTATATGTCTTTCTTTGAGCTCCCTAAGTGGGTTATCCAATGGATTGACCGAATCCGAAAACATTTCCTTTGGAAAGGGGCAGACTCGAACAGGGGAGGTTATCACTTGATCAAATGGAATATCGCTTGCATGAAGAAGAAGCATGGAGGGCTCGGCATCATCGACCTTAGAGACATGAATCTTGCCCTGTTGGGGAAATGGTGGTAGAAGGTTTTTCACCACAGCGGGGAAGGATGGCAGGACTTCATTCAGCCGTACCTCCGAGGAAAAGGCACGAGAAACATGGGCTTCCGAGTTGGGTCCAGAGTGTCGCGATTCTGGAAAGGAATTACCAAAGCTAATGGGCTGTTCAATTCAGCAGTTACGTCAAGTATCGGTAATGGGCGATCCACCAGATTTTGGTGGGATAAATGGTGTGGTGCACATAACTTGAAAGAAACTTTCCCCGAGTTGTATGACTATACGAATCGGCCGAGGTTTGGAAGAGAGGAAACTGGAAGCCGTCGTTCCGAGGAGCTCTTACTCCGAGGTTACATCAACAACTGCTAGAATTACAAGCACACATCACACAGACTGGGACGAGATGCGGCCAAGGCCCAGATCAGATGAGTTGGGGACTCGATCCTAAGGGAGCATTCACGGTCAGATCCCTGTACAATCGGATTCACTATCGGGGATACAGACCCAGTTGGGCACAGGTACTATGGAAGGCAAAAACACCTCTTAAAGTCAGAGTCTTTCTTTGGCTAGTGCTCAATAACGCGATTCTCACCAGAGAGAACCTGGCCAAAAGACAATCCCAGATTGCGACCGACTGTGGATTCTGCAACATACACATGGAGAACTTGAACCACCTTTTTATCCACTGTACAAGGAGTAAGGCGACTATGGATGAGTTTTTACGAGCCCTAGGAACAAGTGAATATCCCTGCGAATATGAGGATTTATGGGTTGGCCTCAAATTCGCAAAGGTCCGCCATGAAATGAAGGAGGCGTGGTACATTGCCATTGCGGCAACTACATGGGTGCTATGGCTAGATAGAAATAACTTTTATTTTCGTGCTTTATGTAATAGTATTTCTGGTAATCTTACTCATATCATGCATCTTATTTCTTTTTGGGCTACAGCTGCCGCCACAGGAGCGCGAGGGAGGATTGCCAGAGTCTTCCAGATAGAGGACTTTGACGATGAGGAGGTAGAATTTGGGCCAACACTGGACTGAGGGCCAGAGCAGTCCCAGTAGCGGCTCTCTATGCTAGCTTGGCCTAGACCTACTGTACTTTTGGTTTTTCTGTATGGAGGATTCAACCCACCCCCCAGGGCTTTGTTTTTTTGAGGGAAAAGATGGAATAAGGCCACCCTGTTTCATTAATAAGAAATTAACAAAACAACCCCAGCATACTGGGGCAAGTTACAACCTACAGACAGAAAAAAAAACATGAAGCGACATGACCAGTACATATAATCAGCTCTCACTCTAAACTACGAGGACCAACTAGTTGTATGTCCGTCAAGCAAGCTTCGAGCACCCACCTCCACGGCATGCGCCCACCCACCTGAAGCGAACCATGTGGGATTTGAAAAATTGCCGCTCCCCTCCTTCTACCTCACCAACGCAACTTCACACATGGCCCAATCGGAGTCACACCTAAAATGAGAGCCGTGGAGAGGGTACTCACCTCTGTCACGCTATAGCTCTCATCAGCAATTTCTCACCAAACAAAACACTCGGTTACCCTAACCACGAACACCAACAAGGAGAGAGTCGTGAGGATGATACATTCGCCTCTCACACGCATTTGCTCTCTCTAGTGATTTCTCACAAATACTAACAGACACCAGCACAGAATAGAGAGAAGCAACATCTTTACTCTCTCACTCTCTCTCTCTCTCTCTCTCTCTCACGCAAAACCCGAAACAACCACAACTAACAGAAGCATCACCTTCCCCTCTCGCCCCTACGGGCGGTAGACGTTGTAGATTGCAGGATTTATTAATGAGGGCGTAGTGGTGGCGCTGTTGCGAAACCTGTGGCCATTGATTAATGGGTGTCAAATTCTAGATGTGACTAACCCACTACCGAACAAAAACAGATACATCTCCATCTCAATAATTTTTACAGGACACCTCATGGAGGGACCCCATCTACAGGCCAAAGCCCCACCTTGTGCTGTAAAGGTGCGCACCTATGGGGGGACCCTGTCTTCGGACACTAGCCCCGTAACCGTGCAACACCGATCCCAATCACCTCCTCCACTTTCCCCACACAAACAATAACCAGATCAACCTGCTGCCGTCTCTAACTCCGGTATTATCGTGGACGTCGCACACTATGGAGGGACCCCATCTCGGGCCCAAGCCCCACAATTGTGCGATACAACACATTCCACACCTCTCACACCAAAACCACCACCCCGATTTCTTCACACGCACTACCAACCCTCGCAAAAACCAAATCATAGTCGCATATCGCCGTGATTGGCCCCGAGAATGTGGACATGGTGGTAAGCACGAAAAACAACCGGGAAAACATCTAGCAAGGCCAACCAACTCCAATCTAACCCAAACCCCAAACAAACCACCCCAAACCCCCCAACTCCAAAAGCAACCCAAATCTCAGATCTGAGAGCAACAACCGATCTAGTACGGAAACCCCAATCAACCAGCCTACCAACATTTCCGATGGCGTTGACTGGACGAAGGAGGCGGCTGGCGTCGCTTAACGGCGGCCGACGACCTCCAACCGCTCGACGGAAGGGAAGACTGACGGCGAGGGAAGGCGTCGCAGGGAATGACTCAGGGGTACGGCGTGACAATACGGGAGGAGAGGGCGCGATGATGGCGGCAGGAAGTGGAAGGCGGCATCGACGGTGAAGCGCCGCGAACTGAAGGGATGCGACGTTGCCGACGGCACGCCGCGATCTGAGCGGCACTCCGTGGGCTGAAGCGTGACGATCAGAGGCGGCGCTCGAGGCCGCAGCCTCCGCGAACTGGGTCTGGCGGAGATGCCGAGCGCCGGGAAGAAGAAGGGAGGGAGGAACGGTGGGAGAGGAGCACCGTGGCGGCGGCGACGAACCCTAGCCGCCGCCCCCCTCACAGATCTAGGGTTTTTCTAAGTTTTGAGCACGAAGTTTAAAGTCCTCCAGGGCTTTGTTGGGGGTTTATATTTTTATTTCCTGCACTGTTTTGTCTTTCTTGATTCGTAATGTTTCCCTTCCGGTACACCGGGGTTATTTTATTAACGCCTTATTAAAGAAATAGGGTGGCTTTATTCTACATTTTCCTTCAAAAAAAACATTAACTAAAACACCAAATTCAAAAAAAAAAAAAAAAAAAAAAAAAAAAAAAAATTACAATGCAAACCACGACCTTTAACTCGACTCTTGTTCACTATTCAATTGGCAGACTTATTTCTTCCCGCAACACATGAGAAACTAATGGACCTTCCTTCATCTGACACCAGAGGCACTTTCTGGCTGGAAGAAGGGCGGCGGGTTCATAGTCACCTAACTACATTAATGAACTCTTTTTATTAGCCGTACGACCAGGAAGTAAAAGAAGTGAAATATACCTGATTGATGTAGTTTATGGGGGCCAAACATAACCAACCCGGTGAAATGTCCCTAAAACGCTTTCCCTGCACTCGCTGAATCCAAGCCTTGACTCAATAGTTTAGTATACATGATGGGACTGCACCACTTCAGCCACACCCAACCAAACAGCTCATATCTCAGCCTCAGCTACTGATTTGACAAACATTGCCCATCCCATTTCCTGATGATATATCGATTTTTTACCAAAATGACCAACTTTTTGAAAGTATTTACCAAAATAACCCACTCTCTTTCTCAAATAGTAAATTTGGTGAAAATGTCCGCACTGTTTGAGATAGTGAGTGTGGTCATAGGTGTTTGTCAACAACTTTAGATGGTCCGGTATTCGTGTCCGTAGGATGTGCAGACACATATAATAGTTCGAGATTTGCACCCCTCCTGCGCGTGCAAGAGAGTGCCTTCTACCTTGTTTTCTTACAATGCCAAGAAAGGGTTTATTACATATACCCTTCTAATTCTAATGATTTTTCCGATATGAGATAAAAGTCTCTCAACCCATTTTTAGACATCAAGTGTCTCACTTTGGGAGACAATTTCTCATTCATCAAATAACCTTTTTGAGCAAGTAAATATATGATTTTGATGTACTCACGAAGGAGAACACAAATCCATGATGATCTCTCACTAATTCATAGTGGATCTTACTCAAAAATTGCCTTAAAAAATGGTTCGTAAAATGGTGTTAAAATACCCATTTTCTAACATTATGTTTGTTTGATTGTTTGGTTGAGTTTCTAATTCGGTTAATGATAGTGAGATGACCACAAAGAGTGTTGGAATTGTGTTGAAAAATTGGAAATGAACCATCTATGTATACAAGGAAATTTGTAGCTGCAGGTTGCACTTGAAAATGTCACAACTACACTCGCTATTGGAGAAAACGAGTGTCGTTTGGTTTTTTTTTATATATAAAAACTGCACTCTCAACTCTCACTTCCTCTTACTCAAAGTCTCTGGAAAAATAAAAAAAACATACACACTATCTCAGATAGCGAACGTCATTATATTACAATCGCTATCTTAGATAGCGACCGTGTGTGTAAAATATTTCCAGAGACTTTGAAGTCTCGTGGAAATTTTATCAATACTAAACTCGCTATCTGCGATAACGGGCCTCTTTGAACTAAACTCGCTATCTCAGATAGCAAGTATAGTTATGACATTTTCAAGTGCAACATGTAGTTACAAATTTCTTTGAATATATTTATATCTATATAATAAAACACAAAGAAAAGCTAGCAAGTGGTTCCCCTTCATTTAAAAAAATTTTCAACGGTTCAGATTCACCCTCCCAAAACATATTTTTCAAAAAAGTTTTACCCCCAAAACCAAATCCCCCGCCCCCAAAAAAAAAACTAAAAAACTAAAAAACATATTATTTTATTACTATCTCTTTCCTCTCTTCAGTTTTTCATATTTCTTTCTCTCTTTATCTCATTCTCTCCCTATTTACTTAGAAACTTAGATTTTCAAATTTTTCATGTTATTTTTATTGCTCATGTTACATTGAAAATAGCAAATATCTTCTCAACAGTTAATTTTCATCATTATTTTTATTGCTCATGTTACATTGAAAATAGCAAATATCTTCTCAACAGTTAATTTTCATCATTTTCCACCCTCAAAGTTCAAAGAAGTTGAATTTTACACCCCCATTTATAACTATTTTTCAGCATATTCTAATGAAAACATGGACTTTTATTTACAACTAATTATTGTCATACTATTCAAACTTGAGCTACATAATTGTTGTTTTACTGTTTACAAGGCTTTTCATATGCTATATTGTTCCGAAGACGTGCTGTAGTCACGTGCCTACGGACAAATCTAGTATGTGTGTGTGTGTGTGTGTGTGTGTGTGTGTGCGTGTGTGTGTGTGTGTGTGTGTGTGTGTGTGTGTATATATATATATAGTTCATTTCCAGATGTTCAACACAATAACAAAACTTTTTGTGGTCATCTCACCATCATTAACCAAATTAGAAACTCAACCAAACAATCAAATAAACATAATGTTAGAAAATGAGTGTTTTAACACCATTTTACGAACCAGTTATGAGGCAATTTTTTTTAGTAAGATCCACTATGAATTAGTGAGAGATCTTTATGGATTTGTGTTCTCCTTCGTGAGTACATAAAAATCATATATTTACTGGCTCAAATCGGTTATGGGATAAATGAGATTTTGTCTCCCAAAGTGAGCCACTTGAAGTCTGAAAATGGGTTGAGAACTTCAGTCCTATATCCGAAAAATCATAAGAATTAGAAGGGTATATATAATAAACTTTTCTTGGCATTGTAAGAAAGCAATCAACATGCTCTCTCTCACGTGTACAAAGGGGAGTGCAAATCTCGGATCGATCACATGCGGCTTGTGTGTGTCTGCACGTCCTACGCATATGAATATCGGGCCATCTGAACCCCACCCCGTGCAGGGATTATTTTTTTGCACCAATTTTGATTAAGAGACAAAAAAAAAATCAAAGTACGACTCGCTTTTTGAAACGAGTGTTGTACAACTATGCTCACTCTTTCAGACAGCGAGTCTTATTTTGATATTTTTCAGCAAGTTTTTTCGTCAAGTTTTGGACAAACACCTATGTCTACACTCGCTATCTTAAACACTCCGTATTTGAGATAGCAAGTGGGTCATTTTGGTAAATACTTTCAAAAGTGGATCAGTATGGTAAAACATTCTGATATATCCTGCGGTTCCTAATTAATTGTAGGATCATAAGAGACCTTTGTGCACTCATATATGATATGAACTGATATGGGTAAAATGCACGATACAAACCCATCTTTCACCAATCTGCAGATAAATATATCCAGATTTTTTTTGGCAGTTTGGTAATGTTTTTTTTTTGAGAAAAAGGTGGAATCTGGCCACCCTATTTCATTAATAAGAGATTAACAAAACAAACTCAGAGTACTGAGCTCGCTACAAAATCCTACAACCATAAAAAAATATAGATACTTCACCCCGAACATGGAGGGGTGAGATCAAAACAGACAAGAAAACCAAGAAAAAAACATCATGGTCCCCCCAACAAAACCCTGGGGGGTGGGCACTTCTGATCAGTGTCTATTGTGCAAGCCATCAATCGATCGTCGGACCGATCTCAATTTCCTCATCGTCGAACTCCTGAACCTGGAAAATGCTCTCGATCCGTCCTCTAGGACCTGATGTGGCCACAGTAGCCCAAAAAGAGATAAGATGCATAGTGTGAGTTAAATTGCCAGTAATACTATTGCAAGTTCCATGAAAGTAGCGGTTATTTCTGTCTAGCCAAAGAACCCAGGTCACTGCGACGATAGCAATATACCACGCTTCTCTCATAGCCCCCCGTTCTAGCCTGAATTTAGGACCCACCCACAGTTCCTCATATATAGTAGGGTATTGTGATGTTCCTAAGGCGGCGAGTACCTCTATGAGGACCGCTTTGCTCCTAGGGCACTGAAGAAAAAGGTGGTCTCTCGTTTCCAGTGTAGCAAGGCAAAACCCGCACTGGGTACCCACATTAGGCTGTCGCTTGGCTAGGTTTTTCCTAGTCAGAATTGCGTCATTCAAGACCAACCATAAGAAAGCTTTAATTTTAAGTGGTGCTTTTGTTCTCCAGATGACAGCCGACCATGCTGGTGTACAACCCCTAAACTGAATGCGGTTGTACATGGATCGAACCGAGAACTTCCCGTTCTTCTCTACACCCCATGATTTCTTATTCAAGCCCTAGGAGCAATTAGTTCCAGCATTGATGATGAGGTTCTAGAGTTCCGTAAGTCTAAGATGGGAGCCTACATCAAGCACTTGTTTGAAAGGAGGTTTCCAGGTGCCCCTTTTCCAAGCTGTGGCCACCGAGTAATGAGGATGTGTCGCTTGCTCATATAAATCTGGAAACAGGTTTCTGAGTGGGTGTTCCATGCACCACTTGTCCCACCAGAATCTGGTAAGTCTGCCGTTACCAATGACTGACTTCACGCAACTATCGAAAGGTTCGTAAGCTTTAGCGATTCCTCTCCAGAACCAGGAGACCCGGGGGCCTATCCTGTAGCCTAGGTTTCTCATGCCATTGCCCTGCATGTATCCCTAAGCAAATTTTTGTTACCCTTCTCCATTAGGATGGAAGACCTTCCACCACCATTTGCCCAGTAGCGCCAGGTTCATATCTTGAAGGTTGATGATACCTAGGCTCCAATATTTCTTTTTCATACATGCCTTCTCCCATCTGATGAGATGGTACCCCCCTTGTTCCGGGTCAGCCCCTTTCCAAAGAAAACGTTTTCGCGTGCGGTCAATCCTCTGAATCACCCATTGCGGCATTTCAAAGAAGGAGAGGTAATAGGTAGGCAAGTTTGACAGGACGGCATTGATAAGCGTAACTCTTCCCCTCCAAGGATAGAGCTTTGCCCTTCCACCCGGCAAGCCGCTTGTCGACCCAATCAATAATGGGAAGCCAGTCTGCCTTTTTGAGTCTCCCGGGTCTTAGTGGCAACCCTAAGTATTGGATGGGAAAATTCTCAGTAGGGCAGTTGAGTATGGTGGCATGGTTCAATGCCTCTTCTAGTGTCAGGACAATGGGGATGAGTGCACTTTTGTGAAAGTTGACCCTAAGACAAGACCATGCTTGAAATCAATATAAGATACCCTTAAAGATGGTGGTCTCTCATAGGTTTTCATTGCCAAATAGAAGCACCCTCGTCGATTGGTTCCCTTGGCTACCGGAACAACCCAACCTGCTCGACCACACTTAGTCATCATTGAGCGGAGGACATCAGCGACGATGGTGAAGAGGAGGGGTGATAGGGGATCGCCTTGTCTGAGGCCCCGCCTGCATGGAAATTGATGTCCTGCGACCCCATTCACCAGGATAGCTAACCTACTGGTGGTAAGGCAAGTGTGAATCCACCTGATCCATCTCTTCCCGAAGCCTTTCCCTGCCAGCGCTTCCAGCAAACAGTCCCATTCCACGGAGTCGTAGGCTTTCTTAAAGTCTAGCTTCAGGAGGTAACTCTTCGAATTCGACGTGTGACAGTGATGGATCATTTCTTCGGCTGTAGCCATACTGTCTTGTATACGCCGTCCTTTGATGAAACCGGTCTGGTCTTGGCTTATAAGGCCATCCATCACCTTACCTAGTCTGTTGGCTAGGGTCTTGGTAATGATCTTTACCGAGCAGTAGAGGAGGCTAATAGGGCGGTAGTCTCCGACTTGTCGAGAGTCCTCTCTCTTAGGGATTAGTACTACCTCAGTAGAGTTGAATCTCCATAGCTTAAGTTTATGTTCATAGAAGTCTGCGAACAGCTTCAGAAGGTCATCTTTGATCTCTTCCCAAAAGATTTGATAAAAAAAATCGGGAACCCATCTGGCTCAGGGGCTTTATCTTTTCCTAGTTGTTGAACCACCTCCCAAACCTCTTTCTCGGTGAAGGGAACTTCGAGGGACAGCAACTTAGAGTTGGGGTTATCTGATTGATCCTGCCAGAAGTCGAGCTGAAGAGGGATCCTCATTTCAGTTTTTTTCCCAAAGAGTTGCTTGTAATGGGATTGGAAAGCCATCCTAATAGACATGTCATCTTGCACCACGCCGGCCTCCGTGTGGATCGATTGGCTTAGATTGGCCCACCGCCGAGCACTTGCCACTCGATGGAAGAAGGTGGTATTCGTGTCTCCTTCTTTGAGCCACGAAATCCTTGATCTTTGCTGCCACTTGATTTCCTCCATCCTGTAAAGGTGGTCGATTTCCTGTCTAAGCTGCAGCAGTCTATTCCGTTCCTCCTGTATCAAGTCCCTAGTTTCTTCTATTTTTTCTAGGACCTCGATACCTTCCAGGAGGGATTCCTTAGCTTGCCATATCAGCACAAATCTGGTGCGGTTCCACTTCCTGAGTTTGTCACGAAGCCTTCTAATTTTTTCACACTAGATAGCAGTAGCCTCGGTGGCCGATGTCGGGCGTGACCAACATTCATTGACCATGTGGTGGAATCCTTGGAATTCTAACCACGCCTTCTCAAACCTAAATCTTGAGGGCTTCCATGGTTGGTTTTCCCCTGAGGATAGGAGAATGGGTACATGGTTTGAGGTAGGCCTTGAGATAGACCTAGCCGTGGCCAACGGAAATTTGGACTCCCAATTTGTGGATACCAAAATTCGATCTAGCTTGGCTAGGATGGGTACCGCTTGCATGTTGGACCAGGTGAAGAGCCTGTCAGAGATGGGAATATCAACCAGATCCAGATCCGCTATGATCTCATTAAAGGCTTCCCTATCTGCATCGCAGGCGCCTCTACCCCTATGTTCACAGGCGAATCTAGTGATGTTGAAGTCGCCCCCTACCACCCAAGGGTGAGGCCAGCATGCTTTTACCGCTCTAAGTTCCGTCCAGAAGGCCCTTCGAGCGTCAGAAGTGTGAGGTCCTTAGACCACCATAACCGACTGAGTCCACTGGTCGGATTTACGCTGTAGTAAAACTGACAACGAGAAAAGATCGTGGAACTCATCGAGGCAGTTAAAGTAGTCTGGGTTAAAACCTAGAGCGATGCCTCCAGAAGCTCCCTCCGACGGAGATATTTTCCATACTGAAATTCGTCTCCCCCCACTCTACTAAGCCTGCGATTATGTGACAGTTTGGATTCTTGGAGGCCCACTAAATTGGCTTTCGACCTAGTGATGACCTCCCTCACCATTTCTTTCTTACCCCTCCTACCTAGGCCTCTCACGTTCTAGAATAGAGCATCCATTAATTAAGAGAGTGGGAGGGATCGTGACTCATTTCGGGTAACAAGTTCAAATTCAAGTTTAGAGAAACCCTGTCCATCTCCCAACCTCTGATTTTGTTGAGGATGATGGAGTTTCTATCTGTATTGTTAACCGCAAGACCACAGGTATTGGCTAGACAGAAAATTTCATTATCAGTCATGAAATTAAAAATAGAAGCTAGGAAGGAGTGTGTACCTCCGTCGCCAATCTTTGAGGATTTGGTGGCCGCAGCGATCTCCAGATAATCGTCTAAGGACTCCTCTGTGGCCCTTTTAGCCACTTTTTGGACTCGAAAACCTGTGAGAGTGTCCCTGGCTAGGTGTAGTCAGTTGTGTTGGGGGATATATGGAGGGCACAAATTTAGGGGAGGTGGGACGGAAATCCACCTGAAAATCATAGTCCGAATCATGCTCAGAGTAAACGCAATCATCTTCCAGATTCAGCCTGCCTTCACTATTGTCGTCTTCATCTTGTGGTGCGCTCTGTACTGCTGCGAAACCCGTAGTGGTCCCCTCAATGGGCCCATCATTTGTCTCCGCTTCCTGTATAGAGCTTGTCTCCCCCTTGGTGGACCCCTCGATGGGCCCACTGCATGCAATATCCAGTGCATTTGGTAACAATTCAGGCCCAGTACTAGATTGTGGAACCAATGGGTTGTCGGTGGGCCCCTCTAAGCTGGCCTTTCCGCTATAACCCCCCCCCATCTCAGTTTCGTGTCCAACTTTAGCCATGGGCCTGGGCCCACTCGAGTCCATTTCAACCTGTTGAGCGCGCACAGCCTGCGAAGCATGATAAGCTTCGTTGTGTTCAAGGCTCACCTGGTCCTGTCTACTATCCTCTTTACCACGTGGCTGGTGATGGTAGGCTGCATATTTGGCAGGCCCTCTACACGAGGCGTTGTTCACTCTGACCAAGGCTTTATCATTAAAGATGGGCTCATTTACTTTATCTTCCGAAACTGCTTCCCCTTCTTTTGGATCTTTCTCCTTTGGGGTCTTTTCCTCAACAGCGAATAGTTGTGTTCTCGTCTTCTTCCTCAAAACACCCCCTACCAACTCACCTTCCTGGCACCTAGTGCTTCCTTTTTGCTCGTTGGGAGGCCAAGTCTGTTTTGGGTCCACCTTTGTGGTCAAAAGTGGCGCCTTTCTCGGTGCTTTTCCCTTAAAGGAGCTATCTTTCACCAACCCTCTTCCCAAAGGTAGCGCCTTTCCCCCTTTTGGAGAGCAGCTGAGCACGCTTTTGTCCATAACAGGGCCTGCAAGCTCTGGTTGCTTCTTCAGATCTTCTTTTGGGTTCTTTTCACCAAACCTCTGTGGCTGCATGCCACTTCGGGAAGCCTAAGGAACTCCCTTTTCCAGGTTAGCCGTTGGCCTTAGGCGATTTACCAGAACTGGCGATGGATCCTGGCCGTTGGATCCCTTGGACGCATCTCGCTCGCGCCCAACGGGATCCGACCCATGGTCTTGACGCTTTGATCCCCCTACCGCCGTCGCATGGAGGTCCTCCGACCCTTTCGCCGCCTTGATCAACTCTCGGTGAGCCCTCTCTACCTCATGGGCCCCATCTAAAGTGAGCTCCCATTCTGGTGAGGCCACTTCTTTGTAGGTGCGGCCGTCTCGACGAGAGGGGGAAGGTGAGGGGGAAATGATGGGCTGTAGCTCCTCCTCCGTCTCTGCGCATTTGTCTAGAACAAACCGAATGAGATAAGATTGTTCATATGAAAACACTTTGGCGAAGCGAGGCATGAGGAAGATATCACCGCTCCTGATGAGGATTCTCGCCGAGACTATCTCCGATCGGCGGATGGTCTTTTCGTCTATCTCTTCCACTAATCCAAAATCAGAAACTATCTCTTGCAAGGCCTCCTTCTTCCAAAAATGAAGTGGAACGTTGTGGATCCATATCCAAAACTTGTCCCCTTGTGGCCGTTCTGCACCAAAGCTCGGTGTCCAAGCTTTGAAGTCCACTTTGAAGTGGCCAAAATCCACCATCTCCATACTGGTAACCTCTAACATTTTCTGTGGTGACGGGAATTAGATGAGAAATTGGAGATGGCCTACTTTCTTCACCACCCAGTCCCGGTGCGCGCTTGTAGGCCACATCGCATTCAGCGCCTGTAAGAGGTGTGTTTCTGATGGCCTGCCTGTTTTGACTCTAGCCACTGCACACCACTGGCGGAGCCAACTCTCCTTTCTCTTGATGATGGCGATGCTGTTAGCCAATCTGATTATTGCGGGGTTATCCGGCGACCTTCCTCTGCAGACTCATCGTTCATCATCGGTGCTGGAGTTAGTCACATTGGTGCAATTGTAAGACATGTGGCCCCATTTCATACATTTTAAGCATCGAACTTCTTTAGTACACTCTGTTCGATAGTGGCCCAAGTCTCCGCAATTGAAGCACGGTACCGGTTTTCGTTTCCCTCTTCTTTGTTTCTTACCATTGTCTTGCGGCACTGGTGCTGGGGTGGTGAGTTTCCTTCTTCCTTTGTGTGTGACCTCTTGCCACTGTTCTGCCGCTTCTCCATACAGGGCTTGCCCCGCTTCCTCCCTGGCCTCGTCGCTTGGACCCCCCTGTTGGGCCCATACGACGATGGCATTGGGCAGGTCCGGGCTCGCCTCCTTTGGTAGTGCCAGGTGTTGGACAAGTATGGGGGGGTCTGGTGAGGGGTGTTGTTGATTGTTGGGGCTCTTTGGGGGGGTATGATGGAGGTTAGGGTATCTTGGCTATGCCCTATTTGCTGATCAGAGTTGGTAGTCGCTGCTATGATGGAGGTTGGGGTATCTTGGGGTATCCATGTTGTGATTCTTTACTCTGTAGCGACTGTTGGAATGATGAGGTTGATGTGTTTCCTTGGTAGGATACAGTCGGAAGTTTTCCCTGTCCCTGTCCCTATGATGATGGTCGTCGTATCTCTTCTGAGCATGATGCTAGCCCCTTGGGGGGGTTCTATTACGCCCGTAGCGGCTCGTAGAAGGACCCCCTCTATGGGCCCGTTCCCTCGAGATGATCTCCTAATGGCGGTGATGACCATCGCCACTCCTTGGCTATCGATGTTGTGCACTTCGGTGTGCCCGCGGAGGAGGGAGCGCACGTCTGAGCCTAGGAAGACCTCCACATAGGGTACATTCGGAAGGGGAGTGGGGAGTAGGGTTTGCGGTGGGGATGGGGGTGCAGCCGCCTGGTTGAGAGGGGGTGAGATGGTGGGATGTGGACAGTGGGAGACACCTCCGCGGTGGGTGGAGGGGGGGTGGTGGGTTTCGGACCCCCTCGTTGGGTCTGCACCCACTCAGCTCCAATTCCGACAACATATAGGAATGAAGCTAACGGTCCAAAGTGAAAAAGGTGCGATGATGGTGAAGATGAAGTATACAAGGAGTAGTAGGGGAAGAGGTTTAGAGGAGGAGAAGAAGAAGAGGAAAGTGGAGGGAACCGGAGATGAGGCTCTAGTCACATCGTAAGTTATGAAAACTTGGAGTGTCTCCTTGCTCCTTGTTCTTGCTCCTTAAGAACACTTCATGAAAGAAGAACCCATGAAAATCCCTCTTTCTCTTTTGATTTTTTGATCCTCTCTTTCTTTTCTTTTCTCAATCTTTCTAAAATAAAACTAAGTAAAGTAGAAGAAGAAATGAGATGAGAAGGGGGGGGGGGGGGGGGGCCGCCCCAGAAAGGGGTTTTTCTTTCTTATAATTATTGTTGTATTAGCAGCAGTGGGACTCAGATCTGGTGGAAGCCAAATACATCAAAGCCCTCTCAGATAACCTTAGCATAATTTGCTTGCGGTTTGGTGATGCCTCCGGTTTGGTAATTTTACACATGTGAACTTATTGTATTTCATTGCCTCAACGCTAACAATGTCAATTTTTTATCAATTTGACCGGTCTAAGCTTCCCCTCTCTCTTCGACCTTATTTTTCTTTTCTTCTTTTGAATAATTAAAATTTTACTTACTCAAAACAATTATTTACCTTCTTTCTATCTTATTTTTCCTTTCCTTTTTTAAATAGGAGAATAGGTAATAAACATCTCTAATATTATAATGGGAGAAGGCCTTAGTGTCATTTGTCAATCTACCAACGCGTGTGATGCACGTATATAATTAATATAAATGAGGTTTCAGGTTTGAATCCTCACTACATCATAGTTTTTATTTTAAAAAATATATTATTAAGACGTGCATTGTCCGTGTATAACTAATATAAAAAAATGTCTTAGGTTCGATGCCAGATTACGTCAAAATTTTTACTTTAAAAATATAAATTTATTAATTAAGACGTGCATCACACGTGTAAATTACTAGTATTTAATTATGAAATAACCAAATTAAACAGTGATATGGCTAAAAATAGGGTTAAATCGGAACCGTCCAAATCGGGCGCGAATCTTAAAGATCAGGGGTAAAATGGTAATTTCACCATAAACGGGTCTGAAGCGGGTACTGGGTCTTTTTTCCAAAGGCCCAATAACCCACGAACGGATCCATCTCAACTGGGTGCGGATTTCAACCCACAAGAAACCCGGTCCAGTAGGGTAGAATTAGGGTTTATGATTATACCTAATCAACGGCCCTGATTCACTTCTATCCATTCACCGGGAAGTAGAGATTTGATCTTATCCCGAAACTGGTCCCTAAGGCGGCTATAAATACCCCCCATCCCCCACTGTTAAGAGGTAATCAATCTTTTGCCCATCAAAGCTCATTCATAATCTTTCTGATTACTGACTTGAGCGTCGAAGGGTGCGTCGCCGGGATCAACCCCGGTGTTTCGCACTTTTTGCAGGTTAACGGCGGGAGATCACGGCCAAACTCCGGCGGAAAGGTTTCAGGTTTGGCTATTCGATACCCCAAAGAATCCACAAATGCTATCTGTTTGCCACCACACCAGATTTAGCGGTAACAGATTGGCACCGTCCGTGGGAAACCACGAATAGCAATCCTTCCTCTTCCCTTGGTTAAGATCACCTCCAGCCATGCCTCCCCGAAAACTGAGATCCAAAAGATCCAACCATGGACCCACTCCTCCTCAACCACAACAGGAGGTCCCCCTCCAAACCGTATAACAGCAGGGACAACTCCCTCCTCAGCCTGATCAGCCCCTGCAGTAGGAGCAACCTCCTCTTCAGAACCTTCAATCCCAAAGGGCTCTGCTCGGGCCCCAGAATGCCGGCGCAGGGGCCTCTCGTCCCAACCCTCAGAAGCAACCTCCTCATCGAGACCACATCTCCATACACAACTCTTCTACCGATTCAATGGCATCTCACAACCCCCGGCCTTCCGAAGACCTCCGCAATACCCTCCTCAACCGGCAGAAAGAAGAGGACCTTCGCCACCATTTGGATGAAAGGCGGGCCCGTGAGGGAGCCTCCCGCCCGGAACGTCCAAATGAGCGATCTCCTCGTCGCCGCGACCACAGGAGGTCCCCTCCTCACAGGGGGCGGAGAGAGTCCCCTGAGTACCATCGAAGAAGACATCATTCTCCCACTGGTCGGTAGCCCCCAAGGGACGATAACAGACCTATCAGCTGAGCCGAATTCCAAGAGTTCCAGGATACAATCCTGCAAGCCTTTAACCTCCGGCCGAACAACAACAATGCTTAGAGGATCCCCACTCCTCCTCCGGTCCAAAGTCCTCGCCATCGGTCCTTAACCCCTCCTCAAGCTTCGAGTCACCGCCATCACAGTCCTCGCCATTTCCCTAGCTACCATCGTCGAACTCCGCGCTCCCCTTCTTACGAAGACGAGTCCAAAGGCTCGCTTGGCTATCGTCGAAGGGACGATGCGGTCTACCGCTGTCTCCATGAGATGGAGAGGCACCTCGGCCAACTGGATAAAGAGGAAGAGCTGAGAGGAAGGACCCTCCGTCCAAGCCGAACCCCCTTCTTTCGAACAATCATGGAGGCGCCCATTCCAATAGGCTTCAAGCCCCCGCAGTTTGAGACTTACTCTGGGGAGTCAGACCCCGTGGACCACATCGAAAGCTTCAAGACCCTCATGTTGATCCACCAAGCTTCCGATGCTCTACTGTGCAAAACCTTCCCAGCTACTCTCAAGGGTCCGACCCGAGAATGGTACTCTCGTCTTGCCCCATCCTCCATATTCTCCTTTGAACAATTTGAGACCCTCTTCGTCACCCACTTCGTGAGTAGCCACCGCACCGAGAAGACTAGTATTTCGCTACTCTACCTCAGTCAGAAGAAGGTTGAGAAGCTGAGAGCTTATGTGAAGCGGTTTACCGCGGAAGCTAGGTCCATTGCCTCCCTCGACCAATCGATCGCTGCTGCAGCCTTCCAGTCAAACATCCTCAACTCAAGCCTTCGGTCCTCCCTAGCCAAGAAGCCCCCGCAAAACTTCTCTGACCTTCTTCTCAGAAATGAGAAGTATATCCAGGCTGAGGAAGCTGAACATCGCCCCACTTTTGAGGAGTCTTCCTCCGGGACCAAGAGAAAGGCAGCTGAAGAAGAGGGAGCTAAAAAGTTCCAGAAGGACAACGGGGGCCAACGCCGCCCCCTCTCAGATTTGAGAAGTTTACCCCCCTTAACGCCAACATTTCTACCATTCTCATGGAGGTCGAGAAGGAAGGAGTTCTGCCTCCTGCCCCTGTAATACCCTGATTTTTCAATTAATGAAAAATTATTTATTTTGCACGTAGTGTGCACGTGCAATATTTTGTTTGGATTATTTTATTATGATGTGTATAAATATTTAAATATATTTTCTCAAATTATTTTGTACAAAAGCCTCTCTTTAAACAAATAAAAAGCCTTATTTTAATTTAATTAAAAAGGCCTTTTTCTTAAAAGCCCAAATGTATTTTATTTTATTTATTTTAATAAACTATTTTGGCCCAAAAATAAAGCCCATGAATTAATTAAAACTTGTCATGTAGAAGACTAATTTATCATTATTTTATTTTTGTACAAATTAAAATGTACAAATTTGGCCTAGTTGCATGCACGTGCACTACACGTACACGTGCAATGCACACTCTTGATGGGGCCAGTTTGCATTCTTTTTGGGAGAGAATTTTGAATTTAGTCATGGTGTTCATGGAGGTAGTTTTGTGGATGTGGGTAGTTTTTATAACTCCTACTCTAATCTTGGCCCTCCATTCTACAACCAACTAATCAATCTTGGCCCTCCATTTCACTTGATTTCAAGTATAAATACCCCCCCTCTCATGGCTATTTTCATATGCAATTACATACTTCCAAATTATAGTCTTAATTAGTAATAGTGTGAGTTATAAAAGATAGAGAGATTGTGTGGGATTGCTTGATTGTTCCAAGGAGGAGTGGCCGGCTACTACAAGAGGAAGCTTTCGGTGTGCTTGGTGGCTTGGAGGTGCTCGCATTCGGCTAGGAGGAGGTGCATCGTGTTGCAAGGACTTGGTTGCTTTGTGTGTTTTTCTCTCCATTCAAGGTGGGTAAAACATTTCATATTTCTAATATAGGAGTATATCCTAGATCTCACTAGCAAATTGCATGAAAAATGATTAACAAGAATGCGCCTTTAATTGAATAAATAATCTCTAGTTGATTGAATTAGTGATATGCGAATTATGTGTGATTGTATGCCATAAGAATGTGATTACAAAGTGAGTTGATTATCTTTGTTCCCAATTAGAAATAATTCATGGAAAATGTTAGTAAAATACATTTTTATGGAAAGTTAGTTTACAAATTGGTTAGCATGTTAATGAACAATGTGCATGTGATTATTATTGTTAATTAAGTTGTAGATAGAATTCTCCATGCTCATTAGAATAAATGGATGATGTTAGTGTTGATGCTTGAGAATACTAATGAGGATGTTAGTTTAATTGAAAAAAATTGAAGCATGCAAATTGATTAAGAAAGAGCACGCTTTTTGAAGGAGCAACTTTCTTGTATGTTTGATGTGTGAACCTAATAATTGATAAGTGACTATATATTTTTGTGATGCACATGATTGAACTAGAAGTATATGTTGATTTAAAGAAAACACATTTTTGGCATCACTAATTGCATGAAAGAAAAAAAGAAAATCTATACCTTGTTAGTGTTAATTTGTGAAAAGACCTCTTTAATTATTGTGGGGTTGGACAAAGTCAAAGGAAGTAGATTTATGTGTTAGATGAAAGATTAATATCAGCAAATTTGTATAAGGAATTTTGGATAGAAGAGATTTGAAGATTAAGTGTTAACCAATGTCGAAAATTAAAAATATATTAGCTTAAATGAACAATTCTTTGACTAGAGTGAAAAATATATTTTATTAGTACAAAAAATTATTTTTTATCTTACTGGTATGAAACTCATATGAATGAGAATTGATCTGGAGATTTTCAGTGATTTTTACAAAAGCAATAAGAAACAAGGGTTGGTTGAACATCGAAATAATTTTATAACAGTGGGTATTAATCTAAAAAGAATTTAACGCACACTGTAACAACCCGAGCATGTAGCTCGAGTGGTCACAGCGTCACGTTGGGTTCTCTGCCGTGACCGGTTCGAATCCCAGGATCAAACATTATTTTGTTTAATTCTTTCAAAAGAATTAAACAGCAGACTGAGAGCATTTAAAGCTCTCAGTTGCCTTTTACACTGTGGCGGCAATCGGCCTAGTGGCCTGTGCTCTGGGCTGTGTCGGTGGTGTGCTTGGGTTCGAATCTTGCTATCGGCAAGATGGAAAAGAATATTTTTTTGGGAGTTTTATGTATCGAAAAATTATGAAAAAAATATGTATATTCTCCTAAAAATGTAAGGGACTTTCTAAAAATAGTTTGGGGATTATTTGAATGAATTTAACTATGATTTGGAGTTAAAATGCACAAATAGACATATGGTTCTATATAGATTATTGATATGAATTTATAACTTGAAAGAATAAGTGAATTGACACATTAAGAGTTGATTTGGCAAAAAGAAATGTGGTTATGTGACTTGATGCAATTATTTTCTCACTTGTGGAACAATATATGAATTGTGCATATTGTTTAGTAATGTGGAATTATAGTGATGTGATAATTGATAAGTATATGCAATTTATGTGCAATGATGGACTTGTGAACAAAAGTAAAATCATGAATTGAAAAGAGAACGTACATGTGAGTATGAGAACTCAACATGGAAATTTTATAAGTTGAAGATTGTGAAATGAAATTTGAAATAGAGTAGCTAAGTCTTCCCGGCATTGAGAATTGAGTTGAAATGAAATTAGACCAAGGTTGGTCATGATGAAATGAATGAATAAGTCCGGTTGATCGAGAGGCTAACTCTAGAGATTAATTTTGTTCATGATTTTTAATAAAACTAAGGACTAGTGCATAGTGAAGATGTGATGAAAGTAAGAGAAAAACATTGAGTATGAGGGCCCTGGGTAGCGGCGAGAGCGTATCCCAGGAATTCCCATGACGAGTCTGGGTGAGGATACAGCTTCAGAGTACCGTCCCAGTGGCGACGCTCGTGGGATGTTTGAAGACTACGGGTGGTGTCATGTTTATGGTGAGAGCGTATCCCAGGAATTCCCATGATGAGTCTCGGTGAGGATACTACTTCAGAATGCCTAGACATGAGTTCGTAGGTCAGATAACATCTAGGATACTTACCAGAATTACAGCAGTAGATTAAATCATAACGGGGGATTGAACCCTATAAAGATGAAGAACGAATAAGGGCTTGCCCTCGAACCTATGTAGTATGGGATGCATAGAATCCGAACAAGTGCGCATTAGTGTCATGTAACATAAATAAATGCATTAAGGATTAAGTGCACAATCACAACACGACATCAATAGGGTAGTCCCTTTAGTTTGAATGTGACAAGTTTGTGTTTGTTAAATATGGAAAGTTAAGTTATACTATTTCCGGCATAGCGAGGATGGCCGTGTATAATGTTCGTCGGTTGAATAAACTGACGTACCCACAGTCTTATATGCAGGTAAATGTCATGTTAAAGATTAAAGAAGAATGGATGCTTAAAGATTATATCATACTGTTGTACTTTTATTCAATTGTTGTAAATTTTACTTCCGCTGTGCAAAAGAAAGGTGTAATATTGATGTAATCTCTGATGTATGATGAAAAGTTTTAATTTCCCTGTAAAATTGTACTAAAGAAAGTGAAAAGATCCTGTAGAACATCTCGAATTCAGTGTATTTGGGATTCGGGGCATTACAGAGTGGTATCAGAGCCACGCTTTCTACGCTTTCACACTTGTACAAATTTATAGGGAACGACACCCTAGAAGTGGATATTAGAGTGTGTGTTTGAGTCTAGAGATTTAAATGTAAGTGACTTACATTTGTGTTGCTCTAAGATTTATGCTTCTTCCTCTCTATTTCTAAGATGGCTGATCACTTCGACCCTGCTGGAGGCGACGACTGGCATATCATTGAGGAAGAGTACCATCCTGGACAGGCTAATTCCGAGGACGAGTACTACCCTGGGCAAGCAGATTCTGACGGTGAAGAATGGCCCGAATCCCGAGAGATCACCCCACCTCCGGATTCATCTGATGACTCTTCTTCTGACGAAGAAGAAGAACCAGTTCCAAGTGGTCTTGTGACTTCTCTTCAGAGGCAGGTGGAGACACTGCGAGAGAGAGTCGGATTGTTGGAGGCTCAGCTGGCGAAACGAAAGGACGACTTCTCTGTTCTCAGTCATCGGGTTTGGGAACTCGAGAAGAGGAAGAACTTGACTGATGTGCTGAAGGATGAGGTTGAAGAACTGCGGGAAGAACTTCGAGCAGCGAAGAGGACCCGTAGGAGTTAGATTGTTGTAGCTTCTATTTCTTTCCGTTCTGATGTCAGAAACGTTTTTTAAATTTGAATGTATAAAGTTTGGAATTCAATGAAATGGAAATATTGACTTGAAAGATCATGTTTCATACTTCGAATTTGATGGACCTTTTACATCAGAATATGGAATGAAAGCTGTTGTATTGTTCGATACTGGATCCTCTCATACATTTGTGTCTCCAAAAATTTGCTAAAGTGTTGGGAGTTGAACCGAAGATTTTTCCAGGCAAGATCTAAGCAGTAGCTACTCCGTCAGGGGAAACTTTAACCACTGATCGGTATTATGCTGATTGCAAGATAGTGATTGGAGATCGAATCTTTGGCATTGATCTGATCGAATTGACTATCTTAGGAGTCGATGTTATCATTGGTATTGATTGGATGTCGGTGTACAGTGCAAGCATCGAGTGTAAGACCAAGACGGTAACAGTGAAGGCTCCAGGTGGACCTGAAGTCACGTTCGAAGGGAAGAAGAAGTGTTCTAAGCTGGTGGCAACTATCCGCAAGGAAGAGACTCCTGTGGAAGTGCAAGGGATTCCTGTGGTTCGGGACTATCCGACTGTATTCTTGGAAGATTTTTCTGGGTTACCCCCGCATCGTGATGTAGAGTTCAGCATCACTGTTCAACCGGGAAGTGCACCCATTTCTAAGGCACCATATAGGATGGCTCCAGTGGAACAGGATGAGGTTAAACGGCAGATTGAGGAACTGTTGGGAAAAGGCTTTATTCAACCTAGTGCGTCACCTTGGGGAGCACCAGTGCTTTTGGTAAAGAAGAAGGATGGATCGATGAGAATGTGCATCGATTACCGAGAGCTGAATAAGGTCACTGTTCAGAATAAGTATCCGATTTCTCGAATTGATGACTTGTTTGATCGTCTACAAGGAGCAGCTGTTTTCTCCAAAATAGATCTTCGATCAGGATATCACCAAGTGCGAGTGAAAGCTGAAGATGTGCACAAAACTGCGTTTAGAACTCGACATGGGCATTACGAATTCTTAGTTATGCCATTTGGAGTGACGAATGCACCCGCAATCTTCATGGACTTGATGAACAGAGTTCTGAGGCCGTTTATTGATTCTTTCGTCGTGGTGTTTATCGATGATATTCTCGTGTACTCCAAGTCAGAGGAGGAGCACACCGAGCATCTGGCAGCAGTTTTGCAGAAGTTGGAAGAGCAGATTTTGTATGCCAAGTTATCCAAGTGTGATTTCTGGAAATCTGAAGTGGCATTCCTAGGTCACATCCTTTCTAAGGAGGGAGTGGCAACTGACCCTCAGAAGATAGAGGCAGTGAGAGATTGGGCTAGGCCTACTACAGTGAAGGAAGTCAGGAGTTTCCTTGGGATGACTGGATACTACAGGAGATTCATTCAAGGTTATGCTCAGATAGCTGTACCGCTTACTGGACTGACCAAGAAGAATGTGAGCTTCAAGTGGACTGAGCAATGTGAGGCGAGCTTTCAGGAGTTGAAAGATAGACTGACTACTGCACCTATTTTGGCTTTGCCTATAGCAGGTGTTGAGTATGATGTTTATAGCGATGCTTCACATCGGGGGCGTGGTTGTGTCTTAATGCAAGAAGGAAAAGTAATCGCTTATGGGTCTAAGCAACTACGAACGCATGAGAAAAATTACCCGACTCATGATCTGGAGTTGGCTGCGATTATCTTTGCCCTGAAGCAATGGAGGCACTACGTGTACGGTGAGAAGTTGAACATGTACACGGACCACAAGAGCTTGAAGTATATATATCAGCAGAGGGATCTCAATCTGAGGTAGCGGAGATGGTTGGAAGTGCTCGAGGACATGCGACCTGAGATCAAGTATCATCCTGGAAAGGCTAATATTGTTGCTGATGCACTTAGTCGCAAGAGCAGTTTGGCCAGTTTGATTACAACTCAGAGGCATCTGATTGAGGAGTTGGATCGAGCAGGTATTGAGGTTGTCTTGTAAGGATTGGGAGCATCTTTGGCTCAGTTGAGGCTTCAGCCTACTTTGAATGCATGGATCATTGCAAGTCAAGAGGTTGATGCTGATATTTTGGAGATGAAGGAGCAGGTCAGTGCTGGCAGGTTGCCCGGATTTCAAATCAGGGATGGAGTGCTGTGGTTCGGAGATAGGCTTTGTGTTCCAAATCAGGCGGACCTGAAAGAGAGTATTCTTCAGGAGGCGCATGCTACTCTTTTGTCGGTACATCCTGGGAGTACTAAGATGTACAAGGACATCAAACAGCATTTCTGGTGGTCAGGTTTGAAGCGGGATGTGGCTGAATTTGTTGCGAAGTGTGAGGTTTGTCAGCAAGTCAAAGCCGAAAATCAGAGACCCGGAGGTCTATTACAGCCGTTACCTATTCCGGAATGGAAGTGGGATAACATCAGTATGGATTTCATCACGGGATTGCCTAAGAGTTCTAAAGGCAATGATGCTATTTGGGTTATAGTCGATTGACTTACCAAGTCCGCTCACTTTTTGGCGATGAAACTCACTGCTTCGATGGACAAGTTAGCTGAGATGTATGTTGGTGAGATTGTCAGACTTCATGGCGTTCCGTCAACTATTGTGTCTGATCGAGATGCGCGGTTTACTTTGCATTTCTGGAGGAGTCTTCAGACAGCTTTGGGTACCAAGACAGATTTCAGCACTATTTTTCATCCGCAAATCGATGGGCAGACCGAGAGAGTCAATCGTATTCTTGAGGATATGCTGCGGTGTTGTATACTAGACTTCGGAGGTAGTTGGGAAAGGCATTTACCTTTGGTAGAGTTTGCCTACAACAACAGTTTTCAGGCTAGCATCGGGATGGCGCCGTACGAAGCTCTGTATGGCAGGAAGTGCAGGACTCCTGTTTGTTGGTATGAAGTAGGGGAGCGTCAGTTGTTTGGTCCTGAGCTTGTACAGCAAACTTCTGAGAAGATTGATCTGATCAGGAAAAGGTTGGTGGAAGCTCAGAGCAGGCAGAAAAGCTATGCAGACAACCGGAGAAGGGACCTTGAGTTTGAGGTTGGTGACTTCGTCTTTCTGAAGGTATCGCCCAGTAAAGGTGTGGTTCGATTTGGCAAAGGCGGGAAGTTAGCCCCGAGGTTTATAAGCCCGTACAAGATATTGAAAAGGATCGGGAAAACTGCTTACCGGCTTGAATTACCGGAAGAGTTGTCTCAGGTGCACAATGTCTTTCATGTGTCTATGCTGAGAGGTTATATTCCAGATCCGGGTCATCATTTGCCTGAAGTGCCGGAAGGTTTGCAGTTAGGCCTGAATTACATCGAGTCTCCTGTTGAGATTGTTGATCGTCGAGAGAAAGTCTTGAGGAATAAGACGATACCGATGGTCAAGGTAGTCTGGAGAAACCACTTGGTTGAAGAGGCTACTTGGGAATCTGAGGAGAGGATGTTGAAGGACTATCCTGAGCTTTTTGCTTGATTGTATTTTTGTATCTTTTTGTTCTTGTTGTTGTGTTGTATTGTTTGTTTTCCTCGCTCTTGATTGTAGTTCCGGGGACGGAACTATTCTAAGGAGGGAGTGCTGTAATACCCTGATTTTTCAATTAATGAAAAATTATTTATTTTGCACGTAGTGTGCACGTGCAATATTTTGTTTGGATTATTTTATTATGATGTGTATAAATATTTAAATATATTTTCCCAAATTATTTTGTACAAAAGCCTCTCTTTAAACAAATAAAAAGCCTTATTTTAATTTAATTAAAAAGGCCTTTTTCTTAAAAGCCCAAATGTATTTTATTTTATTTATTTTAATAAACTATTTTGGCCCAAAAATAAAGCCCATGAATTAATTAAAACTTGTCATGTAGAAGACTAATTTATCATTATTTTATTTTTGTACAAATTAAAATGTACAAATTTGGCCTAGTTGCATGCACGTGCACTACACGTACACGTGCAATGCACACTCTTGATGGGGCCGGTTTGCATTCTTTTTGGGAGGGAATTTTGAATTTAGTCATGGTGTTCATGGAGGTAGTTTTGTGGATGTGGGTAGTTTTTATAACTCCTACTCTAATCTTGGCCCTCCATTCTACAACCAACTAATCAATCTTGGCCCTCCATTTCACTTGATTTCAAGTATAAATACCCCCCCACTCATGGCTATTTTCATATGCAATTACATACTTCTAAATTATAGTCTTAATTAGTAATAGTGTGAGTTATAAAAGATAGAGAGATTGTGTGGGATTGCTTGATTGTTCCAAGGAGGAGTGGCCGGCTACTACAAGAGGAAGCTTTCGGTGTGCTTGGTGGCTTGGAGGTGCTCGCATTCGGCTAGGAGGAGGTGCATCGTGTTGCAAGGACTTGGTTGCTTTGTGTGTTTTTCTCTCCATTCAAGGTGGGTAAAACATTTCATATTTCTAATATAGGAGTATATCCTAGATCTCACTAGCAAATTGCATGAAAAATGATTAACAAGAATGCGCCTTTAATTGAATAAATAATCTCTAGTTGATTGAATTAGTGATATGCGAATTATGTGTGATTGTATGCCATAAGAATGTGATTACAAAGTGAGTTGATTATCTTTGTTCCCAATTAGAAATAATTCATGGAAAATGTTAGTAAAATACATTTTTATGGAAAGTTAGTTTACAAATTGGTTAGCATGTTAATGAACAATGTGCATGTGATTATTATTGTTAATTAAGTTGTAGATAGAATTCTCCATGCTCATTAGAATAAATGGATGATGTTAGTGTTGATGCTTGAGAATACTAATGAGGATGTTAGTTTAATTGAAAAAAATTGAAGCATGCAAATTGATTAAGAAAGAGCACGCTTTTTGAAGGAGCAACTTTCTTGTATGTTTGATGTGTGAACCTAAGTGACTATATATTTTTGTGATGCACATGATTGAACTAGAAGTATATGTTGATTTAAAGAAAACACATTTTTGGCATCACTAATTGCATGAAAGAAAAAAAGAAAATCTATACCTTGTTAGTGTTAATTTGTGAAGAGACCTCTTTAATTATTGTGGGGTTGGACAAAGTCAAAGGAAGTAGATTTATGTGTTAGATGAAAGATTAATATCAGCAAATTTGTATAAGGAATTTTGGATAGAAGAGATTTGAAGATTAAGTGTTAACCAATGTCAAAAATTAAAAATATATTAGCTTAAATGAACAATTCTTTGACTAGAGTGAAAAATATAATTTATTAGTACAAAAAATTATTTTTTATCTTACTGGTATCAAACTCATATGAATGAGAATTGATCTGGAGATTTTCAGTGATTTTTACAAAAGCAATAAGAAACAAGGGTTGGTTGAACATCGAAATAATTTTATAACAGTGGGTATTAATCTAAAAAGAATTTAACGCACACTGTAACAACCCGAGCATGTAGCTCGAGTGGTCACAGCGTCACGTTGGGTTCTCTGCCGTGACCGGTTCGAATCCCAGGATCAAACATTATTTTGTTTAATTCTTTCAAAAGAATTAAACAGCAGACTGAGAGCATTTAAAGCTCTCAGTTGCCTTTTACACTGTGGCGGCAACCGGCCTAGTGGCCTGTGCTCTGGGCTGTGTCGGTGGTGTGCTTGGGTTCGAATCTTGCTATCGGCAAGATGGAAAAAAATATTTTTTTGGGAGTTTTATGTATCGAAAAATTATGAAAAAAATATGTATATTCTCCTAAAAATGTAAGGGACTTTCTAAAAATAGTTTGGGGATTATTTGAATGAATTTAACTATGGTTTGGAGTTAAAATGCACAAATAGACATATGGTTCTATATAGATTATTGATATGAATTTATAACTTGAAAGAATAAGTGAATTGACACATTAAGAGTTGATTTGGCAAAAAGAAATGTGGTTATGTGACTTGATGCAATTATTTTCTCACTTGTGGAACAATATATGAAGTGTGCATATTGTTTAGTAATGTGGAATTATAGTGATGTGATAATTGATAAGTATATGCAATTTATGTGCAATGATGGACTTGTGAACAAAAGTAAAATCATGAATTGAAAAGAGAACGTACATGTGAGTATGAGAACTCAACATGGAAATTTTATAAGTTGAAGATTGTGAAATAAAATTTGAAATAGAGTAGCTAAGTCTCCCCGGCATTGAGAATTGAGTTGAAATGAAATTAGACCAAGGTTGGTCATGATGAAATGAATGAATAAGTCCGGTTGATCGAGAGGCTAACTCTAGAGATTAATTTTGTTCATGATTTTTAATAAAACTAAGGACTAGTGCATAGTGAAGATGTGATGAAAGTAAGAGAAAAACATTGAGTATGAGGGCCCTGGGTAGCGGCGAGAGCGTATCCCAGGAATTCCCATGACGAGTCTGGGTGAGGATACAGCTCCAGAGTACCGTCCCAGTGGCGACGCTCGTGGGATGTTTGAAGACTACGGGTGGTGTCATGTTTATGGTGAGAGCGTATCCCAGGAATTCCCATGATGAGTCTCGGTGAGGATACTACTTCAGAATGCCTAGACATGAGTTCGTAGGTCAGATAACATCTAGGATACTTACCAGAATTACAGCAGTAGATTAAATCATAACGGGGGATTGAACCCTATAAAGATGAAGAACGAATAAGGGCTTGCCCTCGGACCTATGTAGTATGGGATGCATAGAACCCGAACAAGTGCGCATTAGTGTCATGTAACATAAATAAATGCATTAAGGATTAAGTGCACAATCACAACACGACATCAATAGGGTAGTCCCTTTAGTTTGAATGTGACAAGTTTGTGTTTGTTAAATATGGAAAGTTAAGTTATACTATTTCTGGCATAGCGAGGATGGCCGTGTATAATGTTCGTCGGTTGAATAAACTGACGTACCCACAGTCTTATATGCAGGTAAATGTCATGTTAAAGATTAAAGAAGAATGGATGCTTAAAGATTATATCATACTGTTGTACTTTTATTCAATTGTTGTAAATTTTACTTCCGCTGTGCAAAAGAAAGGTGTAATATTGATGTAATCTCTAATGTATGATGAAAAGTTTTAATTTCCCTGTAAAATTGTACTAAAGAAAGTGAAAAGATCCTGTAGAACATCTCGAATTCAGTGTATTTGGGATTCGGGACGTTACAGCCCCGAAGATGAATACCCCCGGCAAGAAGAAGGACAAGGAAAAGTGGAGTCGATATCATCGAGACCACAGCCACGACACCAACGACTGTTGTGCCCTGAAGAATGAAATTGAGGCCCTCATCCAGAGACGGCAGCTGTCTAAGTTTGTGAGAAATGACCGAATTGATCTTCCTCCTCCCCCAGGGGGGCTAACAAGCATCCCGAAAGGCGCGACGAGACTCCCGAGTTTGAAGAGGAACACATCTTGCATCTCATTCATGGAGGTCCCATGGGAGGAACCTCCAACTCTTCCCGGAAGGCTGTCATACGAGAAGTCAATTCGGTTCATGGCATACCCCCTCCCAAAGGCCTCGGAGTCCCGGTCAGTTTATCAGATGAAGACCTGGAAGGAGTCTGAACCCTCCATTGTGACGCACTAGTGATCAACCTCCATATGGCGAATTTTAAAGTGGAGAGGATTCTGGTGGACAATGGTAGCTCCGTGAACATCCTTTTCCTGGCGGCATTTCGAGGACTCAAGTTATCACAGGACAGGCTCAAGCCCGCCGGCTACACGCTTCATAGGTTCACGGGAGTGCCAGTGACTATCGAAGGGGTGATCACCCTCGACGTAACCGCTGGCAAAACTCCTACTACCCGAACAGAGCCGATGGATTTCATGGTCGCGACATCCCAGCTGCTTACAATGTGATTCTAGGCCGACCTGGCCTAGCTGCTTTAGAGGCCGTCCCGTCGGCTTATCATCTGAAAATGAAGTTCCCCACCAAGTCAGGTGTAGGGAAAGTAAGAGGTAGTCAAGAGATGGCCCGCAAGTGTTACATAACCTCCACTGGGGGTCCTGTCCTCTCCCTCGAGACCCTTGAGATCCCCCAGGGGAATGCCCAACCTATGTCCGAACCGGTGGATAAGCTGGAGGAAGTGCTCTTTTCCGAGCAAGATCCGAACCGCAAGTTCTTTATCAGCAAGACCCTCCCATCTGCCCTATGTTTCGACATAGTCCAATGCATCAGGAAGAACTATGACCTCTTCACCTGGTCGGCTGCCGATATGCCAGGAATTTCCGAGGAGCTCCTCGTCCACCACCTAAGCATTGCTCTGGGGTCCAAACCGGTCCAACAGAAGAGGCGCAAATTCGCCCCTGAGCGGCAACAAGCTATAAAGGAAGAAGTAGACAAGCTCCTCAAGGCCTGATTCATACAAGAAGTCAACTATCCCGAATGGCTCTCCAATATTGTTATGGTTAAAAAGGCCAACGGGAGCTGGAGAATTTGCATCGACTTCACGGACCTGAACAAAGCATGCCCAAAGGATCCTTTCCCTCTCCCCAGCATCGACACCCTGATCGAAGCTACTTCGGGCCATGAGCTGCTGAGCTTTATGGATGCCTTCTCTAAATACAATCAAATTAGAATGTTCCCCTCGGATATCCTAAAGACCTCCTTCGTCACCGATCAAGGGATCTATTGCTACAGGATAATGCCCTTCGGGCTGAAAAATGTCGGTACCACCTACCAGCGCCTAGTCAATAAGGTCTTCCAGAATCAGATTGGCCGCAACAAGGAAGTGTATATTGATGATATGCTAGTTAAAAGCATCCATGGGGCTGACCATGTTGCCGATCTCCAAGAAGCATTCGATATGTTGAGGAAGCATGATATGAGGCTCAACCCGAACACGTATGCATTCAAAGTCTCGTCGGGAAAGTTCCTAGGCTTCACGGTCAGCCAAAGAGGAATCGAGGCCAACCCCGAGAAGATCATAGCCATACTGGACATGGTACCCCCTACAAGTGTGAAGAGGTTCAGAAGCTCACAAGGCACCTCGTGGCCATAGGGCGCTTCTTGTCCAAGTCGGAAGAAAAGTGTCTTCCTTTCTTCAAGGCCCTCAGGGGGGCTAAGGGCTTCCAGTGGGGCCAACAGCAGCAAGAATCGTTCGATCAGCTGAAGGCCTATCTGGTCAATCCCCCTCTCCTCAGCAAGCCTATTCCCGGAAAAACACTCTACCTCTACCTAGCTGCCTCCAAGCAAACCTTCAGCGCTGCACTAGTGAGGGAAGAAGACAAGGCTCAGAAGCCTATCTATTACGTGAGCAAGGTACTTCGGGATGCCGAGCTCTGCTATCCAAGATTGGAGAAGATAGCATACGCCTTGGTTATGGCAGCCCGGAAGCTTCACCCTTATTTCGAATCTCATTCGGTGGTCGTTCTTACCGACCAGCCGCTTAAGCAAGTTCTACACAAACCCGAGACCTCAGGTCGTCTAATAAAATGGTCGATCGAGCTGAGTCAGCATGACATATCTTACCAACCTCGGACCGCAATCAAGGCTCAAGCCTTAGCTGAATTTATTATTAAGAGCACCATCCCAGAGGTCAGTCAAGCAGCGAATGGGCCTCCTATCTGGACAGTATATGTAGATGGGTCCTCTTGCACCGAAGAGAGCAGAGCCGGGGTCATCCTGACAGGCCCAGATGACTTCGTTCTCCAATACTCCCTCCGCATCAACTTTAAGGCCTCCAACAACGAAGCCGAATATGAAGAGCTTATAGCTGACCTGGGTATGGCACGCAAAGCAGGGGCACAACGTCTCCGAATATTCAGCAATTCGTAGCTGGTGGTGAATCAGGTCTTAGGGGAGTATGAAGCGCGAGACGACCGAATGGCTAAGTACCTAGCCAAGGTCCAAAGTCTCATGGCTTCATTCGAAGAGGCGCTGATCCAGCGGATCTCTGGAGAAGAAAATTTCCAAGCAGATGCCCTCTCCAAATTGGCCTCCTCCTCCCTTCAAGGTCTCGAGCAAACCGTCCTGATTGAAATGCTCCTAAGACCAAGCATAGAAGAAGAAGCCCTCGACTCGATAGAGTCGCTGCCCATCCAACTTCGGAATAACTGGATGAAACCTTTGATAGAATTCCTTAGGGATGGGCACCTCCTCGAAGACCCTAAAGAAGCTCGTCGAGTCCGAACGAGAGCGGAGCTGTACACCCTTGTTGAAGGGGTCTTGTACAAACGCTCCTACACCCAAGTAGATGGCAGACCCTACTTGAGATGCCTCTCCCTGGAAGAAGCCGCTTATGCCTTGCAAGAACTCTACGAAGGTGTAGGTGGAGCCCATTCAGGGTTGAGGTCCCTCGTCAGGAAAGTGTTGAACTATGGGTATTTTTGGCCTACCCTACTCCGAGATGCCGAGCAACATGTTCGGCGATGCAGCCTTTGTCAGCAGTTCTCCAACATTTGCCGTCTACCCCAAGCACAACTCACATCACTCTCAAGTCCGTTTCCCTTCGCGATGTGGGGGATGGACTTGCTATGTCCATTTCCACCAGCTCTGGGTCAGCTCAAGTTCCTAGTCGTGGTGATCGACTACTTCTCTAAGTGGATAGAGGCCGAGCCATTGGCTACGATTACAGAGAACAAAGTGCTGCAATTCTTCTGGAAAAATATGATCTGCAGATTCGGCGTACCTCGGGTCCTCATAACAGATAACGGAACACAGTTTACAGGGGCAGCTTTTCGATTTTTATGTGAAGACCTCGGCATCCAGCAACGTTTCTCCTCCGTCTCCCATCCTCAATCCAATGGTCAAGTGGAGAATGCCAACAGACAGATTCTCTTCGGCATCAAGAAGAGGCTAGATAAGTCGGCCAAAGGCTTATGGGCGGAACAGCTCCCCAACGTATTGTGGAACTACCGCACTACGAAACGGACCCCCACAGGAGAGTCACCATTCAATCTCACCTATGGGTCTGAGGCTATGATCCCCTTGGAAGTCGGTCTACCATCTCCTTGCCTTATGGCCTATGAAGAAGAGCAGAATGCCAGAAAACTCTGAGCAAACTTGGAACTGATTGATAAGCTCCGTGAAAGAGCTTCTATTCGCCAGCAAAATTATCGGAGAAGGATTGAGCAGGCCTACAACAAAAGGGTTCATCCCACAGATCTCAAGGAAGGGGACTTGGTCCTCAGAAAGCTAGCTATCTCGCTCCCTAGTCAAAAGAGTAAGCTAGCTCCGAATTGGGAAGGACCGTACAAAGTTTCCAAGGTAGTCCGTCTCGCAGCGTATCGTCTAGAGGACCTTGAAGGCAGAGAGATACCCAGAACTTGGAATGCCAACCATTTACTGAAGTACCAAGAGAGCTCCTGAATGCCTCTCCGAGTACCTTCAAATGTCGAGCCATTCCTATCATTTAATTTGTATTTGCTTCTTTACTTTCTCATTGTAATAACGACTTGCAACTTAGAAGCAGCCGATTAGCAGTTATCAATAAAGAACTTCTTTTCTCCCGTATTTTCCTTGTGATTATTTGTATCTCTCAATTTAAGGCCTTTAATCGCTCTTACTCAAACGACGTGTTCGGAGTCCAAAACTTGGCTCGATTCCGCTTCACAGGCTCGCTCTTAAGCGAGCTAGAAGTGGTTCGTCATTCGTAACTACTCCCACAACTGTTGAAACTTACTCAAATGACGTGTTCAGAGTCCAAAACTTGGCTCGATTCCGCTTTGCAGGCTCTCTCTTAAGCGAGCTAGAAGTGGTTCCCCATTCGGAACTGCTCCCACAATCGTTGAAACTTACTCAAATGACGTGTTCGGAGTCCAAAACTTGGCTCGATTCCGCTTTGCAGGTTCGCTCTTAAGCGAGCTAGAAGTGGTTCGCCATTCGGAATTGCTCCCACAACCGTTGAAACTCATTTCAAACGACGCGTCTGAAGTCCGAACCACTTGGCTGGATAACCAACGAAGTTTCTACGACTAGACTAGACATGGGAGAAGAGTACTTTGGAGGAGCTAACCTTTGGTTCTTATGGTTCGTTTAAAGTTGAAGTAATTCTTACAAAGGCTGCTCTCCACTACAAGAAACTGCCTTCTCTTACAATTCGCGAGTTAGAGGTTCGAAGCGTGGCTCGGCACTACCTCCGTACCTCGCTCTTAAGCCAGCTAAAAGTAGTCCGCCCTTTATAAGCAATACAACAACAAGGCTAACAAAACACACAAGTCCAAGAGGGGAAAAAGCCTTACTTTATATACAAAATTCGAGAAGACAGTACAAAACAGTACTCCGCTTTACAACAAAATTACAGGTCACGATACTTTTCTTTATAATGGAATTACAAGAGTTGAGAAGCCAAAACTACAAAGTCGCCTTGTAATACTTGGACAAAATAAGACACTAAGGAAACAAGAAGAGCTTCAACGCCTCCTAAGCGCAAGGATATTCCGCTTAAAAGATACCCGTTGACGGCGGCACCGAACCTCGGAACTCGTCCCTAGACCGGTGAACTGGGACGTATTTTCGGCGCTACTCCTGATAGTCGCGCCAGCGGAAGCCCCGCTCGACGACACAGCCACACCACTTTGGGCATCGCCCGGACTTTGTCGAACCACAGGCGGACGGGTCGCAAGCTCGTAAAACGGGATACCTCGCTCACTTTTTTCGCGGGTGCACGAAGTGCTTCTGACATTGATTGGTCCCGAATGAGATTTGAGGCGAGCGACTTCCGCCTCCAGCTCGACTATGCGTTGTTTCAGAGAATGTCCTTCACAACTACCTCGAAGCGAGGGGGCACAGCGGAGCTCGCGACGCCGGGACTACTGGCAATAATTCGGCAGAGTTGAGTAACCTCGATACTCTTGTCTACCGTGGCCCTCTTCAACGCATCGACCACCGCCGACAGCTCGTCACGTTCGACCATTAACTTGCCTACCGCCGCAGTCAATTCCTCTTCCTCCGCCAGGAGCTCTTCCTCCACTATCTGTAGGTGGTGAATCTCAGCGAGCAGATCGTCTCTCTCCATTGTCATCTTCGACAACGAGTGTCGGAGGCACTTAAGCCTCAGGCCAAGAGTGAAAGCTGTTGACGAGCCATCATTCTCGTCTACGGGGACCATCTCAGTAAGCCTGCCCTCCGACGCCGAATCTCAATGTCTCGTCGACCGACAATCAGTTGCAGATGATTTCGTTCACTGTCAGCCCTGCGCAACCCCAACTCAACTTCATAAAGGCGCTCTTGGCACCTAGTCAGACACAACCTTGTCGCCCCTAAACCGACCTCGGAACGTAGCTCCTCCCCTGCATTGGTGGGTTCAACGAGCTGGGTCACCTCGGCGAGCTGAAAATTTGAGGCAAACAACGAAAACACTCAGTAAAAATTGGCAAATTTGGTTCGCACCCAACTCTAGAGCAAGACAGTGTGTACACGGCAAAGACTGATCTTTTGTTCACATACAGTCGAAGCTTTGGGCAGAGTAGTGTCAACACTTAGCCAAATTTCTAGAAAATATTTGTAAAAGCTTTTCCCGAAAGAAACACATGATCGAGCCTAAAAAGTTATATTTTCATTCATCACAAAAAATACGGTGGCCAGTCCGCAATTAGGCAATACATTTAGAGGTACAAAGGATAAAAACAAAAGAGAGAAAGAAGAAGAAGTCAGGGGACGACCTCTTTCCCAGGGCAACGAGTTTGGACGGGGTCGGACTCTCCCGAAGGTGCCAACATCGCCGGCGGAGTCACCACTGACCCCTGGACCTCGTCGATGACCTCGACCTCAGTGTCCTCTTCATCATCCCCTTCTTCCACCTCCGACTCGGGGTCGAAGCTATCGACATGGCCGGGGAAAAGGCGCCATCCGAAGCAATCGACCTCAGGATAGCGCTCCAACACCTGCGCGATGGCCTGGGCATATGCCTTGGCCATGTTGACGGCAAGGAAGCCCTGCATCTTCTCCATGATCGCCGCCTCGGCTCCCTTCACCGCTGCAGCCTTGGCTTCCACCACCTCGGCCAGCTGCTTGGCCGACTCCTCCCTCTGCCGAAGCATATCACCCTCGAGCTTCGTGACAAGGCCCTCGAGGTACTCGAACCTTGTTGCCTTCCCTTCCGCCTCGACCTTCAACTTGTCAAGCTCATTGGCGAGGCAAGCTTTTTTAGCCTGAGCGCGATCGGCCTCCTTCTTGAGGTCCTTTCCAGCTCCGTCATCTTCTCCATGAGATGACCGAAGTGGACGATTATCTGCGGTTGAACAACAGAAAAACAAAAGAAGTTAGAAAATCCAACATGCAAGTTACCTACAAAGGGAAAATCGACACTCATCGATACCGCCGAGCATGCGATCTCGAGGGCATCGTCGCCCGCGCTTCCGGCGTCCATGGCGGCTCGATCTTTTAGCATCGCCAGGTGCTTCACCGCCTGCATGCTCGACGTCGAGTCGCCGAGAAATCCATCGAATTTCCGAACCTGCCAGTCCGGAACATAGATCTTCTTGTGCTCCTCCGTGAGCAGTACCTCGGCATCCACCGTCAGCGGGGGCACCTCCATCCCGAGCGCAGCGGCAATCGGGAACTCGCATGCTTCGGCCGATGCCGAGGTTGCTACCGGAGCCCGACTTGGGGTCACAGCCGCCGGCGCCTCCACCTCCTCGGCGGCACTGGCGACCTTCTGAGCCTTCGGAGCGGTCAGCTTGGTTGCGACCCTCTTGCGCTTCTTAGGCACCTTGATCCCGAGGGCGGTCTTCTGCACTAGCACCGCGTCGTAGTCCATAGTCTCTGCATCATAAGATATTGTTTAAAACTCAAGTTATGATCAAGCAAAATAAAAAGGACAAAAGGAAAACACAGATAAAGCCGCGTACTAGGATCTACGCGGCAGAGCCCTCCCCTAAAGAAAACATCTTCGGTCAGATCTCGCCATTCAAACTGGGGTCGGTCGAGAAGAACCCGAACTGCATCTTCTTCCTTGGGATGGAGACTGGCGACTCCCTCACTCGCTTCGTCACCTCCTCCACCCAGCCGGAGGGAATAGGCCACACCTTGCAACTCTGCACTATGAAGTACTTGTCGTGCCAGTGCTTTATGGAGTCAGGGCAGATGACGAGCCGAGCACCATGCCTCGGGGCCAAATAATACCGGAACTCAGACCGGTTCTGCTGGTGGAGCCGGTAAAGCGTCCGGAGCACCCTCAACTCTGGCTCGACCTCGACTGTCTGGCAGTGGAGGACGAACCCGTTGATGACTCTCCACGTGTTCGGCATAAGTTGAATCTGGCTGACCCCAAACCACCTAAATACCTGAATCGCAAATGGGTGGAGAGGGAGCCGTGCCCCGGCGATGAAGGCATCGACCGGCCAGAAACACATGTTTACTGGCATCGGCGAATTGGCCCTAACCCCGGGGCCTGGCAGCATCAGTTCATACTACTCTAGGATTTGGAAGCAATCCCGGATCGCTGCCAGGTCCACCTCGTTGAGGATAGAAACCGTGTCGTCCGCCTCCGAGGTCTCTCTTGTCGCATTCTCCTCGAAGGTTCGCCCCCTCCCGTGAACTATGCGCTCAGCATGCTCCTCTGGAAGCTCCCGAACCCTATGGAGCCCTGTCAGCGCCCCTGGCAATCTGCCGAACTCCCCCATATGTTCCGGATCTTCCACGATTATGTCTCGACCAGATACCCTCTTGCCCTTGTCAGTGCGAGCTCTCTGACCCGGAGACGGTGCTTTGCCAGCCGAGGGGGAGGGCTCCGAAACAGGGTAAAGCGACATTTTTTATATACTTGAAATAAACTAAGTATAAGTTACCTTGAAGTGACAGTTGCGGTCAGAACATTCACCGGAAAACAGTCGATGATCACCAAGAACTCTCGATAGTAGAAAATCACTGCCTGAGTAAAAAACTTGGAGAAATGAAAAATGAGGGGGGTGGAGTCTTATAGAGCTTGACACACAGAACGAGGATAATGGGCCTCAAGAAAACCAACAGTCAGGCCCATTTACACTAAGCGAAAAAAGAGCTGTACCGTCACATTAATGACCACGCCAAGTCGTACGGTCGCATTAATGGCTAACGGTCAAAGTCGTCAGAAGGTCAAGTCATCAGGCCAGCCTGTCATCTCCTAGCCATCAAATCCTCACTCTTGGACCTCGGCACGCCTTGTCGAGCGCCCTTGGCACCGACGCCCAAACGAGGGGAAAATCCTCACTCTTGGACCTCAGCACGCCTTGCCGAGCGCTCTTGGCACCGACGCCCAAACGAGGAAAAAATCCTCACCCTCGGACCTCAGCATGCCTTGCCGAGCGTTCTTGGCACCGACGCCCAAACGAGAAAAAAATCCTCTTGGACCTCGGCACGCCTTGCCGAGCGCTCTTGGCACCGATGCCCAAACGAGGGGGAAATCCTCACTCTTAGACCTCGGCACGCCTTGCCGAGCGCTCTTGGCACCGACTCCCAAACGAGGAAAAAATCCTCTTAGACCTCAACACGCCTTGCCGAGCAGTCTTGGCACCGACGCCCAAATGAGGAGAAAATCCTCACTCTTGGACCTCGGCATGCCTTGCCGAGCCCTCTTGGCACCGATGCCCAAACGAGGGGAAAATCCTCACTCTTGGACCTCAGCACGCCTTGCCGAGCACTCTTGGCACCGATGCCCAAACGAGGAAAAAATCCTCACTCTCGGATCTCGGCACGCCTTGCCAAGCGCTCTTGGCACCGACGCCCAAACGAGGGAAAAATATTCACTCTTGGACCTCGGCACGCCTTGCCGAGCGCTCTTGGCACCGACGCCCAAACGAGAAAAAAATCCTCACCCTCGGACCTCGGCACGCCTTGCCGAGTGCTCTTGGCACCGACGCCCAAATGAGGAAAAAATCCTCTTGGACCTCGGCACGCCTTGCCGAGCGCTCTTGGCACCAACGCCCAAACGAGAAAAAAATCCTCTTGGACCTCGGCACGCCTTGCCGAGCGCTCCTGGCACCGACACCCAAATGAGGGAAAAATCCTCACTCTTGGACCTCAACACGCCTTGCCGAGCACTCTTGGCACCGACGCCCAAACGAGGAAAAAATCCTCACCCTCGGACCTCGGCACGCCTTGCCGAGCGCTCTTGGCACCAACGCCCAAATGAGGGAAAAATCCTCACCCTCGGACCTCGGCACACCTTGCCGAGTGCTCTTGGCACCGACGCCCAAACAAGGAAAAAATCCTCACCCTCGGACCTCGGCACACCTTGCCGAGCGCTCTTGGCACCGACACCCAAACGAGGGGAAAATCCTCACTCTCGGACCTCGGCATGCCTTGCCGAGCGCTCTTGGCAACGACACCCAAACGAGGAAAAAATCCTCACCCTCGGACCTTGGCACGCCTTGCCGTGCGCTCTTGGCACCGACGCCCAAACGAGAAAAAAATTCTCACCCTCGAACCTCGGCACGCCTTGCCGAGCGCTCTTGGCACCGACGCCAAAACGAGGGAAAAATCCTCACTCTCGGACCTCGGCACGCCTTGCCAAGCACTCTTGGCACCGATGCCCAAACGAGAAAAAAATCCTCACCCTCGGGCCTCGGCACACCTTGCCGAGCGCTCTTGGCACCGACGCCCAAACGAGGGGAAAATCCTCACCCTTGGACTTCAGCACGCCTTGCCAAGCACTCTTGGCACCGATGTCCAAACGAGGAAAAAATCCTCTTGGACCTCGGCACGCCTTACCGAGCGCTCTTGGCACCGAAGCCCAAACGAGGAAAAAATCCTCTTGAACCTCGGCACGCCTTGCCGAGCGCTCTTGGCACCGACCCTCAAACATGGAAAAACCCTCTCCGGACTTCGGCAAAGGCTTGCCGGACCCCCTCTCAGCGCCTGTAGCCTCGCCGAAGTATCTCTGCTCTTCGACAGAGGGTGTCGAACCTCCCTCGACCTCGGCCTCCTTCATAACATGCGATTGAGAGGGGTCGACAACGACGCCGAAGCAACTAAACCACCGAACGAAGAGAGGGACTCCTTCAAGTGACCACAAGCATTAGATCTCCCCAAAATTCGCACCCTATGCTGATGAAGGGCCCAGATCACGCCGCGTCATAAATCGAATTAAAAAATTAACTTCTATTTATTAAAATAGAATTATTTATTTAAAAATTGCGAAAAAAAGATTAAAAATTCAGGAAAATTAATTAAAAATTTTAAAAATAATTATAAATTCGGAGAAATATTTTTGAGCCCGTGGATAAATAATTATTGCTTTGAATAATTAATTAAGGCCCCGGAACAATAAATCACCGCTTTGCGAATTTAAATAAATGGTCCGAAAAATAGATAAAAATTAAGAAAAATCACTAAAAGTTCAGGAGAGCTCAAGAATAACCTTGAGCATGCAACTAGCTCTGAAAATCACCATAATACCTCATACAAAGATTCGACACCCCTCATTTGGACTCCGATACAACTCCGCAAGCCGTTAAAACAGTGAAACTACTCCTCAAAGGCTGATTAAACTCAGTCTTCGGGAATGGGGGGCTCGTGATATGGCTAAAAATAGGGTTAAATCGAAACCGTCCAAATCGGGCGTGAATCTTAAAGATCAGGGTTAAAATGGTAATTTCACCCACAAATGGGTCTGAAGCGGGTACTGGGTCTTTTTTCCAAAGGCCCAATAACCTACGAACGGATCCATCTCAACTTGGTGCGGGTTTCAACCCGCAAGAAACCCAGTCCAGCTGGGTAGAATTAGGGTTTATGATTATACCAAATCAACGGCCCTGATTATCTTTTATTCATTCACTGGGAAGTAGGGATTTGATCTTATCTCGAAACTGGTCCCTAAGGCGGCTATAAATACCCCCCATCCCCTACTGTTAAGAGGTAATCAATCTTTTGCCCATCAAAGCTCATTCATAATCTTTCTGATTACTGACTTGAGCGTCGGAGGGTGTATCGCCGGGATCAACCACGGTGTTTCACACTTTTTGCAGGTTAACGGCGGGAGATCAAGGCCAAACTCCGGCAAAAATGTTTCAGGTTTGGCTATTCGATACTCCAAAGAATCCACAAATTCTATCTGTTTGTCCCCACACCAGATTTAGCGGTAATAAACAGAAATGGAAGCTAAAGGTATATCAAGAAGAAATTGCCTAAAAATAGCAAAACAATCTTTACAAGTATATCCATCCGCACAAAAAATATGGACAAAGCACGTCCATCTGCAAAAAGATAGAATTTTTTACCAAACTATCCCACTTTTTGTAAGTATGTACGAAACTATCCCTGTTTGAAAATTTAATACCAAAATATCCCTATCGCTAGGGGGGTTAATGAGTCTAGTAGTTTCCTTAGCGTTAACCCCGTTAGCGTGCTGATGGGGATACAACTTTTCCCATTGAGTGGAAATTTGCAGAAAAACTCATCCAATATAGACTCGTTAACCCCGTTAGCGGTAGTATTTAAACCACTCGCATTAATGAAGTTAACGTTTGTAGTTGGGACAGTGGGGGGTGTTAGAAAATGGGTGTTTTTATACACCATTTTCGAACTGATTTTTTAGCAATTTTTGAGTAAGATCCTCAATGAATTATTGAGAGATCTTGATTGATTTGTGTTCTCCTTCGTGAGTAGATCAAAATCATATATTGATTTGCTAAAAACGGATAAGGGGTGAATGAAAATTTGTCTCTCAAAGTGTGACATTTTCATTCTTGAAAATGGGTTAAGGGAACATATTCTCACATCAGAAAAATCAAAGGAAATAGAAGAGGATATATAGTAACCTCCTTCTAAGCATTGTAAGATAGCTAGAAGAGAGGCTCTCTCTCGCACGCAGGGGGTGCAAATCTCGGACCGGATTACATGCGACCTGTGTGCGCCCGCACGACCTGTGGACATGAATGCCAGACCCGACTTGACCCCACCCCGTGCAGAGCCACTTTTTGCTACAGTTTTGATTTTTCTTTTGTAACGTCTGCCATTTCAAAGCTGTATTGAATGTTTTGTCTGTCGTTACACTGAAGGCATTCAAAGGCAATGACTGATGTCTGCCGTTACAGTGTCGGCGTTCGATTGATTGTCTGCCGTTATACTAAAGGCATTCATAGCCTTGTCTGTCGTTACAGTTTTAATCCTGGCTCTATAAATAGAGGCCTCACCTCTCATTTCTTCCTTGCACCCGAAATCTTCTTCCTTCCTCCTCCTCTGAGTTCTGTTCCGTTCTTCGCTCCTCCTATTTTGGTAAGTCGGTGATAGGATTCTGACGTTGCTGCTCGGTTCGAGAGTGCTACGTGGTACCTACATGAACACTCTGATCATTGCATTCTGGGAGACAGACACCTTCGTACAATCTAGCAACCGGAAGAGGAAAAATCTGTTTTAAGGACACTATGTGATACACAAGCCTCGACTTCTCAACTTGTAATCTGAAATTGGTTTTCGTAAGTTGTTATTTATTTATTTTTATTTTTTTTCCTTTCGTTTTTTTTCTTCTTTCTCTTCTATTTTCTTCTCTGTTTTCTGTGCCTCTCAATCAAATTTATAAAGGATTTTTTAACAAACTTAAAACAGATTTTTGGATTTTCTTGAATTCTGATTTTGAGGCACTTATTTTCTTTTTCTTTAATCTGAAAAACTTACACTCGTGTTCTGTAATTTTCAGAATCAAAATGACTACTGCCTCGGACAATGTTGTTGTGTCTGAAACGGTCCACGTGCTGGTGGCTGATACGACACAAGTACCGACTATTGCTGCGGCACGAGTGTCATTGTGAACCGTTGTACCTGTCTCAGTCTCCCATGGGAAGAAACCTGAGAAGTTCAACGGGCAGAATTTCAAAAGGTAGCAACAGAAGATGATGTTCTATCTGATCACACTGAATCTTGCAAGATTCTTGAACGAAGAAGCTCCAAATCTTAAGAAAGATAAGCAAGATAACTACGTCATTGCCGCTGTGAATGCTTGAAAATATGTTGATTACTTATTTAGGAATTACATAATGAACGGATTAGCGGATTCTTTGTATAATGTATACATTGACAAAAGAACTGTTAAAGAACTTTGGGAATCACTAAAGCATAAATATAAAATTGAGGATGCCGGTGCCAAGAAATTCATTGTGGGCCGCTTCCCATACTATAAAATGGTAGATTCTAAAACAGTGATCAGTCAAGTTCAAGAACTACAACTGATCTTGCATGAGATTCATGCTGAATGTATGAACTCAAGTGAAAGTTTCCAAGTAACATGTATAATTGAAAAATTACCACCAGGTTGGAAAGATTTTAAGAATTACCTAAAGCATAAGCGAAAAGAAATGGATATTGAAGATCTCATTGTCAGGCTTCGTATTGAAGAAGACAATAGAGGATCTGAAAGGTTTGGACTCGTCATTCATGCAGCCAAGGCAAATGTAATGGAACATAAACAACGTTCCAACAAGCACAACAACAAAGGTCCTAAGTTGGGGCCTAAAGGAGGAATCTCCAAGAAGCCGAAGTTTCAAGGCAAGTGCTTCAATTGTAACAAAATGAGTCACAAGTCTACTGAATGCAGACTTCCCAAGAAGAACAGAAACAGAGAAGCAAACTTGATTCAAGGCATTGCTCAAGATGTTTCCGATATCAACCTCTCAGCTGTGATCTCAGAGGTGGATATGTTAGGTTCAAACCCGAAGGAATGGTGGATTGACACTGGAGCTACTTGACATGTGTGTTCCAATAGAAGTATGTTCTCCACTTTAGAACCATTAGAGAATGGGGAGAAAATATTTATGGGGAACTCGGCTACTTCATAAATCAAGGGCTAAGGCAAGCTGATCTTGAAGATGACTTCTGGAAAGGAACTGACTCTGAACAATGTTGCATATATTCCTGAACACCGTAAGAACCTGGTATCTAGTTCGTTGCTTAATAACCTGGTATCAGCGTCAGGATTCTGACGCTACTGCTCGGTTCGAGAGTGCTACGTGGTGCCTACATGAACACTCTGGTCGTTGCATCCTGGGAGACAGACGCCTTCGTACAATCCAGCAACCGGAAGAGGCAAAATCTGTTTTAAGGACACTATGTGAAACACAGGCCTCGACTTCTCAACTTGTAATCTGAAATTGGTTTTCGTAAGTTGTTATTTATTTATTTTTATTTTTTTTTCTTTTCGGTTTTTTCTCTTTCTCTTCTATTTTCTTCTCTGTTTTTTGTGCCTCTCAATCAAATTTATAAAGGATTTTTTAACAAACTTAAAACAGATTTTTGGATTTTCTTGAATTCTGATTTTGAGGCACTTATTTTCTTTTTCTTTAATCTGAAAAACTTACACTCGTGTTCTGTAATTTTCAGAATCAAAATGACTACTGCCTCGGACAATGTTGTTGTGTCTGAAACGGTCCACGTGCTGGTGGCTGATACGACACAAGTACCGACTATTGCTGCGGCACGAGTGTCATTGTGAACCGTTGTACCTGTCTCAGTCTCCCATGGGAAGAAACCTGAGAAGTTCAACGGGCAGAATTTCAAAAGGTAGCAACAGAAGATGATGTTCTATCTGATCACACTGAATCTTGCAAGATTCTTGAACGAAGAAGCTCCAAATCTTAAGAAAGATAAGCAAGATAACTACGTCATTGCCGCTGTGAATGCTTGAAAATATGTTGATTACTTATTTAGGAATTACATAATGAACGGATTAGCGGATTCTTTGTATAATGTATACATTGACAAAAGAACTGTTAAAGAACTTTGGGAATCACTAAAGCATAAATATAAAATTGAGGATGCCGGTGCCAAGAAATTCATTGTGGGCCGCTTCCCATACTATAAAATGGTAGATTCTAAAACAGTGATCAGTCAAGTTCAAGAACTACAACTGATCTTGCATGAGATTCATGCTGAATGTATGAACTCAAGTGAAAGTTTCCAAGTAACATGTATAATTGAAAAATTACCACCAGGTTGGAAAGATTTTAAGAATTACCTAAAGCATAAGCGAAAAGAAATGGATATTGAAGATCTCATTGTCAGGCTTCGTATTGAAGAAGACAATAGAGGATCTGAAAGGTTTGGACTCGTCATTCATGCAGCCAAGGCAAATGTAATGGAACATAAACAACGTTCCAACAAGCACAACAACAAAGGTCCTAAGTTGGGGCCTAAAGGAGGAATCTCCAAGAAGCCGAAGTTTCAAGGCAAGTGCTTCAATTGTAACAAAATGAGTCACAAGTCTACTGAATGCAGACTTCCCAAGAAGAACAGAAACAGAGAAGCAAACTTGATTCAAGGCATTGCTCAAGATGTTTCCGATATCAACCTCTCAGCTGTGATCTCAGAGGTGGATATGTTAGGTTCAAACCCGAAGGAATGGTGGATTGACACTGGAGCTACTTGACATGTGTGTTCCAATAGAAGTATGTTCTCCACTTTAGAACCATTAGAGAATGGGGAGAAAATATTTATGGGGAACTCGGCTACTTCATAAATCAAGGGCTAAGGCAAGCTGATCTTGAAGATGACTTCTGGAAAGGAACTGACTCTGAACAATGTTGCATATATTCCTGAACACCGTAAGAACCTGGTATCTAGTTCGTTGCTTAATAACCACGGTTTTCGTTTAGTGTTTGAGTCAAACAAATTTGTTTTTTCAAAAGTGGAATGTATGTTGGTAGAGGATACATGAGTGGTGGAGTGTTTAAACTCAATGTAATGACCATAGTCAAGAATATCATTAAAGCTAGCTCTTCTACTTATATGCTTGAGTCTTCCAATTTATGGCATGGTAGACTAGGACATGTTAATTATGATACTTTGCAAAGACTAATTAACTTGAATCACATACAAACATTCCAAATTAATTCCAAACACAAGTGTGAAACTTTTGTTGAGACAAAACTAACAAGATCATCGTTTAAAAGTGTTGAAAGAAACACCGAACCTCTTGATCTAATTCACACTAATATTTGTGATTTGAAAATGATACAAACAAGAGGTGATAATAAATATTTTAATACCTTCATTGATGATAGCACAAAATACTGCTATATATATTTGCTTAAAAGAAAGGATGAAGCTATAGAGAAATTTGTTTTCTATAAAAATGAGGTTGAGAACCAACTCAAAAAGAAAATTAAGGCGCTAAGAAGCGACCGAGGTGGTGAGTATGAATCGCCATTTCCTGACACGTGTGCTAAGCATGGAATTATATATGAAACGACAACGTCTTATTCTCCTCAGTCCAACGGTATTGCTGAGAGAAAGAATCGTACATTGAAAGAAATGATGAATGCAATGTTAATAAGTTCTGGTTTGCCACCAAACTTGTGGGGATAAGCTATTCTTTCATCTAACTACCTTTTGAATAAGGTGCCCAAAAAGAAAGAATAGAAAACTCCATATGAATTATGGAAAGGAAGAAAGTCATCCTACAATTACTTGCGAATGTGGAGATGTCTTGCCAAGGTGGCAGTACCTCCACCTAAGAAAGTGAAATAGGACAAAAAAACTATCGATTATATTATCATTGGCTATGCACTTAACAGCAGTGTCTATCGGTTCTTGGTGTACAAATCCGATATCACTGATATATTAAAGAACACGATAATGGAATCTATAAATGCTTCGTTCTTTGACGATGTATTTCCATATAAGTCAAAGGAGGAACCAAGTTCCTCCAAACGAACACATGAGACTATTAGTGAAGATAGTGGAAACCAAGATGAAGAAGTTGAGGAGGAACCTCGACGCAGTAAAAGAACAAGAATGAAAAAATCTTTTGGTCCGAATTTCTTGACTTTTATGCTTGAAGGTGAACCCCAAACCTTCAAGGAAGCGGTGAACTCTAGTGATGGTCCTCTATAGAAAGAAGCCATCAAGAGTGAAATTGATTCTATCTTGTAAAATCATACTTGGAAACTAGTGGATTTTCCACTGGGTAGTAAACCTTTAGGTTCCGAGTGAATCTTCAAGAGAAAAATGAAACCTGATGGATCAATTGAAAAATACAAGGCGAGACTTGTAATTAAATGTTATAAACAAAAGGAAGGTCTTGATTACTTTGATACATATTCTCTTGTGACGAGAATAAATTCCATTAGGATGGTACTTGCAGTAGCAGCTATACGCAATCTTGAAGTATATCAAATGGATGTAAAAACAACTTTTCTTAATGGAGATTTAGATGAAGAAATCTACATGGAACAACCTGAGGGGTTTTCAGCTCTAGGACATGAAAAGAAAGTGTGTAAAGTGGTGAAGTCATTATATGGCTTGAAACAAGCTCTAAAGCAGTGGCATGAAAAATTTGATAATGTCATGATGACAAATGGCTTTAAGATCAATGAATGTGACAAATGTGTATATGTCAAAGACACAGAAGATGGATATGTCATTATATATTTGTATGTAGATGACATGCTTATTATTGGAAGTAATGATCAGATAATTAAGTTTGTTAAAAACATGTTGAACTCGAGGTTTGACATGAAAGACATGGGACTGGCTGATGTTATATTGGGAATTAAAATCACAAGAACACCGACAAGCTTATTTTAAGCCAGTTACATTATGTTGACAATATTCTTAGAAAATTTGATAAAGATAATTCTGGAATTGCCAGAACTCCAATAGATCTAACTTTATATTTATCCAAGAATAAAGGTGAGAGTATTTCTCAAGTAGAATACTCTAGAATCATAGGAAGTCTAATGTACTTAATGAGTTGTACAAGACCAGATATAGCTTATGCAGTGAGTAAACTAAGTAGATACACGAGCAATCCTGGAAGCGAGCATTGGCAAGCAATTACAAGAGTACTGAACTACTTGCATTTTACTCGTAACTATGGGCTGCACTATACGAGATACCTGGCTGTACTTGAAGGATACAGTGATGCGAACTGGATATCTAGTGATAATTCAAAATTTACTAATGGCTATGTGTTTACACTAGGTGGTGTAGCAGTTTCTTGGAAATCCTCGAAACAAACAGTGATTGCTAAATCCACGATGGAATCTGAATTTATCGCACTAGACAAATGTGAGGAAGAGGCTGAATGGTTACGCCACTTCCTTGAAGATATTTCAAGGTGGACGATGCATGTGCCTCCAAACTGCATACATTCATATAGTCAATCTGCAATTTGTAGAGCACAGAGCAATATGTATAATGGTAAATCTAGATATATTCGTCGAAGATATAATACCATTAGACAACTACTCTCTACTGGGGTTATCTCTGTGGACTATGTAAAGTCAAAGGATAATATTGCGGATCTGCTAACCAAAGGGTTAAACAGAGAGTTGGTTGATAAATTATCGAGGAGAATGGGACTAAAGCCCATGAAAGAATAAGTCGATACAATGGACACCCAACCTAGCTGACTGGAGATCCCAAGGTCTAGGTTCAAATTGACAACTAAATTATAAAGACCAAGTTGGATCACTGTGAGAATTTTCCCATGTCCATTCCCATGACAAACAGTGATATCCGTAAGGTAACAGGTTAAGCTAGGCTTTTAATGATTCTTATGCGTCGGATATTCGAGCAGAGTAATGCGGGTTACTCTTAGGTAAGAAATCACCTATGTCAGAGGAAAGAAGGGCCGCTTCCAAGGGAATAATATAGGGCAATATTCCTGTTAAACTCTTGCAGAACCAGGCGTATGTTCATGACCAAAACGAACATAACAATGAGAACTGAAAATGCGTTTGGAAGATTTCTGTGTGAGATATGTCATCGTTTACACAAATGACAGAACAGTTCAAGGACATCGCGTCTACTGTTTAGTTAGTAAAGTAAACATATTTTCATAAGGAAATGTTCAAAGGGTAACACCTACCTATCCTATGCAGAAATCAACCGTTGAATTCTATCACCAAGTCTGTCGTGTCAGTTTGTCGTGTCGGTGGTCGTCAATTTTCATTCATGTGGGGAATGTTAGAAATGGGTGTTTTTATACACCATTTACGAACCAATTTTTGAGCAATTTTTGAGTAAGATCCTCAATGAATTATTGAGAGATCTTGATTGATTTGTGTTCTCCTTCGTGAGTAGATCAAAATCATATATTGATTTGCTAAAAACGGTTAAGGGGTGAATGAGAAATTGTCTCTCAAAATGAGACATTTTTAATCTAGAGAATGGGTTAAGGGAACATAGTCCCACATCGGAAAAATCAAAAGAAATAGAAGAGGATATATAGTAACCTCCTTCTAAGTATTGTAAGATAGCTAGAAAAGAGGCTCTCTCTCGCGCGCGGAAGGGGGGGGTGCATATCGCGGACCGGATTACATGCGACCTGTGTGCGCCCACACAACCTGCGGACACGAATGCCGGATCAACTTGACCCCACCCCATGCAGAGCCACTTTTTGCTACAGTTTTGATTTTTCTTTTGTAACGTCTGCCGTTTCAAAGCTGTATTGAATGTTTTGTCTGCCGTTACACTGAAGGCATTCAAAGGCAATGACTGATGTCTGTCGTTACATTAAAGGCATTCATAGCCTTGTCTGCCGTTACAGTTTTAACCCTGGCTCTATAAATAGAGGCCTCCCCTCTCATTTCATCCCTGCACCAGAAATCTTCTTCCTTCCTCCTCTGAGTTCTATTCCGTTCTTCGCTCCTCCTGTTTTGCTAAATCGGTGATAGAATTTTGACGTTGCTGCTCGGTTCGAGAGTGCTACGTGGTGCCTACGTGAACACTCTGGTCGTTGCATCCTGGGAGATAGACGCCTTCGTACAATCGAGCAACTTGGAAGAGGCGAAATCTGTTTTAAGGACACTGTGTGATACACAGGCCTCGACTTCTCAACTTATAATCTGAAATTGGTTTTCGTAAGTTGTTATTTATTTATTTTTATTTTTTTTCCTTTCGGTTTTTTTTCTCTCTCCTATTTTCTTCTCTGTTTTCTGTGCCTCTCAATCAAATTTATAAAGGATTTTATAACAGGGGGGCACTACCTCAAAGAGGGGTGTGGGTAAAAAATCACTAAGTATAGACACGTTAACTCAGTTAACATGCATATTATTACCAAGGCCATTAATTGAGTTAACGACTGTGAAGATTTCAAGTTTCCAGAAAGTTGAAACTTTTTGAAAATTGGAGATACTCATACACGTTAACTTGCCTATTCTTACCAAGGCCGTTAATTGAGTTAACGACTGTGAAGATTTTAAGTTTTCAGAAAGTTGAAACTTTCTAAAAATTGGAGATACTCACACACGTTAACTCAGTTAACGTACCTTATTTTACCAAGGCCGTTAACTGAGTTAACGTGTATGCCTATCTTCACAAACAGACTAATAATCGACACACGCTAACCCAGTTAACGGCCTTGGTATAAAGAGGCGCGCTAACGGGGTTAGCGAGTCTATATTGGGTGAATTTTTTGCCACACCCAAACAAGAGGGGAAAGTTGTATCCCCCTGCAGCACGCTAACTCAGTTAACGCGAAGAAAATTACTAGGCGCGCTAACTCAGTTAGCGACTGGAATGTTTTGGTATTAAATTTTCAAACATTGATAGTTTCGTACATACTCACAAAAAGTGGGATAGTTTGGTAAAAAAATTCAAAAAGATAGATATGAGTACAGTTTCCTACAACTTACCGAAACATGAGTATAGTTTAGTGAAATTTGCCCATGATATGGTCTAGAGCTATGGCTTACCAGGCCATTTTCCCATGATGTGTATATCACGGGTTAAAACATCGCCTAAGGCTTTAGCTCATAATCCACATGCGAACTTGAAAGGCCCAAACCTGGTGTAATAACACAAGCGAACTCAAGAAGGCCCAATAACCAGATCATCCCATCGAGTCATTGATCCTCCCCCCGGCCATGGCGGTCTAATTCCCTTATCCATATCTCCGACGAAACCGAATCGGAGCCTCAACAAGAGAGGCGCAAGTACAAACCCAAAAGAAAATCCGAAATCATGTACCACCCGAGTCGCGGCGGCGTTCGCGGCGGTCGAGATCGTAAGTTTTCCCTTCCTTTTCTCCCCCTTTCTTTTCGGTTCTAGGGTTTTTCTTATTCGGTTGAATATTTTTCATTTATTTTGTGAAGAAGTTGATCTGATGTTTTGATTTATAAGATGCCTTCATTAATTGCGTAGAAATTCGATAGATTATTGTTTTAGTTTTTTTTAAAAATTTTTAATTTGGGTTTTGGATTCTATTTGATGTAAGTTGGGGATAATGGATAATTTTGAGGATTGGAGAAGATTTACGTTCATAAAGAGATATTGAAGATTAGCTGTGTTTGAGACGAGGAGAGGAATTGCGAATGCGGAGTAATTTGTTTCTTTTCATATAAGATGCTAAGATGATCAGGCTTATACTAGACTTGGAATGGGGCATTGATATCAGTTTTTGATGTTTTTCTATTTGAGACCTTTGATTTTACATCACGAATAAACGAAAGAATTCAATATAGTGTATAGCATATCCAAGCTAACCAGCTGACTGGATTTCCGCAGTAACCAAATATACTGATTAGGATGATAATCGTCGTTGTTTTCTCAGTTCCGTCTGTCTTCGCCTAGTTGTCTCATCTGTACGGAGATAGCTACAGAAGCCCGTTTTGATTTATAATAGAAACAACTGTTCTAGAGGCTCAAGTTTGATTGATTGGTCCTGTAAATCATAGTGAAGAGGGAAGCTGACTATTAAGCTTGCCGAAGTGGAGAAAACAACAATCTATTTTTTTAAGACAAAAACAAATAGGAAAAATTAGGAACAAATGGGGAATTTAGTGAACAGTTCGATAGGATGTTGGCAAACAATGAGAGCTATCTTAACACTTGAGTAGAAAAATAACTTTGCATAGGTGAAGTTAAATTTGCAATAATATGGCTTGAACATATGACCCCTGCTCTCAGATATGATACTGGAAAGTGGAAACCACTTCACCTGGAAGCTCATGGGTAGTGGCCAACAATCTTCTACGAAAACACTTGCATGCCTTATGCTTATGGGATCAAGTTGAACCTGAATCCCAATCCAGAAAGACTGGTTTTGCTTATGGGAAGTGAATCTACCCAAATTCAGACCATGCGGGCTTAGATTTTATTCGAAACCCGTGTAACTCTACTACCTAACATGTTTTAGTGTAGAATGTGTATCTGTGTATAGAGAGAGAGTGAGATACATATACCACCTCACAACCTGCCATGAAATCCCCCTATTTGCATGTAATAGACAGAGAGAGATGTGATAACCTACCCCAGACATGTGCATGCATGCAGGGTTGGCCCTGAGTTCATGGGGGCCCGAGGCAAACTCCTGAATTGAGGCCCCTATACATACAAAAAAACATCAATGTAAAAAATTTGCACACTGTTCAAGGCAAAATATATATCATAGCCTAACAAATATATATCATATTTCATCAAGAAACAACAGTAATTAGTATGTTATCATTAACATCTGAGAAGATAATTTTCGTCGGCAGTAGGGTGAAAGTAGTGCAGGAAATCGGAGAAACAAAAATCTTCAAAAGACTTAGGTGGAAGAAACAGAGTATTGCTTACATTTTTTGCACAAACTGCATGGGCATCATAAACATAAACTGACAATACTCTAGAAATATATACTACGATTGGAGGTGAAAGACACACCTGAAGAAAAAGTGTTTGCTATGTATAAGAGACATACCAGAAAATGGGGGTAAAGAATGCTTCGTGAATAATTTACAGTTAATGCCCTTCCAGCGAGAAGGAACAAAAACGAGAAGAAGCCTACCGACACTCCAATAAAGGGTTTATCAACAAAACAAGAAACTCTTAGAGCAACTCAGTAACAACAACCCACCACACCCACAACACAACAACAACAAGAGAATTGCACAAAATTAAGGGTTTACGAATTTGGGATTTAGATTTCGGATTTAGATTTTGGATTTCGGATTTAGAAGAAAGTTAGAGATGGAAAATGAAGTCGGGGATGGGAGACAGAGTCGAAGCCTTGGTCGGAGGTTTGGAAATTTTTATTAGGGTTTAGGAATTTGGGGATTTAGATTGGGGCTTTTTCATGAATGGTTAGAGATTTGGGGAGAAGAAAGCAACGAGTTGAAAATTGGTTGGATTTGGAGAATGGAGGGTAGGGTATTGAATGGCAGGTCAGGTCACGAGTGCGATGCGGGTCGGGTGGGGGGTGAAGGGTGCAGACTTGATTTGGATTTGCATTTGTTTAAATCAGCAAATTCCATCTCCAAATTCTAAAGGCCCAAATTCAATCAACAAGCCCAAGCCCAAGTAATAAAAAAATTCTAAAGACCCAAATAATTAAATTTGGGGGCCCCTAATAACAGTGTAATTTCATTTTACGCGCAAAACACATAACTACATTTATAAGGAAAAAATTTTGGGGGCCCAAGGCGGCTGCCTCCCCGGCTTCCACTAGGGGGTCGGCCCTGCATGTATGTATACATGCAGATTGGATACTCGTAGGGCAAAGCATAAAAATTAAAAAGGGTTACTTCCTGCTGTGCAACAAGAGAGGAGCAAGAATTTGCATGGAAGTCATTACTTATTCAAGAAACCCAGGGTAGTAATTCTGTATCTTATAACTGACAAAAGAATTATCACATAGCTAGTTTACAAGTTGATTGACAAGAGAGGAACAAGAATTTGCATGGAAGCTCATAACATATTCAAACAACTCAGGGTATCAGTTCTATATCATATGACAAATGAAAAAATAATCACATATACCAAAACGTACAGAAGCCCCATCCTCACCGACCCACACTTGAAAGAGAAATAAGTCTCTCTCTTTCTCATACGTGTTTATGACTTATCTTCTTTAAGACTATTTCTCATTTTTAGCATGTTTATCACTTTATTTTAAGTAGTTATTTTTTTATGGATAAACAAGATTAATTTATTTGTGTATTTTCTTTGTAATACAGAATTCAAGTGGGATGATGTGAAGGTTGATAAGCACCGAGAGAACTATCTTGGTCATAGTGTCAAGGCACCTGTTGGTAGATGGCAGAAAGGTATCGATAATATACTGCTTAATTAACGTGGAGTAATTCATGGTTGATATGATTTCCTTAATGTCCTTTTTTATTAGTTCTTCCCCACACCCATATACTATGGCATCATACAAGCTAACTGTTAAATCATCCTATTGACATCCTTTCACCTAAAAGACCAAATATTTAGCAGGCTTAACACATCATTTTAGTCTTTTATTTCCCTGGAGCAACACTAGACTTATATGGCATAACTAAAGATAGATATTGCAGAACTGCCTCACTACTTTTCGTCAACTTCTAAGCCCTCGATTAGCCTACAATAATTCTATCAAATTTTACTCTCTCTCTCTCTCTCTCTCTCTCTCACACACACACACACACACACACACACACACACACACACACACACACTCTTTCCTTTAGAGTCACAACTTTATGTGAAGAAAATCAAGATGCTAGAACTATACATAATGTACAAATGAGAAGAAGATCTGTTTTTTCACTGCCATATTTGGGTGTTTAAGAATTTTCACCATCTTTGTTTTTCATCACTAGCAGCACATATTTATTAACGCCGTAGATCTTGTTCCCTGAATTTCAAATTCTTCTAATACATTTTAGTCACTCTGCTTATTTTGTGTTGATTGACGATTAGGGGTGGCAATTGGCCCAAGCCCTACCCGAGTCCGACCCGCTTCGGAGCGGACTTGGGCCAAAATAATGTTATAACTAATTGTGCTTGGGCTCAGTTTTTTAGCCCATATATTAAGTGGGCTGGATTTGGATTTGATATATTAAGCCCGACAAACCCATATACCCTATGTATATTAATGTTTTCTAGATATATAAGCCTGATAATTTCTCCTTTTGAGCTATCGAACATGCCATTCGGTAACCATTATTAAATACAACTTTTTTCACACTTTAATTACTTTTATAGAATTCATTAACTAGTATACACAATTCATCCTCGTCCATGACTCTACTTGTATTCTCAATCCTATTTAAATCTGAAATTAATTAAATTTTTTTACCTCTATGCTTTTATGCTAATGATTTAGATTGTTATATATACATGATACTTAAAATAAAGAATTATATATATGTGTTGTGAAGAGCCCGATATCCACCCAAGCCTGATCAAATTATCAAGTTATCTTACATTCGGGCTTGGGCTTATATATTCAACTCCGATTAATATATGGGTCGGGCTTGGACTCGTTTTTAAATGGTCCCAGACCCGGGTTTACATGAGTCCGCCCGAACCCGGCCCCACTGTTCTAAAAATCGGTCTAGGCGGCCGCCTAGGCGCTAGGCGGTCCCCAGGCGACTCGCCTAGGTCCTATGCGTTTGAAAAAATCGGTTTGGCCTATTGGGCGGGTCTAGGCGGGTCTAGGCGGGTTTGGACGGCCTAGGCGGATCCGGATTATAAAATAGAGCCTAATCCGATCTGACCAAATCCGGACCCATTTAAAAATAGTCTTCGGGTCTAGAAGGAGTTAGAGACTTGGTTCATATTAGTAGTAGTAGTAGTAGTAATAGTTCTTAGGTGGTGTCTTTTACTTGTAGTAGTAGGTGTGGTCTGGTTGTTGTTTTCTTCTTGAGGATTTAACGTTATTGTTCCGATATCAACTTATCAATGAAACGGGATGAGAACAATCTTCCTATATTCAAAAATATATATACTTATATAGCTACTACATATTTAGACAAGCATCAGATTAGGAAGAGATGGCTTTTTTAATTTTCCCCAAAATTGTTTTCATAGAAGAACACACAACCTAACATTACAAATTGTAAGTTGGAGTTCACTGAAAACCATTGGTACAACATTGTTTACCTCCAAGATGTCAAATCTACAGATGCTTTTGATTATGAAATGAAGTCAATCCATATTTCAAAAGAGATGGACTAGAACTAGTATAATAGTTTATTTTCTCGATACATCAAATTAAGACATTAAAAATTCTGATGGGAAGCAATACCTTATCCTCACAAATTATTGCTCTACCCAAATATGTTACCAAAACCAATACCTTGATGCAATTGTGTCTTTTAGACTATCTAAAGTTCATCTTGCAATAGTAAGGAGAAAAACCAATAGTAAGAATGAGGAGCAATAAAGAGCATGATAATGCATGATGGAACAATAAAACAAAACCAACAGATAAATTGGGGCAAAAATAAACTAAACTAAAATAAATAAATAAAAAACGCCTAGCGTCTAGCCGCATAGGGGGCTTACAAGGTCTAGGCGCTAAGCCCCCATCGGCCGCCCGACTACCGCCTAGCGACTTTTAGAACACTACCCGGCCCATTGCCATGTTTACTTATGGTAGCGAAATTGTAAGCATGTTTTCAATTAAAATTGAGTCATGCTTGCCTATTGATTTTGGTTTTCCCTTATGTTTTTGTGATTTGCTTTGACATTGAATAACTTCCATGGTTTAGTTTCTTTCTTATGAAAAACTTCCTAGTCTACTGACTTCTACATGTTTTTTTGCTTCTCTTTCTCTCCCAAATACGTCTGTCAGGAAAGGATCTAAATTGGTATGTCAGGGACAAAAAGTCAGAGATGTTAAATGCTGATGCAGCCAAGGAAGAGATCAAAAGGATCAAGGAAGAGGAAGAACAGGCTATGCGTGAGGCTCTTGGTTTAGCACCTAAGCGCTCCACCCGACCCCAAGGCAACCGGCTTGACAAGCACGAGTATGCTGAACTTATAAAGAGAGGGTCTACTGCTGAGGACCTGGGTGCCGGCCATGCTGAAGCAGCTCAAGTTCAGGGTCTTGGCTTATACAAGTGAAGTTTCTCCTCTTCTACATATTCAAATACTTGTTAATCTGACATATGCAATTGTACCTTGAATAAATATAATCTCTTAGAGTAACTACTAGTTACCTAGCACATGGAATGCATGCTGTAATTCACTACATCGCTAGCCACTAAATGCCTCCTTTATCCTCGCAGTGCATTAATAAGTTTCATTGGGGTAGAAAATGCATTTCCAATTACATGTGAGAGGCCACAGGACCACATGTCCTTACAATCACGTTCTCAACTATCTAGTTATAATAATAGTAGAAATAAGAAAATAGATTTTTCTCATAGAAATAAAGAGATGGTTCTCTTAGATGTAGGGACAAAATGAAGGAGAAAATATATCTGTTGAAGAAAATGAAATTTCATTCTTTTTATGCATAAAAGTTCTCCATCAAATTTTCATTTTTTTCTTGGCTGTGGCAAATTTGGCAGTAATAGCCTTATTTGAATTTTCAAAAACTTGGACATTGTATGTAGAACAGATTTAGGTTTTTACTTTCATGTGAAGAGTGTTGCCATTCCTAATTAGTCTCTTTTTTTATTTTCCCTCTTCATTTGTTGAACTAAGCTGCTCTATTGGTTTCAGGGAACCATCAAGTTCAGCAGCAAAGAATTTGGACAGAGATATGCCCGAGAAGGAGAGTTCCCCACTCCCACTTCCAATGCCTCCAAAGGCTGGAAGTGATGATGAAGCTGGAGAAGAAAGCGAAGAGAGAAGGAAGAAGAAGAAGAGGCGGCACGATGAGAGGAAAGATGATGACAGGCGAAAGGAGAAGCATGAGAAGAGACGGTCTCATGATTCGCAGGACAGGCACAAACACCACAAAGACAAGGAGAAGAGGCGGCGGCATGATTCAGACTAAGAGCACCCCTGTACAATGTGCTAAAGACCAAACAGCTTATCGTACACTCTGAATTAGTTTGGTGTACGTTTCCTATGTTTCTATCTTGCCTATAATTGAGACTGAGAAACTCCGGGACCAACTCAAGAATTGTCGACAACATAGTTGAGTATTCTCAATGTAAAATCTGCTTTAATGCTGAGAACCTTGGATGCTTATATGGAATGTACTTTTTTAGTTGATTAATTACGATATTTGCTGATAGTCCCAAAAATGCTATTGCAAAATGTTCTGGCATGTGCTGATGAATTCTGTAAATGCTTATTATTATCTCTCTGCAGCATTACGGGTAGTTTCTGTAAGCCTGGGATACTCTATTATTGCCAATGTCAGATCTATATCAGAAGGTGTTGACAGTGAGAATTCACAACTTTCCTGAAATGCTTTTAAGGCTTTCAATATAATTTCTCTCCTCTACCAGTACAACCTACCAATCAAGCATATGCATTTTATCAAAAAAAAATCAAGCATATGCTTAATTCCTAAAATACCCCTGAATCCAGCCGTTTTGTTTTCCAAGTGTTAAAAGAATTATTATTATTATTATTATTATTTTGGAATTATTTTTAGAATATATGAAGAAGAATGTAAGGAGTATGGACTCAGATTTTATATATGGCTAAATTTATTGAAAACAATTCAATTTACTAGTTAGTAGTAATCTGATTACATTAGATACATTATAAGAGCACGTTCGAGACATACCTTTTGATGTAAGCGGATAGAGCCCGAAGGCTCCAGCCCGATCAAAAAATTTATTGATAATAGAAATAAATACTGTACAATGCAGAAAGGTAGGTTTTACAAGATGTAAAACAAATTACAGCTGAAACGAAAAATACAAGATGAACAATCACGCTGAAATACAACAGTGCAGCCAAACCATCAAAAAACAACACAGGCAGTGAATCGAGAAGAGTGATCGAAAGCTGAGATCGCAGGGCAGGCTTGGGCGGAGAGCAGCACATCGAAGGATCCTGAAAAACGCCGTCGGATGCCGATGCTGGAGGCGAGGAGACGAAAGGCCACCAGACTCGACAGCGGAGGGGGACCGCCGGAATCCAAAAACGGACCCGCAGAGCACAAATCCCGCAACCAAACACAGTTCAAAGAAGTGAAACAGCTCCCATTCTAACGTCCAACAGAGCAGGCAAATAGAAGCGAAAGAGTATAAACCTCTAAGCCATGAACAAAAGCAGACCAACATGAAGCCACACTCCCAACAAGAGGGAAGTATAGATAAACCAGAATCGGGTGCTAGCAACCGCCCACCAAGCGGGGGGAGCAAAGTACTCTAAGAGCGCGAACAAACAGTTAAGTAGCGCAACTAACAAGGCAATAACAGCAATAAACAAAAACCGCAGCAAGCACAAGTAATCACAGCCGCAACAAACAAAGCAAGAAACAATGTCCATAACCATAACTATATAGCGCAAACAGGGCATCGGGGCCCCTAGAAGCCGAGAACACAAACTAGTACCCAAAACAATGAGTTAGAGCGCAATAAGTACATAGACACACGCTCACCCACAAAACATGAAACCACAGACTAGAGCAAGAGAAATTAATAAAGCTAGCACGATCATTAGAGTAAAGCAAGAGCTGCGCCATAAAAAGAAAACATCTGAAAAGATCAAAACCCGACCCAAGCCTACGAAGCGATAAAGACCACAGCATCCACACCCAAAAAGTTCCAAGACTGGAAACAAAAGAGCCAGCAAAAAGCCCCAGGAGAGGAGAGCAAAAGCCGAAGGCCTTACTCCTGCAGAGAAAGGCAAAAATACCCAGTCAGAAAGCCATCAGAGACAAGCCAGAACGCAAAAATATAAAGAAAAACAATGAGACCCTAAGCAGAAAGAATCACAATGCATTGAGATTGGAGAGAACTACAATGGATTCTTCTAAACGATGATAATGATAAGTATGTTTAATATCATCTTTAACATGCGATGTCCAGAATTTAAAAAGAAATAGAAACTCTTCCGTGAGGGCGGAAATGGAGGAGGTTTTGTGAGAGAATAATCTACTATTCCTTTCCTTCCAGATAGTCCAAATAATAATATGGGCTGAAAGGCACCACCCCTTTCTATACCTAGATGGAACAGTGGAAGATTGGTGGCAAGCAAGAAGATTAGAGGGTAGCACTGGGATACCCCAAGCAAGCGACACAATTTTCCAAATCGGTCGAATGAAAGGACAACCAACGAAAAGGTGATTAACATCTTCCGAGGCTTCCAAGCAAAGGGGGCACAATTGTCCCCATGCTAAATTCCTTTTATTAAGCACTTGAACAGTGAGGAGCTTGTTGTTGAGGGCAAGCCAAGAGTTGATCTTAACTTTAAGAGGGACGCAAGATTTCCATATGAAATCTGCAAAAGGGGAAGCAACACCTCTGAAATTGAGGAATTTGTAAAAAGATTTAACAGTGAAGACCGTCGATGCAGTCCAACGCCAAGCTATGTCCTCCACTTGGTTCCACTCATACTGATTAAGGGCAAAATATAGTTGATAAAGGTCAGCAATTAACGGGGGGGGGGGGGGGGGGGGGGGGGCAATAGAAACAAGAACGGAATGGACCAAAATCTAGAGGGACCGATCCAATAATAGGATTCAGAAACATAGGCGTCAGGATATGCAGCGGCCCTGTAAAGAGCGGGATAAGCTGAGGCGAGGGAGGTATTACCTAACCAGAGATCAGTCCAGAGTTTGGATCTAGACCCATCAGCACAAATCCGGTAGATACTGGAGTGAAAAGCAGGGGAAGCCTTCCAAACTCCTTTCCAGAACGGTGAGGCAAAACGATGAGGAGAGGGGTACAAATGCCACCAAGGAGAAGAAGAGAAATAAAATTCCTTGATGCAGTGGACCCAAGATAACTGAGGTGATTTGTGGAATCTCCATAACCATTTACCCAGAAGAGCCAGATTATGATCACGGAGATTTAGGACTCCTAAACCTCCATTAGCTTTAGCAGAGCAGACGATGTCCCAGTTGCAGAGATGAGAACCTGGCTTAAAGAGAGCGGACCCCGTCCAAAAGAAGTTGCTACGAATTTGGTCAATCCGCTTGATAACCCATGAAGGGATGAAATAAAAGGACATTAGGTAAAGAGGCATAGCGGAGAGGACTGAATTGAGAAGAACTAATCTCCCTCCTCGGGAGAGCAGTTTTCCAGTCCAAACGTTCAGTCTAGATTCGATCTTATCAATGATAGGATACCAGTCAGCTCTATGGAGCTTCCCCCACCTCAGGGGGATACCCAGATAAGAAATGGGGAACGAGCCGATGCGGCAGTTAAAAAACTGTGAAACTTCTTGATGGCGACTATTATCGCCACCAAGCCAAAAAACAGAGGATTTGTTGAAGTTGATGGCGAGACCCGAGGCTTGCTCGAAGCAGTAAAGCAACAGTTTGAGGTTACGTAAGGAAGCTTGGTCAGGTTTGGAGAAGATGATGGTATCGTCTGCATATTGCAGGTTAAGGATACCATCAAAATTACGCGAGCGACCTAGACCTTCAATGACATGGGCTTCGCGAACGTTGCGAAGCAACTTACTAAAAACATCCGCCACCAGAGCGAAGAGGAGAGAGGAGAGCGGGTCTCCTTGACGGAGACCACGCTTGATTTTGAATTTATGACCTTCGGATCCGTTAACAAGGATCGACGAGGTACCAGCCTGCAAGCTGGATTTAATCCATCCAATCCATTTTGAACCAAATCCTCGGTGTTGCAGAATCTCAACGAGAAAATCCCAGTTAACATTATCGTAAGCTTTTTTAAAGTCAAGCTTAAGAAGGATGCCATCTAATCTGCGATGGTGACACAGGGAGATGATTTCTTGCGCAGCAGCGACACTGTCAAGAATGAATCGGTCCTTAATAAAACCTGATTGGACAGGATCGATAAGAGGAGGGATAATAGCACTGAGTCTAGAAGCTAGCACTTTCATAATGATTTTAAAAGTAGTGTTAATAAGACTAATGGGTCTAAAGTCAGCTACAGAATTGGCTCCCGGCAATTTAGGAATGAGGACAATATGGGCATAATTGATGCGATCAAAATCAAGGGAACCTTGATGCAAATCTTGGAACAGATCAAAAAGGTCAGCCTTGATCCAGTTCCAGAACTTTTGGAAGAAAAAGGCTGGAAAACCGTCCGGACCGGGAGCGGAATCGCTTTTTAAGGCGAAAACAGCCGCTTTGATTTCATCCATAGTGAAGGGGACCTCTAAAGAGGATAAGTCAGTGGAAGGAGGACCGTAGAGTTGCTGCCAGTCGAAGGAGCACAAGCGAGGAGAGGAGGAACCGATAAGATTTTTGTAGAAGGAGAGGAATGCATGGTGAATGTCGGGATCAGATCTCAATTCTGCCCCTTGGTCAAGAATGAGCTCAATGTGATTGCAACGCCTACGATGCGAAGCAAAGTGATGAAAGAAAGCGGTGTTACCATCATCCTCTTTCAGCCACTTAACTCTAGCTCTTTGAGCCCATTTAGAGTGATCTTGAAGAAGGATTTCAGCATAATCCCTCTTACAAGCTGCACGCTCATTGAGCGCTTGGGAGGAGAGGGGGGAACGCTCTTCCAACGCGTCGAGAGACCGGATGGATTCAAGCAGAAATACTTTCAGAAAATTGGTGTTGGATTGCCTTTCACGGCGCCAAATTTTACAGCCGTGTTTAATGGCAAAAAGCTTGAGACGAAGATTACCTAATCCGTGCGAGCCATAAATGGAGGCGAGGCATTCCTCGACCAGTTTCACGAATAACTAGTCTTGGAGCCAGAATTTTTCGAAGCGGAATTGGTGATGATGGGGGAAGTGATAATCGGAGAAAAGGGCGATAGGAACATGATCCGAAGAGGGATTGGGAAGGGCTTTAGCATATGTATTGTGAAATTTCGCGAACCAGGGGAGAGAGACTAGGAAGCGATCAAGTTTGGCGAAGGAGGGGACGAGACGCTGGTTCGACCAGGTAAAAGCTCTGCCATTGATAGGGCGTTCGAGACATACCTGAAAAGAATACGAGCATAACTACTGAGTGTAACAACTTTTATTTCTATAATTTGATCCAATTAAATATCTCTAATACTATAATGGGAGAACCCCTTAGTCAGTAACCCACCCCGTGCAACGCACGGGTTGGGTTACTTTGGTAAATATTTTCGAAAGGGGACCTGTTTGGTAAATATTTTCGAAAGTGGCCCAGTTTAAAAATTATTTTCTTTTTTACTTATGGACTAACTTGGGTAAATATTTTCGAAATTGGACCTGTTTTGTAAATATTTTCGAAAGTGGATCGGTTTGGAAATTATTTTCTTTTTACCTTTTTCATTATCCTTCAATTTTTTCCACGTGAACGTGTGCACGTGTATGATACTTGTTATCTTTTAGTCACATACAGATTAGTTTGAGTAAATACATGATCATCTTGTAAGTAGAAAAAAAAATTACACGATCATCTTACATGTCATAATATTATAATATAAGATAATGACAACGAGCTGTTGCGCTGTCCAAATAAATAAGTGAAAATGGCTGAATTATGGAAAGGGATTAAGAAGGTTTTATTTATTTATTTATTTATTTATTTATTTTAAGGTTATTCTACAAATGACCCTTTCACCTTATATTACCAGTAATTTATGTCCGTGGTACGCCTTAATAAATATATTTATAATCTCTAATATTATAATGGAGAGATCTATAATTTGTAGACATTCAAGCATTTAATCTCAACTATTCATTTTTAAGAACATCCACAGTCGTCATTGTCAAAAAATGGCTAAATGCATATTTACATATAGCATATTGAGCGTTTGCTGCAGTCGCTCAATGCTGTTTTATAGCAATTTAATATAAAAAAATATCAGACGGACTTTGTAGATCCGTCGTAGGGCGAAATGTATATAGAATGAATTATTTAATATAAAAAATTTCGTTAGACGGATCTTGAAGATCCATCGGAAGGGAAAAAAAACCCAAAAAAACGACAGACGGACTTTGAAAATCTGTCCCACGATTTGTGAATTTTTTTTCCTCGATTTTTTAATAATTAAAACGATTTGTGAATTTTTTTCCTCGATTTTTTAATAATTAAAACGATTTTTTTAGTTGAAAAAAAAAATGCCCCCACCTAACTTGGAAGATCCGTCAAAGGGGAGTCGGCCTAAAACATTTTTTTTTAATTAAAATAAAGGTCGGACGAATTTTCAAGATCAGTCAGACGAATAAAAAATTATTTTTTTAGTGGGACGGATCTTCAAGATTCGTCCTGTATAATATACATTTTTCTTATATCCGCTCTCATATATAGCAATCTACTGTCGCAAAATCGTCAAAATATGCATAAATAGCAAACGATTGTAGCGCTTTTTTAGCTAAAATATGCATATTATGCATAAATAGCAAACGACTGTGGATGCTCTAAGTGGGAATTATATTAACTATTCATTTATCCAACTATTGTTAGTTACCATAATACCCTCAAAGTTCAAATTTATTTACGACATAATTATTTACAAAAGTGTCACTCATATAAAATAAAAGTTTGTGTCATTAAAAGTAATTTGTAAAGAGTGTGTGATAAGTAAAGGGAGGTCTCAAGTTCTAGATCAGATTACGTCTTATTATTTACTATATAAAAAAGTTAATAAGAAGAACCTGCATCACACATGGAGATTACTAGTATTTTTTAAAGTAAAAGTTCCCATGTAGTATAGCCTTGAATCTTTGACCCCATTCATATTAATTATATACGCGCAATATACGTAAGTTGATATATTTACAAAAGACAACTCCAACTCTCTCATTATAATATTATTGCTAGCAATTTACATGTGCGATGCACGTCTTAATAAATATATATTTTGAAAAGTAAAAATTTTGACGTAGTCTGGCCTCCGCCTATTTTTATATTAATTATGCACGGACAATCAACGTCTTAATAACTTTTTTTTAAAATAAAAACTCTGACGTAGTGAGGACTCAAACTTGAATCCTCCTTCATATTAGTTATGTACGTGCGTCACACACGTTGATAGATTAACAAATGAAACTAAGGCATTCCCCCATTATATTATTATTATTATTATTATTATTAATATTAGAGATTACTAGTATTTAGCACGCGCGATGCGAGTTTTAATAAATATATAGTTTTTAAAGTAATATAATATAGCACGTGTGAGGCATGTGTTAATAAATAAATATATTTTAAAGTAATATAAAGAGTACAATGGGATAGTTGGAGTTGTACGTGCGATGCACGCAAGTTGGTAGTTTTAAAGTGTATAGTGGGAGAGTTGGAGTTGCACATGCAATGCACGTAAGATGATATAGTTACAAATGACAACTCCTTCTCTCCCATTATAAGAATGACTAGTAATTTACACGTGTGATGCACATCTTAATAAATATATATATTTTAAAGTAAAAATTTCAACGTAGCCCGGCCTCGAACCTAAGACCTCTTACATATTAGTTATGCATAGACAATGCATGTAAGTTGGTGGATTTATAAACGACAACCTCAACTCTCCCATTATAATATTACTGGTAATTTACACGTGCGGTGCACGTCTTTATAAATATATATTTTATAAAAAAAACTTCGACGTTGTCTGACATCAAACCTAAGACATTCTTTATATTAGTTATAAATGTGCATTACATGTGTTTGTTTGGTTACAATGTATGTTTTGTTTGGTTACAAATGAAGTTTGTTCGGTGACAAACTCTCCCATTAAAATAGTAGATAGTAATTTACATGTGTGATGCACGTCTTAATAGTTTTTTTTAAAAATAAAAAATAAAAACTACGGCGTGAGAACTCGAGTCTGAAACCTCTTTCATATTAGTTATGTACGTGCGTCACACATGTTGATAGATTTACAAATGACACTAAGGCCTTCTCCCATTATAATATTATTACTAGTATAATGTACGTGCGATGCACGCCTACAAAAAATATAGATAGATAGGAGGCACGATAGGAGGCACACTCGATCTGAGTTTTTTTTGGAGAGAGAGGGGGAGTTTATTGAGAGGATGGTGGGTTTTTTATTTATTTAGATAATTAAATGGAGTTTAATTAGGTTGGAGTGAGATTATGATGTGTAGTTTAGAATTAGTTAGGTTAAGGGTTATATCTAATTGTGTGGTGTATATTTAATTGAGATTGAATGGATACAAATTACGGCAAATGACACCTCCCATTATAATATTAGAGATCAGATATAGATATTAGAGATTATCTCTACTACTATAATGGGAGAAGGCCTTAGTCCTTAACCCAACCCGTGCAACGCACGTTTAAATGAGTATTAATTAAAAAAGCATTTATTACTCCAACTCTTTCATTATATACACTTTATTTAAATCTACCAGCTTACGTGCATTACACGTACAACTCAAATCTTCCCATTATATTCTTTATATTACTTTTAAATATATATATATTTATTAACAAGTGCTATATTATATTACTGGTTAAAACGTGCATTGCACGTGTTAAATACTAGTATTATTAGACTAGATTAGAGATTAGATACAGATAGATTAGATTATTAAATTTTGTTGAAAATAATTAGTAATTAAGTGGCATAAAAAAAATTCGCTAATTTGAAGTGGCATCCAATGTAATAATACCACTTTTATCGTTTATTTATTAACCTGAATACCCAGGCATTACACGCGTCTCTTTGAATCGCATATCCCCTCAACTTCCAAACCCCAAAAGAAAGTGAGGAAAGAGAGACAGACCTTCGACTCGAAGTTACCAAATTAGGGTTTGCAAGGTTCGATCTTTCTACTTTTCCCTCATTTCTTTCTTCAAATTCATCTTCTGTTACTAGATTTCGATTCATGATTCGGTCAATTCGAAGTTGATTTGTAGAGATCTAAGGTTTTGTTGTGAGTAATTGCGTTTTGCCCCCAAAAATTTGCGAAATTTTACCAAGCTTGAAGAATCTATGAAAATTTTGGGATGGAATTCTGTGGAAGTTTATGATTTATTGTTGGATAGTGGTTGAGAAGTTGATTAATTAATCAGCTGTTGTAGGCTCATCAAGAATCAAGAGTAGTTATCGGGGATACTGCTTTATTCTGTCAGAGGATACGATATATGCGGAAGTTGTGTTTATTATTATTATTTAAGATTGTATGAAGACACTTCTGTTTTCGTTTGATATGATAAGAAATTATGCCAAGAGTTACTTCCTAGTAGTAGAATTTATGCCAAGAGATATTTCCTGGTAGCAGAAATTAAACTTCAGGTTACGATAGCTTTTCCAGAAGGTAAGCACATGAATCTTTGTAGTTCAGCTTGGAGTAGATGAATGAGAGATGAGATGAGTAAATCATTGGCATGAAAAATGGGGTTGGAAAATCCTTCTTCATGACTGTGATTTGATGGGGTTTGGAAGAGTGAAGTCTAGTGTAATTTTGACATCCAAAGATATCGGTTTGGAGACTGAGAAATGATTGGGAACCAAACTTCATTTTCTTGATAAATTGCAGTTTAGTGCAATCTACTTTGGACACCCAAATGGGCCCTTGTTTTTTCCCCCTTCTTTTGGGAGTTTCTTGTTGTTCGCTAATCTAAATTATTCCATAAGCAAAAGCAGTAATAGGTTAGTAAGTTTTGATTGGGCAGTTCCACTATTAGCACTGAAGAGTTTTGCTCTTTGTTACTCATCTGTCATTTTTTTTTTGTACGTATAGATTGTATTAAGGGCATATAGGTGGTTGCCTGCAAAAGTTGAGACCCTGTTTTTCTTGGTTCTTTTACAGATAGAAAGAAGTTGCACTATATTTGGTTTGATTTGGAAATCGTAGTTCAGAACCATGAGCAAGCAATCATTGATATATAGCTTTGTTGCCAAGGGCAGTGTTGTACTTGCCGAGCACACTTCCTTCTCTGGAAATTTCAGCACCATTGCTGTCCAGTGCCTGCAGAGGCTTCCTTCAAACAGTAGCAAGTTCACATACTCTTGTGATGGGCATACATTCAACTACCTCATTCATAGAGGATTTGGTATGGATTGAATTACGAGTTCCACTGCTTTTTGGTTTTGTTGAGCTGGCCATGTTCTCTTACAGTTAAGAGGGTTCCTTTTTCTTTTATTTTTGTGTAGTTTTTCTGGTTGTCGCTGATGAAGCAGTTGGGAGGAGTGTACCATTTGTGTTCCTGGAGCGAGTGAAGGATGACTTTATGAAGCGCTATGGATCTAGCATTGATGTTGAGGATCCTCACCCTCTTGCTGATGAGGAGGACGATGATTTGTTCGAAGATAGGTTTAGCATTGCCTACCAACTTGATCGTGAGTTTGGGTATGTATTCAATTTAGAGATTTTAATGGCTGGTTTCCAAGTTTTTCTGATTCATTTTCTTTATTGGCTTGAACAGCCCAGTACTGAAGGAGCACATGCACTATTGCATAACTCATCCAGAAGAAATGGGCAAGCTGTCGAAACTGAAGGCTCAAATTACAGAGGTTAAAGGGATAATGATGGACAATATTGAGAAGGTACACATTTTTACATGCTTTGTTAGTTAAATTATTCAGATGGTTATACACACCATGCCTGTTATATCGACTTAACTAAGTTTGGTGACATTAGTTTTGCATGAAAGAGCATTATTTGATCTTTCTATTTAATCTATTTTACATCAAAGCTAGAATCATTCTATTTAATCTATTTAATCTAGAATCGTTCTATAGAAAGAGCATTATTTGATCTCTCTGTTTAATCTATTTTGCACGAAAGAGCATTATTTGATTTTTCTACTTAATCTAATTTGCATCAAAGCTAGAATTTTGACCATTAAAATTTTCTGTTTTCATCTATTCATAAGAAATCATTCGAGCTCAGATCATGGTAGCAACTTTGAGAATAAATAACATTTCTATGTAATAAACTACTTGATATTTGCTGGGATAGTGCAAAGAGAAATAAAGTATATTTAAAGTACAGCAGCAATATAGCTACTTATTTTATTAATACTAAGAGATGTTAGGGAAATTGCCATCAACATGAACTGTAACATGGGAACACCAAATTCTCCACCTGTCGTAGAACTCACTAACTATTCTACCGTTCCACCAAAATTTTGCAACTCAAACAAAATATTCGCAATTCCCATGCTAATTTAATGCTTACTAACTAATGAACTCACCATTAGTTATTTACACCAAGGTTTGGCTTTAATGCCCTTACCTCTTTGCTTTGGTCATGGTTAAATAACACGAGGAATACAAGATGAGGTGCCTGGGTGTATGCTTTTTGCCAATGACGTTGTCTTAGTGGACGAGACTAGCATAGGAATCAATGCAAAACTAGAATTGTGGAGAGAAACTTTGAAAGCTAGGGGCTTTAGAATAAGCAAAACTAAAATAGAGTATATGGAGTGTAATTTTAGTGATATTCGGAACACAAATGAGAAAGTAGTGAAACTTGATGGTCAAGAGATACTTATGACCGTTTATGTTATTTAGGCTCGATTATACAAAGAGATGGGAGGATTTGTGAAGATGTTATACATATGATCCAAGCAGGGTGGCTTAAGTGGAGAAGTGCTAGTGGTGTTTTGTGTGACAAACGTATACCTTTGAAGTTGAAGGAAAAATTTTATAGGACGGCTGTTAGATTAGCAATGATGTGTGGAGCAGAGTGTTGGGTGTTGGGCATCAGAGAAACACAATAGGTCCAAAAAATGAGTGTAGCGAAGATGATGATGCTATGATGGATGTGTGGTAAAAGTAGAAAGGATAGAATTAGAAACGCGCATATACATTAACTCATAGTAGTGCTCCCATGAGAAAAAGTGATTTGATAAGTATTGATGGTAGATTTAAGGGCAGGGGAAGATGTAAACTTATTTGGGTGAAAACGATGAGAAAAGTTGTGATAGCTTGTGGCCTTACAGAAGATCTTCTACTTAAACCGAGCAGAATAGAAAACCTGGATTCATGTAGCTGGATTCATGTAGCTATTCATGTAGCTGATCCCAACTAGTTTGGAAAATGCTTTGTTGTTGTTGTTGTTGTAACTAATGAACTCACCATTGCCTATCACGGCATATCCACATCAAATCAATATCATATAGTATGCAAGCCAGGATTGGTGTACCATATCTGTTGATTGAATAGATGTTACCCAAATGCCATGGAGGGTAAGTTCTATTCTGCAAGGACAATAGTTTTGGAGCTCACAGGACGGAATAAGGATGACAGCTTTCAGTGATGTTGTGATGATACGGAGAAGAATTTGGTTGAGCAAATTGAGAATGGAGATAGGTAGTAAGCATGCTTTTTAATTCTAAAGGTGAGTCTTCCTTCCTTCTTCTCAACCACATTCATCTACATATAACCAGAACATCACATAAATCTACTGAGCTCCAACCCTATAGGTTAGGAAATCATGGGATTGTATTGTTTAAGAACAAACTGGTCAGACTGGACAAATTACAAGGTTAAGAACTAACTTAGGTTGGTCCTTGCAGTTGCAGAAGGCAACTTTGGCAGTTCCTTGACACTTGGAAGGAATCTACCCACCCGAAATATTTTACTATTCAACATGTTTTAAATTCAGAATATAAATGGTAGAAATGAGAATTGAGAAAACAATATTTTAAGATAGAAGAAAGTGATTGGGTAAGTGGACAAACATGATTGGTGGAGAGTTTAATGCTCATTGTGCTCTAAATTGAAAATTAAGCAACAAAATTCTTTGTTAAACACAATAATTAATTAAGAGACAGAAAATGGCACATTGTAAACAACTAAACATATTCAGTGTGCAATTCAATGCCATAATAAAATAAATAAATTAATGTCTGTTATGATTTACTTGCTTGTGATATATAGCGCTAAAACTACTATAGGCTAACCAAGCTGAGCCTGCCTATAATGCTTTTTCGGCCCTTTTCTTTGTTGCCCTTCATAATTGGCTATCTACACTATGCTTTTGATACTCTTATCACTATCAATAACCTAGTAAATCCCTCTAACTAGGGAATCTGTGATTTCCATGGAGTGAAAAAAGATAGGATACATCAACATCAATATAGACAGGATCTTTAGAAACTGTTTGTAGAAGCTATGAAAAAAGAAAAATCCAGCCTATATTTGAGGCCGCCTGTAATATGAACCATTGTTGAAGGCCTATTAATATAACTACCAGTTTTAGGACAAAGCATGATAATAATGATATTTATTGTTTAATCAGCACTTCAATTGTTATTTTGATATGCTAACAGAAGAGCTTATATCTGTATCTTTCAAGTGTAGGTCATGAAAGTTTGTTCACGCATTTATTTCTTTTTTGAAATAAAAGGGCCTTAGCCACACACCCACCCCTGACATCTTGCTCACTAGGCTTAGCACCAGACTACTAAGAAATTTGTTCCTTTTAGTATTAGGAGCTAGAATTCATTCTAGCGATAAGCTCATCGAAAAAACATGTGATGGTTCTTTTCGATAATTAGATATATCACAGAGGTGAAGAGAAACATTATTTCAATAATTTTTCCAATATTATTAAAAAAAATAAAAAAAATAATCCCAATCACTTTAGTTGGTTGTTATTATATATTACTGCTGATGCCAGATAATATGTGGGTTTAGCAGTCAACTAATGAAGACAGAAAAATATGTCATTAATATGATATTATGTGGTATGCAAGTATAGGTAGAGGCGTGGCTGTGTGGGAACTCACTCGAGTCAACCCGGAAAATGTCTCTCTTCTTCCTCATGTTCGCTATTATCCTAGATGACAAGTCATCTCATATAAACCTTCTTAAAACATCCACTAGCCATTAGGATTTGTGATTAGTGAGTAATTTAAAAGGCCCTACCATATTATGTGTCAGGTGAACTTTCTTATTAGCAGTTGCTCCACTAACTAGCCCTGTTGGCAGTCACTACATAAATGAATGATGAGTTGATCTTATAGGATGCTTCTCGCTTGAATTATACTGGAATTATAGTCAGTTCTCAAGAGGTGAGAATGGAAATTATGTTAAGAATTAAGGAACGCATTTGAAAGCTATTAATATGGGGAAAATAGGTGATTTGTATCTGCTGGTATATGTATCCTGGAAGGAAGGCACTTTATACTGTAATAAGTGAAAGGATTTAAAGATTTTAGCCTAAGCCTGTGTGAGTCTGAGATTTGGGATAATTATAAGGGCTTCCAACATGCTGCTGTATAATTTTGCTTGAAGAGAATTATAGAGGTTATGCAATAGGATGTATTTTAAAGAAACAGATAGCCATAGTTGGCTTTCTCCTGCCAATTAACGAAGGATTAGATGCCTATTGTCTTCCTCAGTTATAAATACTTCATTTGGATCAACTATCCGATGTATAATATACTTACTACCTTCCTCTATTCTGCATGTATCGGCCCCAGATCAAATTATGAAGCAGTTTGATACATTTAAATCACACAAATGTGATTTTGAGATTGAAATGAATATGTCGGAACAAAAATTTGCTTTCTATGATCATCTAAAGAAATGGAAAGCCTACGGTATTGGTTTTCGTTTAATAGTGAATTTAGCAGCATCTGTTATTTGAATTAACCAGTATTAGAATACCAACTAGTTTGAAGTTTCTATTGGGAGTTGAAATGGACTACCTAAAGCTTTGTGATGAATAACTAGTCCTCTGACTCCAGGTTGTATTTTTTGGCGTAGGTCCTTGATCGTGGGGAGAAGATTGAACTTTTGGTTGACAAGACTGAAAGCTTACAGTTTCAGGTTTTTTCTTCTATTTACTTGTTGATTAGTTTCTTTAAACAAATTGAAAACTAATTTTGGCCTCGTTTTATGTTACTTGGTAATTGTATTAGGCTGACAGCTTCCAGAGGCAAGGAAGGCAACTACGACGTAAGATGTGGCTCGATAACCTCAGATTTAAGATAATGGTGGGAGGCTCCTTGGTTTCGCTCGTACTCATCATCTGGATTGCGACTTGCAGGGGTTTCAAATGCTGAATAAAGAATTTGTTAACCTGTTACCTTCCTTTCTTTGTTCCTGTACATTTTAAGGTGCTGTTTATATTGTTATTCTCGGTCCTTTTGATATTTTACCATCGTTTCTTTGTTGAATTCCGTATACATTTTCAATGTAGTATGTTCTTTGCAAGTTTGCTATAGAAAAAAGAGAATGAAACTTGATAGTATTGTGCCAATTCTTTTATGGGGGTTACCCTCAATTTGTTCCATACTTTCTGTGAAAAATAATTCCAGGTCTTTGTTCACTGCACCAAATGTTTTTATCACTATTGGTTGGTATTTGTCTTGTCAAATGCCCATGGCTGGTGGTGTAATCTAAACCTATGCATCATTTACGAAACTTCTGAAGCTGATAAGCTATTTGCTCGAATTCCTTCGTGTTACTCCCTTTACGCGTCTGTTGATGTAATCCATATCTATGCATCATCTATGAAACTTAGTTCATACGCTATCTGCTCCGATGCAGTGTGTATATGCTGTATACATTCTTGTTCCAGGATTGACGCCTCATCTAATATATTTCATGTGTGAGCAAGCAAAATTGTTTCTCCAATCGTCATTCCCGTCTCAAACATCTTGTAACTCTATATAAGCTCACTCTAATAAAAGTGAGAAATAATTTTGAAGTTAAAAAACACTTCACATGTATATTCTTTGGGTGACATAGGCTTCCATATAGAACTAGTTAATGATGTGAAACTTGGTATATAAAAAAAAAAAAACAAACAAATATTTCTGAGGTTGAAAAATACTTCCATATATGTATATTTTGAGAGTAACATAGGCTTTCGTAGTTCGAATTTTTCCCCAAATTGTCCCACTTTTTGAAAGTTTTTCCCAAACTGTCCTACTTTTTTTAAAAAATTCTCAAACTGCCTCATTCGATTTTCGAAAAACCGAGTTTGGTTAAAACCAACTCGGTTTTTCGAAACCGAGTGTGGTCTTTGGAAAATCGAAGACTAACACTCGGTTTTCGAAAAACCGAGTTTGGTTAACGGTTTTTCGAAAACCGAGTGTCGATTGGGGGAGATTTTAGTGCAGATCTGATTTCGACACTTCACTTTTATTCACTCTCTCTATTCTTCACTTTTTCTTCTACGAAACCCAACGAAAATCTCGATTTTTTTAAATAAAATTTACCCATCAAATTGGTCGGTTATCCAAAAGAAACTCTCATCTTTTATCTCCTTTTGATTTTCCCCCAATCTCATCTACAAATTTCAACCTTTTCGTAAACCCTAAAATCCTATACCCAAATATCCTTAATTTTGCTGTTTTTCGAATTTGGATGTGAAGATTGTGGTGAAGACTGCGATTGGGGGAGATTCTCCCACTCGAACGGTATATTTCTCAAGCTTTTGCAATATTAATTTTGTGTTAATTTTAGAAGAGTAATATTGAATGTGAATTTTGGAAGAGATTCTCCTAGTAGGTTATAACATTAATGTAGGTTATAACAATGTAGGTTATAATAATTTTAGTTTCAATTTTAATTTCGATTTTAGTTAATTTGAACACTTAAGCAAAATAACAATGTAGGTTATATATATATGTTATATATTTTGGTGTAGTTAATAACATTTTTTTTTTAGTTGTAGTGATTTTTCTTTTACTGTAAATGGCACGAATAATGGGGAACGTGGAGAAAGGAGAGAGTAGTAGACCTCATCGTGGCGATGGACCACGTACTTCTTTTGGGCCACCTCCTCGCGGTGGACGTGGTTGTGGTCGTACCGAGGGTACTAATGTAAGTTATTAATTGTTTATATTCGATTAGTTTGATTATCATACACTAAAATGAAATTTCGGTCTATTGATGTAAATATTATTGTTATGTAGGTTCAAACCAATCCAAATGAGGTGGGCACTTCTTCTTCAGTCCCTTCTTCATCTTATATTCCTTCTGGAGGCCCATGTCCTCTCGACCTTTCACTCCTCACTCTTCAACCGATGCATCGTTCGCAGGATGTGTGGAACGGTGAGTCTAAGGAGTGTAGATTTAGGGCGGGTCGTCCACTACCTATGCACCCACGGATTCACGAGATTCAAGAGATTGTGGGTTATACGGTATTGCTATGATGAGCTCCATTAAGTGTGATCGTCCTCTTTTTGCCGCACTTCTTCAGAGATGGCAGCCTGAGACACACAGCTTTCACCTGCCAGTTGGGGAGATGACAGTAACTTTACAGGACGTCTCCATAATCACCGGTCTTCTAGTCGATGGGCAGGCAGTGATGGTTTCAAGTTCAACGAGTTTGGTCATGAACTTTTTGGGTTGGTTTTGACACGCTATAATTTTGGCCTTTTTTTGCAATGCCTTGCTACCAAATTTACTGAAGAAATTGGTAGCGAAATGACGCATACAATAACGATGATATACATTAGGTTCGTTCCAAGCTCCATTTTGCAAATCCATAGCAGATAATATACCAGCATGACGATCAGAGATAACACACAACTCAGTGCGATCGGTGACAAAATATCGAATGCAACTCATGAACCATGTCCACGTATTTATACTCTCTCCATCAAATAATGCAAATACAAATGGAAATAAGCAATCATTTGTATCTGGGGAAACAACAATTAACAAACAACCCTTATACTTACCGTACAAGTGAGTTCCGTCAACACTAATAACAGGTCCGCAAGACTTGAAACCTTCAATCGAATGACCAAATGCCAAAAATACTCTCTTGAATATTTCCTTGCTAGGACTAGACTGATATTTATCCCAGTGGACCACGGTTCCTGGATTTGCTGCATGAATTGCTGATAGTTGTGGTAGGGTAAAAATGGCCTGGGGCCCAGCCAAGGCCCAGGATGGCTCACTCGAAAAGGACAATAAAAAATTATTTCGGCTCGGCCCCGGACCACTACAGCCTCGGCACCGAGCCGTAAGTTCACCCCCACAGAACTGGTCTCCTCGTATCCGACGAGCCTCGATGGCCCTCGGCCTCCGATCCGCGACAGCCCCACGGGCCGTCCTCCCAGCCTGGTGAAGAATGAGGATGGCCTGGCACAACCTAGGCCATCCGATTCCCCCAGAGGCACAGGAGCCCCATGATCAGCCATGTCAGCTCCAAATACCACCTAGGGCTTTGCCACGTCAGCCCTATACCACTCTTGGCACTGTCACGTCCGCCCTAAACCCCCTGGGCCTCCTGCCACGTCAGGCCCATGGGCTTTCGGGTTCAGATCCGGCCCCCAAGCGGATCCAAACCCGGTTAGAATTCCCTATAAATACCAGACCCTCATCCACCTTTTCAGGTAATCAATCTTTGCCACCTAAATTCCCCTAGTTACTGCTACTCTCTCACAGAGACTGACTAGATCGTTGGAGGGTCCGCCACCGGGATAAACCCCGGTGTTTCAGGACCGTCTGCAGGTACTCGAGGCGAGGCCATCCGAGCCGATCCTCAAGCGCCGAAGCGAGCCCCTCGCTCACCGTCCGGCACCGCACTCTTCCCTCATTACAAATTGAGTCCGAACTCACACCTGGTGCATCCATACTGCGACCAAAAACAAACTGCATCAGGTTGGCGCCGTCTGTGGGAATCCTTTATTCGGTACGGACGACAGTCCGAGCCTCTCCACCGACGCTCTCCCTCGACCCGATCTCCCATAGCTCCCCGAGCCCGAAGATCGGCCCGTTCTGCCCGACCAGACGGGCCTCCTCCCGAGGAGGCCCTCGACAAAGGGCAAGCATCCAATAATCCGGGTGGAAACCCCGGACCCCAGCGAAGCACTTCACACGTCGCCGAACCCGACCTTCGTCGGGTCATTCAGAACAGAAGGGCTAGCCAGGCTAGGGGAGGGACCGCTTCCAACTCGGCCCCGAACCATTCAAGGCCTGCGCAAGGGGACAGGCCGTCGGCACTCTGCCGCATCGGCCGAATTCCTACGCCCCGACCCGACCCTTCCGACCATGGCGCGGTCACCAGGGGCGAGTTCAGAAGCTTCAGAGATGAGATCATGGAGGCCCTCCATGGAGCGCCAAGGTCCGCGACCTATGGCCGACCCCCTCAAATGAGCGAAGGGAGAAGTCACACTCGTGCGCCGACTCCCCCTCCTGAGCGTACAGACGAGGTGCTCCGACGCCTCCTAGAGATGGAGAATCGAATCGAGCGCATCGGCGACGGGAATCCCAACCTAGTCCAAGGACGTGGGCCTTCTCGACCTCCATTTTCCGTCAACATCATAGAAGCAGAGATCCCCCGGAACTTCCGGCCTTCGCAGTTCGAGACTTACAACGGCGAGGGTGATCCAGCTGATCACATGGAGGGCTTCAAAACCCTCATGATGATCCACAGCGCTTCGGATCCCCTGCTGTGCCTAGCCTTCCCGACCACCCTCTGGGGTCCGGCCAGGGATTGGTTCTCCAAACTCTCCCCTGGCTCGATCTTCTCGTTCGACCAGCTGGAAGCCAGCTTCCTGGCCCACTTCATCACTAGCCGGAAGGCCGAAAGGACGAGCGCATCCCTGCTCGACCTCAGTCAGAGGGAGGGGGAGTCGCTCTGTAACTTCGTCAAAAGGTTTACAACCGAGGCCAGATCCGTCTCTGCCCTCGATGCAGGGGTCGCCTCGGCAGCTTTCCGACACAATATCCGGCACAACCAGCTGAAGGTCTCCCTGGCGAAGAAGCCACCTCTGGACTTTCCCGACCTTCTCAACCGAGTCGAGAAGTACATACGAGCTGAAGAAGCTCTAAACCCAGAGGGCAGCAAAGAAGTCGTGGGGAAGGACAAGCGCAGGGGCAATGAGGCCGAACCTGCCAAGAAAACAGCAAAGGAAGGGGTCGGCGCGAAGTGGGCACCTCCGGTCCCTCGCTTCGAAAGGTACACTCCCTTGACACAAAACGTGTCTGCCATCCTCTTAGAAATCGAGGATAAGGGTCTTGTCCGACTACCTCCCCGACCAAATAACAACAAGAAGCGAGATCAACGCTTCTACTGTCGGTTCCACAGAGATCATGGACACGAAACCGACCAATATCGGGCCCTGAAAGACGAGATTGAGGCCCTCATCTCACGAGGGTACCTCCGAGAATTCACCGGAGAAGGCCCACGGGATCGGCGGGATACAAGGAACCAGAGGCTTTCGCCACCGATCCCCATCCCGAACCGCATCCAGGATCGGGATCGCTCGCCCGAAGGAGCCGCGGATACGCCATTCATCTTGCACTGTGTCCACGGGGGGCCAATGGGGGGAGAATCAAATACTTCCCGAAAAGCCTTCATTCGAGAGGTGAATGCTGTCCAAGACAACCCCTCGCCCAGGTTGCAACCGATGCCTGTCTCCTTCTCCGGAGAGGACCTCGAAGGCGTTCGCCTCCCTCATTGCGACGCCCTCGTCATTGGCCTCCACATGGCTAATTGTGAGGTTCGCCGAATCCTCGTCGACAACGGCAGCTCAGTAAATATTCTCTTCCTCAAAGCCTTCGAGAATCTCAAGCTGCCCAGAGACAAACTCAAGCCAGCCGGATACACCTTGCATGGGTTCTCCGGCGTCCCTGTCGTAATAAAAGGGATCGTTACTCTCGACGTTACCGCAGGATCGGCTCCTGTCAAGAGGACCGAGTCCATGGACTTCATGGTGGTAAACGTCAAGGCGGCTTACAATGCCATACTCGGCCTACCCGGACTGTGCTCCCTTCAAGCGGTACCTTCGGCTTACCATCTGAAACTTAAGTTTCCCACCCCGCAGGGGGTCGGCATCGTCCGAGGTAGCCAAGAAGCAGCGCGGTCGTGCTACATGACCGCCGTCGGAGGGGGTGTGTTCCCCCTCGACGCCGTTGAGCTCGAACCCGAGAGGGACAACCCCGCTCCCGAGCCTGTCGACAAACTTGAGGAGGTCCCGTTCGGCACCGAGGAAGAATCGAAATGGTTCCGGGTGAGTCGCTCGCTCCCCGAGGACTTGAAGCCAGGCATAATCGCCTGCGTCCGCCGCAACGTTGATCTCTTCGCCTGGAAGCCCTCCGACATGTCCGGGATCTCCGAAGACTTGATCATGCATCGGCTGAGCGTCATCCCGGACTCTAAGCCGGTCGTCCAAAAGAGGCACAAAGTCGCCCCGGAGAGGCAGCAAATTGTGAAGACAGAGGTCGACAAACTCTTGTCTGCTCGATTTATTCAGGAAGTCAGCTACCCCGAGTGGTTAGCTAATGTCGTCATGGTAAAGAAAGCAACTGGGGGCTAGCGGATTTGCATCGACTTCACGGATCTAAATAAGGCATGTCCAAAAGATCCTTTCCCCCTCCCCCGCATCGACGTCTTAATCGACGCAACCTCGGGGCATGAGCTACTGTCCTTCATGGACGCATTCTCAGGGTACAATCAGATCCGGATGTTTCCACCGGACATCTCCAAGACCTCGTTCGTCATCGACCAGGGTCTCTTTTGTTACCGCGTTATGCCATTCGGGCTAAAAAACGCCGGAGCCACATACCAACGGCTCGTCAGCAGAATCTTCAAAGACCTGATCGGCCACAACGTGGAAGTCTATGTCGACGACATGCTCGTCAAGAGTCGGGTCGGGCCGGACCACGTCGCCGACCTCGAGGAAGCCTTCGGAGTCCTCCGGCATCACAACATGAGGCTCAACCCGGCTAAGTGCGCCTTCGGCGTCTCCACTGGAAAATTCCTGGGGTTCATCGTCTGCCAGCGCGGCATCGAGGCGAACCCCGAGAAAATCCAAGCTATTATTGACATGGCCCCGCCCCGGAATGTCAAGGAGGTTCAGAGGCTTATTGGCCGGTTGGCTGCAATAGGCCGTTTCCTCTCCAAGTCAGGGGAGAAATCTCTCCCCTTCTTCAAGGCCCTGCGTGGAAAAGGGGGCTTCGAGTGGGGTACCCATCAACAAGAAGCCTTCGAACAGCTGAAGCAGTACCTCGCCAACCCTCCTCTCCTCAGTAAGCCCGAGCCGGGCGAACCACTATGGCTCTACCTATCCGCCTCGGATAGCGCACTCAGCGCCGTCCTCGTCCGAGAGGAAGATGGGGTCCAGAGACCATTGTACTATGTGAGCAAAGTCCTGCTCCCTGCCAAGACGAGGTACGCAAAGATAGAGAAGGTGGCCTATGCTTTGGTCATGGCAGCCCGGAAGCTTCGTCCTTACTTTCAGGCCCAGTCCGTCCAAGTACTGACCGACCAGCCACTGAAGACTGTACTCCACAAGCCCGAAAACTCCGACCGCTTAGTCAAGTGGTCAATTGAGCTGAGTCAGTTTGACATCAGCTATCAGCCGAGGACGGCCATCAAAGGACAGGCCCTCGCCGAATTCATAACTGAGTGCACCGTCTCCGAGCAGTCCAGCATCGAGGGCTCGGATCCGACCTGGGAGGTCTTTGTCGATGGATCATCATGCGAAACGGGGAGTGGGGCAGGCATCATCCTTCGTGGCCCCGACCAATTCCTACTTCAATACTCCCTCCGCCTCAACTTTCCGGCCTCCAACAACGAGGCGGAATATGAGGCCATGATCGCCGGACTGACCCTAGCACACCGAGCCGGTGCCCAGCAAATCCGAGCCTACAGCGATTCTCAGCTCGTGGTCAATCAGATCACCGGGGATTACGAGGCTCGCGACGATCGGATGATACGGTACTTGGCCTTGGTCCGGCGACTCCTGGCGTCCTTCAGCTGCGCCACGGTTACCAGAGTCCCTAGGGAGCAGAACGCTCAAGCAGACGCATTGTCCAAGCTCGCCTCTTCCTCCTTCGAGGGTCTCGATCAGACGGTGCTCATAGAAATCCTCCTAAAGCCAAGTATCAATGACCAAGACCAGGAGGCGATGTGTGTGCAAGGCGTTGCTAGTTCAGACGACTGGACCACTCCCATCCGGAGATTCTTAATTAATGCCGAGCTTCCTGAAGACCGGGCCGAGGCCAGACGGGTCAGGGTCCGAGCAGAAAGGTTCGTCATGATTGATGACATCCTCTTCAAACGCTCATACACCTTGGCCGATGGCAAACCATACCTCCGCTGTCTCACCAGCGACGAGGCCAGCTACGCTCTAAAAGATCTTCATGAGGGGATCGGCGGATGCCATATGGGGAGCAGGACATTTGCTCGGAAGGCCCTGAATCAGGGGTACTATTGGCCGACTATGCTCCAAGACTCGCAAGACCTAGTCAAGAGGTGCGGCCCATGCCAAAGGTTCTCCCCTATCAAGAGGCTTCCTCAAGCCAATCTCCGATCCCTGACTAGCCCTACGCCATTCGCCATGTGGGGCATGGACCTTGTGGGCCCCTTCCCCGTAGCGGTAGGGCAAAAGAAATTCTTGATAGTCGCCATCGACTACTTCACCAAGTGGCTCGAAGCCAAGCCTCTGTCCAGCATCACCGAGCGCCAAGTACAACAATTCTTTTGGAAGAACATCATTTGCCAGTTCGGAATCCCTCGGGTCCTCGTCACGGACAACAGAACCCAATTCCAGGGGCAGAACTTCTAAAATTTATGCGCAGACATCGGCATCCAGCAACGCTTCTCCGCTATTTGCCACCCTCAGTCCAACGGCCAAGCGGAGAACACGAGCAGGCAAATCCTCAACGGCCTCAAAAAGCGCCTCGACAGTTCCCCCAAAGGGCTGTGGGTCGAAGAATTGCCTAGCGTGCTATGGGCGCACCGAACCACCAAGAGGATCCCCATGGGAGAGACGCCGTTCAGTCTGACCTATGGGACTGAGGCGGTTATCCCCGTCGAGGTCGGCTTGCCTTCTCCCCGTATCATGGCCTTCGACGAAGCTAATTCATCCGGCCTGAGGGCCAACCTGGACCTCGTCGCTGAGGTCAGAGAGAAGTCTTCAATTCGAAGAAGCATCTACCAACAACGGATCGAGAAATTTTACAACAAGAAGGTCCTCCCCACAAACATCAGGGCGGGGGACCTCGTGTTACGAAAACTGTCCGTCTCCGACCCAACCAAGAAGAGAAAATTGGCTCCCAACTGGGAAGGCCCATACCGTGTAGTCGAGGCTGTACGCCCTGGTACATACCGACTGGCAGATATGGACGGCCGGCTGATCAGCCGACCCTGGAATGCCGAGCACCTAATGAAGTTCCTGGAAGAGCGAACATAGGTTCTAGCTTGGCTAATGTAAATAATATTTTTTGTAAGCTTTCATGTGTAAAGGGCCGTTTTAGCGACCCTCCCTATCATATATGAAAGAAATCTCTTTTTGTCAAACTCCCAACGCCTCGGCAGCCCCGACCTAACACCGGACAATGGAATCGGTACCCGGGTCCTCACTTCGGTATCGTCCCCAACGTCTCGGTAGGTCCGACCCGACTTCAGGCCAGGGAGTCTTCCTAATGCCCCCGCCGATCCCTCACGGATCAACGGGGCCGAACCTCACCTCCGCCATCATTCACTACACTATTGACCAGAGCAGAGAATGAAAAGAATTCTTTATTCATACTCCCTTATTAGTTCTGAAAAAACAAACTAAGACCGTTACAGGACCACTCCACTCATCTCAAACTGGAGGAAGTCGCCATCTTAGGGCCCCTCGGGTCCGACGAATGGCGGGACCACTCCGATCGAGCGACTAGGAGCCCTCTCCTCGTCATGATGGTCCTTAGGCTCAGCCACGGTCGACACACTAGCCACGGAGCTCTGGGCATCAACTGGTCGCACACGCTCCCGCAGCAGCAACGCAGAGGGAACCCCCTCCGCTCGCCGACCTCCCGAGGAGGATGCCGAGGCACCCAGCATCGTCTTATAACGGTGTATCTCCATCTCCTTCTCCACAATGACTTCGCGAAGTAGCCTCTCAGAGGAGGACCTCTGCACCGATGCACTCGACATGGTATATCCAAGACCGACACTCCCGAGGTCCCGATCCACCATCGCCCTCCTCAGTCGGCTCGCCTCCTCACTTAGGGCTTCAGACTTGTTCCGATAATAGTTAAAGGCCGCATCATTGTCACGAGCCCCCTTTCGGTAGCGAACCAACGTGGCCTCCAGGGCCTCAATCTTGCTCCGGAGCCACGCCACGTCGGAACGACGGGGGTCCACCTCGGGAAGGGGAGCCGTAACCTACAAGAGAACCAGCCCACTCAAAACACATAAGCAAGGAGGTTCGGAAATTTCCGAGGTCAAAACACTTGGCCAGTCAAAAATCCTCTTTTATAAATGGAATTACTTCATACAAAAAATACGGTGGCCAGTCCGCGGTAGGCAAATACAATCGAGAGATAGAAAAAGAAAGACAAAACTATACAACTTATTTTCCCACCTCAACATCGGCCGGGTTCACGGGGAGGTCGGCAGCCGGGTCATCAACGGGCCCTTCTTCATTAGGGGTCTTCGGTGTCCCCTCGATCTCCATGTCGTAGTCGAAGTTGGACAGGTCGATGGTCGGGTAGAAGTGCCTCACATGACTGAGGGCCTTCGCATAGCACTCGTCCTGGGCTTTGATCACCAGATTCTGACCCACCTCCGTCAACTCCTCCTTCTCCTTGGCGAACTTCTTCTTCTGAGCCGCCATCTTCTTCGCCCATTCTGCCTCCTTGGCGTCGAACTCGGTCTTCATCTTTTGCTCCCTCTGATGCGAGCCTTCGAGCTCTATCCTCATCTCCTTCATCTCCTGCTCGGCCTTATCAGCCCGGCCTCGCTCCCGCTCCAAGGCCGCCTCGTAAAGGCCTCTCACGTGGGCCCCCTGCACGGTCGCCTGCAGTAACCAAGCACTACTAAGAAAACCTCCTTTACGAAGTGATCACAAGGCAAGCGGGATCGGCACACTTACCAGCACATTAGCCTGCACGAGGCGTGTGTATGCATCCTCCAGGGTCTCGACGTTCATCTCCGCACGGTCCCGGGGGGTCGCCAGCTTATCCGCCACCTCGACGGCCTGGCGCCCTCGGGTTAAGCAGTCACCCTCTCGAATCGACCAACTCGGCACCCACGGTCGCCGCAACCTCTCCTCTACCTCTGACCCCACCAGGGGACCCTTCCCCTTATCAAGATCAACTGCCTTGCCATGGTCCGAGCTCTTCCGAGCAACCACCACCTTGCCCGTCTCCGAGCGCGTCCTCTTTGCCGGAGGCTCGTCTGGGACCTCGGAGACCGCCTGGGACGACCCCTTCGTCTTCGTCGCGTCCCCCTTCATCTCGGCCTTCTGCTTCTTCATGGCGAGCCTCTTTGCCTTGATCGATTCGGGATCCATACCTGCAAAAAGATCCATTAAGAACAATGAGCGCAAAAGAACAATAAGACCGAGAGAAAAGGAACAACTACATACAAAGCACGGCCGGGCTCAGTCCGACACTCGCCAGGTGACCCTCCGTCACCTTCGGCCAACTGATACTGTGCGACAGACGGAGGCGCTCAACAAACTCCACTCCTCGGCCGTCAGGTCCCTCGGCCTCGGCGCTTTGAAGCTCGGCTTATAATGGTTCCATCGAGTAGGGATGTCCCAAGGCTCCTCACTCCGGATCACCACATATTTTTTCTTCCACTCCTTGATAGAGTCCGGGTGACCGTGGACGACCTTCCCCTTACTCCGAGGCGAGATATAATAAACACCCTCCGACTCCCCCGACGAGCTGATCCCCAGCATCGCACGGAACACGCCCAACCGAAGGGGCACCTTCTGCTCCTCGCACAACAGCACGAAGCAGATAATCTGCTTCCAGGAGTTCGGCCCATACTGCATCGGCGCCAGGGACGCCCAATTCAACACCTCCCGAACAAACGGATGGACCGGCAGCCTCAGTCCAGAGATGAAGGCATCCACTGGGAAGACGCAGTACCAAGCAGGCAGGGGGTCGGTCGGGCGCAGGGTAGAGTTCGGCAACATGAGCTCGTAGCCAGCCCTATGTGGTACGCCAACTGCAAAGCCTCCAAGTCACCAGCCTCCAAGACGGTCGGAAGCGTGTCCATCTTCACCATCTTCCGGCTCGGGAAAGACGGTTGGACCCCAAAAAGCTCCTTATCGGAAAGGTCGTCGGGGTACTGACGGAACGACTTCGATTGTATGGGCGACCCTGTCATTAAGTTGCGTTGAACGGGCGCCTGGCTCGAGCCACCGGTCCTCGACCCCTTCTTCTTCGGAACCCTCTTCTTCTTGGCTCTTTCCGGCGAGGGGGTAGATAATCGCCCCAGACCGGTCGGCGTGGAGCTCGAACCCACACCCTGACATGTGGATCTCCCCCCCGCACCTCCTATCCGAGCCCCTTCGGCTTCACCCTCTTCTGGGCCACCCTCCTCTTCGGAAGTCAACTCCAGAATCTGGACTCCGTCCGAACTGTTGCTTGCCTCCTCAGATTCGCTACTCTCCACCACGAAAGGTTTCTGGGAGCGTAACGGCCTCACATTGTACACCAGCTCCTCCTCGCCTACTGGCTCCTCCCACGAAGTCGAATCGGAAGGCTTCTCATCATGTACGAAATCCTCCTCGCACACTGGCTCCTCCCACGAAGTCGATTTTGAGACAGGGTTCCCTTCCCCCCTCAACGTCGACGCCGACGAGCCAGACTGAGCCCTTGACATCTGTGCCTAACAAAAGAAACTTACAAACTAACCTTGGGGTTGTCTCGGACTGACGAGCCGGTGCTGCTAAACAATCAAGCCGAGCGCTAAAGTGTTTGATTTCTTTTTAAAAAAAAGACAGCAGGAGGGAAATAAACAGAATAGGGAAGAGGGGAGGGGATATTTATAAAGGGAAAAGTGACGCCTCGATTTTCGCGTTACTGTTCCTCGAATAGCGCGCGTCTGCAACCAATAGAATTGCGCCACGTCATCCTCGAAACAGGCACTGCTGATGTCACCTAGCGCCGGTTGGAGACCACACAGGGGTTGGTTCGGATGAAGTGTTTGGCGGAGAAAAATTTTTACTTAAAGATTTAAGGCGTCGTCCTTAGACAGACGCCCCGGGCTCCAGGGCTCGGTCGGCTCCCTTCTCACCCGCAAGCAGCTCGGGGCTTACGGCCTCGGCAGCCGAAACCCCGAACTGTTCGAGGGTGGGAGAAAAGCCACCATCGCCTGGGACCCTATCGGAAAGCAGATCGGCCCACCTCCAATCCCTAACTCCTCTGGGCTAACAGACCATCAGAAATCGTCAGCACCAGAAGGAAGACAGAGATCGGAGACGGCCCATCTATCCGAGGCTCCTCAGCCCCAGGTCCGGAATTCGGTTGATACCCCTCCCGTCTGGATCTTTCTCGGGCGAACAGCCGTGTCAGGGCCGTCCGACCCGAAAAAGGATCCAGACGGCAAAGTCACCACCAGTCCGAGGTCCCAGGGTTAAAACCTTTCAGTACCTTGACCCCCGAGCCCGGACTACGGCCGCCATCTCTTCTGCCTTGTTCTCCCCCGACCCTGACACTCACATCGAGGCCGTCAGGAACGGGAGAAGAACAAGGCAATAGAGTGACCACCCGTCCAACGCTCTCAGGGTCAAAATTTTGCAAGAGACAGACGTCCGCCAAAGCAGACACCTCTGATGGCCGATGGACCACCCTTGCTGTGATCAAACCCGCTGTGGGGAGAGGGGTATTTATAGCCTCCCCCATAGACCGGCCATTATGACATTAGGAAAACCAAACGACAGAAGCCCATGCGCCATGCATTTATTAGGCGGCGCCATTAATGCCCCTAGGAAATTAGAACATTGCACAAATCCCGGAGCGCCTTCAATGCTCCGCAAAGACAGCAGGCCACCCTGCTCAAACCTTTTAAGGCACCACGGTTCGCCATCACCCTTGCCGACCCCTATTCCCTCGCCAGCTCGAGGTTCGGCCTAGCACCAGGGTAGTCTTCTCAGGAAGGCTCAACGGCTCGCCATCACCCTTGCCGACCCATAATCCCTCGCCAGCTCGAGGTTCGGTCTAGCACCAGGGTAGTCTTCTCAGGAAGGCACCACGGTTCGCCATCACCCTTGCCGAGCCATAATCCCTCGCCAGCTCGAGGTTCGGTCTAGCATCAGGGTAGTCTTCTCAGGAAGGCTCAACGGTTCGCCATCACCCTTGCCGACCCATAATCCCTCGCCAGCTTGAGGTTCGGCCTAGCACCAGGGTAGTCTTCTCAGGAAGGCTCAACGGCTCGCCATCACCCTTGCCGACCCATAATTCCTCGCCAGCTCGAGATTTGGTCTAGCACTAGGGTAGTCTTCTCAGGAAGACACCACGGTTCGCCATCACCCTTGCCGACCCGTACTCCCTCGCCAGCTCGAGGTTCGGTCTAGCACCAAGGTAGTCTTCTCAGGAAGGCTCAACGGTTCGCCATCACCCTTGCCGACCCATAATCCCTCGCTAGCTCGAGGTTTGGCCTAGCACCAGGGTAGTCTTCTCAGGAAGGCTCAACGGCTCGCCATCACCCTTGTCGACCCATAATCCCTCACCAGCTCGAGGTTTGGTCTAGCACCAGGGTAGTCTTCTCAGGAAGGCTCAACGGTTCGCCATCACCCTTGCCGACCCATAATCCCTCGCCAGCTCGAGGTTCGGTCTAGCACCGGGGTAGTCTTCTCAGGAAGGCTCAACGGCTCGCCATCACCCTTGCCGACCCATAATCCCTCGCCAGCTCGATGTTCGGTCTGACACCAGGGTAGCCTTCTAATGAAGGCCCAACGATTCGCCATCCCATTTCCACGACCATAAACACTCCTCCACGGCTAACTCCCGCATCCCCGTAGGAGTGGGGGGCTTGTGTGGTAGGGTAAAAATGGCCTGGGGCCCAGCCAAGGCCCAGGATGGCTCACTCGAAAAGGACAATAAAAAATTATTTCGGCTCGGCCCCGGACCACTACAGCCTCGGCACCGAGCCGTAAGTTCACCCCCACAGAACTGGTCTCCTCGTATCCGACGAGCCTCGATGGCCCTCGGCCTCCGATCCGCGACAGCCCCACGGGCCGTCCTCCCAGCCTGGCGAAGAATGAGGATGGTCTGGCACAACCTAGGCCATCCGATTCCCCCAGAGGCACAGGAGCCCCATGATCAGCCATGTCAGCTCCAAATACCACCTAGGGCTTTGCCACGTCAGCCTTATACCACTCTTAGCACTGCCACGTCCGCCCTAAACCCCCTGGGCCTCCTGCCACGTCAGGCCCATGGGCTTTCGGGTTCAGACCCGGCCCCCAAGCGGATCCAAACCCGATTAGAATTCCCTATAAATACCAGACCCTCATCCACCTTTTCAGGTAATCAATCTTTGCCACCTAAAGTCCCCTACTTACTGCTACTCTCTCACAGAGACTGACTAGATCGTCGGAGGGTCCGCCACCGGGATAAACCCCGGTGTTTCAGGACCGTCTGTAGGTACTCGAGGCGAGGCCATCCGAGCCGATCCTCAAGCGCCGAAGTGAGCCCCTCGCTCACCGTCCGGCACCGCACTCTTCCCTCATTACAAATTGAGTCCGAACTCACACCTGGTGCATCCACATTGCGACCAAAAACAAACCGCATCAATAGTAGAAAAGCCAACTTCGTGTATGCTTCTTCGAAGGTACCGAACAACCTCTTAATTGCCTTTTGTTTTACAATCCAAGATTTCTTATATGAAATCTAATAATTATATTATGTTGATTCTTGATTTTGATGATTACAACACAATGCAAAATATGTCTATGCTATGCTGTATATAATTGCAGGTTGTATCCAAAGTCATCATATATGATACACAAAGGCCTCAAAGCTAATTGATCAAGCAAGTCACAATATTCTAAAGCTGAACAAATGATCAAGCACAGCTCCACATAAAGACAAAGGCTAAAAGCTTCACTCAAGATTCATGACTCAAGTCAAGACCAAAGCTTCTATGTTATCTATTTGTGTGTCTTGTAAACAATGTAATTCCTTCTTTAATTGAGTCTTAGAATGATGTACAGCCTTGTCACACACACATACATTCACATATAAATTTTTATAACTGTGTGTTTACAAATCCAAAGGTCGAAACAGCTTGAACTAGATCAACTATTGAGTACCAGTCGACTGCTCTTTAGAACCAGTCGACTGAGTCTGTACAAAACTGCCTGATCTTATTCAAACTCTGATCAGTCGACTCATAGAGGCAACCCAGTCGACTGTTCAAGTGATTTCGACAGTTTTCTGATTTCAAAAGCTGTTTTTCTAATTTAAAACTTTTATCCGTTATTTATCCGTTGATTAAACGGTTATGAGTAACTGCTTTTAACGTCCAGGGATTCTAGTCTATAAATATAGCCTAAGAATCACCTTTAAAAAGTTCCAAGCATGTTTTTGAGAAAAATCTAAGTATTGTGCATTCAAGAGAAAAGCTTTCAAAACTCACTTAAGTCTTGGTTCTCTGTCTTCAGTCCAGCATAACATTGAATTCGTTTTGGACTGAATTTAGAAGTCAACCATTTAGCCACGTACAATATCACAATCACAACAAGGCTATAGGTTGATTGTAAATAATTTTATTGTTTTTTCTTTTTCCTCTCGATTGGAGAGTAGGACTTTAGGGTGTAGAGTCAGGTTTGTCACTCTTGGTGGAAGAGTGGGTTGCTTTCTCTAGTTGAGAGAAAGGACTACGGGTTGGACAAGGTTGTTGTCTAAACGCCGTAGGGTATTCTTGTAATCTTTTTCAAGAATAGTGGAAAATCTCAAGTGGGTTGCTTGGGGACTGGATGTAGGTCGGAAGGACCGAACCAGGATACATCGTTTGCACTTTGTGGTTGTATCTCTCTACTTGCATTTCAATTCTCTTAGTTTATATTTTTACTGTGAAACTTGTCTGGACAATCGATTGTGTACTCATATAAGTCGACTGGTCAGACTCGTACTACTCTATGAGTTATTTGTGTGGCAAGTCGACTGTCTCATCTCTAAGTCGACTTCTCAGACTTCTTTAAAATACTTTTCTTTTGTCGCTTCAGTCGACTGGTTTATCCCTTCAAGTCGACTGAACAGAAGAAATTCTCAATTCCACTTTTTAAATTTTTATAAAACACTATTCACCCCACTCTAGTGTTTCTTACCTTGCCTACAGGATCCAACATATTATACTTTCACTATCTCAATAATGGCCCATGGTGTTAAACCTATCCAGACTTCACCACACTCACAATCAAATTGCAAACAAGGTTAGAATCAAATTTACAGTGGTCCTAATTCAACATGAGATTCGTACAAGTATGAGGCCCAACTATCTTCTTCACCACGAAATTTGTCCCGCCTTTAGGAACAATTGCTCGTAACCTCTAAGGACATCCACCATCACTTACTACTGGGGGACTTTGTACGATCTCCTCAATTATACGTTTTCTAGGTGTCATTTTGTATTTAACAGTGTACAGTGAAGGTGAAGATTTCAATGTGATGAATTCACGATGTTTCTTGATAGAATACAGCTTCACAGCCTGCTGAATCGTCTCTTTACCTACAAACTCCTGTCCAATATACAATTCGTCTATATTGGATGAACCAGACGACTCTTGTGGAACTTGATGTACTCTAGCACCTTGTGTCATCTCCTCGGTAACATGAGCGTTAACATTGGCATAGCTATCAGTAGCTCTCACTTCATTAGAACTGCTGTTCGTAGGATTTACATTTACTACATCATCATCTTCGTCCCCATCATCATTTTCTACACTCATTAACTTCATCGTCTGTTCTTTCTTTTCTTCATCATCGTCTAATAAGTTGTTGTTAATGGTAACATTTTGGAATAATTCAAATAAAGTGTCATTTGGAACATAGTCATGAACCAGACTAGGTTGGTGTGGCAACTCAACATCTGTAGAAATCGGGTTTGTTGTATTTGTGAAGGTGACTTCTTGTGAGGACAGTGGGATTGGTTGTGAAGTTTGAACGGGGTTAGACCTCATTTGCTGTGTCGGTACTACCCATACGAAGCTTGAATTAGGAATATCATGTGGCTGAGCATTCTAAATTTGAATTTGCTGAATATATAACTCTAATACATACCAGGTACAATTGGGATCAAGTGTCCTAGCAATCATTGACTTCATAGCATACGGGCACTGTCATTAAATACTGATCATCTCCTCTTCCTGCTGCGTATCGAGCTAAAATTTTAATATTCCTTTGATCCCTATCCCAATTAGTAACTTCATAAATTTTCTCAACAAATTCTGCCAATGTAATGGTACGAGGTACCCAAACTATTTCAGGATCCACCGTACTATAGCAAGAACCGATCTTTGGATCACGAAGTATTTCACCACCAAAGTATAACCAAATAGGAATCTCGTAATCCATACCTACATATATTTATACAAATATACGAGTTATTATCTACCCACAAACAAAATCTATAAAAAATGTACAAAATAATAGGCCAATATTCATCATACCTTCACAAGCATCAAGGATATAGCCGTAGATATTTGGGTAGAAGAGTTGAAGTTGCTATCCTCTTCAAATTTATCAAAATTCCAAAATTTGGATCTTTCGAAAGATGCGTTTAGGGTTTTGAGAGTGGAAGGTGAGAGGGTTAGGAAAATATTAGTAAATATATTTATATTGAGATGAGATTTTGTGGGTAGGAGGTCAATTTTGGGAAGCTAGGATTTTGGGTTTCGGAGTTAAAGAAAGAGTAAGAAGAGATAACCAAAAGTAAGATCGGAGAGAAAGAGAAATGAGGACGAAGAGGGAAAATATCCTCAATCGACACTCGGTTTTCGAAAAACCGAGTTTAGTTAAAACCAACTCGGCTTTTCGAAGAGCGAGTGTTAGTCTTCGATTTTCCAAAGACCACACTCGGTTTTCGAAAAACCGAGTTGGTTTTAACCAAACTCGATTTTTCGAAAACCGAGTGAGACGGTTTGGAAATTTTAAAAAAATATGGCAGTTTGGAAAAAACTTTCAAAAAGTGGGACAGTTTGGGAAAAAATTCTTGTAGTTCCATTTAGAACTAGTTACTGGCGTGATGCTTGGGATATAAAAAAGACCCAAACTATAATTTTAATAAATAAATAAATAAATAAACCCTTTTATAAATAACCCAAAAAATTAATTAGAGTAACATAGGCTTCCATAGTGCCATATAGAACTAGTTACTGGTGTGATGTGATACTTGGGATATATATTTTAAAAAAAAAACCAAAAATAAACTGTCAAAAGAAATAAAAAAAATAAACCCGTTATACTTGGGATATAAAAAAACACCAAAAATAATTTTTTAAAAATACAATAAAATAAACCCTTTAAAAAATAAATTGGGGCGTGGTGAGAATCAAATTCACAACCTTGCGGACGCCAAGTGAGAATTCATACCGCTAGACTAAACGGACTTTTTCTAAATAATTTAGCAAGTAACTTATTTATAGATGCGATTACATGTCTAAAGATTGAACTCCGTGAAAATTAGTTTGGCATCTTTAAGGAAGTTGAATACCATGACAAAGCCTTAGAAACAAATTTTATAATTCATTATAAAATTAGAAGAGATGATTGTCAAGTGTTAATAAAAAAGATAGAAAAAAGACCGGCAAGATGGAATGGATGTTTTCTCTCACTTGGTTATTGATAGTATTGACAAGTGTAGGAGAAGATTCTTATGGAAAAAAGCAAATGAGACCAATAAGGGCTTTCACCTGGTTAAGTGGGGTAGATTGTGCAAGAGGAAAGAATTCGAGAGGTTAGGTATTTTGTAACTGAGAGACATAAATAAAGGTTTGATGAGTAAGTGGTGGTGGAAGTTCAGGTATATGGGGAGAAGTGTGCTTGGTAAGGCATCACACTTTTGGAAAAGGGTTGGCGAGAGTGTGAGAGATATTCCATGCTAACACAAGATGTAGAATTGGCAAAGGGAAAGATACCGATTTCTGGAAGGATAAATGGTGTGGGAGCAACACTCTTCAATCTCTTTTCTCGGAGACCGTTGGAGAGACGGTGAGCGTTGACACCTTAGTTACAGAGGTTTTGCGAAATGATAGACTCAGGATTCAAGTTCGAGATCAACCATCACAGGAAAATCTAGATCAATTGCAGAAACTAAACAACTTCATTAGGACAGAGGGCCGGTACACCAACGGAATGGATGATGCGAGATGTTGGAGTTTAGAGCCTAATGATACTTTCTCGGTGACATCCATGTATAAGTGGCTAAACGATGGAGGAGTTAGAAGTAAAGAGGCCAATACAATCTGGAGGACCAATGCACCAATGAAAGCAAAAGCATTTCTTTGGTTGGTGGCGAACGGTGCAATTATATCAAAAGTCAAATCTCCACAAATGCAAACTTCAGTTGAACATCAGGTGTTCGAGATGCACGGGAGAAGACGAAGACACAAATCACATCTTATTCAATTGTTCGAATGCCAGGTTAGCTTGGGAGGTCGCGTGTCTAGGTTTTGGGAAATTAGACTGTCCGAGTTCGACATCTGAGATTTGGGGTCTGTGGAGAGTGAGCGTAGTCAGGAAGGAGAATAAAGTAGCTTGAGATATCTCTGTTGCTGTTACGTTATGCGGTCTGTGGCTAAATCAAAATGAAACGTGTTTCCATAATAACAAAAACAAAATTCCTATAATGATACATAACATATTTGGTTTCATTCATACTTGGGCATGTCAGACAGGTACGAAAAAAAGATTATGCATGGAGGAGGAGGGGCGAGTCTATGGATGGATGGAATATCGATGTGTCTGTATTAGTATTTTCTTTTGATAGTTGATGTAGTAGTATGATGTATTTGTTGCTTTAGAACTTTGCTTGGTTTTCGAATTGTTAGAATTAGGGATAGGAAGGGAAACTTTATTATTGATTATTGATTGATTAAATAAACTGAGTACAATATGTCTCTTATATATATGAGAGAATGAAATATTAAACTGATACATAATCAATATGAGACTAAACTAATATCTAATCTAATATAATATCTAACACCCCCTCTCAAACTCAAGTTGGTTCAAGCAACATGAGTTTGGAATATTGACGATGTTGATGTGGCAGGGATGACAGACTGTGATGCTGGAACCGATCAAGTAGATGGCGCAGAAAACATGCTCGATGGCGCATGATGGGATCTCACCCTGAACTTGAGAATAGTAGTAGTAATAGTGGAAGGAAGTAGTGGTGGCGCACTGTTGGAATTTTCACATCCCGAATTGTGGCGAGATTTCCATATTCCGATCTGTTGGGATCTCACCCCGAACTGAGAAGTAGAAGTAGTATGTGGTGGCGCACTATTGGCGCATGTTGGTATCTCACCCTTGACTTGAGACGTAGTAGTATGTTGTGGAAGGAGTGGCGCATGTTAGGATCTCACCCCTGACTTGAGAATTGTCCCTGAACTGAGAACTGTGATGGGATCTAACCCCTGACTTAAGAATTGTCCATGAACTGAGAACTGGATGCGGAAGATGGTGGACGTCGACGGAAGGTGAGGGAGATGGGAACTGTGATGATGTTGCTATCTCCTTCTCTCAAACTCGGTGTGAGTTTGCTGACAAAGACTGTCAAAGCTGAAGGACCTGGAAAAAAAATTCGGATTTTTTTTTGATAAAACAAAAAACTGGTCGGGTAGAGTTCAGTTAGGGTAAAATTGGTTATAAGGTTCTAGGGTTATCGGGTTTGGAGTATAGGGTACAAATAGATTAGGGTTTGGAGGGGATGGTGACTGTGGATTTCGAAGGAGATTGCAACTAGGGTTTCGAACAGGTGGTAGCTAAGTTTTGTGGGGGTCGACGACGAGGTTTCGGGGTGGGATTTTGATGATGGGTGTTTGGGGAAGTGGTGGTGAGGTCGACGGGGACTGGTAGGGTCAACGGGAGGTTGAAGATGGAGTTGAAGGGAAGTAGAAGCAGTCGGGGTTGGGATCTCTGGGAGAGGTCGTCGGATGTTGATGGCATCGAGATGGTGAGCCCATGGATGATGCTTGCTGGTTTTCGAAGATTGAGAGGAAACCCTAGATCGAGGGTTGGGTGTGTTGTTGACGTTGCTGTCGCTGTTGATGTGATGACGATGATGATCTGATGTTGATGTTGGAGTGGGTTTCGGAGAAGGAGAGGTTAATGTTGGAGTTTTCGAAGTTGTTGAAGATGGCAGCTAGGGTTTTGGTAGAGGTAGTTGATGACAACTAGAGTTTTTGATCTTGTTGTTTGTTGATGGCTAGGGTTTTGGAGACTTGATCAATGAGAAAGATGTTGGGAGGTGGAGTGATTCCGATGAAGACGAAATCACTCCACCTCGAAAACGAGGATCAAATTAGTATAGGCCTTATAGGAATACTGGCTCTGATACCGTGTTAGAATTAGGGATAGGAAGGAAAACTTTATTATTGATTATTGATTGTTGATTGATTGAATAAACTGAGTACAATATGTTTCCTATATATAGGAGAGAACGGAATATTAAACTGATACATAATCAATATGGGACTAAACTAATATCTAATCTAATATAATATTTAACACGAATATTGGTGTTGTAATATGTACTATTTTGTTTCGTTAATAAATCATTAATGAAGCGGTGATGTGGTCACCTTTATTCTTAAAAAAGAAACAAAAAAAACTTTATGTTCAAGGATTTTTCAGCAAAAAATTTCAGTAAAAACATTGCTTGGTTTTTTAGAAAAATGTTCAGCAAAATGTTCACTTGAAGTAAATAAAAAGCAGATGTTACAAGCTCAAGCCTAATTTGTTGTATAAGAAGCACCTTAGAAGTCCATTGGGTTTATTGTTGGTATATGCCCTAAAGGCCAGTTGTGTATTGACATTACTAGTTACAATGCATCATGACATTTATTTCATATATGAAGTATTTTATTTATTGTGTTTTTTTATTGTTGTGATTAAATGAACATAGTAAAGTCCTTAGAACAGTAGGTTCAATACAATGGGATATCAAGTGCATGACTTGATTGTGGGATCCTATTGGTTGTAATCAGAACACTATTCTTAAATATCCATAGTCTAGTATTATTGTGAATTAGAACAACAATAATACATAGAGCCTAATATGTGCGTAGACTGATGACCATATCTCACAGGTTATGGATATGAGATATCAAGTCTTCACATGGGTATATATTAGAGTAGTAATGTACTGGACCGACCCACCATGAGAACGCTGCATGGATTGTTATGTGAGTGTCATAAGCGGTTCTCACAGTGACCATGGTGTATATAGTCCTTTAACTTGAAATCACTACGGTTCCCTACATGAAAAGTTGTATGTTTTAATATCGTCAAAGGTTGCGTGTAATAAGGTGATTATAAAGTCAACTATTGGATATACTACAAATCATGCGGAGGGATGTGAGTGACTTAAATAGGATTTGTCCCTCTTACATAACAGAAGTGATATCTATGGGCCCCTTGATTGAGTGAAATTGCAAAATGCATAGCTGTGCTCAAATGAGTCAATATGAGATATTGAGCTCATTTGTTTTAGTGAGTCTACTCGGACATCAAGAAACCAAATATTGAACTATACAAGGGTGACACGCTCTATGCCTTGTGGTTAATTAAGATATCTGGACAAAGGGACTAGACAATATGGTAATATTGGTCACGGATAGGTTATGTCAAATTACTGACATTCCCGTTACTTGAGTAGCAGTGATGTATTGCTAGATACTGCTCAATGTTTGTAATACTAGAATATGGTTTTAGTATTGCTATCAATGTAATAGGAACCAACATGGTCACACACTTAGAATGGATCGAAATTGGGATTTAAGTTCATAAGATGAATTTAATTGGGGATCCAACTAAGACTTTGACTCCTGACATTGGTTGGACATTTAATTAGATTAAATGGACTGACTAAAGTTCAAAGGCCCATACATAAATCTGACCCAGGTCATGTGAGCCCAACAACCTCATTACTCTTTTAGGGTTGATTTTCTGCACCTATTTATATGATACGTATCTGTGAAAAAGTTACACATGAGAAAAGTCATAGCCGTCACAGAAATTGTGAGAGAGAGGAATCGTGAGGAACATCCCATTCCCGCAGCTAGCACCGTAGCGTGAGGGAAAATTTGATTTGATCCTTTTGTGTGGATACCATTGAGGCACCACAATATTGTAGTGTTGTGATTGGTATACTGTGGAGACAACAGATCCATCTTCAAGATATAACTCCTAAACACGATTTATGGTTTTCGCATGGATCCATGGCTAGGTTTCGATATTTTTTTGTAATTTTCCGCTGTGTATTTAATGTGAGACTACCCTCGAAACATAACATTTATGTATTGCATACTATGTTGGATACGAAGACTATGAGATGATGAAGGGATCAAAATGATTGGAGACAGAGGGAAAGTAAGAGGAAACAACAATAACAACGGAGCAGTTGCGGTCGACCAGTCTGGAGAACGGTCAATGTAATGCCCCCAAACCGAGGACATCCATTTCAACTACATAATACTTATGATATCTCATGCTGATAAAATTCATTAGTAGAAAATAGCTTAAATGGCTAACAAAAGTATTTAATTCATTACAAAAGAAGATAACTGAAATTCTTTAAGAAATGAGTCACCTTAAAACTTCAATAGAATAATTTATAATAATTTCAGAAATACGATTTATCAGCTTTAAAAGTTCTCTATGAAAATTTGCTCCCAAGAGACATAAACTTCCAGATCTTTTATTCTCTTCAATCACTTGATCTTGATGCACAAATTTGAAAATTTTATTAACAATAAAATGAGCTGATGCCTAGGAGTAATTGAATAAATATATCAAGTAGTCGGTAATTTATAAAATACCTCATTAATATTTAAATATATCAATGCAACAATATATAACAATGCAAGTATATATAAAAAGTGTATACAATGCAAGGGGATCTAGGTATGCCCATCTCTCAATGCGGTCAACACTTCATACTCCGTTTGACAAGGCATACACTGCTATCGTCCGTGGTTGGACTAATTAAACTGCGCAAATTTTCAACACTCAGAGTGGACACATTGAGAGCCCAAACGAGTTACTTAGATTCCCGACCAATATACCGGTATATAACTTACACATGAGTAACACAACTAGAGAAATGGTAATAACTTAAAATAACAATCTCAATATGCTCAACGTCATAAGACCACTCATGTATATATCCATTCACAAACTACGTAAAATAATGCATAATGTCTTAGTTTAAATAGGCAATCCACCGATATTACTAACCACAAGTCACATACGAATAACAACACTCACATATCACAATTTCATGATATAAATCTCAATTTAATATTTGCACACCATCACACAGCATCACATAAAACAATCATAGGCAATATTCACAATATAATATCACTACATACAATAAGTATTTTATGAAAGTACATTTTATAGGGTATAAATATTCAATTACTTACAGTGGTTGGTGAAATAACATATTGACTACGGATTCTCCAATGATTCATCAAATCCAATTCTTCGATTAGAAGACAATTATAACCTAATTAACAATGTCAAATACTCAAAATCTCAAGGATATATGCATATACATTAATCTACTCTTTATCCTATTACAAAACAATAATACAAGTATAGATTAATTATAGATATCTTATACAAATCCAGGATTTAATAAGAATACTAAATAGAATAATTCGATGTTTGACAAATTTAATAATAGAAAAATATCATACATTGATTCCACTATTCTCCTTCACTCTTTTCTTTTATTTATTTATTTATTTTTGTTTTTGTTTCCCGAGAGGCGGAAAGGAAAAGAAAGGAGAAGATAAAGTTCAGGGGGGAAGAGAGAGAGAGACAGATCAAGGGGCATATATTAAAAAATAAAAAAATTTAACCACTTTGCAAAATAGCCCTTTACTGATATATATTTTTTCATATAAACACATATCTTAATTATTATTATTAAATACTTTAGGAATATTATTGTAACACCCCGGAAAATTGAGTTATGACAATTTTTTTCCATGTGTGTTACACACATGTATTTTGTACTGTTACGGATAATATCCATGATGTATTTTAATATAAGGCTAAATTAAAAAAAACCCCACTGAACTTTGAGCCATTAAAAGAAAACTACACTAAGTTTTTTTATATAAAAAAATCGCACAAAACTGTAGTTTAAAAAAACTCACTTTAACGGAGTTAGGTTTCCGTTAGGCTAAATTTTAAAAAACCGCATTCATCTTTCATTTGTGTTTAAAAAAATATCACTTAACTAATCAAATGTTTAAATAAACCCCCCTCCCTAATCCTAACCCTAACCCTAACTCTGTCAGTGTTTTTTTTAAACAATAGTTTTGTGCGGTTTTTAAAAAAAACTTAATGCGGTTTTTTTTAAAATGGCCCAAAGTTCAGTGGTTTTTTTAAAAAAATTTAGCCTTTAATATAAATATCATACATATTTTGTATTTCGACTATTTATATATTTTCCGTCTTCTCAAAATTTATTTTTTATCCTATTCTGAGCCAACTTAAATATTTATTTTAATCTTGGTGTCTTTACATGCATTGCACGTGTTTTCAATACACGTGACGATTACGTATATTCCACCATTACGTGTAATGTTTCTACGTATTTCAACTATTTATTTTTATAACTTGTTTGAATTTGTTTTATAACTTGAAATTCATCTTTTCTCCTATTTTGGACTTGAATATATTTTTATACGTGTGATGCACGTGTCTTCAATGTACATGTAGATTACATTGTTTTATATATAAAATTAATGAAATGTATTTTTCGTATGTTATATTTCGATTATTTATAAACATTTCCCTATTGATAAAATCTATTTTGTATCTGAATATTTATTTTTACATGCGATGCACGTGTTTGCAGTGCACTGTTGGTCATATTTTCTTTCAAAATAAAATCTATGAAGTGTAAGTGTGTGTGTTTATTTTTATTGGTGCATGAAAAACTTTAATTATAATTAAATTAAACTAGTTGTATTAAATACATATTATATATTATAACATATACATTTAATTTAATAAAAACTCAATGAATTATGTGCACAAACATTTAATGCACGTGCACGTGCTTTGTGCACACCATGAGAAGTGGCCGGCTGCACTTTTGGAGATGGGAGAGTGGGATTGTGTTAGTGGGTAGTTAATTGGATTAGTGAGTGGTTAATATTAACTCCTATTAATTAATCCCTTAATTAATTCCTTTATAACCCCATCCTACTTCTAATTAGCAAAAAAAAAAAAAAAACGTGTTCATCTTACCTTACTGCCGAAAGTGCTTGCTGGGGACTTTTCTCTTCCGGCTTGGATTTCGAAGAGACTTGGGGGCTTCTTTAGGAGTTCATACTACTAGAAATTCTATTTTTGAGGTGGGTGTTTCTTCAACTTTCTAATATAGTTTTATTAGTAGAATGTTTGATATGTGTGAATTATTAGATGCATGATAACTTATATAGATTGAGTGTTCATGTTTAGATTATTTGTTATTGGTTGAATGTGTGAAATTACGATATGATTGATTTGGGGGCATTTTCATAAGGTTCTGTTTTAAGTCTTAGTTGCACTTCAAAAAATCATAACTATTAAATTAGATGGAGCGAATTTTTTTATAGGAGTATCCCGTATATGCCAAGAACATCTCCTCAAAATTTCATAATATTTGGATGTCTTTTAATATTTTAATAAAATCCAAACTTAGGACCGGTTGGCAATTGGCTAGTTGCTGGAAAATTGTACACATTTCAGATTTTGATCATTTCAACATCTTAGATGAAGTATTTTGAGAAAAGTCACAACTAAGAAGTTTAAGTATACTATTTAACCTTTCTTTAAGTCTAAGAAATCAATTTTCCATGAATAATAGAATTTATAGTGAATTTTACAAGATCGAACAATGGCAGTCTGTATAACATTTTGACCCTACTGTAGATTTCAAAGAATTCAGGATTATAGACACAATACTTTGGGAAAACTTATAACTAGAAAGTTATCGTAGACTCGTATACCTTTATTTTAATCTAAAGAATACAAAGTTTCATGAAGCATAGAATTTTCTATGATTTTTACAAGTAGCATGAGCTGCAGCTTTCAGATTTTGAACCTACTGTGTTGCAAATGAATTTAGACGAATAAATTAAGGATGAATTTAGATGATCTTAACTACAAAGTTGTAGTAGACTCATTCTTGATTCCTATAAAACTAATAAATTTATTTTTTGGAGTAGTACTGGAATTTATATGATTTTTTTCCATACCATTGGGTTGATGCCTTTTCTGTAGTTGTTCTAAAAATTTTATAACGTATAAAATTGGATTTAAAAATTGGAATGTTAGTAAGATGTACCTTATGAGGAATTAAGAGATAATTAAAGGATGAAGTTGGAATGTTAAACATGTGATGTTTATAAGGGTTTTAACTCATCAAGTGTTATTGAATGCTACTATAAGAAGTTTGTTACTTCATAATTGATAATAAACATAAACAGAATGGATAAAAGAAGCTAAAAGATGTTTAATGAATGAAATTTTTTATATGAGGTTATATGTAACCTATGTGATCTCTTTTTGAGATGGTTTCTTATTCTCGAGTGAGCGAGACCCAGAATATAGGCAGCTGTGATAAATAGAATTTGAGAAGTAACTAGTGTGGGTTAACTTTCACTTTGAGAAGTAGCCAGTGTGGGCTAGTATTCTCAGTGTTTTGGTTTATGTCTGGTGGGAAAAGCTAAACTCTAGGTCTTAAAAACTGTAACTTAACTTAAACTCTAGGTCAGGCACTAGTTGGAGATATGATGAAATAAGAGCAAACATGAGTTATGGACTCCAGGATGACTCGCGGAGTGAGACAATCCCTAGTATTCCGGGACGATGGATGAAATAGGCCACAAAATGATCCGCAGAGTAGGATTGATCTCCAGTATTCTGAGGTGTGAGCGACGCTCACGGGATATTTATGCAATAAGGGTTTCAGGATAACTCGCGGAGTGAGACAATCCCTAGTATTTCCGAGATGATGGATGAAATATGCCATGGAATGATCTGCGAAGTGGGATTGATCTCCAGTATTTCGGGGCGAGAACCAATACTTGCAAAGTATCTAAATCTTGTAGTAGTCATAGTAGTAGGTTGCATGGCGAGATATTGAACCCTATAATGAGGAGTGAGATAAGGGCTTGCCTCAGACCTATGTAGTAGAGAGGCATAGAATTCGAACAAGTATGCATTAGTGTCATCGTAGTGTGAATGTCTGCATTAGGCATTAAGTTATATCATACACTGAAACGACTAGGATCGTCACTTTTCCTATTTGCATTCAAGTTTGTATTTGCTAAAATAGAAGAATCGTTGTATTATAGCATTGCGTCAGTTGTATGCAACTGACATGCCCACAGTTTTCTAGCTGCAGGATTGGACTTGACATGGACTTGAAGATACTATGATGAGTTGTCACAAAATTAAGGAATTTTCATTATCGTAGATTGTATTGTATTCATCTAATTCTGCTGTGCTGTTATAAAGAACATTGTTGTAATAAGTTTTTTTAAATTACTTGTAAATTTGTACGAATTTGAAGTAAAAGATTTTGTTTATGCTACGAATTGCCTGTGTTTAGAATTCGGGGCGTTACAATTATGTTCAACCGCTTGACTGTACAGGAGTTCCCGAGAGGGGGACAGTCGACCGTATGCTGTGTACGGTCGTTCGAGTGCTGCTGATGTAGACTTTGGGTGTGGGTCTGATTGATTTGCCGATACCTGAACTTACTCTTCAAGTTAGATCGTGTGGCTCTTATTGTAGGGTTATATCTTCTGTAATATCCAATAATTATTGTATCAAGATAGCAAACTAGGGAATCTCTAGATCTCTATACATTGTTGTTATTGGCCTCCATTGAGAGCCAAGAGAGAGAGAGAGAGAGTACTTCATTGAAGGTAGAATTTGATAGGTTCTCTAATTATAAACAACTAGTATTTGCTGGTGAGGCTTGAGAGAGGGTCGTGTTGAGAATTATAACATTCTTGTATCTTCTCTAGTTGAATAACTGTCACGCCCCGCTTCCCAAAAGAATGCGGAATACGGTACGCGACTAAGCCCAGCAGATAGTTTTTACCATCCATAAGCTGTACGGATCTGCTTGACTCATCATAACAGTAAATATAACAGTATACTCCAACCAGACACGCAAATACTATCATAACGCAAAAACTATCATAACTCAACAGTATTTATTGCATCAATAATAAATGTTCCAACAAATACTAGATCCGAAATAAGACAATAATCCTTGAACAATAAGCCCAAATACAATCTCAATACAGTTCATGAAATAAAATAGTTCTTCAAAATATTTTAAGCAAATTATTCCAATTGCACAGCTCAAAAACTTTTGCTCACCAACTCCAGTAGGCAGTTGATCAGCAAAACCTGCTCATATGGCAATTACAAGAAAAATAGGAAAATATAACGCCCGTTAGATGCAAGTCCGGGCCGCAAGCATATACAAGTAGAAAAATGGGGGGAAAAATAACTAAACAGGAAATACTAATATGGAGAGAGTAGCAAATATAATAGTCTACAAAGGACAGTAAGCAATAGAATAACAGTAAAAGTATAACAGTAATAGTAAGGATCAACAGTAACAGTATGTCAACGGTAACAGTAATCAACAGTAACAGTAAAGTCCACAGTAACCGTAACATGATGTGACAGTGTAAAAAGTTATTCTTATGTCTAATGTTTATTACTAACTAGGTAGCATTTCATGCATCCCAGATTTTACCACATGGTTGCTACAGCAAGCAATTTCGTTTTAAAATTTTGTAGTGGAACTTCTATAGGGCAATATATTCAGACAAACAACAACAGTAACAGTAATAACAAACAATAATTATCACGCCCCTCTTCCCAAAATATGGGAATACGAGCACGCGACATGGCCCAGCGAATGATTTTAACAGCATTCATAAGTTGTACCAATCTTAACTCAACAACATGAAAGGAAATAGACACAACCACGCAAAAAACATAATCACATAAACGAGAATAAAATTTATCAACCAAAACTGGAATAAAAGAACTTACCAAATAGTTCGAGAATATGTAATGCGGTAACAGTTCGACGAGTTCCTTTCGGTTACCCGTCACTGTACCTGAATGATACAACTCAAAAGAAGGGTGAAAAGAACCCGTTAGAGCAAGCTTCGGGTGACAAGTAATAGAAAGCAGTAAAATAGGGAATAAAGAACTATATAACAAATCAGAAATTTGGAACGATATCGGAGTCAATAAATGATAAACGGTAACAAAATCAAAAGTTGATAATCAATAAATTCAGAAATCAAGAATCAGAGTTTAATAACTAATATTTAGTATTAGTGTCATTGTTCAATGTTCATTTATGTCTATAAGTCTATTATTTATTTTAATCTTAACTAATGTACGTACTACTGCATCCCATACTACAGGTTCCATGCATACAATTAATTTTGTTTAGACCAAGGTGGTAGATTCTATAGATCATGTAATCGGGAACAATATTCAATAATGACCGATGACCGATTCAATCGAGATACTGTAGTCAGTAATCTACAACTAAACGATGACCGATATGACCAATAGACCAATAGACCGATAGACCGATAAATAGGAAAACACGGGCCCCTCTTCCGAGTACAGTCACTATGTCATCAACTACCCTAGTCAACCCTTAACCCCGGCCTGATTAACATTTTATTAACAGTCATTTATGAACATGTCTATGATCAATGTAGACGATGGTATCGATACTCATGCAACAGGTACGATCGATGAGACCAATAGCACTAGTACAATTTCAGGATGATATCAGAACTATACAACACATGAATATATGTGATACAATTCATTATATATGGAAAACATGGGTTTATATGCAAAACATGACAATATATGGACTGAGTGTACCATGATTTCTATGTGCAAGGTTTTAAGTTATTGTGTCAGGAACCGGGTCGAAACCTCAGTACAAACTCGGTAATTGACAAGGCAGCATATTTGAAAGTTCCATAATAAAATAAATTTACGGTTCCAGTTTTATTTCAATAGCAATAGCATGATAAGACAACTATGAATCAATAGCATTATACAATAAGGAAATAGCGGAGTTCAATTAAATGTGATATTCAGATTGATTACTACTTGCCAGATTTCAAGGAGTGTTTTCTTAAACTAGAAACAATAAAATAAGTTCAAGAGATGTTTGTCTACTAGGAAACGATTCTGAATAAATAGAATGACGGGATCAGAATCCCGGGCAACGATCCACGAGAACACGGGAATACGTGCGAGGCACATGCGAAGCCAAAACAGCAAGACAAGCACACGACATCAAACAGGATCGCAAGTAAAATAGCACACAGCGAAAACAGCAAACCAACTCTTTTCTCCTCTACCCGAACAGCAAACAGCAAGAGTAGACCCCCTCCTCCAAACACCAAACAGCCAAACCACCCACTCCCGATCTTTCTTCTTCAATCGACATAGAGAGAGAGTTGGCAGGAGAGACTTTGGCAACTGCGGTGCTGGCGGTGACTGACTGCGGGGGTGCTCGGGACGATGACAACGACAAAGGCGACAGGCGACGGTGCTGTGGTCGAGGAGCGAAGACAGCGACCGGGGCTCGACGCTCTATTTCGCTCCGAAAATAGGGGAGACAAAACGATGGGGGATTGGAGCGCTCGAAGATGACGACGAAGGGCAAGGGGTTCTGCGATGGTTGCGGGGGTGCACGGAGGGGCGAGGACGAGGGCGATGGGCGGAGTTGAGATGGGTTTCGGTTGGCGAAGTTTCGATGGGTTCAATGGGGTTCTTCGGAGTTGGGCAATGACAGAGACGAGGAGAAGCTCGAGTCGAGGGGGGCTCGACGAAAACAGGGGGCGGCATTGGGTTGCAGCTGAACTCGAAGAGAAGGAAGAAGATGAGGACGATGGCAATGGCGGGGGTAATGAAGGCTCGACGGAGCGTCTGCGAGATGGGGATGACGAGGTGGCAGCACGGGGATGAGAGTATAGAGGTGGTCGAAGACAGGGTAGCGACAGGATGAGGGTGGCTCAGAGTGGGTGAAGGTAATGGGGAGAGGGGTTCGGAGATGAAAACGACGGTGGAGTTTGGGTGAATCAGAGGTAGAGGATGACAAGGTGAGGGTTGGCAGCGGGGTTTGAACAATAGGCTAGGGTTAGGTTTAGCTAGGTTAGGGTATATAGTTTATATAGTAGGTTTTTGGGTTTTGGGTAGATAATCCAATAGGAGAATGGGTAATGGGTTTGGGTTATAAATCAATTAATATATTTAAATCCAATAGGGAAAAAATAAAAAGTATTATAGGGGTTTATAAAACATACATATACATGTACATTAAATCTAATAATGAATACGTATAAAAAAGAGTATGACCGGCTTAAAATAAAATATTAGTAATAATATTAACAATAAAAATAATGATACTGTAAATAACAAAACTAACAAAAATAATACTGATAATAGTAATAATAATATATGTATATCAAAATGCAAATTTGAGTTTAACAGATTTATTTAAAATAATCCGACCAATATATATTATAAATAGTCGATCACATAGAAATATAAATTAACGTTAAAATATACAATTATTCGAAATAGATAAAATATACAAGAAATATATTTTTACGAAAACAGGGGTTACAGTAATGGTGTCATGGATCATGCCCTCATGCATCCAGAGATAAACAGTAGGTATCACAGTAAATAGTGGAAAAACGAGTCCCTTCTGAATATGTATTTCTATATTGTCCACTACTCCATCTTTTCCCTTAAAAACTCCGGCTTGATTTCTTTTATTATCAATAAACATGTGTGAACGAATAAAAATAGGCGAAAGACATGACAAGAATAGGAAATAAGTCTAAGATGAAATAGTGATTGCAACGGTTGATAAAAACAACTCATAATAGTCAAAACAACAAAATTTTCAGTTCTAGACAGCAAGACACTACTGGACCAAATTTGAGATTCCTGTTGCTACAGAATAGCAAATCCGGATCCGTTAAAAAATCTAGAAACTAGACTCTCTGCCGATTCCAGCACTTGTATATAAGTCACATATTAGCCATAGAAATAAGGTCTAAAACAACGTTTAATACAGAAATCGTGTTCAGCCAGAAAATACAAAATCTTGTTTATAAGCATGAAAAGAGTTTAAAATCATGATAATTAAATCTGAAAAAAATCTTGAAGATTTCCTAACATATCTAGTTTCAAAATATAAAATATCATGAATTTATATTACAGATAGTATAATCAAAAAAATTGAGAAAACAGAGTAATGCAACAAAATCTCAATTCTGAAAGTTTAGACACAGCAGTACCAAAAAAGAGATAATTCATAAAGTATAAATCAAAATCCAGATCTGAAAAAGGAATGATAAAATAGACAAATAAGGATACAGTTCTTATTCACAAAGTTTTCTTCTAAAACGAATAGGATCGGGTTGAAAATATAATTCTTTACTGAACAATATGCAGTTTGGAAATATTTCGATTGGTTTTAAAAGCATAAAGTGAGATACAAAATTCATTAATTAATTATACAAAAATTTGGGATTGTTCCTAGTCATATCTAAATATACTCAGCAAAATATAGAGTTCAAATTCTACTTTTAATATTATTTTTAAAATAATATTTTATACAGAATGCATACAGTTCAGAATCTGAAAAATACGATACGTCTGCAGTAAAATAGCAATAACTCATGCATCAAAACTCGAAATTCAGATCCGTTGAAAGTTCTGGAAACTAGAAATCAGAGGCTACAACTCATGTTCACAAACTTATTTATTTTAATGATGTTAACAGGATCGAAATTACTGTACAAAATAGGACAACAGCAAAACAAAAGTTCTTTTCGGCATTTTATCAAACAACTTAACTACAAATGGTCCAATCTAGATGTCATACAAAACATGGTATATGTGGGTTAATCAAATCAGCATGGCATGTGAATAAGCGATCTATAATGAGATAATACATCCAACAAACATCTATGCAACAGTCATCTACCACATACGGTGTGTCATAAACAACATACAGTCAAGATGTCCACTAATCTAATTATTTTCATGCAACGGGTGTCAATTATTGTAACTACTCATGATCAAGAGATGACGTCAATGGTTTAACTAACAAATATGGATCATCATGAAAGCATACTCATTTTCATACTAGACTAGTTACGGTATTAATTTGTATGACAAAAAGAACACATACAAGCTACTTACCTGATATGAAGACGACGGAAACGAAGATGAAAGAATAACGGGAATGGATCCCGAACAACGAACACAACGAACGTATGAACAAGAAAGAGAACTCCAAGCCAATGAAACACGTGCAGACAAAAGTATGTGCACAAACACAACCACAAAGAGACAGCAACCCGCAATAGCAAAAGTGGCGGTAACAACAGGAGAAGGCGACGGCGGCGCAGTAGGGCGGGCGAGCGGCGACTGGGGGTTGCAGCGGCACTCAAACAGGACAACGGCAGGACGGGAAGGGGTCTCGCCTAGGTTGGGTCGCGACCACAGCAAGAGGAAGAAGAGGAGAGGGAGTACGGGGTCAGGGGGTTATGTCGCCGCGATCAGAGATGACGACGGAGAAGGAGGTCGGGGGCTAGGTCGGGATCGGAAGAGAGAGAGAGAGAGAGAGAGAGAGAGAGAGAGAGACGGCTAAGAGAGAGAGAAGTAGTATTAGGGTTTGGTTTTAGAGTTAGGGTTCAATTAGGGTGTTTAAATAGAGACAATATGGATTTGGGTGAACTGGGTAGTATCCAATAGGGTAAAAAGAATCCAATAAGAGACAATTAGGCTATTAAATAGGTTTAAACAATGGACAAGATCAAGAAAAAATTTAGGCCAAATAAATGGGAAAAAAAATGAATCAATACATAATGAATCACAAGAGAGAGAAGAACAACGCACCATACCATGAAAAAAAAAAATTACACCCAGAAATAAAAATAAGAAATCAAGAATTTTATTAAAAATAATTCAAAATACAAATATGAGTAATACGGATTACAATAACATCTCGGGTTTTTTCTCCATCGGATTAAGGCGAAAGCCGCAACTGGAACAAACGTATGCGTGCTTTGGTGTGTTTGGTATGATCTAGTATATGATAGTTTGTGTTGATTGCATTGTATAACTCAATAATATCCTCGAAAGAGAAGAGTTCCGCTAATTCCCTAACAAGTGGTGTTGTTGTACTGCTTGTTTTCCTAACACATTGTTGATGGTGCTAGTAATTCGAATGCAAGTATACGACGTTGCAACCTCCAACGAGTCTAACCTAAAAAAAAAACCTCCAACGAGTCAACAACAAACTTCAAAAGTAATTTCTAGGTGTTGAAGCGCTAACTTCACAGTGAAGAGGCCATAGAATAAGATGAGTTGTCTGCACCTGAGAGAACCTGTAATCATAATTTGGATAAGATTCCAATCCTAATTGAAATTGGTTCTTACTTATTACGTTAACCATTAGACGAAATGGCATTATAATCTGTTAAAGTAGAGTGGCTTTGTTCATGTGGATAATTAATGATTTCAGCATTTGATTAAAACACTATCTACTCCGCCTGTTTCACAATGCTCAGGTCAGATAAATATACAGTTCCATTATGTAAGTCTTTTGTTATATTGCCTTTGCACTCTTTATGACAATATGCCCCCCTCTGATTATGTTTGGATTCTAACAATTACTCTAATAACAGGGATGAAATTATTTGAGATTTTTCATGATAACAAGACGTCAATACCTAATCATGAATCATGATTGAACCTTTTAGTGAGGGATACTGAAAATTTTGCATCAGCTAGATTAACATTTCCAATCTCACCAACAAAGTTTAAGCTTGGTAAATTATTCATTCCAGTTATCATCAATCTAATAAAATTCTTCCCTCAAAGAATTGTTACTAATTATCTGTTTGAAGAGAAGTATTGCTAGGTTAGCTATAGCATCACAACATGTAAAGATGGATCTCAGATGAGCAGCACTGCACCAATGATGGACGTGATTCCAATAATGAAGACAGCACGAAGAGCATTGGCGGCGCTTGTTGGACCAGGGGCTAGAGCCGGAGCCATAGCATAAACCCACCTAGGAGCAGGAGCCTGAGAAAGAGAAGGAGAGGGCGGCACATGAGCAGGGGATGGAGACTGGTGACCATCTCCATTGTCGTTCATGAGATCCTCTTTAGGAGAAAGTGTGGGAGCCACGGCTGGAAGGTGATGGTGTTTGTTATGGTGATGGTGGTGCTTGTTGTGGGTGGGAGACAGCCAGAGGGTGATGGTGGTGCTCGTTGTGGGTGGGAGCCGCGGCCAGAGGATAAGCTAGAGGAGCTCCGGTTGGAGGGTGATGGAGCTTCTTCTTGTGATGGAGTTCGTGGTCAATATCTTTAAACGGAGGATAAGCTGGAGGAGCTCCGGTAGGAGGGTGATGGTTCTTCTTCTTGTGACGGAGTTCCTGGTCAATATCTTCAGACGGAGGATAAGCTGGAGGAGCTCCGGTGGGAGGGTGATGGTGCTTCTTCTTGTGATGGAGTTCGTGGTCAATATCTTCAGACGGAGGATAAGCTGGAGGAGCTCCGGTGGGAGGGTGATGGTGCTTCTTCTTGTGATGGAGTTCGTGGTCAATATCTTCAGACGGAGGATAAGCTGGAGGAGCTCCGTTGGGAGGGTGATGGTGCTTCTTCTTGTGATGGAGTTCGTGGTCAATATCTTCAGACGGAGGATAAGCTGGAGGAGCTCCGGTGGGAGGGTGATGGTGCTTCTTCTTGTGATGGAGTTCGTGGTCAATATTTTCATACGGAGGATAAGCTGGAGGAGCTCCGGTAGGAGGGTGATGGAGCTGCTTCTTGTGATGGAGTTCGTGGTCAATATCTTCAGACGGAGGATAACCTGGAGGAGCTCCGGTAGGAGGGTGATGGTGCTTCTTCTTGTGATGGAGTTCGTGGTCAATATCTTCAGACGGAGGATAAGCTGGAGGAGCTCTGGTAGGAGGGTGATGGTGCTCCTTCTTGTGATGGAGTTCATGGTCAATATCTTCAGACGGAGGATAAGCTGGAGGAGCTCCGGTGGGAAGGTGATGGTGCTCCTTCTTGTGATGGAGTTCGTGGTCAATATTTTCAGACGAAGGATAAGCTGGAGGAGCTCCGGTGGGAGGGTGATGGTGCTTCTTCTTGTGATGGAGTTCATGGTCAATATCTTCAGACGGAGGATAAGCTGGAGGAGCTCCGGTGGGAGGGTGATGGTGCTTCTTCTTGTGAAGGAGTTCGTGGTCAATATCTTCAGACGGATGATAAGTTGGTGGAGCTCCGATAAGAGGATGATGGTGCTTCTTCATGTGATGGAGCTCGTGGTCAATATCTTCAAACAGAGGATAATCTGGAGGAGCTCCGGTGGGAGGGTGATGGTGCTTCTTCTTGTGATGGAGTTCGTGGTCAATATCTTCAGACGGGTGATAAGTTGGTGGAGCTCCGATAAGAGGGTGATGGTGCTTCTTCATGTGATGGAGCTCGTGGTCAATATCTTCAGACAGAGGATAAGCTGGAGGAGCTCCGGTTGGAGGGTGATGGTGCTTATTCTTGTGATGGAGTTCGTGGTCAATATCTTCATACAGAGAATAAGCTTGTGGAGCTCCGGTTGGAGGGTGATGGTGCTTCTTCTTATGGTGGTATTCTTGGTCAAGATCTTCAGACGGAGGGTGATGGTGGCGCTTCTTGTTGCTAGGAGCATCAGCCGAAGGAGCTCCGGTTGGAGGGTGATGGTGCTTCTCCTTGTGATGGAGTTCATGATCAAGATCTTCAGATGGGGGGTGATGGTGGTGCTTTTTGTTGTCAGGAGCTTCAGCTGGAGGGTGATGGTGGCGATTCTTGTTGTTAGGAGCTTCGGCCAGAGACTGATGGTGGCGGTGCTTCTTTTTGTGGAAGTCGTTGTATGCTTCTTCGACACTAATTGGAGATTGAACATGAGGATGAGAATGATGAAGGTGATGGTGGTGGCTCTTTTCGAGGATGTTAAAGGCACCAGAAGGAGGGGAACTTGATTGGGCAAGTGAAGAGGTTGCAAACAAGATCGCAGCTGCGACAAGCGCAATGTGGAAGCTTGGAAGGCGACTCATTGTTCCTCCTTCCTTGCACTCTTGAGGGGTAGAGAGGGCCTTGGTAATTTGTGTTGCAAGAACAAGAAGGAATGCATGGGTGGTTTATATAAGGGTATGGAGATATAAAGACTGTGATTTTTTTTTTTTAAAGTTTAAGTGACCGAGGTCACCAATCTCATTAATAAACTCTGTAATTAATTCAGTAAATCGTGATTCAGATTTGTTATGATAAACTACAATTTAGAGAAGGATTTAGTGAGTTGCATGCAAATTATTTGAAATTATTAGGAGAAATATTGTTGAATGTACTTAATTGATTTATTATTATTAGTAGCAAATTTGAAGCATATATCGAGTTAATTTGGTGGTTGAAATTAGATTGGAAAAATTATTATCTGTATATATAACTAAATTAAATGGCAAGAAAATAGTGCATATATTGTCCATCATATTATTATTATGAGTCACTGAACCTGTTATAGATTCATTTATTTGTTCTCTGTGTTCTCTTTGAAACCATGCATATAGGTATGGATTACTATGAAGGCATATATACCAAGATCATTATTATAAAAATCTATGTAAATTTCGAAAGTTTATTTACTGAAAAGCGAATAGGAAATAATTTACACCCATTAACCTATATGGATCCCACCAATTTTAAGTATGACTGCAAAAACGGCAATTTGTTGGGGTTGGGGATGGGTGTGGAGTTAATAATACCATATTTATTATGGTGTAAATAAAAACCCCAAAAATCTGACGAATATTTTATAATCTCCACTCTTTATATCCTAATGTGGCACTTATCTACTACATATCTTATAATCTCCACTTTACACCCTAACTAGCAGAGGTTGTTAAGAGCGATTGTAGGTATAGATTTATCCAAATCGGAATAACAAAAATGAGAGGAGGTTTTCTGTAATCGTCTACCCTTAAAATCTTAGTAAAAAATAAATAAAGTATAGAATCCTAGGGGATCCAAATCCCATAAAAACAGAAATAACTTCATACAAACAGTTAGGTCACAATCTAGAGCAAAATATAGCATAAAGCCACATGAGACAAAAAGCATCAAACGGGAAAGAAAATATCAACAGAGAGAGATAACATAGTTTCTTTTTTGTAGGGATCCAACACGATGACTTCATATCCTCAGATGGGGACAGGAAAAGAAGAAATGGACAGGCGATGTAACAGCGCATCATTTGTTGTTGTGTTGAAGAGTGTGGAGCGTTCGGTGAGGGCAAGCATCTCATTGATAGGCGGTGGTGTTTGTTGGCGGGATTTGTCAGCAGCATCGATCTGTCGATTGATAACAATGGCTACTGTTGAGAGTTGAATTAACACAATCGGAAGATGGCGTTGCAGTGAGGTTGGTTTGGCGGGTTCACGACAACAACGTTATTTGGAGAGCAGTTAGCATGCCAGCAAGCGATGGTGGCTGTGGTTGTTGACAGGGTGAGTGTTTGGGTGAAGGTGGAGGGAGTCTCAAGGTGGAGAGTGATTGGGATGGAATTTGAATTTCAATGTGTTTTTTTGGAATTCAAATTCCATCTAGGAGAAGTGGGTGGGAGAACAGGGTGTAAATGTCTCGTCTACATGTTTAGTTAGGAGAGGAACTAGCAAGGGATGTAGGCTTAGGTAGTGTTCTTTTTCTCCTCTTATAAGAGATTTACCTCTTGTAAGAGGTGGTCCCCCTCTTACAAGAGTTTTTTTAGTGTTCTTTTTTTACCTCTTATAAGCAATTTCTTCCAAAATTGCTTATAAGCCTAAATGGCTTCTAGTAGCCTCTTTCAAATTTTTATAAGTCTTTTATCACTTAAAAAGTCTATATTAAGAGAGTATTATGAGTGTGCCTCTATGTAAGTACATTGTTATACTTGTTCATTTCACTATTTTTATACTTTAGGGGTAATATAGACTTTGAAGTAATATAGGCTCTTGTAAGAGGTAAAAAAAGAACAGAAATCTCTTATAAGAGGTCCTTATAAGAGGTTATTTTTATATAAAAAGAACACCTCAAAAAGAGGCTCTTACAAGAGGCTCTTATTGTAAATCTCTTATAAGAGGTAACCTCTTATAAGAGGCAAAAAAAAGAACAGTACCTGTTCTTTTTCTTCTCTTATAAGTGATTTACCTCTTGTAAGAGCTGGTCTACCTCTTACAAGAGTTTTTTTTATTGTTCTTTTTTTACCTCTTATAAGAGATTTCTCCCAAAATTGCTTCTAAACCTAATTGGCTTCTACTAGCCTCTTTCAAAATCTTAAAAGTCTTCTATCACTTAAAAAGACTACATTACCCCTAAATTAATGATTTCCAGATCTTCTTTCCCACAGCAGAACATTCTGAAATATTTGTTAACACAAAGGGGTTATTGCTGAAAGCCAAAAGGACGGTTAAAGGGAATATATCTGATGGTATTTACATACTTTGGGAAGGGAACTCAGTTTGAGGTAGCTTCAAGGGAAGTTAGTAAGAGGGGTTTGAAGTGTCATATTATACAACTCAATTAGTTTGCGGACAAATATAACTTAAATACTTGCACTCATGATTTTAAAATTTTACTGAGAACCTGTAACATTTAAGCTACAAGTTAATAAATATTTTTATTAATGAGTTGTAGGTTACATCATTGTTGCAGGTGGATGAAATACGAACTTGCTTTTGTTGTCAATTACATCAGTTTCAGCTAAATGTCACGACTTTAATATCCATTTAGCAATGGCCTACTGCAACATTTATTCGCATATAGCAAGAATTTAGTTTTTCTGATATATTACCAAAATTTGACACTCAATAAATTTGTGAGATGTAATGATACTGAAAATAGTTGTATAGAAACTGCTTGGTTCTATACAACTATTTTGTTTTTACCTATACTGAAAATGGGTAAACACCATTTTGTTTTTACAATAATTAGTGGACACTACTGAAGCAAAAAATTAAACATTAGTTTTTATGAGTTAGTATCTTTATCTTCTAACTCTAACACCAACTGTGGTATGATGATAGAATCTTTCTCTACTATTTTAATGCGAGAGTTTATCACCGAATAAACTTTATTTCTAACCAAATTAATATGTGTATTGTAACCCAAATAAAGAAATTATATTATAAGGGCAAAAATGTCTAAAAGTAGAGAAAATGCTCTTGTAAGAGGTGAAAAAAGAACATAAATCTCTTATAAGAGGTTCTTATAAGAGGTTATTTTTATATAAAAGAACACTTCAAAAAGAGGCTCTTACAAGAGGCTCTTATTGTAAATCTCTTATAAGAGGTCACAGTCACCTTTTATAAGAGGCAAAAAAAAGAACAGACCCTCAGGTAGTGTTCTTTTTCTCCTCTTATAAGAGATTTACCTCTTGTAAGAGGTGGTCCACCTCTTACAAGAGTTTTTTTAGCGTTCTTTTTTTACCTCTTATAAGAGATTTTTTCCAAAATCTCTTACAAGCCTAAAAGACTTCTAGTAGCCTCTTTCAAATTCTTACAAGACTTCTATCACTTAAAAAGTCTATATTACCCCAAAGTCTATATTATAATTGTTACTAATTAAACTAGTTTATATATTAGTTTACAGTAGTCCGGAATATGCTATCCTAGAAAAAGTGTAATCATATACGTAGTTAACTGTAATATGCTATCCTGCAGCCGACCAGTTTTTTTTTTTAATTTTTTAAAATTTTTTAATTATATATATATATATATATATGGGTTTTGCTCCATTGAAAACGGGTTCGTTTTCAATGGGTTGGAAAACACCCATCTCAGCCATCCGATCTAGCGTGATCTTGATCAGCGGCTGTGATCAAGATCCGCTAAGGTCTCCCACTAACGAAGTCAAAAGCGGAGGGGTAATTTCGTCAATCCACGGCAAAAAACGTTCGGGACTTATCTTTTTTGGGTGTGGAGTTTTTTTTTGTCCAAAAAATTGCTTAGGCCAATGTTGGAAACAACGGCCTAGGTTGTTTTTTTATAAAAAAAATATACCTCGGCCGTTGTTTTCAACAACGGCCTAGGTATGTATAAGTGTTTTTCCAAACACTTGTACACACTCACGGCTTCATCTCCCTCACTTCGTCACAAACACTATCTCTCTTTCTTTCGAGCTCCCGATACCCATCCCCAAACCCTAGTTCACTCTCTCAACCCCTTTGGCATTGATTTCTTTGCCTTCTCGATCTCCGCCCCTTGTGGAAAGCTCCCTATCTCTCTCTTCCTCTCCCTAATACAGCAAACCCTAACTTCACATCCAAATTCCCAAATCATCTAAACCCTAGCACAAATTGTCTTCCTTTGTCTACAACCGCGTGTAGCGGCTTCTCACATCTTCGCCAACCCTCTATCACTCTCTTTGGACCAGGTATTTTCTTAATCCCAATTTACTATAATGAACTCTTTGAATCTATTGATTTTTTTTCAATTTTGGAGTTGGTTTTTTTTGGTATTATGCGCAGTAGTGTAGTCTATAATTTAGAGAGTATATAATTAGCTCTCATCTTGTATGTTGTGTATATTTTGTTGATATTTTCGTAGATGTAGTGGTAGTTGTAGTGGTGGAATATAGGAGATGAAAAAAACGAGATGAAAAAATTCAATTTGTACGAGTAGATCGGACTTGCCGCGTAGAAGGTAACGGAACTTGTAGAGGCGATTTCCGTCTCACGATTTGTGAGATACGTCCGTTTATCATTTCAATTCAATACAATGGATATAAAGTGATACACGGCCATATCTTTCAAACCGAGAGTCAAAACTCACCTCTGCAAGTTCCGGCGGCTCGTGTTTGGTGTGCCAGAGGTGACGCCCAAATTTAGGAAATAAGTTTAACAATTTTGTTGTTTTGATTCCTATATAAAAAAACCTTTAACCCACCTCGGAACTTGTGGAATACGTTATGAGGTGAAAATAGCTTAAACGAAGTCCAAATAATACAAAACTTTGCGAGTAGGTTGATCTCACCACTCACAACTGGACATGTGAGTTCCGACCCGCGGTTTGGGAGATACGTCTATGTATCGCTTTCTGCTCAATTTTCAATAGTGAAAACGATACACGGCCGTATCTTTCAAACCGTGATTTGGAACTCCCATGTACTAGTTGCGTTGGCCTGTGTGTAGGGATCCCGTCCCAAAGTTGGATTTTTTGGATTTTTTGCATCTCGTTTATGTTGTTTTTACGCGTATATGAAAATACTTCAATATACCTCGAATTTTTTTTAGTACGGTCGCAATACAAAAATACTTAAACGAAGTCGAAAAAATTCAAAACGGTGCACATAGGTTCTTCTAACCATTCACAATGCAACGGAACTTGTATTTACGAGTTCTGACCCACGGTTTGCGAGATACGTCAATGTATCGCTTCTCGCTCTATTTTAAAAAGTGAAAGTGATACACGAGCGTATATTTCAAACCGTGGGTCGGAACTCACTTCTACAAGTTGCGTTGGCTTGTATTTGGTGTGCCCTAGTTGTCGGCAAAATTTAGGAATTTTTGCATCTTATTTGTATTGTTTTGACGCGTATAAGCGAACTCTTGAAATTTTTTCATCTCGTTGGTTTATGTTTGGTAATTTTCAGCGAGTAATTAGTTTCATATATGCAAACTTTGTTACAGAGAAATGGCCAGAACGAGGGGAACCGGAAGGGGAAGGACATCCCAGGAAGCACTGGGGAAACATTCCACAGAAAATGTGAGAACTAATAACTTGTATTGTCCCTAATTTTGTATTTAGTAATATTTATTTTAGACTAATAATAATTATATTTTTTGGTTCGTGTAGGTTGGTGCATCCTCTTCGATGATGGGACGTCGTGGTCCAGGACCAATAAATCCCGGCGAACTGACCTTGCAAGATCGCCACAGATCCACGGAAGTATGGGGTGGGACGACGCGTAGGTGTAATTTCCGCACCCACGAGACCATGAGCGCGCATCCACGTATTGTCGAGCACCTTGTAGCGGCCGATTTCTATAGAATAAGCATGATGGGGAATGTTAAACTCGACCGAGCACTTCTCTCGGTACTCGTGGAGAGCTGGAGGCCAGAGTCGCACACGTTCCTTCTACCGGTCGGGAAGATGACGGTGACACTATAGGATATAGCGATGATATCCGGTCTTCCAATAGATGGGTTTGCCGTGACGGGCAATATTAACTTTGATAAAATAGAGATGTGCAACGAACTGCTCGGTACAGAGTTTGATGAGTCGGCTGCGGAAGACGATACCATTTTCCAAGGACAATCATTCTGACTATCTTGGTTGAAGGGACATTTTGATGGGACGCTGATCAACGAATCGCCCGATGACTATGTACAGTCGTACACCAGAGCCTAAATTCTAACGGTGATCAGAGGGGTTCTATTGCCTAACTCATCGGGCGATACGGTACACCTCATGTACCTACGATTGCTTGCCGACCTAGGCTTAGCTGGCCGGTACAGCTGGGGAAGCTGCGCATTGGCAACGCTATACAGGGCGTTGTGTCATGTAGCGCTAGAATCATCAGAAATGACCTGACCGATGGTTTTGTTACAGATTTGGTCCTGGGAGCGACTGCACTTGGGTCGTCCCCGCATTAGGAGACCCAAGGATAGTTGGATGGCCCAACCTGAAGATCCTGCTATGTTAGCACCATTAGGGGTATATTGGGTTGGTACAAGGAGTTACAAAGACAACTCCAAGGGTGTAATAACGTACTACAGAGACGAGCTCGACCAACTACGTGAAGAGTTTGTGATTTGGGCGCCATATACACCCGAGCGTGTGGGAAGACTACCGCCAATATGCACCACCAGGTCGCAGTTGTGGCTGACGACGGCTCCCCTCATCAACTTCGGTATAGTTGAGCATCCGCGACCGGAAAGAGTCCTTCGTCAGTTCAATCTTCAACAAGATAGTCCCCCAAGCTGCGCAAACCTATACGATCATGAGTTACACGCCGTTAGGGGTACTGGCCGCATGCCTACTCATGATTGGGCAGATTATCATCGTGTTCACGTTGCAGAATGGAACGAGCGACGGTTTGAACTTGTACTCGTCAATGTTCCAGAGTACGATGGAAGACTGCAAGGAAAGTACATGACTTGGTTCCAACAATATACACGTTTGTACATCTCTCCCGATACAGTACTACCTGCTGGTATCCAACGAAAAATTGAGGAGATGGAGATTGAACCATTACCCGCATATTCCAGTTCACAACCCATGTTCCAACCGAAGGCCACAGCTATACCTACAGTGGTAACTTCAATCTTCATATTTATTTTAATGTTCTTCATACGTGAAGTTCATAAATTCTTTCAATTATTTAATTTGTGTAATTATTTTTGTTGGTTTTTTCTGATTTAGATTGATAACACGATGGACATGGCAAAAGAATGCGCGGAGGTACTAAAAAGTAGTGTGGGCACACCTATGAAGAGTTTTGCTCGGAGGATTCTCCTTGGATGCCGTAGCAATATGGATACTTTGGGATGTGCTGAATGTTTGGATCTAGCATTACACGGACCGAGGGGGGGCTGACATAAAAGTGTGAGGGGTAGGCCAGCTTCATTGATGGGGCAACGGGACCGTGAGATCAGAGAACGATAAGGTTCAACTTCACATCCATCTCACGAACAAGCGCAGGATGAAGAGAGTGGGGAGAGGGTTGTCGGAGACGTACAACAAGAGGAGGGTGGATCTGAACAAATCCTCGACTCGCCCGCCACGTTGAGAAACCGAAACCCTACTCGGAAGAGGCGAGCACCATAGCATTATACGCCCGGTGCTTAGCCAATGCATTTTGGAGATTGTAATTTTTGTTTATTGATTTTGTGGGTTTTAACCTGTTGTAACTAATTATTGGAAAATGTTGTTCTTAAGTGTAAGCGTATTTGATGTTGTTGTTATTAATTTCTGATAGTCAGTTATGGTGGGTAATTTTGGCAGTTGTATATATGAATTTAGTCGGAGAATGTAGGTGATGGCAAAGTGTTTGGAATTTGGTGATATTTTCAAGTGTAGCAGCTTCAGCTGCACTGTATAAATGTTGATTTTTTTTTTGTTTTTAAACCTAAGCCGTTGCCCCAAACAATGGCCTAGGTTATAGAAAATTTGTCTTGCTCCAGTTTATAGATATACCCAAGGCCGTTGTTGGAGACAACGACCGAAGTTGTAGTAGGAAAATATTCAAAATTTGTCTTGCTCTCTAACTTGTTGGCTATTAGCCAACAAGTCAGAGAGCAGCTCTAGTTTATAGATATAACCAAGACCGTTGTTAGAGACAACGGCCTAAGTTGTAGGTGAAAAAAATAGAAAATTTGTCTTGCTCTCTGACTTGTTGGCTTTAAAAATAGTCAACAAGTCAGAGAGCAGCTCCAGTTTATAGATATAACCAAGGCCGTTGTTGGAGACAACGGCCTAAGTTGTAGTAGGAAAATATTCAAAATTTATCTTGCTCTCTAACTTGTTGGCTTTAAAAATAGCCAACAAGTCAGAGAGCGGCTCCAGTTTATAGATATACCCAAGACCGTTGTTGGAGACAACGGCCTAAGTTGTAGTAGGAAAATATTCAAAATTTGTCTTGCTCTCTGACTTGTTGGCTTTAAAAATAGCCAACAAGTCAGAGAGCAGCTCCAGTTTATAGATATACCCAAGGCCGTTGTTGGAGACAACGGCCTAAGTTGTAGTAGGAAAATATTCAAAATTTGTCTTGCTCTCTGACTTGTTGGCTTTAAAAATAGCCAACAAGTCAGAGAGCAGCTCCAGTTTATAGATATACCCAAGGCCGTTGTTGGAGACAACGGCCTAAGTTGTAGGTGAAAAAAATAGAAAATTGTGTGCTGCTCTCTGACTTGTTGGCTTTAAAAAGAACCAACAAGTCAGAGAGAAGCTCCACTTTATTGTTTACACCCAAGGCCATTGTTCGAGAAAATGGCATAGGTTATACGCCAAAAAGACAGCATTTGGAATGCTCTCGACTTGTTGGTATTTAAAAATAGCAACTGGTCAAAGAACCCCTCAATATAATGTACATACCGTAGGCCGTTATCTTCAACAACGGCCTTAGTTTGTAGGCCCAAAATTAATTGGTTGTTTACATTTTCCAATTTTCTTTTCACCCTTGACGAACAATCTCTATGGAACTTTATACAAAAGACAGATGAGAACTTGGCTTGTATAACAATATTAATTTTTTTTTTAAAAATTTGACTACACCTAACTAACCACTACATAATCACGTTGTTTTAATATGTACATAACAACTCAGAAAATATTTGTAAGAAAGACTATTTGATTCGTTAGTGTTAGGGTTAGGGTTAGGGTTAGTGCTAAAGGGGGTTAAGGGTAGGGTTAGGGTTATTGTAAGGTTAGTGGTTTGGTTTGGCTTCATTGTAGGGGTTAGGGTAGGATTATTTATAGTTGGGAGTAGATAGGTAATAAGTTTCCAGCAGAGAGTTTATGGATATTTAAGTTCTATCACTAATGACATGTGTCTCTCCACTCTTTACGTGCATTGCCTTCTGAACTCTACAAAATATACGTTCATATGAATGTGTTTTTGTTTATATTTTTTATTCAATTCAATTTTTATGCACGTAACTAAAGAATATATTATATTTTTTGGTTTTTTTTGGTTATATATTATTAATTTTTTGAGTAATAATATATAATGTACAAAATCGTTTTACGTTGTTTACAATGAAGACGTTTCTGAAGACATTCACCATACATGCAATTGGGAAGAATTCCACGAGATTGGGAAGAAGAGGTGTGATCACATGTAGTAGAACAAGTTCATTATGGAAAAAACCAATAAGGTAAAAATCTGCATGTAAAGGAAAAACCACATGTAGCTCCCTACATGTGGACCATACTTGGAAAAAACCACATGTTCAATATGAAAAAAACCTAAATTTCATCACAATATATGGGGGAAAACCATATGTATATTCCCACATGTAGTGTAAGACCAAAATTGAAAAATTCACAGGTACATCACCTGTAATGCCCTGATTTTTCATTTAATAAAAAAATATTTATTTTTGCATGTAGTGTGCACGTGCAATATTTTTGGTAAATATTTTTATCAAGATGAGTAAAGATATTTTAATTTGTGCTTTTAATTATTTTATACAAAAGCCTTCTTTTAAATAGATGAAAAGCCTTTTCTTTTAAAAAGACCAAAGTGTAATCTATTCGATTTTTTTTTAAAAATAATTATTTTTGGCCCAAAACTAAAGCCCATGGATTAATCTATTTTTTATATATAACTTGTCATGTAGAATACAATTTAAAGACTATTTTGTTTTTATACAAAAATTTAATGTACAATTTTTGAGTCAAATGGCATGCACGTGCACTACACGTACACGTGCAAGTGCACTCTCCTAAGGAGGCCGGGAATGCTTCTTTTGGAGGGAGAACTCAAATTTTGAGTGGTGATCATGGTGTGGTGGTTGCTTGGTTGTGGGTAGTTATTGCAACTCCTAATTTCATCCTAGCCCTTCATCCTACAACCAACCAATTGATCCTAACCCTCCATTCTATTTGATTTTTGGTATAAATACCCCCTCCCATGGCTAGTTATTTTTGTGCTTAATACTTTCTACAAACCTATAGTCTCAATTAAATTATCTAGTAGCATTTTTTGAGTTAAAAGATTGAGTTGTGAGTGGGTATTGTGCTTGCTTTCAATCAAGAAGGAGAGGCCGGCTATTCAAAGGAGGAGAGCTTGGGTTTGGTGCTTTTGAGGCTTGTGCGCGCGTGTACAAGGAGGAGAAGCATTTCGTTGCAAGTACATTCGTATAGGAGACCACTAGTTATACTTTCTTCAACAAGGTGGGTAAAATTTTTCCTATTTCTAACATAGAAATGCATGCTAGATTTAATTAACAAAATGATGCATGAAAAAGAATTAATAAGGATGCACATTTAATTGAAAAAATGATCTCTATGTAATTGATTGGTTGCTATGCAAAATTATGTGTATTGCTATTAGTAAAATCCAAGATTTGTGTGCAATATGGTTGTAAATTGTGTGAAGAAACCTTTGTTAGAAGCATGAAAAACTATGTGCAAGATTAGTATATTGATTATGTCGCTTTATATACTAAATTGGGAATTTTTGTTATGGCGTTGGAATGAATAAATTAACATGCAATTTTTATGGTGGGAAAATGAATAAGAGCAGAAATTAGTATAGATATTAATGAAATTATAATGTCAAAAAAAATGTATTAGTAGTATGTCACATTAACCAAATTGTATGGTAGGAATGTGTTAATTATGGAGAAAATTATGTTTAATTATTTAAGAAATTTATTTTCATCTACTGGAATAAAATTCTTGATGGAAAACGATTAATTCGGATTTCTATAGTATATTAGTAAGAACAATGTGAATGGAAAACTTGTTGAACATCGAAATGTTTAATAAACAGGGAGAATTGTTTTAAATAAATTTCGAGTTATACCTATGACAACCCTAGCCTATAGCTCGAGTGGTCGGGATGCCTTTGGTTGCTACAGTGTCGTGCGGCTTCTCATGGGTTGCTGGTTCGAATACTACTGGCACCAAACTTTTGTATTTTGAAAAAAAAAAGGAATAATTATCACTACAGCCGAGAGCTCTTATGGCTCTCAGCCTTCTTCATGACGCCTAGCGCAAGCGGCCTAGTGGCCTGTGCCTTCGGCTGTCTTCTCTGTGGTGCTGGGTTCGAATCTTGCTCTCGGCAAGATTGAAAAAATAATTTTTTTGGGGGTTTTTAATTGTCAAAAAATTATGAGAAAAATATGTATATTCTCCTAAAAATATATGGGACTTTATAAAGATAGTTTGGGAATTATTTGCATGAAATAAACTAGGAATTGAGAATAAATTGCATAAATAGAACTATGGTTCTATACGTTTATTTTTGTGAAATTATACATTGCAAAAAGAAATTAAAATGAAGGATTAGAAGATTAATGTGGCAAAAAGAAAATATTGTTGTGATGTGAATTATTCTCATTTGGGAATCGTGCGAAAAATATGAAATGTGAATGTTCATTAGTGATGTGTATTTCAATGTGAAATTAATAATTGATGAAGTATATGAATTCATGTACGATTATGGATTTGAATAAATTAGAGATCATGTTAATGAAAAAGAAATATGTTGTTTATGAATATGAATTTTATGAGCTGGAAGTGCTCAATTTGGAAATTGTGAATGTGAATTGAAATGAAAGAGTAGCTAAGTCTCCCCCGGCATTTGGAAAGAAATGAAATGAAATATTGAAATAAAAGATCAAGGTTGGTCACGTTTGTATAAATGAATAAGTCCGGTTTAGTGGAGAGGCTAACTCTAGAACTTTGATTTTATTCATGATTCTATTAAATTAAGAATAGTGCATAGTGAAGACGTGATGAAAGTGAGAGAAAACACGAGTATGAGAACTAGAGTTTACAGTGCGGGTGTGTGAGCCACAGAATGCATGCTTGATGAGTTAAGACATGGCGTGGGCACAACTCAGTAATGATCGGACTTTAGCCACGCTTGTGGGATGTTTGGTGACTGCAAGAGGATCGTGTTCAGGGAGGAGGCTGAATTGCCACAGAATGCATGCTTGATGAGTCAAGACATGGCATGGGATTCCCCTCCAGGGTCCAGTGCACGTGCGTGTACTCATAGATCATCTAGGATACTCACCGTAGTTACAGTAGTAGAAGTCATGGCGAGGGATTGAACCCTACAAAGATGAAGAACGATTAAGAGGCTTGCCCTCGGACCTATATAGTATGGGATGCATAGAATCCGAACAAGTGCGCATTAGTGTCATCTAATATAAACAATTGCATTAAGGACTAAGTGCACAAATACAACATGACATCAATAGGGTAGTCCCTTTAGTTGAAATGTGACAAGTTTGTGTTTGCTAAATATGGAAAATTAAGTTATACTATTTCCGGCATATAGAGGATGGCCGTGTATAATGTTCGTCGGTTGAATAAACTGACTTACCCACAGTCTTATATGCAGGTAAATGACATATTAAAGATTAAAGAGGAATGGATGCTTAAAGATTATACCATGTTGTTGTACATTCATTTAATTGTTGTAAATTTTACTTCCGCTGTGCAAATGAAAAGTGTAATTTTTATGTAAACTCTGATGTAAAATGAAAAGTTCAAATTTCCTTGTAAAATTGTACTAAAGGAAGCGAAAAGATCCTGTAGAACATCTCGAATTCAGTGTATTTGGGATTCGGGGCGTTACATCAGCACATGTAGTTTTTCCATTTTTTTGCACTCTTCCGAAAACACCCTCCTAAAATTCAAAAACCCATCTCCGAATATAAAAAATATAACTAGGTAACTACGATGGACAAGAAGAAATCAAAAATTTAAAATGTGTCGGTTCGTTGTTTGAGCGGAGAGTAATCAGATCAAACTACTTGACCAACAAGAACTGGATCTGACTTTTTTTTTGGGAAACCGTAACAGAATATGCCACAAGTATATTTGACCACATGTATAAACCAATGTGCCGAGTATTCCAAAAAAGTTCATAGATTACTCTCAAAAACTACATGTAAACTGTTGCTTCTGTGGAAATTTGGGATGTGGAATCTCGTCGTGAAGTAATTGTGTGCAGTTCTTCGAGTCACTTTGAATGGTGGAAGTAATGGGCAAATAAACATGCAACTGGGATAATTATTGTAGACACTTCAATATGGAGAAAATCTAAACTACATCACCACATGTACCTCCCCACATGTACCCTAAATAAGGCCAAAATCGAAAAATTCACATGTGGATATCAAAAATATCCAATAATTATGATGGGCAAGAAAAAATCAAAAATATAAAAGATTTGGTTTGCTTTTCAGCGGAGAGTAATCAGATCAAAATACTTGGCCATCAAGAACTGGATCTGATTATTTTCGGGAAAAAATGGTCTAAATAGGGACCATCATGTATTGGGAAACCGTAATAAAATTAACATAATCAAATCTATATATATCATACTAAAAAAAATCACAAACGTAATAAAATTAACAGGAAAATGCTGAACATATTCCCTTTGTAATGGAACACTAACATATATCCTACTTCTAGTTTATTAGAACCTGTGAACTCTCTCCACTTCTCTCCACCACTGCACACATGATTCTGCCCTACTCTAATTGACCCAACTTTCCATGTTTTGCCATTAGGACTCAACAATGTTGTTGTTTTGCTAGTTTCTTCCTTGTTGTTAAGCTCAACAAAATCACATGCCAACAGACTTTTAACATACACCTAAATGGGGACAAGCACCAAGCTAAACAACATGTAGATCCCCACGTCCCGCCTATATATGAAAAAAACCATATGTACATCCACACAGGTAAACCCATATATAAAAAAATTCCTAACCCTAACCTTATAACATGTAATACATGTAAATTTTTCCCAAAATGAATGATTATGAATTACTTTTTATCATTTTTTTTACATATTTAACCACCATGATTATATATTGGTTTGAAAGGTGGTAGTAATCGGCACTTAAAAAAAATATAGCCGTAAGATATACAAGTGTAGATCATCTGTATTTGGTAGAAATTTCCACAGAGACTGTACGTCAAGAGTAAAGAGAAAATTATAAAAATACCAAAACTACAAGTTAGGCCATTGTTAGAGACAACGGCCTAAGGTATTTATAATAAATGGGGATGCTCTATGACTTGTTGCTCTTTTTGTCTTCTCTAAGTCAGAGAGCACCCCCAAAATCACAACTTTTTGACTATGACCTAGGCCGTTGTTTAAGACAACGGCCTAAGCTATTTATAAGAAATGAGGTTGCTCTCTGACTTGTTGCTCCTTTTGTCTTGTCCAAGTCAGAGAGCACCCCCAAAATCATAACTTTTTGACTATAACCTAGGTCGTTGTTCCAGACAACGGCCTAAGGTATTTATAAGAAATGGGGTTGCTCTCTGACTTGTTGCTCCTTTTGTCTTCTCCAGGTCAGAGAGCACCCCCAAAATTACAACTTTTTGACTATAACCTAGGCTGTTGTCTCAGACAACGGCTTTAGGTATTTATCAAAAATGAGATTGCTCTTTGACTTGTTGATCCTTTTGTGTTCTCCAAGTCAGAGAGCACCTCCAAAATCACAACTTTTTTTCATTATCACCTAGGCCGTTGTTGTAGTCAAAGGCCTTTAGTATTTTTTAGAATAGCCACTGCTCTCTGACTTGTTGAGTTCTTAACTATTAGTCAAGTCAGAGAGCAGCCCCCAAATCACAACTTTTTTGATTATAACCAAGGCCGTTGTCTCAGACAACGGCTTTAAGTATTGATTAAAAAATGGGATTGCTACCTGACTTGTTGCTCCTTTTGTCTTCTTTAAGTCAGAGAGCACCCCCCAGGCCCCTAAACCTTAAATTTTTGGATTATCACCTAGGCCGTTTCTGGAGACAGCGGCCTAAGGTTATCAACTCTTTTTAAACTAGTTATATTGAATGAAAAACCAAATTCATAAAATAACTGAGGCCGTTGTCTCCAACAACGACCTTGGTTTAAAAAAAAAATCTAAAAATACAGATATAGCTACAACTGATACAATTGAGTAACAAACCAACATTTGCGTACCACAACAAACGACACAAACAAACGATACTTATGTCTCGAGAATTACATTTACAGTTACCAATCAAAGGTAATTAACCAAGTGGCATAAAGAGTTTTGAATATACCCAACAATTACATTTTACAAATTACAATTTATAGTGGATCGTCATATCTCGACTCAGAACTGTCTTCTTCGGAAGGAATTACTTCTTGCCTTCATTGAAAGATTAGGTTTAGTTAGTAAGAAACTCAATTGCCACAAATAAAGTATAATAAATTTAAACGAGTGACAAACATAAAAGTTACGAGTCATACCCCTCAAATAAAGTTGGACAATTTCTTGAATCATGATTCATTTGGACAATGCCGCATCTTCGGCACCTTCTCGGTTTTTTTATGCGGAGTTGCTCTCTAATTGGCCTCAATCTTTTGGCGCGAGGCCTTTCCTTTGTCGTGCACTGCTGTGGGTCACTAATACTTGTAGGTATGTGCCCACTCCCTTGATCATGAGGTTGTGCACTTGGATGCGGTTGTAAACTACCTCCAGGTTCGACACTATCATGTGGTTGTGAGGCCTGTTCCGGTTGTTCACTTAATCCAGGTTGTAGCCGAGAAATCCCGTCAATGATCTTCTGCAAATTCTCCAACGTGTATTTGTAACTCTCATTGGAGGAACAACCGAGATCAACAATTTGTTTTGCATGGTAGCTCAACTCACAATATCGAGAAGCAAAATTCTCGGTATTGGGTTCGGTTGGAAATGATGTGTAACTTCTTCTCATCACATCCCTAGTCCATCTTCTTTTAATATATGCATCCGGGAGGGATGTGTGATGGGAGAAACGACACAGCTAAAATATGCCTGCAAGGAATGACAACAAATTCGAACAAGTGACATGCACATGTAATAATTCCATTGATTTTGGATAATTGAAGAAGGCGAGCCGGTTCTGATTCTCTACAGAGTATCACATGGAAGGTTGAACTATCTGTTGTCTCAAGATCGGCAACAAATGTCACATTGTACATAAAGCTTTTTATGACTTCATCTTGGAATTTGTAAAATATTTTCAAAGTATATGTTTTTGCCATTTGTGCCTCCAAAGCCCATTCGCACTTCAACTTCGGTTTCTTCTCACGGTTACGATGATTTTCTTTCAATTCATCGTGTCTTTGCCTTCCCAAAAAACGGTCGAAGATGACGGCAAATTCGTGCAGGGAACACTTTTTTTTTTCTGTATGATGCTTCAGAGCAGAATGTGCCGACTTAACCCGTTGGCTACTCAACATGCCGGCCCAAAATGATTCTTTAGCGTAGATGGGTGCCCAACTTTCATGGATATCGAATATATCGTTCAACCATTTGTTACTCTCTAATCCGTATTGCGAAATCAAAATATTCCACTTTTCTACAAATTCATGTATATATTCAGAATTGTAGATTACATTCTTCAAGGACTCCCTAAACTTGTCGACATCGAAACCAAGACGAACCTCCTGGGGTAACTTATCCAGAATGTGCCAAATACAAAAATGATGCCGATTCTGGGGAAAAACTTTCTTAACTGCGGCAGAGATCCCACGGTCTTGATCAATGATAATACCGGATGGAGCACGATTCATAACCCCTAACCACTTTTCAAAGAACCATTCAAACAAAGAGGCCGTCTCATTTGGAATGAACCCACCTCCTAAGAAAGTCAATTGCCAATGTTGATTCACTCCAACAAACGGAACAAATAACATTCCGTAACGGTTCGTATTGTACGTGGCATCAAAGCAAACTACATCGCCAAATTCTTCGTAATTCATCATACAAATACCATCTACCCACATACAATGTGACAACCGCCCTTCGGGATCGACTTGAATGTCATAAAAATGAAGGATCCGTCTGTTTCTTAGATTCGAAAAAATCAATTAGCATTGTAGAATCGTGTCCTTTCAATGCTTATTGCGAGTCTCTAACTAAATTTCTAACATCTTTTTTTGTGAATCCTACTTGATCATGACCACCACTAGCACTTTCGAAGAAGAGCATTTGTCGACATGTTTGGATATTAGCTTGATTCATTTGGTCTATAATCCTTCTGTCCGTATTTGACACGGACCTGTTCCGGGGCAAAAGGTGCCTTCTACCAGGTGAGGTGAATTCATGATTGTGTTCTTCGTGAAATGAATACACCACCCACGTATTACTTGTTTCGTTCAATTTTACATGAACACAAGCCTTGCAACCCGTTCTACTGGTTATTCCACGTCAACCATCACTATGTTGACCCAGCGACGACCCAGCTTGATTACAAAGATATGACTTATCTACTTCCATTCCCCCCTTTAATTTATTCCCACCCTTACGCATTGCAAAACCCCCACAACGAGCATATGCAGAATAAAATTTCTCGAGCTCAACTAAAGTGGGGAATGTCATACCTAATTTTGGTTTCAGATGGTCTTCGACTATCGGTATGGAATCAGTGATTGGTTCTACCCGCACAAAATTATCGCCGGCAGCAGAACTCTCCGTATCGTTGTTCATCTGGGGTAAAAATATATTATTGGTCAATTAATATACACATTATATATAAAATAGCTTGTTAACAAACGATTGCGATATATATACCTACGAAACAAAAATAAGTGACAAAACGTCGAAAACGACGTCATATAAATACAAAACTCTTCAATTGGGTTCGGCTTGCTGCACACAAGGTAACGGAACTTCTACAAGTAAGTTTCGATCCACGGTTTGCAAGATAAGGCCGTGTCTCGCTCGCATTCCCCTCACTCTTGAACTGAGGTTGTTGTTTGATATATGGTACAAATCCGCACAAACGGGATCAAAAAATTCCCATACTCTGGGAGTGGGATGGCGGCAAAACACATGAGCCAAAAAAATTTGTAGAGGTGAGTTTCGGATCACAGTTTGCAAAATACGCCGATGTATCGCTTTCACTCACGGGAATGAATTGAAAGAGATACACAGCCGTACACTTCAAACCGTGAATCCAAACACACTTTTACGAATTGCGTTTGCTTGTGTATGGCGAGCTCAACGTACTCGCAAAGTTCCACAAATTTTTGTTTGCTTTGTGCGTGATATGGCTAAAAATGGGGTTAAATCGGAACCGTCCAAATCAGGAACGAATCTTAAAGCCCAGGGGCAAAATAGTAATTTTACCTACCAATGGGTCTGAAGCGGGTACTGGTTCTCCTCAGGGATCCATTAATCCGCGAACGGATCCACCTCAACTGGGTGCGGATTTCAACTCGCAACAAACCCGGTCCAGGAAGGATAGAATTAGGATTTCTGATTAATCCTAATCAACGGCTCTGATTCATATCTATCCTTTCACTGGGGATTAGGGATTACATTCCTTATCTAACCACAGGGATTACATTCCTAATCTGATCCCAGTGACGCCTATAAATACCCCCCATCCATCTCCATTAAGGGGTAATCAATCTTTTGCCAATTTACGCTCTTTCATAATCTCTCTGATTACTGACTTGAGCGTCGGAGGGTGTGTCACCGGGAACAACCCCGGTGTCTCGCACTTTTGCAGGTGTACGGCGGGAGCGACGGTCAAACTCCGGCGGAACAGGTAAACAGGTTTTTTATTCAAAGTTTCCCAAGAATCCACAAATACTATCTGTTTGCCCCCACACCAGATTCAGCGGTAACAGATTGGCGCCGTCTGTGGGAATCAACAAGTAGCAGCCTCCCTTCTTCCAGTTGGTCGGATCTTCTCCAGCCATGCCTCCTAGAAAAGCCAGATCCCGAGGGTCCAATCGAGGACCCAACCCCCGATCAGCAACAGGAAGTCCCCCCTCAGCCCGCTCAACAGCAGGGGCAACTTCCGGCTCCAGTCCAGGATCCTCTCCAGCAGGACCTTCCTCCTCCTCAGAATCAACAACCTCCTAAGGGTCTCAACCTGCAGAAACAGCCTCTCCTTTCGGACCACGTCTCCATCCACAATGCCTCTTCGGATTCTATGGCCTCCCACAATCCCCAAGCTTCCGACCTTCGCAACACCGTCCTCAATCTACAGAAGGATGAGGATCTTCGCCGCCGTCTAGATGAAAAGCGGGCCCGAGAGGGAGCCTCCCGCCAACACTGTCCGGATGAGCGATCCCCTTACCGCCGAGAATACAGAAGGTCCCCTGCCCGAAGGGGGCGAAGAGAGTCCCCCGAGCGTCATAGAAGAAGACCACACTCCCCTGCCGGTCGGCAACAGCCTAGGAACGATGAGGCACCCATCACCCGTGCCGAGTTCCAGCAGTTCCAAGCAACCGTCCTACAAGCTCTCAATCTTCGTCCCAACACCAATGCTCCTAAGATCCCCTCTCCTCCTCCAGTCCGAAGTCCTCACCGACAGTCCCCAACTCCTCCTCCCGCTCCTAGCAACTCCCGGCATATACCAAGTCCTCGCCACTCTTGGAGCTACCGTCGTCGTAGCCCCCGCTCTCCCTCGTACGAAGACGAGTCCAGAGGCTCGCCTGATTATCGTCGAAGGGATGACACTGTCTATCGCCGTCTCCATGAGACCTACTCCGAGGAGACTGACCCCGTGGATCACATCGAAAGCTTCAAGACCCTCATGCTCATCCATCAAGCTTCTGATGCTCTGCTCTACAAAACCTTCCCCGCAACTCTCAAGGGTCCAGCTCGAGAATGGTACTCTCGCCTTGCTCCTTCCTCAATATTTTCCGTCGAGCAATTTGAGACCCTCTTCGTCACCCACTTCGTGAGTAGTCGTAGAACCGAGAAGACCAGCATCTCGCTACTCTACCTCCACCAGAGGAAGGGTGAGAAGTTGAGAGACTATGTGAAAAGGTTCACAGTTAAACCAGGTCCATAGCATCCCTCGACTAGTCGGTCGCTGCAGCAGCATTTCAATCTAATGTCCTTAACTCCAGCCTCTGCTCCTCCCTCGCCAAAAAGCCCCCGCAGAACTTCTCTGACCTCCTCCTCCGGAGTATATCCGGGCCGAAGAAGCTGAGCACTGCCCCAACTTGGAGGGCTCTTCTTCCGGGTCTAAGAGAAAGGGAACAGAAGAGGAAGGGGCCAAGAAGCTCCAGAAGGATAATGGCGGCCAGCACCGACCTCCTCCCAGGTTTGAAAATTTTACTCTCCTTAATGCCAACATCTCCACAATTCTCATGGAAGTTGAGAAGGAGGGGGTAATACCTCCTACACCGAAAATGAACACCCCCGGCAAGAAGAGGGATAAAGAGAAGTGGTGCCGTTATCACCGGGACCATGGCCACGACACCAATGATTGTTGGGCCTTGAAGAATGAGATAGAGGCCCTCATCCAGAGGGGGCAGCTGACCAGATACGTGAGAAAGGACCGAGCCGACCTTCCTCCCCCGCCTCGGGGGGCTAACAAGCGTCCTGAGTGCGATGAAACGCCCGACTTCGAAGAGGAGCGTGTTCTACACCTCATCCACGGGGGCCCAATGGGGGGCTCCTCCAACTCCTCTAGAAAGGCATTCATAAGAGAAGTCAATTCGGTCCGCGCCACCCCTCCTCTTAAAGGCCTCAGAGTGCCCGTCACATTTTCGGATGAAGACCTTGAGGGCGTCCGAACTCCTCACTGTGACGCACTCGTCATCAACCTCCACATGGCGAACTTCAAAGTGGAGAGGATCCTAGTAGACAATGGTAGCTCCGTTAACATCCTCTTCCTCGCCGCTTTCAAAGGCCTCAAACTCTCCCGAGATAGACTCGAACCCGCCGGCTACACGCTCCATGGGTTCACGGGAGTGCCAGTGACTATTGAAGGGGTGATCACCCTTGACGTAATCGCTGGCAAAACTCCTACTACCCGAACGGAGTCGATGGATTTTATGGTTGTGGATGTCCCTGTAGCTTACAACGTCATCCTAGGCTTACCCAGCCTAGCAGCTCTAGAAGCCGTTCCTTCGGCGTACCATCTCAAGATGAAATTTCCTACCCGGGCCGGAGTAGGGGAAGTAAGGGGCAATCAGAAAACGGCCCGTAAGTGCTACACGACCTCTACCCTCGGTCCAGTCCTCTCCCTAGAAACTCTGAAAATCCCCCAAGATGTCGCCCGACCAACGTCTGAGCTGGTGGATGAGTTGGAGGAAGTACTCTTCTCTGAGCAGGATCCAAGCCGAAAGTTCTTTGTTAGAAAGACCCTCCCATCCGCCCTATGCTCCGACATAGTCCAGTGCATCCGAAGGAATCACGACCTCTTCGCTTGGTCAGCCGCAGACATGTCCGGAATTTTCGAAGAGCTCTTGGTCCACCACCTCAGCGTTGCTCCGGGGTCCAAACCGGTTCAGCAGAAAAGGCGCAAGTTCGCCCCCGAGCGCCAGCTGGCTATAAAAGAGGATGTGGACAAACTCTTAAAGGCCCGGTTCATACAAGAGGTGAACTATCCCGAATGGTTGTCGAATGTAGTAATGGTGAAGAAGTCTAACGGGACTTGGAGGATTTGCATCGATTTTACCGATCTCAACAAGGCTTGCCCCAAGGATCCCTTCCCTCTTTCGAGTATTGACACTCTGATTGAAGCCACTTCGGGTCACGAACTCCTCAGCTTCATGGACGCCTTCTCAGGCTACAACCAGATCCGGATGTTCCCGCCGGATATCTCGAAGACCTCATTCGTAACCGACCAGGGCCTCTACTGCTACACGGTTATGCCCTTCGGTTTGAAGAATGCAGGCGCAACATACCAACGCCTCGTCAACAAGGTTTTCCAAGCTTAAATCGGCCGGAATATGGAGGTGTATGTTGATGACATGCTTGTAAAAAGCATTCGAGGAGCCAATCATGTGACTGACCTACAGGAGGCGTTTGATGTTCTGAGAAAGCACAACATGAGACTCAATCCGAACAAGTGTGCGTTCGGAGTCTCGTCAGGAAAGTTCCTCAGTTTCATGGTCAACCAACGAGGGATTGAGGCAAACCTTGAGAAAATCAAAGCCATATTAGACATGGCCCCTCCCAAGAATGTTAAGGAAGTTCAGAGGCTAACAGGCCGCCTAGCAGCCATAGGGCGTTTTCTCTCGAAGTCTGGGGAGAAATGCCTCCCCTTCTTCAAGGCCCTCAGGGGGGCTAAAGGTTTCGAATGGGGTCAACAACAACAGGAGTCGTTCGACCAGATCAAGGATTACCTCGTCAATCCACCTCTCCTCAGCAAACCAATCCCTGGTGAACCCCTCTAAATCTACCTGGCAGCCTCCAAGCAGACCCTCAGTGCCATTTTAGTGAGGGAAGAAGATCGGGCCCAAATGCCCATCTACTATGTGAGCAAGGTACTTCGGGATGCTGAACTCCGCTATCCGAGAATAGAAAAGATAGCTTATGCCCTGGTGATGGCCACAAGAAAGCTTTGCCCGTATTTTCAGTCTTATTCGGTGGTCATCCTTACCGACCAACCGCTGAAGCAAGTCCTCCACAAGCCAGAGACCTCAGGTCGCCTTATGAGGTGGTCTATCGAGCTGAGCCAGCATGATATAACCTATCAGCCTCGGACCGCGATCAAGGCTCAGGCCTTAGCAGAATTCATAGTTGAAAGTACCATCCCCAAGTTTAGCCAAGCAATGAAGGGACCGCCTGTCTGGTCGGTCTATGTGGATGGATCCTCCTGTAACGAGGGAAGCAGAGCCGGGGTCATTCTAGCAGGCCCAGATGACTTCATCCTCTAATACTCCCTTCGTATAAACTTCAAGGCCTCTAACAACGAAGTAGAATACGAGGCACTTATAGCCGGCCTTGGGATGGCCCGCAACGCAGGGGCGCAATGCCTCCAGATCTTTAGCGACTCTCAGCTGGTCGTAAATCAAGTCCTAGGCGAGTATGAAGCACGTGATGATCGGATGGTTAAGTATTTAGCCAAGGTCAGAAGCCTTATGGCTCTATTTGAAGAAGCCCTCATTCAGCGGATCCCCCGAGAAGAGAATTCCCAGGCCGATGCCCTTTCTAAGCTAGCCTCTTCCTCCCTCCAAGGTCTCGAGCAGACCATCTTGATAGAGGTCCTCCTAAAGCCAAGTATAGAGGATGAAAATTCCGACTCAATGGAGTCGCTGCCCGTTCTGCTTCAAGATGACTGGATGAAACCCCTCGTCAAATTCCTAAGGGACGGGCTCCTCCCCGAGGACCCTAAGGAAGCTCGAAGAGTAAGAACCCGAGTAGAGCGATACACACTAAGCGAGGGCATCCTTTACAAGCGTTCCTTCACATAGGTAGACGGCAGGACTTATTTGAGATGCCTTTCCCCAGAGCAAGCCGAATACGTCCTATAAGAACTTCATGAGGGCATCGGCGGGGCACATTCGGGGTCCAGGTCCCTAGCTCGCAAAGTGTTGAACTATGGATATTTCTGGCCCACTCTCCTGCAAGACGCCGAACTACACGTTCGGCAATGCGGCCCTTGCCAGAAGTACTCCAACATCCGATGCCTCCCACAAGCTCCACTCACTTCCCTATCAAGTCCAATCCCCTTTGCAATGTGGAGGATGAATTTACTAGGGCCATTTTTCCCAGCTCCCGGTCAGTTCAAATTCTTAGTCGTGGTAATCGACTACTTCTCAAAATGGATAGAGGCCGAGCCCCTGGCCACGATCACTGAGAACAAGGTCGTTCAGTTCTTTTGGAAGAATGTCATCTGCCGATTCGGAGTCCCTTGGGTCCTCATAACAGACAACGGAACCCAGTTCACTGGGGCTGCCTTCCAAGCTCTCTGTGAAGACCTCATCATCCAACACTGACTCTCCTCCATATCCCATCCACAGTCGAATGGCCAAGTAGAGAATGCTAACCGACAGATTCTCTCCGGTATTAAGAAGAGGTTAGACAAATGTTCCAAAGGCCTATGGGTCGACCAGCTTTCCAACGTGCTGTGGAACTACCGTACTACAAAGCGGACCCCCACAGGAGAGAGCCCATTTAATCTCACCTATTGGTCCGAGGCTGTGATCCCCCTCGAAGTCGGTATACCCTCTCATCGTCTAATAGCTTATGAAGAAGAACAAAATGCCAAAGAGCTCCGAGCAAATCTAGACCTTATTGACGAGATCTGAGAAAGAGCCACCATCCGTCAACAAAGCTACCGAAGAAGGATCGAGTTGGCGTACAATAAGAGAGTCCGTCCTACAGACCTCAAAGAAGGGGACTTGGTCCTTAGAATGTTAGCCATCTCCCTTCCTGGTCAAAAGAGTAAACTGGCTCCAAATTGGGAGGGAGCTTACAAGATCGCCAAGGTAGTCCGGCCCGGAACGTACAAACTAGAGGACTTAGAAGGCAGAGAGATCCCCAGGACCTGGAATGCTGACCATCTCCTGAAATATCAAGAGAGAGCACCAACGCCTCTCTAAGTATTCTGGGATGTCGAACCGTTCCTCTCCTATCATTTGTTTTGCTTTTCTTTTATTTCTCTTGTAATAACGGCTCGCAACTTTAGAAGCAGCCAACTAATAGTCAATAATAAAGAAAGCTTTTTCATATCTTACTCTTGTAAAAATTGCTTATATCTCTCTGCTTTTACTCTTCACTCTAACGATGGTTCGGAGTCCAACACTTGGCTCGATTCTACTTCGCCAGCTCGCTCTTAAGCGAGCCAGGAGTGGGTCGCCATTCGGAATTGCTCCCACAACCGCTGAACAAACTCTAACGACGAGTTCGGAGTCCAACACTTGGCTCGATTCTACTTTGCAGACTTGCTCTTAAGCAAGCCAGGAGTGGGTCGCCATTCGGAATTGCTCCCACAACCGTTGAACAAACTCTAACGACGAGTTCGGAGTCCAACACTTGGCTCGATTCTACTTCGCAGGCTCGCTCTTAAGCGAGCCTGGAGTGGGTCGCCATTCGGAATTGCTCCCACAACCGTTGAACAAACTCTAATGGCGAGTTCGGAGTCCAACACTTGGCTCGATTCTACTTCGCAAGCTCGCTCTTAAGCGAGCCAGGGGTGAGTTGCCATTCGGAATTGCTCCCACAACCGTTGAACAAACTCTAACAACGAGTTCGGAGTCCAACACTTGGCTCGATTCTACTTCGCAGGCTCGCTCTTAAGCGAGCCAGGAGTGGGTCGCCATTCAGAATTGCTCCCACAACCGTTGAACAAACCCTAACGACGAGTTCGGAGCCCAACACTGGGTTCGACTTCGCTCCGCAAGGCCGCTCTTAAGCGAGCTAGGAGTGGGTAGCCTGTAAGAAAGAAGATTTGCTTCTGATTTTGAGTAGTTGTCAAAAGTTGGAGGAGTTATACTTATTGATTTACCAACCATCACAGCATTCAAACATCGGGAGCAAAACAAACTTTTTTATTAAGGGACCGGACAAGGCCGACACTACAACAGATTTTACAATGAGTTGAGGAGCATAATACAACTTATTCAGTGCTTCTTTGGAAGGGGAACACTTCGGTTCAGAGACACGCGAGGGCGACGTCGCCTCGTCTCTGAGCTCGACTCTAGACCAACGAAGCGAGATCCCCCTTCACTACTAGTTCTAGCAGTGGCCCCAACCGAGGCGCCACTAGACGAAATGGCAACACCACTCTGAGCATCGGCTGGGCTCCGCCTAACGGCGGACGAGCGAGTCGCAAGTTCGTAAAAAAAGATCTCCCTTTTGCTTTCTTCGCGAGTACACGACGTACTGCGAACGTTGGCCCTTACAGGCTGAGGTTTCAGCATTGCAATCTCCTTCTCCAGCTCAATGATCCTATACAACGATTTAAGATGGGGAAGCTTAGACGAGCCTGTGACGTTAGTGCTATCGGCCACTATACGACGAAGATGGGTCACTTCGATACCCCTATCGATGGTGATTCTCCTCAATTTGTCAATTCTGGCCAACAACTCGTCGTGCTCGGACATCAGCATCCCCACTTTCGAAGCTAACGCCTCCTCTTCGGCCGAGTGTTCTTTCACCGTCACCTCCAACTGGCGAATCTCCACCAACAGCTCACTGTTTCTTTGTTCGGCAACAAAAAGCCCCTTACGGATCAACTCTACCTCGTCTTCGAGAGGGGTCTTTCGAGACTGCTTCTGCAGTTGCCTCAACTCGCTTAAATACTCCCTCGCCGTTGCTTTGATGTCCTCCATTTTCAAAAAGTCATAAAACGCTTTATCCCGGTTGCGAGAAAGGGCCTTCTTCGTTTTCTCCAGCTCAGTGCAGAGATATGAGGCCTCAGTGATTGGACCCAACTCAAAATGAAAAGCAGAGTAATGTCAAGAGTAGTCCTCGACACTTAGTGACGCAATCCGAGCAAAAAGAGTTAAAACTTTTTCACCAAAACACCACAAATTTTCATTGAAATCAAAATGTTGCAAAAAGCGGTGGCCAGTCCGCAGTTAGGCGTTACAAAGAAAAAATGAGAAGAAAAAGAAAACAGAAAAGAAGACGACAAAGTCAAGAGTCAACCTTGTCATCGCTCGGCACGGCCACAATGGCACGATCAGCACCACCGTCACCGTCGGTACCTTCACCCCCTGGCTTTGTCGCGAGCATAGACAAAGGCAGCTCTTCCTCACCCTCCACGGAGTCGTAGAAGTAATAGTCCGAGATGTCAAACTCGGGGTTCTGAGTGACGATATGCTTCAGAGCTTGGCCATAAGCCTCCTCCATGTTTGTCAGCATATGGGCTTCGGCCTCCTCCCGAACGGCCTTCTCTACGGCCGCCACGTTCGCTGCTTGCTCGCTCAGGGCTTCCTCCGTCGCCTTCCGAGCTTCGGATAGTTCCCCTTCGAGCCGATCCCTCTCCTTCTCAATGGCCTCGACCTTGGAGGCCTCGGCGGCCGAGCTCCTCAGCGCCTCGGCAAGCTGAGCCTTCAAGTTGGCGACCTCGGCCTCGAGCGAAGAAGAACGCAGCTGCTCGGCCTCCAGCTCCTTCACCGCCTTAGACCATTCCGAGCGTTCACGGTCGTTCAGAACGGTCATCTCCTTCTCCTTGCTCTCGAACTCCTCGAGCAAATAGTTGAAGTGGTAGAGGGACTACAGGCAACGTAAGAAATTGTAAGTAACGAGCACAAAAACTTGGGAAAATCTTCAAGAAAGTGATTCACTACTTACCGGCATGGTATTTCGAGCGATCTGCATCGTCGCGTCCCCAACTTCACGTGCCTTCAATGCCGCTCAGTCTTTGGGGGTCGGCAGGTGTTTCATCGCCTGCATACAAATGTTTTCGTCCCCCAAGAACCCGTCGACCTTCATCATCCTCCAATCGGGGACGAAGATGCGCTTGTGCTCCTCGGTCAAAATCCTCTCTGCCTCGGCAGTGAGCGGCAGAACGTCGAGAGCCAGCAGTGCACCGATGTTGAACGCTCTGCTAGAAGATCCTGGAGCATCCGTCTGTAAAGGCAGGGTCAGCACATCCGAAGTAGGTAAGACGGTCGGCGTGATAGGGCCTTGCTCGGTCTCGGTCTCAGGAACCTCAATAACCGGACGCTTGGGGGTCGGAGAAACCGAGGATACTTTGGGTGCTCGGCCGCCTTGAGGTCCGAACACGGTCTTCTTCCTCTTCCTCGTCTCCTCCTCCCTAGATGCTCGGGCCTTCGCCATCAGAGCCTTGTAATCCATGCCGGAGGATTATGCAAGAACCGGATGAAAAAAGTTAGAAAAATTTTCAGAAACTACAAAGACAAAACTAGAATAAAAGAGGCGTACTAGGATCGATCGGACTGAGACCCCCTCGGAACAATGCCTCCTCCGTGATATCCTTCCAACTGAGGGTCGGAAGGCCGAGCAACTTCTCCACGACATCCGCCTCCTCGTTACTAAGCACGGGCTCTTTCTTCGCCCTCTTCGGAAGACCGTCCCTCAACCACACGGTCGGTATCGCCCATGGCTCCGGAGCTCGGACGAGGAAATACTTTTCCTTCCAATGCTTTGTCGAGTTCGGGTTCTCAATCAGCTTCACGCCCTTCCTTGGTGAGAGGTAGTATCTTTGCTCATTCTTGCTAGGTTGGCAAGGCCGGTAGAGACTCCAAAGGATGAACATATTCGGCTCGGCTCCAACCTCTTGGCATTGAAGAACGAACGCCATCACATGCCGCCACGTGTTCGGCATCAGCTGAGCTGGACACAAACCGTACCACTGCAGCACCTCGACCACAAAAGGGTGCAGCGGCAGACGGAGCCCAGCATTGAGCGAGTCGGCGGGAAAAACACAAACATCGGCCGAGGACGAGGTGCACTGTAACGGCCTGCCCCAATACTCAGACAATTTTAAAATTTTTAGAAGACAAATTAGATACTATGTAGTACAACTGCCCACCATAGGCTGCCTCTCAAAAGGTGGTTAACCAGATTGGTGACTCTTGATCATTGGCTAATAGTATTTATACTCAAATTATCATATCAAACTTTCCATGTGGGACTAAACTTCTCAATATCTTCTCAAATCCGCGCAGACCAGTCGACTGTTCGCTGCCAGATCTGGGGTATTACATGCACGCTCGGAAGCCGGGCCCCGGGAGCAGTAGTCCGTACTTTGCTGGGATCTGGAACCCGCTCTGGATTCGATGCAGGTCAGCCTCGGTCAGCACCGAAGAGATATGGTCTACCTCGGAAGTTTCCCTCGGCTCGTTCCCTTCGATTGACTTGGCGGTCCCCTGCGTCACCTTCTCCAGCAGTTCCCCTAAGTAGCTCCGCACACCGCCGACACTCGACAAAATGCTCGGCTGCCGACCTAGCTCTCCTGCTGTCTTCGGGTGCTCAATAATTATCTCCACACCCTTGCCCTTCGTAGATCGGGCCTCAATCTTTTGATGTGTCTCGGCAACTTCCCCGACTCTGTTCGGCCGAACCAAAGCCCCTTCGGTCGGCTCCGCGACCTTCTTCCCTTTATCTTTGCTCGGCCTGACCACTCCGCTGACGCCTACGGCCGAGGAGGGGGTCTCGTCCGCAGAAGAAATCTTAATCATTTTTACAAAGATGGGAAGAGGAATTGACCTTGAATTGACTATTACGGCTGGAAAGATCACCCGAGATTAAAAAGCCTGGCCGCGACAGCTAGCAGCGCCGCTCGAGAGCTAAAAGCTTCGCTCACAAGTAAAAAATCAAGAGTGAGAGAGTGAAAATGAGAAATGAGGTGAAGTATGAGGGGGGGTGAAAACTTATAGTAAAAACGGCGTCTCTTGGGCTTTGTAACGTAAGGGCGCGACTCTTGGGCCTCCCTTGAACCGTTACAAAAGCCCAAACGGCTAAGTGATGAAGAGACACGACTGTTGGCCAAAGGAACGACGTTTCGACCTAAGTAAAGCGGCTCGGCACTCCAGACCCAACTGCCCCACGTCCCTCGGATCCGACAGTCATATCGCTCGGATTCCGAGCAAGTGCAAATCCGAGCTACGAAATGGAGAAAAACAACTTTCTCCTCAAGATTCACGCTAGACTTCGATCAGACGGCCCAGATCACGCTAGCATCACTAAACGATAAGATAGCATTTTCTTGGGAACCGTGCCTGCCGCGAGATCTGTGCCATCATCCAACGGCTGAGATCGCCCCACGTCCCTCGGATCCAACAGCCGAGCGACAGGCGATCCGAGCCATATCGCTCGGATTCCGAGCAAGTGCCAATTCGAGCCACGAAATGGAGAAAAACAACTTTCTCCTCAAGATTCGCGCTAGATTTCGATCATACAGCCCAGATCACGCCAGCGTCACTAAACGACAAGATAGCATTTTCTTGGGAACTGTGCCCACCTCGAGATTCGCACTGAGATCCGACAGCTCAGATCGCCCCACGTCCCTCGGAAATCCGAACCGAGCGACTAGTGATCCGAGCCATTCGCGCGAGGGAAAAACCGAGTCACTTCGCTCAGATGCCGAGCAAGTGCCAATCCGACCCTCGAAAGTGAAGAAAAACGCTGCTGAGCGTCTCCAACCGTTGGATTACTACGAAAATCGCGCCTGAGATGATGGACGGTCCAGATTATGCCACGTCCACTAAACGACAAGATAGTGTTTTCTTAGGAACTGTGCCCGCCTCGAGATTCGCGCAGAGATCCGATGGCTCAGATTGCCCCACGTCCCTCGGAAATCCGAACCGAGCGACTAGTGATCCGAGCCACTCACGCGAGGGAAAAACCGAGCTACTTCGCTCGGATGCCGAGCAAGTGCCAATCCGACCCTCAAAAGCGGAGAAATGTCTGCCGAGCGACTCTGTCCATCCGATCTTTCAGAAATTCGCGATTGTTTTGACTCCAATGATTGTCGGATCAGACTTATGGATCTTTCACGAATATCTTCCCAAACATCATCCTTCACGTCGAATGGCCTTTCTTTTTTGTTAACGGCTAACTGCAAACGTTATTGAATAAGGATACCATACATGTCAACCTTCCAAACATTCAAATTGATATTTCCATCGAACTTCTTGATCTTCAAAAGACTGTGACCTATCATCTTAACCATGGGACTCGGCAACCTAAAGCTCTGATACCAGTTGTAGGGATTGGGGCGTCAACAAACTCCTCTGGTCGCAGCGGTTCTAATTAGAGCAATGAGGAAGTCGAAGAGATGAGACGAATCAATTGAGCAAGCAAGTAGATTCACAAATCAAAACACAAACACAACGAGGATTTATCCCGGTTAGCTTTTACTTAATTCCGGGGGGAGAAATATAGGGAGATCTGATATTCAACTAGAAGAGATTATAAGGAGTTACTGATTCACTCTAAGGAATTAAACTCATCCACCAAGAACTATCTCTCTCGAGCCTCTCTTTGCAATGGAGAAAAGAATCTATGAAGTACTCTACTATCATAAAGAAGGAGTTTATAATATATATAGAAGAATAGAGAGAAACCTAGGTCCAATCTTGATTCTCAGTCGTCCGATATAATCTGCAAAAGAAGTAACTGAATAGGAGCCATACGATCTAATTTGGGGTTGAAGATTTGGCTGAAATGACCAAACAAATTGACGCCCAAAACGAACACAGCGTCGCGGTCGATCGACCGTCCAATAAGACCGGTCAACCGTCCACATCTCGGCCAAACCCAGTGCAACTGCGGTCGGGGTTGCGGTTGATTGCAACTTGGGACAGTCAACCGCAACTATGCCTGCACTATTGCTACTCTGTCTTCTTCTACTCTTTTCGACGCTTCGACCTCCGTACTTCATCTTACATTCTTCTAATATGAACCACGAGTATTCAAGACACATTCCCAACACACACCGCCACGCCAGAGCCCCTCCCTCCCCTAGTGCCGACTGCTCCATCTCTCTCTCATTTAGTTGAGTTATTTTTGAGAGCTTCTCTCTCTAAAAAATCTAGAGACAGAAACTCAAGGGCATTTCCTCATCACAAAGATACGACATAGTTACAGAGCTAAATTGATAAAAAGAATCACGAAGCCAAGACTTATAAACTTTAAACTAAAGGCATTGTTTTTGTTTGTTATTTTCTTTGGGAAAGAGGAAATTAAAGGCTTTGTTGTTACTGTTGTATCCTACGAGAGCAATTATTCCATATTATATCCTGAAATAAAATAAAATATGATAAAATAAATAAACAGTAACTACCAGAAGGCTCCACAGTCAATTGAAAATGCTTACTACGGATTTCTCCTTGTCCACTACCGAACAATCAACACAAAAGAGCAACAAGTTAGAAACTGAACGAAAGCCAAGAATAGTACTTGCGATCAGAGATATATGTCTGCAGACATTATTTACAACAATATACACTTCTACTTCACTATTATAACCCGTGAGCCCTCGAAACCCCTCAAAAGAGATGAAACATTTGTTGTCAAATGTACTCTCTTCCAACACCCCACTATCTCTTCCCACCAACTTCCAAAACCACTGCATTCTGCATTCTGATTCACTGAACTTACTCATCATACTTTCATCCTGTACTTATTCACTCACATTCAGGTAGTGGGAGGATAACAAAGAAATGAGAAGACGAAGAGAGTGTCTGAGATTTTCAGCGAGGTTGTCTGAGGATGTTGCTGGGGTGCTGGGGGAGAGCATATGCACGGTTAAGTGCTCGTGGGATCCGTTTGTCGACTTCAAGAAGTCGATTAAGGAGATGATTGAGGGGCTTGGGATTCGGAGCTGGAGGGAGATGGAGGAGTTGGTGTATTGCTACTTGGTTCTTAACTCTGCGGAGCTTCATGGGGTTATTAAGGATGCCTTTGTTAGTGTTATCTCGCATATGTAGGTTTGATGGTATATGTTGGTGCATCTAGATTTTGTAATTTCGTTTGTTTGGTTCTAATTTACAGTTTGTATCGTTATTTTCTCTTTAATAGAAGACGAGGTGATATCTTCTTGTTCTGTTTGCATTAGGATTCTATGTTTTGTACAACCCATGTTGTTCTTGTCAGCTCTGTTGTCAGTATTCTTTTGGCATTCTTCGCTGTTGTGATTGCATAGTTCAGAGATAGGCAACAAATTTCCATCACCAAACTTGTGAAATTCCAAAGAAGGCTAGTTATGTTTGGCAGTTGGAAATTTGATGTAATCTAGAAAAAAAAAAAAAAAAAACAACAACATATATTATTTCGTTGTTGTTAAAAAAGTGAAAATTACTGCTTCGCGGTGATTCTTTAGCACCTGCATATTATCAACTAAATGCTTCATAACCGTTTCATTGAGGAACTCTCTGAACTTTTAAACTTGTATTCTTGAACTTGAATTCTTGAATGGCAGGTTCTTGTGGTAATCCAAGACCAGATTCTTGCAGTTTGATTTTTTTTTTTTTATTTGGGAAAAGGTGGAGAACAGCCACCTTGTTTCATTACTAAGGAGTTAATAAAAAAACTCAGAGAACTGAGCAAAATACACAGTCCTACCAACAAAATAACACATAGCTCCCCGGGGGGGGGGCACAAACAGACAGACATAAGCAAGCTCCCATCAAAAGTACAACATCTAAATCCCCCCAACAAATCCTGAGGGGTGGGATCAATCAACAGTAAGAGGACACAGGAATAGAACTGCTTCTTCCTTCAATTGAGTGTCGACCCAATCTCAATTTCTTCGTCATCGTACTCCTCTACCTGGAAAACGCTGGCAATCCGTCCTTGAGGACCAGACGCGGTAGCTGTAGCCCAAAACAAAATAAGATGCATAATGTGAGTTAAATTACCAGAAATACTATTACTAATCCCACGAAAGTAACAGTTGTTCTTATCTAGCAAAAGTATCTAGGTGCAAAAGTACCTAGGTCGTAGCGGCAATAGCGATAAACCAATCTTTTTCTCATAGAACGTCTCACAGCAGCGAACTTCGGTCCTATCCACAGATCCTCATACAGCGTAGGGTACTCATTAGGGCCTAGGGCACTGAGGACCTCGACGATGACTGCTGTAGTCCTGGGGCCCTCCAGAAGAAGGTGGTCTCGGTACTAGCATTGCAAAACCCACGGAGGGGTCAATCTCGGTTGACGTTTGGCTAGCTTCTCTCGAGTCAGAATAAAGTCGTTCGGAATCAGCCAGAGGAAGACTTTTATTTCAGCAGGGTTTTTGCCTTCCAGATAATACTAGACCATTTCGGGCGACATCCCCTGAAATGAATGCGGTTATAAAGAGAACGAACGGCGAAGGATCCGTTCTTTTCAAGTCCCCAGGCTTTCCTATCGGGCCCATGTGAGCATTGAACCCATGAATTGGTGATATGGGCCTGCAGCTCCCTAAACCTGAGCTGAGAGTCAGAGTCCAGTGCCTGTTTACAGACCGGTTTCTAGGAGTTCCTTCTCCAGGCTGCGGCCACCGTGCAGTGCGGTTGTGCAGCACATGCATATAAGTCGGGAAACTGATCTCTAAGTGTGAGATCACCATACCATTTATCCCACCAGAATCGAGTAAGTCTGCCATTTCCAATAAACGACGTAACACAACTATTGAAAGGCTCATAGGCCTTAGCAACGCCTTTCCAGAACCAGAGACACGTGGGCCTACCCTGAAGCCCAGATTCTGCATCTCGTTCCCTTGCTGATAAGCCCAGACGAACTCCTGCCAACCCTCCCCATTTGGGTGAAAGATTTCCACCACCACTTACCCAAAAGTGCGAGATTCATATCCCAGGGGTCAATAACACCCAATCCTCCGTGCATCTTTTTCATACACGATTTTTCCCACCTGATGAGGTGATAACCTCCTCTATCAGGGTTTTCACTCTTCCATAAGATGCGCTTGCGGATGCAATCAATTCTCTGGATAACCCATCGTGGCATTTCCAAGAAAGAAAGATAATATGTTGGGAGATTAGAGAGGACTGCATTGATAAGAGTGACTCTCCTTCCTAGGGACAAAACATTCCCTTTCCACCCAGCAAGACGGTGCTCCACCCGATCGATGAGAGGTAACCAATCAGCCTTCTTGAGCTTACTCGGCCTCAGCGGGAGCCCCATGTACTTAATGGGAAAGTTTTTGACGGAACAGTTGAGGATCATGGCATGCACCTATGCCTCCTCCGGGGGTAGCACAATGGGGACAAAAGCACTTTTGTGGAGGTTAACTCTAAGGCCGGACCAAGCTTCAAAACAATAAAGAATTCCTTTAAACATGGTAGTTTTCTGAGGTTTCCAATGCCAAATAACAGAGTATCATCTGCATACTGAAGGATAGAACACCCTTGGCGATTGGCTCCATTGGCCACCGGTGAGATTTGACCAGCTCGTTTGCAGTTAGCCATCATAGATCTCAAAACGTTTGCTACAATGGTGAGAAGAAGAGGGGATAGGGGGTTCGGTCCCCTTGTCGGAGGCCTTGTTTGCACTGAAATGGCTGGCCCGAGACCCCGTTCATCATGATAGCAGTCTTGCTGGTGGTGAGACAGGTTCTGATCCACCTATCCCCAAACCCTTCCAGCAAGCGCTTCGATAAGACAGTCCCACTCAACCGAGTCATAGGCCTTCTCGAAGTCCAGTTTAAGGAGATAGCTTTTAGAATTTGAGATGTGGCAATGATGAATAGCTTATTCAGCAATGGCAATACAATCCTGGATGCAACGACCTTTAATGAATCCAGTTTGCTCGCAACTAATGACACTGTCCATCACCCTTCCTAATCTGTTGGTGGGCGTCTTGGTGATAATTTTGACAGAGCAGTTAAGGAGGCTAATAGGCCTGAAGTCTCCGACCCGTTGGGACTCTTATTTGTTAGGGACTAACACCACTTCAACATAATTGATTCTGCCTAATTTAAGCTTATGGTCAAAGAAATCGGCGAACAAGTTAACGAGATCGTCTTTGATTTCCTCCCAAAAGGTCTGGTAGAATAGGATTGGGAATCCATCTAGACCTGGAGCTTTCTCCTTTCCAAGTTGCTTCACCACCTCCCAAATTTCCCCTTCCGTGAAGGAGCATCCAGTGAGCTAAGATCAAGGTCAAGGTGGTTGGCAGTATCATGCTAGAAGGACTGATCAAGAGGGAATCTCACCTCCGCTTTTTGACCAAAAAGGTTCTTGAAGTGGGATTGGAATGCCACTCTAAGTTCATTGTCTCATTGTAATAGTACTGACTCCGACTGAATCGCATGAATGAGGTTAGACTTCTGTCAGGCACTGGCAACACGATGGAAAAACGGCAGTATTTGCATCTCCCTCTTTGAGCCACGAAATTCTGGATCGTTGTTGCCATTTGAGTTCTTCTAGTCTATAAAGTTGAGCAACGTCATCTCTGAGTTGGAGCAGCCTATTCCGCTCTTCATATATAAGATCTCTTGTTTCTTCAATCTTTTCCAGCTCATCAATACCTTCAAGAAGGGAATCTTTTGATCTCCAAATCAATGCAAATCTGGTACGGTTCCACTTCCTGAGCGTGGAGCGCAGCCTTCTGATTTTTTCACACCAGACTGCAGCCGCTTCAGTCCCTTTAGTAGGGCGGGCCAAACTCTCATTGACCATGTGATGGAAACCTTGGATTTCCAACCACGCTTTCTCGAATCTAAACTTGGGGATGCTTCTGGGCTGTAGCTCACCAGCAGAAAGGATAACAGGGATATGATTTGAAGTAGGTTTAGGGAGGGATTTAGCCCAGGAGAGCGAAAACTTGGCCTCCTAATCAGCAGAGACCAAGACCCTATCTAGCTTAGCCAAGATAGGCGACGATTGCATATTTGACCTAGTGAACGGCCTACCATTAATGGGAATGTCGACAAGCTCGAGATCCGCAACAACCGAGTTAAACACTTCCCTGTTGGAGCCACTAGAACCTCTATCTCTGTGCTCGGAAGTGAACCTGGTAATGTTAAAGTCCCCCCCCCCCCCGCCACCCAGGGGTGTTGCCAACGTGCGTGGATCGCTCGTAGTTCAGTCCAAAATGCCATCCTGGACGAGGCAGAGTTTGGGTCATAAACCACCGTGATTGCATGCAGTTTTATTAATATAACAAAATTGAAGACAGTTCTCTTTGATGTATGCTGTACCACATATAGGTATGCGTAAACTACTCATCTTCCTTTTGATCAGGCAAAAAATTGATAATATAGAGCTCATATCCAAGCAGAACAACAATTAGAATTAGGCTAAATTTGAAAAAGAAAAAACCCCCTGAAGTATATGACTTTCTATATAAAACCACATGAAACTTTTTTTTGCTCAAACCCCCCCTAAAGTATATTTTGTAAAAAACCCACTCCGTTAGAATTAGGATTTTGGATGTTTTGTTGAAAAAACCATATCTAATTTTTCTATTAGTATTAGATAATCTCATTCAGCTTTACAAGTTGATTCAGTAAATATCATTTATTTTTTCTCATTTTTGTCCAAAAATCTCTAAAACCTTAATAGAGTGGGTTTTTTTTGTGCAAAACATGCTTCAGGAGGGTTTTTGCATTAAAAAAATGTTTAATGCGGTTTTCTGCAGAAATGATATACTTTAGGGGGGTTTTTTCCCTTCCAATTATGCCTTAAAATTATCAGTATATCACCTATTCTATCAATAATGTGGCATTTGACTTAAAATTTGTGTCGCAAAGCATGTAGAGTTGTAAAATTGTGTGATCTTCGCAATCTAGGGTGATATGGGGTGGATGATGTGGCCCCATCTGGGCCATCAGATCTCCTCAGATTTTGCTCCTTTGTGATCATCAAGTCAAGACGTATCAAACGGGCTTCAGCCCATTCAGGCCCACAGGCAAACGGGTCCGACCCGATCCGTTAGGGTCTCAGATCCGTTTACCTCTGCCTATAAATACCAGACCCCTTCCTCACTTCAAAAGGTAATAAAATTTTCCCCACCTGAACCCTAGTTACTGTTGCTTTCTCAGTGACTAACTAGATCGTCGGAGGGCCTATCGCCGGGACTTCAACCTGTGTTTCTAGGCAGTGTGCAGGTACACAAGACCGAGCCAAGCCTCAAAGATCTGAGCCGAGCTACTAGATCTGACCCTAGCATCCGGCCTCTACCTCTCTCCTGCTACTCCCGAGCTGGCCCTAAGGCTCAGGATCGGATCAATGCAAGTACCTCAGCTTCCGCTACACAAATTACAAGAACTCACACCTGTTGCCCCCACACCCAAAAAACAAACAACATCAGGTTGGCACCGTCTGTGGGTAACTTTTAGGTACTAACACCAGTTCGAACCCAACCAGGGACGTCATCTCAAGTCCGAGCTCCTCCATGGTCCCGAAAGCAAAGAGGGCCGTCACCTCCGGGCGTCGTCCTGATCCTCCTCCCCATCACAGCCATGCGGACGCCCAGGGCTCCAATCAACCACGGGTCAATGGCACAGTCAGACCCGGACCAGGCGCTTCTCACTCAGTCGCTACGAACTTGTGGTGCTTCATCAAAAATTGGCAGGCCAGTCGAACCAGGGGATGGGCCGCTTCCAACTCGGTCCCAAACCATGGTGGTCAGTTGACCCCAAAACGGGAGCTGGGACACAGCCGCTCACCCTGAGGACCTCAACCATCGCGTGACTCGGTGGGACAAGCCCCGGTTATGAGGGCCGAGTTTCAGAATTTTAGGGACGAGGTCCTCCAGGCAATCCGAGGCAATCCTAGGACCAAGGCACGCAACGACTCCATCCCATAGCCAGAAGCCCGGGGCGGAGAATCCCATGGCTCGATTCGCCCGCTTGAACATGAAGACACCGTCCTCCAATGCCTCCGAGAGATGGAGAACCGACTCGCCCATCTCGGCGAGGGCGGACCGATGCCCGGCCATGGTTATCGGCCGACCCGACCCCCATTTTCCACTCAAATCTTGGAAGCCGAAATCCCCAGAAATTTCAGGCCTTCCCAATTTGAGACATACAATGGCGAGGGTGATCCCGCTGATCACATGGAGGAGTTTAAAACCCTCATGATGTATCATAGCGCTTTGGATCCCCTCCCATGCCGCGCTTTCCCTGCCACCCTGCGAGGTCCGGCTCGAGAATGGTTCTCGAAGCTTACCCCTGGCTCAGTCTTCTCGTTCGACCAGCTAAACTCAAACTTCCTAGCCCACTTCGTGACCAGCAGAAAGGTCGAGAAGACGAGTGCGTCCCTTCTGGACCTCAGACAGAAGGAAGGGGAATCACTCCGCGAATTCGTTTGGAGGTTCACTGTCGAGGCGAGGTCTGTTTCGCCACTCGACGCGAGCATGGCTTCCACAGCTTTTCGACACAACATCTGGCACCCTCAACTTAAGTCTTCCTTGGCCAAAAAACCACCCTTCGACTTCCCTGACCTACTCAACAGGGTCGAGAAGTACATTCAGGCGGAAGAGGCCCTAAACCCTGAGGGCACCAAAGAAGCCACTGCTAGGGGAAAGCGGAAGGCAGACGACATCGAGCCCGTCAAGAAAGTCACGAAAGAGGCCACCGGCCTCAAAAGAATTCCTCTGGTCCCCCGATTTGAGAGGTATACGCCGCTCACACAGAACGTGTCAACAATCCTGATGGAGATCGAGGATAAAGGGATCGTCCGACTCCCTCCCCGACCAAGCAACAACAAGAAGCGGGACCAGAGGTTCTACTGCCGCTTCCATCGAGACAATGGGTACGAGACAGACAACTACCGGGCCCTCAAAGACGAAATCGAGGCCTCCATCCAATGAAATTACCTAAGGGAGTTCACCCGGGATAACCTAAGAGATCGGAGGGATGCAAGGAATCTGAGGCCTTCGCCTCCCCCTCGAACGATCAACCGGCAACCCGAGTAGGACTTCGAGCCTGAGTAAACCGGAGGGCAGGCCATCCTACATTGCGTCCATGGTGGACCCATGGGAGGGGAATCCAATACTTCCTGTAAGGCCTTCATCTGAGAGGTTAACTCCGTTCGAGACCATCCCTCTCCTCAGATTCAGCAGCGGCCGGTATCCTTCTCTGGAGAAGACCTGGAGGGAGTCCGACTCCCACACTGCGATGCCCTCGTCATCAACCCTGTCATGGCAAATTTCAAAGTCCGCCGAATTCTCGTGGAAAACGAAAGCTCAGTCAACATCCTCTTCTTGGAAGAATTTGAGAACCTCAAGCTCCATCGAGATAAGCTAAAGCCGGCTGGGTACACCATGCACGGGTTCTCGGGCATCCGGTGCAAATTGAAGGGATCGTGATGCTGGATGTAGCAGCCGACATGACCCCCATTACAAGAACCGAATCAATGGACTTCATGGTGGTCAACGTCAAGACAGCATACAACGCCAACCTCGGCCGACCCGGCTTCTGCTCATTCCAAGCCGTCCCCTCAGCATACCACCTGAAGTTAAAGTTCCCCACTGATCTCGGGGTCGGAGTTGTCAGAGGGAATCAGGAGTCTGCACGCTCATGCTACATGACCGCGATCGGAGGCGGGGTGTTCCCCCTTGACTAAAGGTATTAAGGAGAGCTAAAGGTATTACTGAAAATTATATTATTTCTCCCATGCCATGTGCTCCAACAAACAGCAGTTACTAAGTGGTTCCAATTGGGTGCAATGGTGGGCAGATGTCGGGAGAAACACCAGGAAGTAAAATATTCATCAATAAATGTAGGCATGGAAGAGATGCACATTATCTGTCTAAAAGAAGCCCATACTTCCTGAGCTAAAGTGTACAAAAAAAAATATACAATTTTTATTCAAACTGACATGCACAGGATATGCATGTTTCAGTGCCAGTCCACCATCTTCTACTTAGGAACTCTCTAGATGGCTCTATGTTGGCTTAGCATCCAAATAAAAATCTTACATTTTAGGCGAGCAATGTTCTTCCATGAGGCCCTGTAGTAGGGTGATCTCAGTCCTTCTTCACACAAAAAGTTATATGCAGATTTCACTGTGTAGTGTAGCATCCAGAAGCTGAGTGCTTCCAAGTGGGGAGATCAGGGAGTTAGTAGGTGATATTAGCTCCAATTGAGCTAAAAGTGGTTGTTTTTGTTCTAACAATCTATCAAAAAGAGATATGCTTAATCTCAGCCTCGAACACCAACTGGTGTCAGTCCAGTTGCCTTCATATGTGAGTGTATCTGTATTATTCCAAGCCACAGTTGCATGCTCTGGATACTCATGTTCTAGACTGGAGCCATTGCTCCAGTTATCCTCCAAAAAATTTGGAAGTTTTCCATCCCCTGGATGTCATGTTACGTTAGGCCAAAAAAGTGTTTGACATGGAAAATGCCCTTCCAAAAGTGAGAAGCTGATGCAGGCTTAAAGATAGCGGAAGATGAAGCCTACATCATTGAAATAAAGAGCTTTGAGAGTATCAGAGAAAGTTGGAGAGGGAATCACAAATTTCTGCCACCATTTCATTTGAAGAGTGTGGTTAAAGGTCTGTAGGTTAATAAGGCCCAACCCCCCATAGGTTTTAGGCTTGCAAATTCTCTCCCAGCTCATATTTTCTTTCCCTCTACTATCATTATTTGCACCAACCCAAAAGAACATGCTTATGATATGATCTATTCTCTTCATGACCAAGTTAGGAAGCTTGGAAAATGAGGCATACTAAACTGGTAATGCTGAAATAGAATTTATGAGAATCGGTCTTCCACCTTTGAAGAGCATTCTTCCTTTCCATGAAGATAACCTTCTCTCAATCTTGGTGATGACTGGCTACCAATCCCTTCTCTTGAGCTTGCCTTTTGAGAGAGGCATTCCTAAATATTTGATAGGTAACTTTTCTTTCACACAACCTAGAATGTTTGAGAACACATTTTGCTTAGTTGTGGAGGAGCCAAAATAGATAAGGTAAGACTTGGAGAAGTTTATGTCAAGACTAGAGATGTTTAATCACTTCACATACCCAGATGTTTATAAAACCACTTGATTACTAATTTTGGCCAATGTATTTAGTCACAATATAAAACCACTTGATAAGATAATGTATTTAGTCACAAGATAAAACCACTTGATTACTAATTTTTCACTGCCATTACAAAAGTAGAAGTGCGTTTGTCTTATATAGTATAAAGATTGAAGCCACAAGTGAAAATAGAAGCCAGTGTTAAAGGGTTTTTAAAAATTTTCTTTTAGATTTGAAGTAATATATTCTGTTAAAGGATCGATATCTGATAGCCCTTGCTTTGATCTTCACAATTACTGGACTTAATCATTGTAGTGACTGTAGCAATGATCAGGTTTACCCCTAAATGGACATGTATTAAAACAATTAAGAAGGATGCATTAAATGACAATTGAGAGCATTAAACTCAATTATCTGCTGGTTTTTATAATACGTATCTCAATAGACCAAATTATTAAAAGTGACCTTCAAATAGACACCTTATTTAAACTATTAATAAAAGTGAAGCAACGACTAGAATGACTATGGAAACTCATAGTAGATAACACAGTCAAAAAGTGATTAAATCTTGCTCATAAAGTCACATATACAATCATGAAGAAAGTGTGATTCAGTTAAACAATGATTTAAATATCCTTCATGGTAGTGAATCACCATTTCATTCCATTTCCGAAGGTCAACTCTACTTGCTATGAGCACAAATTTTCTGTCCCTATTACTAGCTATAACAATTATCAGAGACAAGTTAATTAATTTAGAAGTGTTAGCAATTAGTTGAAGTTAAATGTTGAGAATATTAAATTATATGCCCAAATTGATCACATTCTTACATATTTCATAACCCAACTTATAAAGCCTATACAAAGATTCATCACTACAACTAAAAATCACTTTCATGTTTTAGGATCAAGTTTCTCGCATAACTTCAGCAAGCATTCAAGTTCCTGTTGTGTATTGACACCCACTATAAGAAAGTGAGGAAGCCAATTGCGGTTCAACAGAAGACAGTTGTCAGACAGTAATCTAAATTCAACAAAAAGTAACAAAGAAGATTAATGACTGAGATGAGTACTTTTAAGAATAAGTATAATGGATGCTTATCCGTACCTAATATACCAATTGAAAGGTCGAAGATTAAACACAACCACTGTGAAAATATCAAAGATGCTTTCAGAAGTTTTTAGGAAGTGAAATGCATTAAGCCAGGACTCTTCAGGAAATACAAAAAACACAAATGTTCGCTAAAAAATTTGTACCCATTACTCTACAATGTCTTGATTGGTTTGTTAACATAATTAGAACGTCAAAGTTAATCATCATATATTTTTCCTCCTTTATATACAGGTCAATTGCTTCGTCAAAATTAAAGAACAACAATGGATGACATCTAGCCATGTAAGTATCTCCTTTTTTTTAAAAAAAATCCACAACTCTTGATATAACAATAGGTTTCTCACATTATAATGTTTACTTTAATACCTTGCAGGTTGATGTTGACTTGGAAAAAACAGTAAGTGAAGCTTTTCATTGTGTTTTTATCAAATTAATTAATTGTCCACTTCCATTCAAAATTGATATTTTTCTATTACAGATGCAATTCCTTCGACAAAATTAATTAATTTTCCACTGTTTGGTCCCATTTTTGAAGACTTGAAGCTTTGTGTTTTTCTACAACACTGTAATTATTTTTTTTGGTCATTCAGTTGGTTGGTGTATATTTTGGTGAAGGATGTAATAGTTGTAATATTTAGCATTTTTGGAGATGATGTAAGTATTTGTATATAATAATGATATAATATAGTTATATTAATACTCGTACCCGCAAAGTTGTGGAGTATTGGGTTCTGTGTTTGGTTTTTCAAAGGTTTTTCTAAAAATCCATTACGTTTTCAAACAAAATTTTGGTTTTTATTTTGTATCTTGCATTATATTATGATTTTTTCCCCCAGATCCTTATATATATGATGTCTGTGTGATGTTGCTTGGTTTGGCCTAGGGAGGATTGATATTTATTGCCTGTGATGTTATATTTTTAATTGTTAGCAGAATTTTGTAAGGAATTGCTGTAAAAGGGCTAATATTTTAGGGGGGGTTCTGTCGAAATTTTTACTAAGTTTTCTATGTTTTCAAACGATATCTTGTTTTTTATTTTGTATCTTTAGTCATATGAAGATTCCCCCCCCCCCCCCCCCCCCCGAGAGCCCTGTATATATGATGCTTGTGTGATGTTACTTGGATTGGTCTGGGGAGGATTCATATTGACTGCATGTGATGTTAATTTTTTAATTGTAAGCAGAATTTCGTAAGAAATTGCTCTAAAAGGGCTAATATTTAAGGGGAGATGCTGTCAAAATTTTTACTACAATTCCTAAAAACCTATTACACTTTCAAACAAAATCTAGGTTTTTATATTGTAGCTTGGCTAATATGGAAATTTTAGAGGATGATTAATATTAACTGCCTGTAAAATTTTAGAGGAGACTGTCGAAATTTTTACTAAACAACTTAATTAATTAATCATTCTTCGTGATAACGTGCAACAGGAAACAATTTAATGGTGATTGTATTAAAAAACAATTAGGAAACAATAAAATTTTCAAGGAGGGCTGTATAGAGAAGATGATTGTATTAGAAAGGTGGTTGTATTTGTTTATACTTAGAAATATTTTTTTCTGGCATGGTCCATATTTTTAATGAATGTGCTCACATTTCTTGAAAAATAGCTAGGTTTTTTTGGAGAATTGTATAAGTCAATATTGAAAAAATTAAGGGCAATAAAGATGAAATAACTAAAAAACGGAAACAATTTAACGAATAATAATTGATAAAGAGGTATAGTGAACTTTGAACTTAGCATGTATAATGTATAAATTTGTATGCAGTTCACATAACCAAATAACTCCAAATAAATTTATATGCAGTTCCGAATACGTGCCGTAGGCACGTGCCCACGGGCATACCTAGTATATTAATAAAGTATCATGACAAATCTTAATTAATAAATTTCAATTCATTTTACTAATTTTCTCATGTAGACAAACAAGAATTTTCTCTTTTTCTTCCTAGACTTTTCAAACAAGTATATGGCAAACTTTTCTATTTTCTCTAACATGGTCATGAATTAAATTGCTAGCATGGTAACTACATTAGAAGTAGAGAAATCACCCATCTTCTTGAAGAAAACAACGAAAACTCCTAAAGAAACTCCTTGAAAGCACGATCGTGTCCCTTCTCCTCCTAGCTTGTGCAAAAATCCGAGCTCCTCCTACTAGCAAAATCCGATTTGCTTGGCCGGTCTCCAATGGAAAGAAACACAACTCTCTTTCTTTTTCTCACACAAATTTCTTTTCCGCACTCTATCTTTTCCTCACAAATGTCTTTTTCTTTCTCTTTCTCTTTAAGATTTCTAAATGCAAGTGATAAAGAAAGACAAGGGAGGGGTATTTATACACATCTCGAGAGTAAATGAAGGGTTGAGATGAGTTTGGATGAAGGACTAGGATACATTTGGGAGTTAGAAGAACTACCCATCATCAAGTAACCAACTCTCCACTCTCTCCATCTCTCCCACTCATGCATGGCCGACCACCCCCTTGTTGTCCCATTGCACGTGCCCTCACATGCACCCTAGTTGTTTGTTCATTTAATTGTAATTAATTTGTTACATGATCTTGACTACCCTACAAGTTGTCTTAATTAATAATAAAACTAATTAGTGGGCTAGTTTAGGTGGCCTAAAATCCATGGGCTCTTAATTGATTAATAAATTTATTTTAGATGGGTTAGAATTAAACTATTAGGCCTAAGAATTAATAATAGACTTTTTAAAAGAGAAAGAAAATATTTGTTCATGACATAAAAATATTTTTAAAGCCAAAAACACATTAATTTGCACGTGCAAAACACATGAATTTAATTGAAAATTTAATTATAGGAAAATTCAGGATGTTACAAAACTCCCTCCTTAGAATAGTTCCGTCCTCGGAACTACGCTTAAAAAGTGAGAAAAAAAACATAAAAGAAGAAAGAAAAACAATACAATCAAACAAAGAGCTTGACATGATTCTTCAGCATCCTCTCCTCGGATTCCAAAGTAGCCTCTTCAACCAACTGGTTTCTCCAGACTACTTTGACCATCGGTATCGTCTTGTTCCTCAAGACTTTCTCCCGACGATCCACAATCTCAACCGACCACTCATTGCAGCTCAGATCTAAATGCAAACCCTCCGGCACTTCGAGCAAATGGTGACTTGGATCTGGAATGTAACCTCTCAACATAGACACATGAAAGACATTGTGCAGCTGAGATAACTCTTTCGGTAACTCCAACCGGTAAGCAGTCTTCCCAATCCTCTTCAATATCTTATAAGGGCCTATGAACTTTGGGGCTAATTTCGCACCTCTGCCAAAACGAGTCACACCTTTACTAGGTGATACCTTCAGGAAGACAAAGTCACCTTCCTCGAACTCAAGGTCCCTCCTCCGGTTGTCGGCATAACTCTTCTACATACTCTGAGCATCCACTAACCTCTTCCTGATCAAATCGATCTTTTCTGAGGTCTGCTGTACGATCTCGGGGCCAAACATCTGCCGCTCCCCCACCTCAAACCAACATACATGTGTTCTGCACTTCCTCCCATACAGAGCTTCATACAGCGCCATCCCGATACTAGTCTGAAAACTGTTGTTGTAGGCAAACTCTACCAGAGCTAGATGCCTCTCCCAACTGCCTCCAAAATCTAGAACACATCACCGAAGCATATCTTCAAGAACTCGATTGACCCTCTTAGTCTACCCATCAATTTGAGGATGGAAGGCAGAGCTGAAATCCGTCTTAGTACCCAAGGCTGTTTGAAGACTCCTCCAGAAATGCGAAGTGAACCGCGCATCTCGATCAGACACAATGGTCAACGAAACACCATGAAGCCTGACGATCTCCCAACATACAGCTCGGCTAACTTGTCCATAGACGCAGTGAGTTTTATTACCAAAAAGTAAGCTGATTTCGATCGACTATGACACAAATCGCATCATTACCCTTCAAACTCTTGGGCAAACCTGTGATGAAATCCATGCTTATGTTATCCCACTTCCACTCTGGAATGGGTAACGGTTACAACAAACCTCCGGGCTTCTGATTCTCGGCTTTCACCTGCTGACAAATCTCAAATCTCACCACAAACTCAACCACATCCCGCTTCAAAACTGACCACCAGAAATGTTGCTTGATATCTTTGTACATCTTTGTACCCCCAGGATGTACAGACAAAAGAGTAGCATGTGCCTCTTGAAGAATACTCTCCCTTAAATCTAATTGATCTGGAACACATAGCCTCTCTCCAAACCACAACATCCCTGATCCGAAACTCTGAAAATCTGCCTTCACCAACCTGCTCCTTCATCTTCTGAATCTCTACATCTTCCTTCTGACTTGCTATAATCCTTTCGTTCAGCGTAGGCTGAAGCCTCAACCGAGCCAAAGATGCTCCCAAACTTTGCAAAACTACCTCAATACCAGCTCGATCCAACTCTTCTGCAAGATGCCTCTGGGTCATGATCAAACTGGCCAAACTGCCTTTACGGCTAAGTGCATTAGTAATAACATTAGCCTTCCTTGGATGGTACTTAATCTCAAGACGCATATCCTCAAGTACTTCCAACCATCTCCGTTGGCTCAGATTTAGCTCCCTTTACTGATAGATGTGCTTCAAACTTTTATGGTCTATATACATGTTTAATTTCTCATTGTACACGTAATGCCTCCATTGCTTCAAGGTGAAGACAATCGCAGCCAACTCCAAATCATGAGTCGAATAATTCTTCTTATGCGGTCTTAGTTGCTTAGACCCATAAGCGACTACCTTTCCCTCTTGCATCAAGACACACCCAAGCCCACGATGTGAAGCATCGCTGTAGACATCATACTCAACACCTGCTCTAGGCAAAGCCAAAATTGGACAAGTAGTCAACTTCTCTTTCAACTTTTAAAAGCTTCTCTCGCATTGCTCAGTCCACTTGAAATTTGCATTTTTTTTTTGTCAGAACAGTGAGCGGCACGACTATCTGAGCATAGACTTGAATAAACCTTCTGTAGTATCCAGTTAACCCAAGAAAACTTCTAATTTCTTTCACTGTATTAGGCCTTGCCCAATCCTTCACTGCCTCTATCTTCTGAGGATCAGTAGCCACCCCCTCCTTAGAAAGGATGTGACCCAAAAATGCCACTTCAGATTTCTAGAAATCGCACTTAGATAACTTGGCATACAACTTATGCTTTTGAAGCTTGTTCAGAACCTCAGCCAGATGCTCAGTATGCTCCTCCTCTGACTTGGAGTATACAAGAATATCATCGATAAATACCACGACGAAAGAGTCAATAAACGGCCTCAGAACTCTGTTCATCATGTCCATAAAGATTGCAGGTGCATTCATCACTCCAAATGGCATAACTAAGAATTCATAATGTCCATGTCGAGTTCTGAATGCAGTCTTATGCAGATCTTCTACTTTCACTCGAACCTGATGGTATCCCGACCGAAGATCTATTTTAGAGAAAATAGCTGCTCCTTGCAGACAATCGAACAAGTCATCAATTCGTGGAATAGGATATTTATTCTGAATAATGACCTTATTCAGCTCTCGATAATCGATGCACATCCTCATCGACCCATCCTTCTTCTTCATCAACAATACCGGTGCTCCCCAAGGTGATGCAGTCGGCTGAATAAAACCTTTCCCCAAAAGCCCCTCAATTTTTCGTTTAACTTCATCCTGCTCCACAGGCGCCATCCTATACGGTGCCTTGGAAATAGGTGCACTCCCTGGCTGGATAGTGATGCTGAACTCTACATCACGATGCGGGGGTAACCCGGGCAAATTCTCCAAGAACACCGTCGGGTAATCCCGAATCACTGGAATCTGCTGCACCTCCACCGAAAACTTCTTCTTGTTGATAGCTGCCAACAAACCTAAACATCTCTTCTTCCCCTGGAAAGTGACTGCAGGACCTCCAGAAGCCTTCACTGTTACTTTCTTGGTTTTACACTCGTTGTTCGCACTGTACACTGACATCCAATCAATGCCAATGACAACATCGACCCCTAGGATATTCAGCTCGATCAGATCAATCCCGAAAATCCTGTCCCCAATCTCGATCCCGCAGTCTGCATAATACCTATCAGTGGTTAAAGTCTCTCCTGGTGGAGTAGCTACTGCTAGGACCTTGCCTGGAAATACCTTCGGTTCGACTCCCAAGACTTTAGCAAATTTAGGTGATATAAAAGTATGAGAGGATCCAATATCGAACTGAATAATGGCTTTTTTTCCCATTTAATAAAAGTTCTCCTGTTACATATTACACTCCCATTACATAACAGTCTTTACTAAATAAATAGGAAAATGAACAACAGAAAATTCTAAACATTTGCCCCCGTACCAGTAATGACGTGATCCACTTCATCAGCATCGACCTCAGTCAAAGTAATTACTCGCCCCTGCTGGTACGGCTTCTTCCCAACTTGCTGCGTTGGTGCCTTCCGGGCGACATCTCGCAACTTGGGGCATTGAGATCTATAATGACCTGTCTCTCCATAATTGAAACAAGTCACCACAGGAGGTCTCACCCAACCATTTCTGGGTCCTCCATCCACATTGACAGCATTCGCCCTCGTAGGTTTGAACCTTTAAGATGGCGGCTGCCCCCTGACATTTCCAGAAATTGCGGGCATCTTCCAATTGCTCCTCCTGTTCTGGGCCTGTTCTGGGTGGCATGAAACTGCTCCATATCCTCCTCTGTAGCTGCAGCGTGTTTAACTAACTTGACAAACCTCCTAATACCAAGGGGTATCAACCTTGATCTCAGACTCGGCCTCAAACCGTGCTCGAACTTTCGAGCTTTCTTCACCTCGTCCATCACAAGTTCGAGTGCATACCTCGAAATTTGAGTAAACCTTGTCTTATACTCCCTGACAGACATACCTCCCTGCTGCAGTGCCTGGAACTCCATCGCTTTCTTCTCTTGGACGTCGGATGGAAAGTAGTGACCGCAAAACTCTTCCAAGAATTCCTCCCAGCCGATAACACCATTTCCCATAGTCCGCTTCATGGATTGCCACCATACAGCTGCATCCTTCTCGAACTACAATGTAGCCAGCTTCACCTTGCTACCTTCTAGAGTTTCCAAGACCTCAAAGATAATCTCGACTTGCCTAATTCAATTATCAGCTGCATCTGGGTCTGACTTCCCCTTCCAACACTGGCAGCTTCATTCGCTTGAATGATTCCACAAGTTTGATCGCTTCAGGAACTGGATTTGCAGGCATCCCCCTATGGTTTTGGTTCATGGCAACGTCGTTGAGGGTCTGATAGACTCTAGCCAACTCCGTTTCCAAGTCGAGTCCACAACTGGGCCCTTCTCCATTCCTTGCTCTTCTACCAGCCATACTCTGATTCAAAAGATCCATTAAATTCCAAATGGAAAACATGAATTTAAATCAACTCTTTCATTTTATTAAATTCAAACTTTGTACATTCAAATTTAAAACATCGTCTGACATCAAGCGAAAAATATTGAGATGATACAACATTCTAATCCCTACGATTCCTCTTGGCTTTCCTAAGCTTTTTCCGTAGTTTTGCTACCTCTTCCTTCAGCACATCATACATGTTCTTTCTCTTCTCGAGTTCCCAAACACGATGACTGAGGGTTGCAATGTTCTCCTTGAACATCGCACACTGAGCCTGCAATTGGTCTGCTCTCTCCTTCTGAGTCTCCACCTGCCTCTGAAGAGATTCGATGCGATCTCTCGGAACTGGTTCTTCCTCGTCGGATGAAACATCTGATGGATTCGAAGGCGAAGTGATCTCTCGGGACTCGGGCCATTCTCCTTCATATTCCCTGGGATCTTCTTCGTCGGAATCTCCTTATCCAGGGTAGTAGTCCTCTTCAATTATGTGCCAATCATCATCTTCTGCTGGGTCGTGGTGATTCGCCATCTTTAGGAAGGAAGAAGAAGAAGCATCAATCATAGAGCAACACAAATGTAAGTAGCTTACATTTAAATCTCTATACCCAACTCACACTCTAATGTCCACTTTAGGGTGTCGTTCCTTATAAATTTGTACTACTTGGAAGCATGGCTCTGATACCACTCTGTAACACCCCGAATTCCAAATAAGCCTGAATTCGAAGTTCCACAAGATCTTTACACTTCACTTCGTACAATTTTACAAGGAATTTAAAACTTTTTATACAACAATGTTTACATCAACGCAGCGGAATTATAATTACAACATGATACATGAAATAAATAACAATTTGAACATTTCTTTAAGCAGTGTCCGTCTTTAGTCATTTCATTCATTTTATCCTGCATAGAAACTGTGGGCACGTCAGTGGCATACAACTGACGCTAGGATATAATACATCAATTTATTATTGGAAAGCACACACTTGTTCACAAACAAAGCTAAGGAGGACTATCTTATTGATGTCGTGTGCGACGGTGCCCTTAGTCTTAATGCAGTTATTTATTATTTCATGACACTAATGCGCACTTGTTCGAACTTATGCATCCCATTCTACATAAATCCGAGGGCAAGTCCTTAACCGTTCTTCATCTTATAGGGTTGAATCCCTCGTTATGAGTTTAGCTACTACGGTAACTACGGTAAGTATCCTAGATGTTTTATGAATTACAAGCCCATACCCGGACAACCTGGAAGGGAATCCCACGTACATGATGCATCTTGCAGACAACCTATAGACAATTCGCCCTCGTCATGGAACGATGGCACTACGTAGTCACGAAGCACCTCACAAGCGTTGCCACGGTCCCGATAATTCCGGAGATGTATCCACGTCATGACATGATGCATCATGTAGACAGCCTGTGAACACTCACACCGTAGATCCAAGGTCCTCATACTTGTGTTTTTCTCCTACTTTCATCACATCTTCACTATAGTGTAATTCTTAGATATTTGTATCATGAATAAAGTTAACACCCTAAAGTTAGCGTTACCTCTATACCGGTCTTAAACATAACCTGTTAATTACCATGACCCAATTTTGGTATTTTATTATCACATTTCTCCTCAAAATTTCATTCATGCTGATGTAAGGACTTAGCTAAACTCTAGTTCCAACCTCCTTTCATGTCCATCAAAATGAGTGTTTATACTCACCTACATATCATCATGATCTTTTTATTTCATTTTTTTTCATGTACACTTGCATATATTAAACATCAAATTTCATTTATTAACTTACTCAAATTTTTCATGTCGAAAATCTCAATTTTAATCTCTACACAAAAATTCTTTACATTCAAAATATTCTTTTCTTTAATTAATCAAAGTCATATTCTAAGAAAATTTATCAATTTCTTCTTCCCAAAATTACTTCCCATCTCATTATAATGTTTCAAATATTGTAGAAATAACTTTTATGAAGTCTAGGTAATTTTAGAAGAATATTAGAATTTTTCCCACTTTTTTTATACGCTTAAAAACTATTAAAATATCCCCAAAATCGAAATATATTAAAAAATCAATATCTTTTTATTTCATTTTTTTCATGCACACTTGCATATATTAAACATCAAATTTCATTTATTAACTTACTCAAATTTTCCATGTCGAAAATTCCAATTTTAATCTCTACACAAAAATTCTTTACATTCAAAATATTCCTTTTCTTTAATTAATCAAAGTCATATTCTAAGAAAATTTATCAAGTTCTTCCCAAAATTACTTCCCATCTCATTATAATTTGTCAAATATTGTAGAAATATTTTGATCAAGTCTAGATAATTTTAGAAGAATATTATAATTTTCCCCAATTTTTTATACGCTTAAAAACTATTAAAATACCCCAAAAACGAAATATGTTAAAAAAATAAAAAACCATAAACAAAAGGCAAGGGTCGGATTCGAACCCAGACCAAGACCCCCACCCTGCTACAGTAACAGACCGAAAGCACACTCGAAGACCACTAAGTCCAGAATGACTAAATGATATAAGGTGAGCACAGTTTATATTTAAAGTATGGTTTCGGTGATTTGATTTAAAAATCGAAATTTCATAAAAACAAAGTCCCTTCAAGACTCGAACCCAAAACTTCCAGCACTGTTCACAGCGTTATAAACCCACACAGTAAACCAGTATGCCAAATTCCATTTTCTATTATACTCATGAGTTAAAATTGTTTTATTCTCCAATTCTGTATCTAACTCCTTTAATAAACTCGATTTCTCAATCAAAATGTACTTATTTAATTCTAAATCTTATGTGTTCCTTTGAAAGCAGTATAGTATATTTGTTTAGATATACAAAATTCTCATTTTTAACAACATAATAGAACTATTCTCCTCATTTCTTTTGAAAAAATGAAACGTTAGTATATTTATTGACATTGAAATTTCTCTCTTTAGATAAATTTCTCTTTGGTCGATTTATCCCCACATTTATTCACAAAGGTTTTTGTACAATTTTATTCATTCTATAACATAGTTAATCCTCATAAGTAAATTTGACCCTTTTACAAAACTAACTCATTTTCTTATGATTTAAAGAGACAACATATTTGACAATCAAGTGAATATAATACTACTCATACAATTAATACAATTAAAATTCAACACTTATTGCAGCTTTCTATATTAATCAATTTATTTCACAATCTATAGGTGTTATTTTGCATTCTACAATCCATCCACAAGCACAATTTTTCATACAAGCATGGTTCATCAAATTATATCTATTCTAGCATGAAAATATATTAATAAAGTATCATGACAAATCTTAATTAACAAATTTCAATTCATTTTACTAATTTTCTAATGTAGAAAAACAAAAATTTTCTCTTTTTCTTACTAATCTTTTCAAGCAAGTATATGGCAAACTTTTCTATTTTCTCTAACATGTTCATAAATTAAATTCCTACCATGGTAACTATATTAGAAGTAGAGAAATCACCCACCTTCTTGAAGAAAACATGAAAACTCCTAAAGAAACTCCTTGAAAGCACGATCGTCTCCCTTCTCCTCCTAACTTGTGCAAAAATCCGAGCTCCTCCTCCTAGCAAAATCCGAGACTCCCCTTCCTATTGCTTGGCCGGTCTCCAATGGAAAGGAACACAACTCTCTCTCTTTTTCTCACACAAATTTCTTTTCCTGCACTCTATCTTTTCCTCACAAATGTCTTTTTCTTTCTCTTTCTCTTTAAGATTTCTAAATGCAAGTGATAAAGAAAGACAAGGGAGGGGTATTTATACACATCTCGAGAGTAAATGAAGGGTTGATATGAGTTTGGATGAAGGGCTAGGATACATTTGGGAGTTAGAAGAACTACCCATCATCAAGTAACCAACTCTCCACTCTCTCCATCTCTACCACTCAAGCATGGCCAACCACCCCCTTGTTGTCCCATTGCACGTGCCCTTACATGCACCCTAGTTGTTTGTTCATTTAATTGTAATTAATTTGTTACATGATCATGACTACTCTACAAGTTGTCTTAATTAATAATAAAACTAATTAGTGGGCTAGTTTAGGTGGGCTAAAATCCATGGGCTCTTAATTAATTAATAAATTTATTTTAGATGGACTAGAATTAAACTTTAGGCGTAAGAATTAATAACAGACTTTTTAAAAGAGAAAGAAAATATTTGTTCATGACATAAAAATAACTTTTAAAGCAAAAAACACACATTAATTTACACGTGCAAAACACGTGAATTTAAATGAATATTTAATTATAGGAAAATTCTGGATGTTACATGTATGGAGGTATGATAGAATAAATATTTAGTTCCAAGAAAATCTATCCGCTGAGAACCAGAGCCAATTATAGAGACTAACTAGTTTCGCAGTTGACATGGGTGGACAACAAACTGAAGAGGAAGACATAAGGGAATGGTGGCAAGAACCAAACAACACATTCTCAGTTAAATCGTTGAATCATTGATTGAATGATGGTGGGTTGAGGAATACAGATACAAACACAATTTGCAGATCCAAGGTACCAAACATGATTAAAGCCTTCCTATGGAAGGTTAGGAAGGATGCCATCCTTTAGAAGCTGAACATTAGGAAATGCAATATTATGATCGATGCGAGATGCACGTGATGCTATCTAGCGGAAGAAGATATAAACCATATCTTCTTTTACTGTCCTAAAGCTAGACTTACATGGAAAGTTATGAGTCTGGGTTTTAACATTATTGAGATTCCTAACAATATCGAGGATGTGTGGGTGTGGATTAGAAAAGAACAGGATAGGGTGAGATATTACGGTTGCGGCTATTATGTAGATCTTATGGGTAAATAAGAATGAGTCTTGCTTTCGCAACGTGAACTGTAGATTTCATTTAATGTTGCATAAAATCTTAGCTCTTATTAATGCATGGGCAAGTCAGGCAGGAACGAGGAAGAAACTGCACATGGATGAAGCAAAATAGTAAAGAAAGAAGCATTTGCATGTACTCCATTACAGGATGATCAGCGCGACGAGATGCTGGAGTTTCATGCCATTTTGTGTCTACTTATGCATATTTTCATGTATATTTTGGAATGTAACTTCATATCAGTTTGATGTATTATCTGGGAGATGGGACTATGATTGTAATATTTGATACATTATGTTTCATTAATTATCATTCATGGAAAGGGTGACCCAGGGTATCTTTTATTTCAACAAAAAAAAAGACGATTGATGAAAAAAAATATAGGAAGAAAAGAGCTGCTCGTGTTTTGTCATTTCATATGGATGGACTATTATAACTATGGTATGGATTATATATAAATCTGTTGTTTTGATTATGTGGCTAAAAATTATGCATAATGATGGTAGGGGTTAAACTTACGCACTATTCTGATATGAAGTTATAGCCCTGACCTGTGTGCTACTCATGGTTAAAAACTTGGTATCAGTTTCGTATCAGGCATCTGGTGTACCATAGTTACCTTATGGTTTGCTCTGAAATCTGCGGTAGATCTAAATTTAGCACTTACGGTTGTACTTTCCAACATTTTTTGTCCTAAACAGTGATTCACTGCAGGCCCTTGTAATTTTCTCCATCTATCTTAGATATCAATGCAACCATTGTCTAAAAACCAATTAACGCTATATAAATACAAGAGGATGCTAAGCCTTCCCCACAAATCATAACAAGCCCAACCTACACACTGAAATATATACTTACTTAACGATGGCTTTGAATCTTCTTCCCCTTGCTTTATTTTTCGTAATTGCATTTTCGGCTTATTCAATAGCTAATGCTAGTGACCCTGACATTCTCTCGGACTTCATTCTCCCACCAAACACCACCTCTGTCGATGGCAATTTCTTCACCTTCACTGGAATGCGTTCATTGGTCAATTCAGACATACAACCAAAGGACTTCACAGTTACAAAAGCATCCATGACCGAATTCCCAGCTCTTAACGGGCAAAGTGTATCTTATGCTGTATTAATATTCCCTCCTGGCTCAGCAAACCCTCCTCACACTCACCCTCGTGCTTCTGAGCTCCTTTTCCTCACCGACGGTGTCCTCAAGGTTGGATTTGTTGACACTACCAATAAACTCTATACTCAGACACTTCAATCAGGGGACTTGTTTGTATTCCCAAAAGGGCTTGTCCACTTTCAGTTAAATAGTGGGAATGAGACTGCTATTGCCATCTCTGCCTTTGGCAGTGCTAGTGCCGGACTTGTTTCGGTTCCAGGTGCTGTATTTGGTAGTGGCATTGAAGATGGAATTCTTGCAAAGTCCCTCAAGACTGATGCCTCCACAGTTCAGATGATCAAGGCTGGTCTTAAACCTAAGGCTTAACAAAGTTGAGCCTTTTGCGAATTTGATAAGCACTCATATTCCTTTAGTCAGATTAATTCTTTTGTAGGGGATATGTTGTAATTTCTTATTCTATCATTTGTTGGAATTATTCGTCAAATAATAAAGTTTTAATTATGGGCATTTTATGTCTGATTTCTATCATTAGTATATATTATTATTTTGGCCATAACTGCAACAATATTAGGAATGTTCATACAAAGATCAAAATGCTAACAAATTTTAGACTTGCAGGAGATTTGGCACAAGATAGACTTACAGATTTCTCCATTATGATTCCAAATACAATTTTATCTCTTGATTATATAGATTATATACTGCTTTTTATATAAAAAAATATACTGTTATCCTTAAGTTGGAAGGATAACAAAGTAAATACGAAGGCAATCAGAAGTGAACAACATTATACTCATGTCATGGGGTGGAAAAATAGTAGTAACAAAAAGGAACATTATCAACTTGTTGATTGCACATATCCTTGAACCAAAGTATGCAAATAATAACGGAACTTCACATTGAACTAATTCTTATATGTTACCAGAAAATGAACCGGCGAAAATTAGTAGACAGCAAACAAGCACAGCAGATTTGATCCAAGAGAAACAACAAATAGATCTGGCAATTCGGAATATCCACAAACCAGCCACACAAGCAATAGTGATAATATTAAATCCGTGTCCCCGTGTCCTATATAACAAATAGTAACCGTGAAGTAGTACCCATACTCATTTCCATGGTTCCTACTTCCAAGGAGCCATAGTTTAAAGGATCGGCTAACCCCATTCCGATCCAACCAATCTGGGCCGGTTCTGGAGAGAGGCGATCCAATCCTCCTCCTAAATATAGGGATCAGAGATCCAAAGTGGGGATCGATCGAGATACGAATATATAGAGAAGACAGATCCGACAAATTTGAAGAAGAACAAATCAAAAGAAAAGTAGAAAACAAAGAATTCAACTAAAAAATAAATTGAAAAAAAAAAAAAAAAGTAGAAACTTACATAAATCTTATGCAAGTTAGTCTTCGCCGCAAGTTTCTAATTGCAACAAATATTTTTTCTCAAAACTTGCACGATAGTAAGCTATAAGAAATAAGGTGGTTTCACACACATTTTCTACATTTTACATGCAACTTGGTTTCCCACACATTTGGGTGAGGTCTACTTCGCACTTTCATATGTTATAGTAATACATATTATACGTTAGATACTAAATTTATAAAAAAATAATTTAATCAATCAATTTATATTTTTAAATGATTAAATAATTTGGAAATTTCAATACACTGATCCAATATTGCTGATTTGGCCCAATGTCAAAAATTTTGCCAACCTGATACCGAGTTTTTTATCCTTGCTTGGAGCAATAATATGATTAGAAATAATGCTAGTCACATTCCTATAATATATCCAACTAATATAGTTGATGTTGTCTCTTTAGCTGCATCTTCTGAATTTTTTTACCAAACTATCCCCCTTTTTGTAAGTATGTGCGAAACTGTCCTTGTTTGAAAATTTAATACCAAAAACTCTCTGTCGCTAAATGAGTTAACGCGCCTAGTAATTTTCGTGTCATTATCTCAGTTAGCGTGTTGACAGGGGATACAAATTTTCTCTCAAATGGGGGTGTGAATAAAAACTCACCCAATATAGGAATGCTAACTCCGTTAGAGCGGGTATTTAAACCACTCGCGCTAATCGGGTTAGCGTTCGTAGATGGGACACTAGGGGAGCCTATCCTCAAGTAGAGGTGTGGGATAAAAACCCCAAGTAAGGCGTGCCTCTTTATATCAGGTGCGTTAACCGGGTTAGCATGTGTCATTTGGGCTTTTATTAATTAAAGCTTGCTATCTTACTCTCATCTCACTTCAACTCTCTTCGAAAACCTAAATCAGACAATTTTTAACCCAAACCACCAAACCCTAGTCTTCGATTTGGCCGTCTACCCAGTCCCAATCTCTCGAAATTATTACTAAAATCGCTTCTTCACTGCCTTAAATCTCTTCTCAACCAAGAAATTCCCCAAATTATTAGGGAACCCATAAACCCTTTTTCCCAAAATTTCCGAAGTAGAGGATCGGATCTGCAGCGGCTTAGTGGACTTCGATCTTGAACCCCACATTCGTTTGTAAGTGTTCCTAACCTATGGTATTGAATTTGTAGTGATTTTGGGGTGAAGGGATTTGAAATTTTTGGGTCACGGATAATCTCACCACCAAAATAAAGCCAAATAGAAATATCGTAATCCATACCTATACATAGTTATAAAATAATCATTATCTACTAAACAAAATGTATTTGATAAAATGATATACAAATCATACATTCAAATGTTTTATCAGAAAAGATGGAGAATTTCGAGCTTCGAGAAGACGACGTAGTGAATGGTTTGATAACAAATCCGCTATGTAAATCCCCAAACAAACAAAAGCCCAAACACGGATTTAGGGTTTCCAAAGTGGGAGGATATATGAATGTGAGAGAAGTAGAAGATGAATGAGAGAGAAGAAGAAGAAGAAGAAGAAGAAGAAGAAGAAGAAGATCTTTTAAGATTTTGTAGAGTATTTTTTTAGTAAGATCTACAATTGGGATGCTAGGATTTTAGATTTGGGTTCCGAAATTGGGGGAGAAAGAGAAGAGAGAGACACTACAAATAGAATGATGTACCAATCAGCGATTGAGATTTAATAAAAGCCCAAACGACACACGCTAACCCGGTTAACGTGTCTGGTCTAAAGAGGCACGCTAACGGGGTTAGCGTGTCTGTACTAGGTGTCTTTTGAGTACATCCCTACTTCAAGAGTAGTCTCCCATATTGTCGACCTATCACGCTAATCCCGTTAGCGCGAGTGGTTTAAATACGCACGCTAACGGAGTTAGCATTCCTATATTGGGTGAGTTTTTTGTCACACCCCCACTTGAGGGAAAAGTTGTATCCACTGTCAACACGCTAACAGAGATAACGACAGGAAAATTACTAGGCGTGTTATCTCAGTTAGCGACAGGGAGTTTTTGGTATTAAATTTTGAAACAGGGACAGTTTCGTACATACTTACAAAAAGTGGGATAGTTTGGTAAAAAGTTCCATCTTCTGCAGGTAAGGCTAAGGAAAGGACATCTGAAAACTCTGGTATTGGTACTTGTTGAAGGCTAAGGATGCTTCTACCATCACTCAGAAAAAAATTTCTTCGATAACGAGTGATTCTGATTTCTGAGTTTGGATTTTATGATACGGAGATGTCGGGCATTCTTTGTGTTAGAACATGAATTTCATAAAACAGAAAATACTAACAATATTTGTGAAGGATTACAAATATAGGAAATTAAAGAACAAATCATACAATATAATACAGAGTCGAGATTTGGATATCTCTGTCCTTAAAGCAAAATTCGCCCCGTAGTGTGACGGTGGCTGGCGATCGCCTCCTAGGATACAACCGTATTACCTTTTCCTGAAGAGCAGCACCCTAACTTTAGAGACTACAGCGAACTGTTGCTGTGTTGCACTCTAAGTTTTTGGCACAGAGGAAGAAGAAGAAGTAGAATTCAGATTACCAAAACTGTGTCTTCTGGCAGACATGACTTACTAGTCTTATAGGAGAAAATAGAGCAACTGATGGGAAGCCCATTACTTTGTAACAGCAAAGTAACGGTCAATTACTCTGCAACAGCAGAGTAGTGGTTCAGATTCACAACTGATGAGCCATTACTCTGTTGTTACAGAGTAATGGTACCAGTTACTGAAAAGCTTCAACAGTGTACTGAGGAAGAAAATTTTTGACTGGGGCAAAAAAAAAAGCTAAGCTAAGCTAAGCTAGGCCAAGCCAAGCCAGACCAGGCCAGACCAGACCGAGCCGAGCCGGTGCCGGAGCAGGAGCCAGGCCGGGCGCGCGCGCATGTGCCATGCCCTTTAGCTATTGTTTTAGTATATATACTAGAAAAATCTTTCTCCATTTCTGTTATGGGACTATCCATTTTCTCCAAATTTCCAAGTTAGTACATTTCGAGTACCCAACTTTGGACCAACATTTCTCATTCATATGGAATTCGTTTTTGGCAAATGAGACACCACGGAATAGTACTCGATGAGAGGATCGCAATCCAATCATTTCTCGGCACCGCCGGTGGTCAGAGCCCGTCGGAATCCTGCTCGAAAAATCAGCAAAAATTAATTCCAAAAATCCCCCACATGAATGGAAATTACCAGACTATGTAATCCAGACACGACATAAAAGGACATGACAGAAAAAACATGACAGAAAAAACTCTGCAAGTACAATCGGAAAATCACTGCATTAGGAATGGCAGTAATTTTTCAACTTTGAACCATCCTTAATAAGTAGTTATCGGATTCACTTGACCAGGTAGTGAACATGATGTCTTGAACTACCCGGGCTTTGATGTGAACCTAGACAATAACTATCACACAGTTTCATCTCCTCACAGAACTAGGTTCTCTTGTTGTGTTCATTTTGGCCCTGGTTAATCATGAGTGAATTTGGAGAATGTAGCCTCTCTTCATTCTCCTAGAAACGGTCTCATTTCACACTCACAAGGTGATTGCCCATAAAGGATATCCTGCCATACCCTACATTTATTTCAAAGCTATGGGAATCATTAAAAGCCAAGCTTATCCTTACACCTTGCAGGCAGCACTGTTTTATCATCCTAAGAGTGGGTGCGAGATTTTAATCTCTCAGTGCTCACGTCGATTCAACAAGATATGGCTGTCCCCTTGAACCTAGATCTTGGGATCTCCAATTCCTAGGTAGAGTTTCCATCAAGTATCGTCTTTCGTCATAGGCTTTAAATCCATTCCTCTTGATGATCTTACAACTCGCTCTCGTGACAAACCTTTCGTAAATGGATTTGCTAGGTTGTCGGCCGATTTTATATACTCTATAGAGATTAATCCATTTGAGAGCAGTTATCTAATGATTTTGTGTCGCCTTCTGATATGACGATACTTACCATTATACATACAACTCAGTGCTCGTGCTATAGCCGATTGGCTGTCACAGTATACACATACAGCAGGCACTGGTTTTTCCCACATAGGAATATTCTCTAAAAAGTTTCGAAGTCATTCTGCTTCCTTAACCGCTTCGTCTAAAGCAATAAACTCAGATTCCATGGTGGATCTGGCCAATAATGTTTGTTTAGAGGATTTCCATGACACCGCTGCACCACAAAGTATGAAGACATACCCACTTGTGGATTTTGAGTTCTTGGAGTCCGATATCCAGTTGGCATCACTGTAGCCTTCTAGTACTGCTGGAGATCTGGTATAATGCAGTGCATAACTCTGAGTATGTCGCAGATAGTTCAATACTCTAGTTATTCCTTTCCAGGGACTTCGTCCTGGATTATTTGTGTAGCGGCTCAGTACATTTATCGAATGTGCTAGGTCCAGTCTTGTACAATTTGTTAAGTACATCAGACTACCGATTACACGTACATATTCCAGTTGTGATATGCTGTCACCCGTGTTTCTGAACAAGTGAAGACTGGGATCCACAGAACTTTTGGCAATCCCATTCGAGTAATTCTTGAACCTTTCAAGTACTTTCTCAGCATAATGAGTTTGAGACAAAGTAATTCTCTCAGACGTCCTGGAAACTTTGATTCCTAGTATGACATCTGCAACTCCCAAAACTTTCATATCAAACTTGCCACTAAGCATGCTCTTAGTTTGTTTGATAATGTCATTATTGCTCCCAATAATGAGCATGTCGTCGACATACAGACACACCAGAATGTATCCATTTGGAGTATCTTTGATGTAGATACACTTATCACATTCATTTATTTTGAAATTATTTGACATCATAACATTGTCAAATTTTGCATGCCACTGCTTTGGAGCTTGTTTCAGTCCGTACAATGATTTTATAAGCTTGCACACCTTGTTTTCCTGTCCAGGAACTACATAACCCTCTAGTTGTTTCATGTATATTTCCTCTTCTAAATCTCCATTTAGAAAGATAGTTTTTACATCCATTTGATGTATTTCGAGGTTACGTAGAGCTGCAATAGCTATCAACATTCTTATGGAAGTTATTCTCGTGACTGGGGAATAAGTATCAAAGAAATCTAGGCCTTCCTTTTGCCTAAATCCTTGTACCACAATTCTCGCCTTATGTTTTTCTATTGAACCGTCTGGTTTCAATTTCTACTTGAAAATCCATTTGCTTCCTAGAGCTTTGCACCCAGAAGGCAAATCGACCAACTCCCATGTATGATTTTGCATAATGGAGTCTATTTTCACTTTTGATTGCTTCCTTCTACATAGGAGCATCAGTCATAAACATGGCTTCCTTGAATGTTCTAGTCTCATTCTCTAACAGATAGGCCATTACAAAGTCTGGATCAAATGACTTTGATGTTCTAGCCCGTTTACTTCATCTAGGCTCATCATTATCATGTTTTGGTTCATCAAGCGAAGTGCTTGCATTCTCTTGTTCACGTGTACGTTTGGGATACATAGTATCCTTGCACGGAAACACGTGTTCAAAGAAGGAAGCATTCCTTGCTTCCATTATTGTATTCATATGGATATCCGGTATATCTGATTTATATACCAAGAACCAATATGCACTACTGTTGTGTGCATAGCCTATGAATATGTCAATCGTCTTAGGTCCAATTGTGACCTGTTTTGGATTAGGTACTGCCACTTTTGCTAGAAACCCCCATACTTTGAGGTATTTATACGAAGGTACATTTCCTTTCCACATTTCGTATGTTGCCTTTCCAGTTTTTTTGTGAGATATTTTATTGAGAATATAGTTGGCAGTCAACAACACTTCCCCCCCACATGTTTTGGGGTAATCCAGAATTCAACAACAAGGCATTCATCATCTCCTTTAGAGTTCGGTTTTTGCGCTCGGCAGTACCGTTTGATTCAGGTGAGTAAGGAGCAGTTGTTTGATGAACTATTCCATGTTCAGAGCAGAACATATTAAATGGTGCATCATATTCTCCTCCTCTATCACTCCTAACGATTTTAATCATTTTGCCAAGTTGATTCTCAACCTCAAGTTTATATTCCATGAATTTATCCAATGCCTCATTTTTGCTATGTAACAAGTATACATAAAATTTTTTTGTGCAATCGTCTATGAATGTCACAAAGTACTTTTTGCCACCTCTGGTCTGCACGTATTTTAAATCACATAGATCTGTGTAAATTAGACCTAGAGTTTCTGTATTTCTTTCTACAGAACGTGATGGAGTTTTAGTGAGTTTAGCCTCCGTGCAAACTTCACATTTTTCGGAGTTGTCTACCTTAAAATTTGGTAGCAAATTCATGTTAATTAGTCTACACATAGAATTGACATTAACATGGTCTAGTCTTTCATTCCAAACAGAAGAAGATTCAACAGCATAGGCAATAGAAGTTATTTCATTAACTTTGGGAACAACAGGAAAAATAGTTTTAGGGATGACTGTCATTACATTAAACTTGAACAGTCCATCCTTTACATATCCTTTACCCAAGTACGCCCCATTTTTAGACAATACAAAATTATCAGAAGCAAGAACAACCTTAAATCCATTCTTTCTTAGCAAAGAGCCTGATACCAAGTTCTTTCTAATATCTGGAACATGCAACACATTTGTGAGTGTTAGTTCCTTACCTGAAGTCATCTTCAGCACTATCTTTCCTGTTCCTACAATTTTGGAGGTGAAAGAATTACCCATGAATAGCTGTTCATCCTTGTTGCACTTTTGGTATGAAGTGAACATCTCCTTGTCCAAGCAGATATGTTTGGTGGCCCCAGTATCGTACCACCATTCACGAGGATTGCTCCCCACAAGATTTACCTTTGATACTACAGCACAGAGGTCCAAGTCAGAGAGACCGGTGGACAAGTTCCCAGCTATGTGTGCATGGGAATTTTCATTCCCTTTTGCATGTCCAGTTCCTGTACGGTTGTTGTCCTTGCTGCGGCAGTCAGAAATTTTGTGCCCCAGCTTACCACACTTGTGGCATTTTCCAGTAAACCTCTTTGCAGGAGGTTTTTTGTTTGAGGCATGTGGCAAGAACTTTCTCTTCTTGCCCTTCTGTTCGTACTCCACCACGTTGGCCTTTTCTACGGACTGATTTTTATAGGACCTGTCAGCCTTGCGATTCTCCTCTTCGATCCGCAACCAGACAATGAAGTCTTTAAGAACATCTCCTTTCGCTTGTGTTTGAGGTAGTTCTTGAAGTCCTTCCATCCAGGTGAAAGCTTCTCGATGAACGCTGCAACCTAGAATGGTTCACACACCGTCATGTTTCTACAGCAATATCGTGCATTATCACCTGCAGTTCCTGAATTTGACTCACAACTGTCTTGGAGTCAACCATTTTGTAGTCCATAAATTTGCCAACTACAAACTTTTTGGACCCGGCGTCTTCTGTTTTGTACTTCTTCTCCAAAGACCCCCACAGGAGTTTGGACGTCTTGAAGACACACTAGACATTGTACAGCAGGTCTACCAATCCATTCAGGATGTAGTTTCTGCAGAGATAGTCACTCTGAGTCCATGCATCAACCGCAGCAACGGAGTATGCATCCATTGGTGCTAGCATCGGGGCAGATTCAGTGAGAAACCGTCCAGCTTCAAGGTGGTCAGGTAGAATTGCATCTTCCCTTGCCACTTCTTGAATCCTGTTCCACTGAACTTCTCTGGTTTTTCTCCCACAGTTATGTGTGTGGGAAGAATGACCGAATGTGCCGCAACCGATTGTGCAGTCATATTTTGGGTCACCAGTGTTTGTTCACTGATATGTCCACTGACATTCTCGTTCTGTGTGTTTTCCATGTTCTGAAATAGTTGAAAATAGAACTGTTAGTTTGTTTTTTCGAAATGATAACAGTACCTGTAAAGATCTTCACAAACTGTTCGAATACAGGAAAAATTTTGCTTTAAGAATGTTAGAACATGAATTTCATAAAACAGAAAATAACAATATTTGTGAAGGATTACAAATACAGGAAATTAAAGAACAAACCATACAATACAATACAGAGTCGAGATTTGGATATCTCTGTCCTTAAAGCAAAATTCATCCCGTAGTGTGACAGTGGCTGGCGATTTGCCTCCCAGGATACAACTGTATTACCTTTCTCTGAAGAGCAGCACCCTAACTTCAGAGACTGCAGCGAACTATTGCTGTGTTGCACTCTCAGTTTTTGACACAGAGGAAGAAGAAGAAGAAATAGAATTCGGATTACCAAAACTGTGTCTTCTGGTAGACAGGACTTACTAGTATTGTAGGAGAAAATAGAGCAACTGATGGGAGGCCCATTACTCTGTAACAGCAGAGTAATGGCTCAACAGTTGTGAATCTGAATGTGTTGCAGAGTAGTGGACCATTACTCTGATGTTACAGTGTAATGGTACCAGTTACTGAATGTGAAAAGCCTCAACAGTGTACTGGGGAAGAAAATTTTTGACTGGAGCAAAAAAAATATAAGCCAAGCCAAGCTAGACCAGACCAGACCAAACCAAGCCGAGGCCGGGCCCATGTGTGTTTGTCATTTTGGCTAAGTCCTTTCACTACACGTTAGTGGTAATCCCCGGGCCACGCCCTTTAGTCTATTTTTTTTAGTATATATACTAGAAAAATCTTTCCCCATTTTCGATATGGGACTATCCATTTTCTCCAAATTTCCAAGTTAGTACATTTCAAGTACCCAACTTTGGACCAACATTTCTCATTCATATGGAATTAGTTTTTGGCAAATGAGTACACCACGGAATAGTAATCGACGAGAGGATCGCAATTCAATCATTTTCCGGCGCCGCCGGTGGACGGAGCCCGCCGGAATCCGGCCCAAAAAATCAGCAAAAATTAATTCCAACACTGTTGATTCAAACTTCTTTTGTGTGGTTGCTTTATGAATCTTCTGTTGAAAGACAAGGGTGAAAATCATTGTGTTTTGAAATCCTGTTTACAGCAAACATCATTTTTTTTCATTTCTATACGGATTTGTCAATAACTTTCACAATATGGCACATCGACAATTTCAGTTACAATTTGTCTTAACCATGAACATTAAGAGTAGTGTTCCCTCTTATTGTGTATAAATAAATAAAATTAAGTTTGAGTTTTTAATGAGGATATCGGTTCGAGAAAATTTTGACGTTTCTATCAACATGCAGACATCATCTAGGATGGCTATTCTAATACCCTAGTCATTTATTTCAACAATTTTAGTTATTTTGGCATATGTAGTAGTTTTGCTATTTGCACCTTTTATTTTCTGCATTTTGGAGATTTGTTTTGATTTGGAGATTTGTTTTGAGTCTATACATAGGCCTTTAGACTAATGAGAAGTAATGCTTTTGATGAATTTTTTTTATATTGTGTATTGAGTTTTTCTCTTCGTTCTTCTTTTGTGCGTGTGAGACCATAAGATATTATTAGGGTTTGTGAGAAACCCTAAATTACACCCCCTCCTTCAACAGCCGCCTCTTCTTTCTCTCTCCTGCTTCTTCTTCTCTCTTTCTCTCTTCTTTTTCCCTTCCCAAAACCTACAACCCATCGCCATCCTCTCTCTTCCTTAACCAGCACCCACACCCACATCCACACCACCTCTCTCTCATCACCGACCACCCCTGCCTTTCCCTTCTTGCTCCTGACGCCCCTGGACTACACCACCTCTCCCTCTCCCTTTGTCGACCACCTCGCCGCCTGCCATCACACCTCCGACCACCCCTACCAACTCCTCCGTCACCACCGAAACCTCCCTAAGCCCTAATCACCCAAATTCACTTCAAATTCGAAAGCCTAATCCCAAAATCATCTTCAAATCCGAAACACTAATTCTCACATCAAGGAAAGGAGCTATGGGGGAGTACAACATTATAGACGTTGACGATTGACATCTTCTTCCTTCATCCGTGGCAACACGTTCATCAAACCCCGATAATTGCTTTCGTTTCTCCTTTATTTGGGTAACTTTATATCATCTCTAGAATATTATCTAAATTTACCGTCGTCCACAAATATTGAGTGTGTGTACTTCTACTTGCCAATTAGCGTATGAATCATTATTGAATGTTTTACTTGGTAAGAATGCTTATGTATAATTATTGATTGTTATGATTGAATCTTTAATTGGGCTTGTTAAACTTATTTCATTTCTTGAAAATTCATCAAACCAATTACTAGTTTTAATTTATGGCTTAATCGGCACTACTTGTTGGTAAACTTAATCTTTTGATATTCTTAAAAAAATTCTCTAATTAGGGTTAAGTGTACATCATTTTGGTATTAGAGCGAAGATTATAAATCCCTCTTGCATCATTTAGTCATAATTTTTGCTTTCATTTAGGACCATTTTAGGGTCATTTTAGATCATTTCAGATTTTAAAACAAAAAACTCATTTTAAGTGCATTTAGGTCACGTTTCCCTAATTTCAGCAAGTACATGTCCCCACGACTCCTAATTTTTTGCCTTTGGTGAATGCGTCTTCGCAGCACCATCGCAAATCCTGAAGAGCCTTTCTTCTCTCTCCCAAACTACCCAGTCAAGAATCCTAGAAACCAGTGAGCCCCTCTTCGAATTGAAATGGAAAACACTGACATTTACACTACCCTGGCTGTCATTCACACAACTCTTGTCAATATCAATTAGAGGCTTGAGTAAGAGGATTGAATGAAAATGTTGCCCCTGAGCTTTATTGTTGATCCCTCAAGGGAATGATCGTGACGACCGACGCCAAGATTGTGACCCTGTTGAACAATACAAGAACGTTAAGGCTGACATTCCCCACTTTGAAGGCCATATGGAATCCCAAGTTTATCTCAATTAGATTCTTGTCATGGACCAGTACTTTGTGTGGTTTGACATGAGCAAGCCCTGAAGGTCAAATTTGCCATGATAAAAATGACTAGTAAAGTTCAACAACACATAACCAATCTGGAACATGCCCGCAGAGGCCGAGACCTAGCACCCATAACCACTTGGGAGACCACAAAAGAGAAGCTCATTGAGCGATATGTGTCCTTGTCATTCCACACCCGAAAGTATGTGTATAAGTTCGATGACTTTCTCATTCGGTGCAATGCTTTAGGTAAAGAGAGCGAAGAACAAACTCTCTCTAGATTCAGAGTTGGACTACGAGCCAACCTAAGAAATGAGCTAATCCATTGAAATGTTGACTCCTTGGCAGCTGCTTATGCCCTTGTCCACGATATGGATTCCCTTAAAGCAAGTTTTCACTACAAGTCCAGCAATTCAAGAGATCATTCCTCTAGAATGACTTCCACTGATCCATCTATATCGAAGTCCTCTTCTCAGTATTCCAACATGTCTCACCCAAATAAGCCTACTTCAAATTCCTATCTACCTAGAAATGACGACAAGGGTAAGAACACTGAAACAGACTACTCTAAGATTGATCATCTCACTAAGTTTCATAAATGCAAGGGATACGACCATATTGCTAGCAACTGTCCCAGCCCCAGTAGGATCAACATTGTAGAAGGTACTGCTATCATTATTGATGATTCCGACAATGAGTTTTCCTATGAACCTAATAAAAGTGATGACTTCGGCGAAGAAGAGGATGACCAATATCTCAACTGTATTCGGTCGATCCAATCACCTCCTTTGAATATAGTCAGATGTGTATTGTCCCAATCAAAAGAAGAAGATGATTGGCTGTGCAATGCTATATTTCACACCATTATGACAATTGATATGGCTAAAAATGGGGTTAAATCGGGACCGTCCAGATCGAGCACGAATCTTGAAGCACAGGGGTAAAAAGGTAATTTCACATATAGATGGATCCAAAACGAGTATTGGGCCTCCTTCTCACAGAACCAACCACCCGCGAATGGATCCACTTTAACTGGGCACGGGTCCCGACCCGATACGAACCCAGTTCATCAAGAGGAGAATCAGGGACCTTGATTTGACTAAATCAATTCAACAGGCCTGATTAGCTCCCACCGGGAATCAGGGGCCAATTTCCCAAAACAGAATAGGAGGATTTCTCTCCTGGCTGTTACGCAGGAAATTCGGCCCCCTAACCGCTCCGCTGGCGACTATAAATATCACCCCTCTACCACCATGACCAGGTTAATCACTTTTTCACCACTTAAGCTCTTTCTTAATCTTTTTCTAATTACTGACAAGAGCGTCGGAGGGTGCGTCGCCGGAATCAACCCCGGTGTCTCGCACTTCCTTGCAGGTCGCGGCGGGAGCAAGAAGGCTGAGTCAACTGTTCAGGTTTTTCTCGGACTCACAAATTCTATTTGTTTACGCCCACACCGAAATCAGCGGTAACATATTGGCGCCGTCTGTGGGAAAACCACACGAACAGCCTCAGTCCATTCTCCGTCGTCCTCTGCAGTCATGCCTCCGAAGAAGGTCAGATCCAGAGGGTCGAACCGTGTGGGCAACCTCGCCGACCCGGCGAATGAAGTCCCAGTCAATCCTATTCCTCAGTCCGACCTCCCTCTGCCGACCCAGCAGGTCCCACCTCCTCCTCCCAAGCAGCAGCCCAACAATGGTCCGTTCGGTCATAACGGTCGGAAGGAGAAGCAGCCCCTCAATCCGGGCCATGTCTCGGTCCATAATGGGTCCTCGGACTCGATGGCTTCTCATCACCCCGACCTCCGCATCACACTTCTGAACCGCCAGAAGGACGACGACCTCCGCACCCATCTTGACGAGAGGCGGGCCCGAGAGGGAGCCTCCCGCGAGCGTCAGGGTGAGCGGTCCCCACGTCGCCGAGACGGCAGAAGGTCCCCGGACCGCAGAGGCCGAGCGGCGTCCCCCGAGCGCCGAAGGAGGAGGTCCCATTCCCCCGGGGATCGACGTCATCCGAGGGACCGAGAAGTGCCTATCAGTCGGGCCGAATTCCTCCAATTTCAGGAGACCGTTCTACAGGCCCTCAACCTTCGGCAGAACGTCCAGAATGCTCAGAGGGCTCCGACGCCCCCGAGGGACCCCAGTCCTCGCCGCCGAACCTGAAGTCCTTCCCCGGCTTCCAGCCGCCAGCAGCAGCAACAGAGCCCTCGCCGGTCCCAGGACTACCGGCGCCGCAGTCCACGCTCCTCTTCCTATGAAGAGGGGTCCGGGGGGTCATACGATTACCAGCGGAGGGACGACGCCCTCATCCGCCGTCTCCATGAGGTGGAAAGGCGTATCGGCCGCATGGACAGGAAGGAAGAGTCCCGAGCAGGAACCTTCCGTCCCAGCCGACCCCCCTTCTTTCGGTCGATCATGGAGGCCCATATACCGAGGAGTTTCAAACCGCCACAGTTTGAAACATACTCAGGGGAATCCGACCCGGTCGATCACGTCGAAAGCTTCAAGACCCTGATGCTGATCCACCAAGCTTCCGACGCGGTGCTCTGCAGGACCTTCCCTGCCACCCTCAGGGGGTCGGCTCGGGAATGGTATTCCAGGCTTGCCCCCTCATCCATCTTCTCATTCGAGCAGTTCGAGATGCTGTTCATAACTCACTTCGTGAGTAGCCGGCGAGCCGAGAAGACAAGTCTTTCCCTACTGAACCTGCGGCAGGAAAGGGAAGAGAAGCTACGGGACTATGTGAAGAGATTCACCGCAGAGGTCAGGTCTATCGCCTCCTTAGACCAGTCCGTGGCCACCGTGGCGTTCCAGTCGAACGTCCTTAACGCCAACCTCCGATCATCCCTGGCCAAGAAGCCCCCGCATGACTTCGCCGACCTACTCCTGAGGTGTGAGAAGTACATCCGAGCAGAGGAGGCAGAAGCCCTTCCGAGCTTCGGAGGGCAATCCGCAGGGTCGAAGAGGAAGGCGACGGGGGAAGAGGGGTCCAAGAAAGCTCAGAAGGATATTGGCGGTCAGCGCCGCCCTCCCCCCAGGTTCGAGAAGTTCACTCCCCTCACCACTAATGTCTCTACTATCCTAATGGAGGTGGAGAAGGAGGGAGTCATCCCCCCGGCTCCGAGGATGCACACCCCAGCGAAGAGGAGGAACAAAGATAAGTGGTGTCGTTACCACCGAGACCACGGCCACGACACGAATGACTGCCGGGCTCTGAGAGTTGAGATTGAAGCCCTCATTCGGAGGGGGCAGTTGGCCAAATTCGTGAAGGCTAACGATCGGACAGATCGCAACTCTCCTCTGCCTCGGGGGGCTAACAAGCGCTCCGAGCGGCGCGAGGAGACACCCGAGTTCGAGGAGGAACGGGTTCTGCACCTTATCCACGGAGGCCCCATGGGGGGCTCCTCTAATTCCTCCCAGAAGGCCTTCGTCCGAGAGGTCAACTCGGTCCACAGTGCCCCTCCCCCGAAAGGTCTCGGCGTCCCTGTGTTTTTCTCCGATGCCGACCTCGAAGGGGTCCGAACCCCATACTGCGATGCCCTCGTCATCGACCTCCGCATGGCCAACTTCAAGGTGCAGAGGATTTTAGTGGACAATGGGAGTTCGGTCAATATCCTCTTCCTCTCGGCCTTCCGAGGCCTGCAGCTGTCCCGGGACCGTCTCAAGCCGGCCGGTTACACACTCCACGGGTTCACGGGGGTCCCGGTAACTGTCGAAGGGGTGATAACCCTAGACGTTACTGCGGGAAGCACCCCTACTCCCGGACCGAGCCGATGGACTTCATGGTCGTCGACGTCCCGGCAGCATATAATGTTATTCTAGGCCGACCCGGCCTAGCCGCCCTGGAAGCCGTCCCCTCGGCGTACCATTTGAAAATGAAGTTCCCCACTCGGTCGGGAGTAGGGGAAGTCAGGAGAAGCCAGGAGACAGCCCGGAAGTGCTACATGACTTCCACCGGGGGACCAGTGCTCTCGCTTGAGACACTAGAAATCCCCGAGCCGAAGGCCCGCCCAACGTTCGAGCCGGCGGACGAGTTAGAAGAAGTACTCTTCTCGGACGAGGATCCGAGCCGGAAATTCCTCATCAGCAAATTCTTGCCAACCGCACTGTGTTCGGACCTGATTAAATGCATCCGGGACAACCGTGACCTGTTTGCATGGTCAGCCGCAGACATGCCCGGCATTTCCGAAGAACTGCTCGTCCATCACCTAAGCGTCGAACCGGGGTGCAAACCGGTTCAGCAGAAGAGGCGAAAGTTCGCTCCCGAGCGACAGCAGGCCATCAAGGAGGAGGTTGATAAACTTCTAAAGGCCAAGTTCATACAGGAAGTAAATTACCCCGAGTGGCTGTCGAACGTTGTGATGGTCAAGAAGTCCAATGGCTCGTGGAGGATATGCATTGACTTCACCGACCTGAACAAGGCGTGTCCGAAGGATCCCTTCCCGCTCCCGAACATCGACACCCTTATCGACGCCACCTCGGGCCATGAGCTCCTCAGCTTCATGGATGCCTTCTCGGGGTACAATCAAATCCGAATGTTCCCTCCGGACATTCCGAAGACCTCCTTCGTCACCGACCAAGGCCTCTACTGCTACCGGGTAATGCCGTTCGGCTTGAAGAACGCAGGCGCCACCTACCAGCGCCTCGTCAACAAGGTCTTCCAGAGCCAGATCGGCCGAAACATGGAGGTGTACGTTGATGACATGCTCGTCAAGAGCATCCACGGCACCGATCATGTAGCCGACCTCCAGGAGGCCTTCGGCGTGTTGAGGAAGCACAGCATGCGGCTGAACCCGAACAAGTGTGCGTTCGGGGTCTCCTCGGGAAAATTCCTTAGCTTCATGGTAAGCCAGCGAGGAATCGAAGCTAACCCCGAGAAGATTAAGGCCATATTAGACATGGCCCCGCCTCGGAACATCAAGGAGGTGCAGAAGCTCACCGGTCGGCTCGCAGCTATCGGTCGGTTCCTCTCGAAGTCGGGGGAAAAGTGCCTCCCCTTCTTCAAAGCACTCAGGGGAGCTAAGGGTTTTGAATGGGGCCAACCACAACAGGAATCATTCGACCAGTTGAAGGCGTGCTTGATGAACCCCCTCTACTCAACAAACCTGTCCCGGGCGAGACCCTCTTCGTCTATTTGGCTGCTTCCGAGCAGACCCTGAGCGCTGTCTTAGTGAGAGAGGAGGACCGAACCCAAAGGCCTATCTACTACGTGAGCAAGGTCCTCCGGGACGCCGAGCTCCGTTATCCGAAGATAGAGAAGATGGCCTACTCACTAGTCACAGCGGCGAGGAAGCTTCGGCCATACTTCCAGTCCCACTCCATCGTCGTCCCCACCGACCAACCTCTAAAGCAGGTCCTCTACAAGCCCGAGACCTCGGGTCGGCTAATGAAGTGGTCCATAGAGCTGAGTCAGCATGACATCTCTTATCAGCCTCGGACGGCAATTAAGGCGCAGGCCCTCGCCGATTTCATCGTGGAGTCCACTATCCCTGAGGTCGGCCACGTCCCGAAAGGACCCCCCGTCTGGACAGTCTTTGTGGACGGATCGTCCTGTAACGAAGGAAGTGTCACCGGCATCATACTGAACGGCCCTGACAACTTCGTCCTCCAGTACGCAATCCGCATGAACTTCAAGGCCTCGAACAACGAGGCGGAGTACGAAGCACTCATCGCCGGGCTTGGACTCGCCCGAAGTGCTGGAGCCCAGCGCCTCCAGATTCACAGTGATTCCCAGCTAGTCGTGAACCAGGTCTCGGGCGAATATGAGGCCCGAGACAAGCGAATGGCGAAGTACCTCGCCAAGGTCCGGGACCTCCTGAGCCGGTTCGAAGAGGCCACCATCGAACGAGTCCCTCGGGAAGAAAACTCATAGGCCGATGCCCTCTCCAAATTGGCTTCGTCCTCACTTCAAGGTCTCGAACAGACCGTGCTGATCGAAGTCCTGTCTAAGCCGAGCATCAAAGATGAGACGCCCGCCTCGGCGGAGTCGTTGCCAGTCATGCTACAAGACGATTGGATGAAGCCATTGATAGAATTCTTAAGGGATGGAGTCCTGCCCTCGGATCCCAAAGAGGCTCGCCGAGTCAGGACCCGGGCCGAGCGGTTTGTCCTGATCGAGGGTATCCTATACAAACGCTCTTTCTCTGAGATAGACGGCCGACCGTACCTAAGGTGCCTCTCTCCGGATCAGGCCGAATATGCCCTGCAAGAGCTCCACGAAGGCATCGGAGGGGCGCACTCAGGATTTAGGTCCTTGGCCCGAAAAGCTTTGAATTATGGGTATTTCTGGCCGACCCTCCTTCGAGATGCCGAGCGACACGTTCGGCAATGCAGTTCCTGTCAGAGACACTCTAGCATCCGACGCCTCCCTCAGGCCAACCTCGCCTCCCTATCAAGTCCCATCCCCTTCGCAATGTGGAGCATGGACTTACTAGGGCCCTTCCCTCCAGCTCCGGGTCAGTTCAGGTTCTTGGTCGTAACCATTGACTACTTCTCGAAGTGGGTCGAGGCCGAGCCCCTCGCCACTATAACCGAGAACAAAGTGGTACAGTTCTTCTGGAAGAGCATCATATGCAGGTTCGGAGTCCCCCGTGTCCTCGTAACGGACAACGGGACTCAGTTCACAGGTGCAGCGTTCCGAGCTCTATGCGACGACCTGGCCATTCAGCAGCGCTTCTCGTCCGTCTCCCATCCTCAGTCGAACGGACAGGCAGAAAATGCCAACCGGCAGATCATCGCAGGTATCAAGAAAAGGCTCGACAAAAGTTCCAAGGGCTTATGGGTCGACCAACTCCCCAACGTCCTATGGAACTACCGCACGAGCAAACGGACCCCCACAGGCGAGTCCCCCTTCAACCTCACCTATGGGTCCGAGGCCGTGATACCTCTTGAGGTCGGAATACCTTTTCCTCGGCTCACAGCCTATGACGAAGCACAGAATACCAGAGACCTCAGAGCAGAATTGGACTTGATAGACGAGCTGAGGGAAAGGGCATCGATTCGGCAGCAGATCTACCGAAGAAGAGTTGAATTGGCATACAACAGGAAGGTCCGGCCCGCCAACCTTAAACAAGGAGATTTGGTCTTGAGAAAGCTAGCTATATCCCTTCCCAGTCAGAAGAACAAGCTAGCCCCGAACTGGGAAGGGCCGTACAGGATCACGAAAGTTGTTCGGCCAGGAACATATCACCTTGAAGACCTGGAGGGCAGAGAGCTTCCGAGGACCTGGAATGCCGACCACCTCCTGAAATACCAAGAAAGCGCTCCGGCGCCGCTCTAAGTAACATGGAGTATCGAGCCATTCCAGTCCTCCGACTTGTAACCCATTTTTCACAAATTGTACCATGTAAAGCGGTTCGCCGTCAAATATCAATAAAGAAAGCTCTATTATGTTTGTGAATTCGCATGTTTTTCTCCCCTCTTATCAACTGCTTTTTATATTGTTATTTCAACCAAAATGGTTCGGAGTCCACGTTCGGCTCGGCCTCATCCCCTCGGATCGTCTCCGGACGGACCAGAGGTAGACCGCCGTCCCGAACTGCTCCCACAACCGTTGAACTACACCAATGGTTCGGAGTCCAACACTCGGCTCGACTTTGCCTCCTCGGCTCGTCTCCGGACGAACCAGGGGTAGATTGCCGTTCGGAATTGCTCCCACAACCGTTGAACTACACCGATGGTTCGGAGTCCAACACTCGGCTCGACTTTACTTCTGCGGCTCGTCTTCGGACGAACCCGGAGTGAATCGCCGTTCGGAATTGCTCCCACAGCCGTTGATTTACACCGATGGTTCCGGAGTCCAACACTTGGTGCAAATCTTCTCCCCAGTCTTGCTTCACAGCAAACTGGGAGGGGATCGCCATTCGGAATTTCTCCCACAGCTGTTGAACTACACCGATGGTTTCGGAGTCCAACACTCGGCTCGACTTTACTTCTGCGGCTCGTCTCCGGATGAACCCGGAGTGAATCGCCGTTCGGAATTGCTCCCACAGCTGTCGAACGCTCGCTACGACCGGCGAGTCCTATTAGGGAAAGGAGCTCGGAGAGGTTTAACTCTACAAAGGATGCCCAAGAAAAAGGTTCGAACCCGGCCGCCTCCGGTCGGATACCGAGCAAGTGCCTTCCCGAGCTTGTAAACGGAGAAAACACACTTTCTCCTCAACTTTCGTGCACGATCTCGATCAGACGGCTCAGATCTTGCCACCTGCGCTAAGCGACAAGATAACGTTTTCTTGGGAACTGAGCCGCCTCGAGATTCGCGCCTACGTTCGACGGCTCAGATCTTGCCACCTGTTCTAAACGACAAAATAGCACTTTTTTGGAGGCAGAGCCGCCTAGGAATTCGTACCGTACGTTGTCAGAGTTGCTAAACGACAAAATGCTGTACTCGTTGGAACCCGTTCGGTTCAACACTCTCGCCGAAGTAAATAACACGCTCGGCTCAAAGACCTCGGCACGACCGACATAGTTATAAACAAGGCAAATACGCAGAGCAATGAAACAGATATTTTATTAAGCAATCAGGCCTCAATACAAAACACATGGTTACAAAGTGTTTGGAAACAAAATACACGACGCCGACCCACTACACAGCCCTGAGATAGAAAAATCTTCACTAGACTGTTCGTCCCCCTCGGATGGTAGCTCCCCTGGATCTTTCCGGAGCTTCGCCACCACAGTCTGCAAATGTCGAATCTCCGAAAGCAAATCATCCCGCTCGGCTATAATCTTCGACTGGTTGTGCCGAATACACTTGACCCGAAGAGCGTTGCTGAATGCGGTTTGCGAGTCCTCGTCCCCTTCTGCATGGTTCAGCTCGGTAATCCTGTTCTCCAGACGCTGGATCTCGGCTTCCCGAAGGCCGAGGACGGACAAAAGGTGAGCCCGCTCACCCTCAGCTCGGCGTAACTCCACCTCGACGCTCCTAGGACTCGGAGCCGCCGTCCCAGAAGAGGCTTCGAATTCAGAGTCATCATCCGAGCCGTACAGATCAGCATATGAATCGGACGCCTCGAGCTGAAAAAAGGGGAAAACAAATAACAACGTTTTAATGCACTGCCGGAGTCTGACACTTGGAAATTTTCTGAAAAAACTTTCAGATTTGCATTCATATATACATATGGTGGTTTCGCATACATCAGGACCGACTCCACTACAACATTTTACAATAAGTCAGAAGGGATGAAAAACGACGGGATCAGGGCCTCTTCGGAAGGGGAATGCTTCGGTTTAGGGAAACGCGAGGACGACGAGGCCTGCCCTCCGAGCTCGACCCTAAACCAACGAAGCGCGAACCCCCTTCGCTGCTGGCTCTAACTGCGACGCCGACCGAGGCACCGCTCGACGAGACAGCCGCGCTGCTCTGAGCATCGGCCGGACTCCGCCTGGTCATAGGCGAGCGCATCGCAAGTTTGTAAAACGTAATCCCCCTCTCGCTCTCCTCGCGAGTGCACGACGTGCTGCAAACATTAGCTCTCTCCGGCACGGGCTTGAGCGACGCGATCTCCTCCTCCAGTTCGATAATTCTATCCCTCAAGACGTCGTCCTTCGCCAACTTCTTCAGTCGAGGGGCCCTCAACGAGCCCGAGGCGTTGGCACTATCGGTCGCAAGCCGTCGGTAATGGGTGACCTCGATCCCCCTATCTATCGTGATCCTTCTGAGCCTGTCGACTTCGGCCGATAGCCTCTTGCGCTCGGTTGACACTTTCTCCAGTTCGGAAGTCAGCTTCTCTCCCTCCGCCGAACGTTCTTTCTCCGCTAACTCCAAGTATTGGACCTCAGCCAAAAGGTCGTCATTCTTCTGCTCGGCGGTAGTGAGCTATTTACGGAGACTCTCGACTTCGCCTTCGGGACAAGGAGCTGGGGGGTGCTTCCGCAGTTGCCACAACTCGCGACAGTACCTCCGCAGAGCTGCCTTCGTCTCCTCCAGCCTGCCGAGCAGGAGAAATCGATTATACCGGCTCTGAAAGAGCTCGCCCTTCGTTTTCACCAGCTCCTTCCGCAGGTATACAACCTCCGTAATTGGACCGAACTTCACCTGAAAAGTGGAGATAAATCCGATGGGACATCTACAACTAGTCACACACAAATCCGAGGCTCGACACTTGGACAAATTTTGGCCAAACAAAACATTTTTCATTCAAGTTCAAAGAGAAAGTTCTACAACAGCGGTGGCCAGTCCGCAGTTAGGCTTACAAAAAAAGACAAAAAAGAAAAAAGATAACCGAGTCAGGGGTCGACCTTTTTGTCATTCGGGTCCGTCGACCCCCCGGCCTTGTCCTCGCCATCGCCCTCGCCTCCGCCTTCGCTCTTGCTCTCCTCCTCGGAGTCGTCCTCCTCCTCGTCCTCGGCCTCGGCCTCCCATGGGTCTCCGACGGGTTCCGTCTCCCCCTCAGGATCAAGCAACCCCTCGGGGACACCCCTCCTCCCCTTCCACGGGGTCGTAAAAGTTGTAGGAGGATGTGTCGAAGCCCGGGTTCTTGGCGGCTACATGTTGCAAGGCTCGGCCATAGGCATCCACCATGTTTTGGAGCATGTGCTGCGCGGCCTCCTCCTGCACGGCCTTCTTCACCTTCTTCACCTTCGTGAGGTGTTTGGCCTTGATCTTCTCGGCCCTCTTCCGAGCCTTTTCCGCTTCCGACCGAGCCTTGGAAAGCTCCTCCTTCAGCTCGGCTGCCTCCTTCACCGACTCCTCGAGCTTGGCCGCCGTATCCTTCAGCTCGGCCGCCTCCTTCTCCGAGGCCTCAAGCTTGGCCGCCGTGTCCTTCGATAGCTGAATGGCGTCGGCCAGCTGCCTCTCCAACCCCCCCACTTCGGCAGCCCTCTTCGTCGAGAGAAGCAGCTCGGCATCAAGCTGCTGCGCGATCTTGACGCGCTCCGCCCTCTCCTGCTCCTTCTCCTGCTCCTTGCTCGCCAACTCCTCGACCAGGAAGTTGAAGTGGCAGAGAGTCTGAAAGAAAACAACACGTTAAAATCCGAACCCAATAACTTAGAAAAATTCTAAGGAAGAAATTTGGATGAAGGAGAGCTCGGCCCACTTACCGACATAGTATTCCGAGCAATCTGCATCACAGCGTCCCCTGCCATCCCTGCCTTCAGGGTCGCTCGATCCTTCGGGGTCGGCAGATGCCTCACCGCCTCCATGCAGATGTTCCCGTCGCCCAAGAAGCCGTCGACGTTCATCACCTGCCAGTTGGGGACGAAGATCTGCTTATGACGCTCGGTCAAGATCTTCTCCGCATCGGCAGTGAGGGGCGGAACGGGGAGAGACAATGCCTCCTTCGCACCGAACACACCGCTCGACGAGCCGGGAGCATCTCCCTTCGAGATCGGTGTCGGAACATCCGAGGTCGGAGGGTCGAGAACCGGCGCATCCGAGGTCGGAGGGTCGAGGACCATGACTTCCCCCTCCGCGAGGACCATGACCTTTAGCTGGTCGACAACCTTCGCCACCGAGGGCTTCTTCGAGGCTCGGCTGTCCTGAGCCCCTGCCGCCGGCCTCTTCTTCTTCTCCTGCTCCGACCTGCCCTTCGCCACCAGAGCCTTGTAATCAAGCTTCATCGTCTCTGCAAAAGCCGAATGAAAAAACTTAGAAAAATTTTCATGAACTTTAAACAAAGAGTATAAATACCAGAAGCATACGAGGGTCGATTGGACTGAGACCCCCACGGAACAGATGCTCCTCCGTGATATCTTTCCAGCTTAGCACAGGCAGGGCGAGGAGCTTCTTCTGGACCTCCGCCTCCTCATCACTCAGCGGCGCCTCTCTCTTGGTCCGCTTGGGCAGACCTTCCTTCGCCCAAACCGTCGGTATCACCCATGGCGTCAGGGCTCGGACGAGGAAGTACTTCTCCTTCCAATGTTTGATCGAGTCCGGGTTCTCGATCAACTTAACTCTCGTCCGAGGAGAAAGGAAAAACCTCTGCTCGTCCCGCCTCGGCTGGCAAGGTCGGAAGAGACTCCGAAAGAGGAACATAGTCGGCTTGGCGCCGACCTCTTGGCATCGGAGGACGAACGCCACGATGTGCCTCCATGTGTTCGGCATCAGTTGGGCGGGACTCAAACCGTACCAGACCAGGACTTCAACCACGAACGGGTGGAGGGGAAAGCGGAGTCCGGCAATAAGGGAGTCGACCGGAAAGACGCACACGTCCGACGAGGACTTTGTGTTGGCTCGGAATCCCGGCCCAGGGAGGAGCAGTACATACTCGAGCGGGATCCGGAAACCCTCTCGGATCAGACGAAAATCGGTCTCGGTAAGAGTCGAGATCCTATGGTCCACCTCGGACAGCTCCCTAGGCTCGTTCTCCTCCACCAGCTTAGCCGTACCTTGGGTGACTCTCTCCAAGGTATCCTCGGCGTAATCCCGGACGCCTCCCACGCTCGACAGGGCGATAGGCTGCCGACCGAACGCCCCCGCTCTCTTCGGTGTTTCCACTATCGTGACCACGCCTTTACCCTTTCGGGACTCCGCCACGACTTCCTCGGGTAGCTCGGCCACTTCGCCCTCTTTGTCCGGACGAACGACGTCCTGCTCACTCGGCTCAACAACTCCCTTCCCTCTATCCCCTCGGCCAACGGCTTGCTCCGAGGCGGGGGTCTCATCCGAAATCTTAACCATTTTTCCTAAAAGAGAAGGGAAAAAGACTGACCTTGAAGTGACAGGTGCGGTCGGAAAGTTCGCCGGAAACAAGGAACGCTACCGCGACAGCTAGCAACGCCACCAGAGAACTAAAAACTTCGAAGCAAAGTAAAAACTGAAGAGAGAGAGTAAAAGTGAAAAGTGAGACTTGGTCTAGGGGGGGGGTGAAGATTTATAGTAAAAATAGAACGTCCCTTGGACTTCCAAACGAAAGTTTGCGACTTTTGGGCTGCTCTCGAAACGTCGCGAAGGCCCATCACCACTGTCTCCTTCACCAAGTCAACTAGCTCGGCTCCAGGGGATCTGAATCTGAACCACAAGCAAACCGAACTTGTCTGCAACAGGGTCCGGTCGGAATCCGAGCAAGTGCCTTCCCGCGCTCGCAAATGGGGAAAACTCACTTTCTCCTCAAGAATCGCGCATGATCTCGATCAGACGGCCCAGATCTCGCCGAGAACGCTAGACGACAAGATAGTGTTTTCTTGAGAAATGTGCCCGTCTTAAGATGCGCGCCACCATCCAACGGCTCGAATTGCACCACGCCGCTCGGACTCCTGAACCCTCGGACATCCCACCTGTGTCTAGAGGAACCATGAAAAATTTTGATTCAAAGTTTTAAGGCACCGCCCTCGGCGAGCACCCCCCAGGTCCCGCGTTCGGTCGATATTCGACCGACCCACGGGTCCCGGTCAAAAACAGATCGGCACTCCCCCCATCTCTAACTCCCCCGGGTTGACATCCATTGGAAGGCATCAGCCCGGAAGGAAGACAGAGATGGGAGGGGGCCCATCAACCCTCAGAGATCTAGAGAAGCGCACCATTCCGAGCTAGTTGTTTGCAACTGGAAGGCTCGGCCTGGCAGAGGACTCTGGCAACCGCGCCTTCACAGTTGCTAACAACGAGCTCAGATGGTCCGGAAAAATCATGGTAATGGAACGACCGCTCGTCCTTCCGAACAAGCTCACCCCTCAGATTCGGACATGGATGATCACCTCTCCCACCACGATCTCTGCCGACCCCGACACCCGCTGCGGAGCAAACAGGGAAGGCAGAAGATCTTGGTGGAAGAACGACCACCCGTCCTTCCGAAGTAGCCCACACTCCGGGTCCGGACTATGGTCGTCGCCACTACTGCCTTATTCCCTCCCACTCCTGACATCCCCTTCGGAGCAGTGAGGAACGGGAAAAGAAAAAGACAACAGGGCGACCACCCGTCCTTCTGAAGTAACTCATCTCTCGGGTCCGGACTACGGTCGTCACCACTACTGCCTCGTTCCCCCCCGCTCCTAACATCCACTTTGGGGCCGTCAGGAACAGAGGGAAAACCAGGCAGAAGAGCAACCACCCCTCCGAGCCTCAAAAGAGAAGCTACCTAAGGCAGACACCACCGAGGTCTAAAACTCAACATTGCTGCGACTGAAATGACAAAGGGAGTGGAGTACTTATAGCCTGCCTCCAAGAATCAGCCATTATGACCCTCGGAAGTTGAAACGTCGCGTATTAATTAAGGGAGTTATCCTTAATGACCTTGAGAAGGCGGAACGCCGTGCAAGTCCCGAAGCACCATTAATACCCTTGGGAACAGAGTCATCTCGGATTGCCAAAACCACAGGCCCTCGGTCGGCCACCGAGCAAGTGCCTTCCCGAGCCTACAAACGGAGAAAGCTCACTTTCTCCTCAACTTTCGCATCGGATCTCAATCAGACGGCCCAGATCTCTCCGAAGACACTAAACGACAAGATAGTGTTTTCTTGGGAGCTGTGCCCGTCTCGAGATGCGTACCAACATCCAACAGCTCAGATAGCACCACGTCGCCCGGACTGCCGAAGCCACAGGGCTCCGGTCGGCCACCGAGCAAGTGCCTTCCCGAGTGTGTAAACGGGGAAAACGCACTTTCTCCTCAATTTTCGCATCGGATCTCAATCAGACGGCCCAGATCTCTCCGAAGACACTAAACGACAAGATAGTGTTTTCTTGGGAGCTGTGCCCGTCCCGAGATGCGTGCCAACATCCAACAGCTCAGATAGCACCACGTCGCTCGGACGACCGAGGCCACACATCCTCGGTCGGCTTCCGAGCAAGTGCCTTCCCGAGCTGGTAAATGGAGAAAAAAGACACCGAGCTACTTAGACCGTTGGATCTCTCAGAAATTCGCGCTCCCAATGATGAACGGCCCAGATTGCGCCACGTGCGCTAAAAGACAAGATAGCGTTTTCTTGGGAACCGCGCCGGTCTCGAGATGCGCACCAACATCCGACAGCTCAGATAGCGCCACGTCGCTCGGCCTGCCGAACCCACCTACCTCCGGTCGGCAGCCGAGCAAGCGCCTTTCCGAGCTCGTAAACGGAGAAAAACGCTGCCGAGCGGTAACAGCCGTCAGATCTTTCCGAAATTCGTGATCGTCCATGATCAACGGCTCAGATCGAGCCACGTCATCAATTGGTATTTAAATCGTTTTTTTATTTATTTAAATTGTTTTATTTATTTAAAAATTATGAAAAAATTGCTAAAAATTCGGGAAAATTAACTAAAAATTCTGGAAAATAATTGAAAATTTGGGGGCACATTTTCGAACCCCTGAACGAACAATTAGTGCCTAGAATGTACTGTTAAAGGCCCCCGAACGATTAGTGAACACGTCGCAAAATTAAATAAATAGTCCGAAAAAATAGATAAAAACCCTCAGATACCCGATGTGACCAGAGAACAGCAAGCGGCGTCAAAAAATTACCTCACTACCCCCTTTCTAGATTCAAGATCCCGCATTTGGACTCCGATACAACTCCACCAGCCACTAAAACAGTTAGACTACTCCTCAAAGTCTGATCGCACTCAGTCTTTAGGAGTGGGGGGCTCGTGATATGGCTAAAAATGGGGTTAAATCGGGACCGTCCAGATCGAGCACGAATCTTGAAGCACAGGGGTAAAAAGGTAATTTCACATACAAATGGATCCAAAATGAGTATTGGGCCTCCTTCTCACAGAACCAACCACCCACGAATGGATCCACTTTAACTGGGCACGGGTCCCGACCCGATACGAACCCAGTTCATCAAGAGGAGAATCAGGGACCTTGATTTGACTAAATCAATTCAACAGGCCTGATTAGCTCCCACCGGGAATCAGGGGCAATTTCCCAAAACAGAATAGGAGGATTTCTCTCCTGGCTGTTACGCAGGAAATCCGGCCCCCTAACCGCTCCGCTGGCGACTATAAATATCACCCCTCTACCACCATGACCAGGTTAATCACTTTTTCACCACTTAAGCTCTTTCTTAATCTTTTTCTGATTACTGACAAGAGCGTTGGAGGGTGCATCGCCGGAATCAACCCCGGTGTCTCGCACTTCCTTGCAGGTCGCGGCGGGAGCAAGAAGGCTGAGTCAACTGTTCAGGTTTTTTTCGGACTCACAAATTCTATCTGTTTACCCCCACACCGAAATCAGCGGTAACAACAATATGTGGCAAAAACTGTAAGGTGATTGTTGATAGTGGAAGCAGCATCAATGCTATCTCTTCAGCAGTTTAGCCAAGACCTGGCTTAAAGCTGAACCCCATCCACACCATACAAAATATCTTAGATTGATTTGATAGCCCTCCAAGTAACACAATATTGTTTGGACCTTGTAGATTTCAAAGCCTGCAAGAAACAAATTTGGTGTGATGGCTCAAAATGGATGTAGGTCAGGTAATTTTAGGGAGACCATGTTATATAACCATGATGTGACTATATATGGTCGATTCAACAAATGCGTGTCCAGTACGACAGATTAAACATAAAGCTCATACCCATAAAACCACAAACTAATCCGTTTGTGAAAACACCAACTCTCTCGAGAAATGGCAAGGAAGTAGCGTATATAGGTGAAAAGGAACTCAAGAAAGAAATTGAAAAAGAGACAACCGCTCTTCTACTCACGACGAGGGAAGCCCCTAAAAAGCTTGAGTCACCCATTCCTCCCCAAGTCACTCATGTCCTTCAGGAATTTGCATATGTGTTTTCTGTTGACCTCCCCAACCAGTTAACCGCCATTGCGTGACATCCAACACGCTATAGATCTGGTTCCAGAAGCAAGTCTTCATAACTTACCACACTATCGGATGAATTCGACAGAACATGCTGAGTTGAGAAGGCGAGTTGACGAGTTATTGGCAAAGGACTTCATTAGAGAAAGCGTAAATCCTTGTGCAATCCTTGCTCTATTGATGCCAAAGAAAGATGGAACCTGGCATATGTGTGTGGATAGTCGTGCCATAAATAAAATCATGGTGAAGTACCATTTTCCTATTCTTCGTTTGAATGATATGTTTTACATGATGTCTTGTGCCACAATATTTTCCAAGATTAACCTTAAAAGTGGCTACCACCAAATACGTGTTCATCCTGGCAATGAATGGAAGACCGCCTTCAAGATGAAGGATAACATGTATGAATTGATGGTCATGCTGTTTAGAATGACGAATGCCCCGAACACGTTTATGAAAATTATGACACAAGTACTCCGTCCTTTTATAGAAAAGTTTCTTGTGGTGTACTTTGATGATATTTTCATTTACAACCGATCCGTTGAGCAACATCTTGACCACTTGAGACAGGTCTGTGATGTTTTGAGAGAGGAATAACTTTATGCTAGTCCTTCCAAATGTGCATTCCTCTCAAATCAAACAATCTTTCGGGGATTTATTGTCTCCGCTAGAGGAGTATCTGCTGACCCAGAAAAGATAAGGGCTATTATTGAGTGGTCTAAACCCCACAACATTCGCGATGTGCGGAGCTTTCATGGTCTTGCCACCTTCTATCATCAGTTTGTGCAAGGATTGAGCACAATCATGGCTCCGATAACTGACTGTTTGAAGAAAGGTGGGTTCGTTTGGTCGAAAGCAGCCACGAAAACCTTCGAAGAGATCAAGAAAAGAATGACTCAGACACCTGTCATGAGGTTACTTAATTTTACTAAAGTCTTCGAAGTAACGTGCGATACTTCGGATATTGGTATAGGTGGAGTCCTAGTCAAGAGAGTCACCATGTTGCCTATTTCAGTGAGAAGGTGGATGAGGCAAAACAAAAATACTCCACTTATGACAAGCAATTATATGCGATAATTTAGTCACTTCGCTATTGGCGAGATTACCTCCTGCCGCAAGAATTCATCATCTTTTCAGACCATGAAGCCTTATGATTCCTCAATTCCCAATAAAAGCTGAATCCGAGACATGCCCGAAGGGTAGAGTTTCTACAAAAATATTTGTATACCAATAGACATAAGAAAGAGGTTGATAATAAGGCTGTGAATGCGCTAAGTCGTTGTTACATGATCTTATCCACACTGCGTACCGAGATTATTAGTTTTGAGAGATTAAAAGATGAGTATGCCTCCTGCCCAGATTTTCACGAGATCTACACATCTTTGAAGGATGCCATCATCAAGTGATAGATGGTTATTTCCTGAAAGATGATTATCACTTCTATCGCTCCAAACTGTGCATTCCTAGTACATTACAAGAGTATCTTGTTTGGGAATTGCACGTTGGTGACCTTGCTAGACACTTTGGGCATAGTAAGACCATTGATGTTCTGGAATATAGGTTTTACTGGCCTAAACTTAAAAGGGACGTTACGATACTTGTTAATAGGTGTCATACTTGTCAACTTACCAAACAACAAAAATAAAACACAGGCCTGTATACTCCCTTACCTGTTCCTAGTCGCCTTTGGGAAGATGTCAGCATGGATATCGTGTTAAGCTTACCGAAAACACGAAAAAAACACAATTATGTTCTTGTCGTCGTGGACCATTTTTTGAAAATGGCCCACTTCCGCTTGTGTTTGAAAACTTTCGATGCATCTCGTGTAGCTCAAATCTTTTTCAATAATATTGTGAAGCTACATAAACTGTCAAAAGCAATTGTGTCCGATAGGAATATGAAATTCACGAGTTACTTTTGGAAGACCTTATGGCACAAGATGGGCACGAAATTGAAATTCTCAGTAGCCTGATGGATAAACTAAGGTTGTCAATCAGAGTCTTGACAATCTCTTGTGTACTCTTATGGGAGAAAACATAGGAACTCGGGATTTAAAATTAATTGTTGCTGAATTTTCCTATAACACATCAAAGAATAGAACTACCAGTATAAGTCCACATGAAGTTGTGCATGGTTATCAACCTAGGAAACCAATAGATCGTGTCCCTATGTTAGAATATCATAGAGTCTTAGAGTCTGCATCCATATTTGCATCTCGCATTCATGACTTGCATAGAAAAATTTTGTAACACCTCGTACTTAAGCGGGTGTATATATATATATATATATATATATATATATATGGGAAATGCTCCAATGAAAACGTACTGTAGCGTGAAAAATGTGAAAACAAACCTAGGCCGTTGTAACACCCCAACAACGGCCTAGGTTGTTTTCATGGGTTTTCACAACATTTGTGTTTTCAATGGAGCATTTCCTTATATATATATATATATATATATATATATATATATATATATATATATATATATATATATATATATATATATATATGTATGAGATGAGTAGTATGGTTGGTTGTTGGCCTATAGTTAGTTCTATAGTGCTTATGGATTAATGGAATTAATCAAGTGACCAATAGAAGAATTATGGGGCTATGGCAATTAAATGCACTAGATGACAAAATATATATATGGAGAAGTGGGTGCTGCATTCGTTGCTTAGGCATGGCTTAAGTTAATCCCACATCAAAAAATGAAGGGAGAAAATGAGTGTGTATATAGGATTTACCAAATGAGAAAGGTTACCTAATGGGTATGCCCTCCTTTTGATGGTGTCTGTGGTGAGCGTGGTTAGAGTTTTGTGTCCGTTCTTCGCGTGCGCGCACACGTAGCCGTGTGCGTAGCTGAGCCGGGCTCGGGGCATTATAAATTTTCAAGAAAATTAATGAAAATAACTTTAACTACAAGTTAAGAACATATACTAGAAGGAAATTTAAAACTTTTGATGTTGGTGACGAGGTGATGATTCGGATTCGTTCGGAACGGTTTCCAGCTGGATCCGTTAAGAAATTGAATGCACGTGTTGCATACCCATTTAAAATTTTATATAAAATCAATGATAATGTCTATGTCGTTGCCTCCCTGAAGATTTTGGCATAATATTTTTAATATTGAGGATCGAGTACCCTATGAAGACCCATAATTTAACCATAGAAATCCTTTTATAAACAAACCTACTTTGTAGCCCACAGGTGAGATTCCCACATTCCCCCTTTACCTGGCACTACTTACTCACCAACAGAAAAATTGGATAATATTTTAGATGATCATATAATCTATCCTAGAGATGGTGGTATTCATAGATATTTGGTGAGATAAAAGAAAAGCGGGAGTCGTTGGACACTTGGATTGATCGTGAAGTGCTCCGGCGCTTGGATACAGACCTTTTGGAGCACTATGATATGCGTGCTGGTTTTGACTCAACTGGATTGGGGTCTCTCCCACCCGGAGAGAATGATGAGGACATTGGTTCGAGAAAATTTGGACGCTTCTATCAGGGCGCGCAGGAATCGTTTAGGATGACTATTCTAATACCCTAGTCATTTATTTCAGCAATTTTAGTTATTTTGGCATATGTAGTAGTTTTTCTATTTACACCGTTTATTTTATACATTTTGGAAATTTATTTTGAGCCTATATATAGGCATTTAGACTAATGAGAAGTAATGCTTTTGATGGAAAATAAATTATTGTGTGTTGAGTTTTTGCTCTTCATTCTTCTTTTGCATGTGTGAGATCATAAGAGATTATCAGGGTTTGTGAGAAACCCTAAATTACACAACTCCCCCTGTAATACCCCATAATTTGTGAATAGTATAATAAATAAATAAATATATGGTTGGTTGTATATGTTATTGGATTGTTAAAATGGTTTGATTTGGAATTGATTGGATATAAAAATCCGGTTATGAAAGAGCAGATGTGCTGTTGTATGTTTGGATTGTATGCTGTTGTATGTTTGGGATTTTTTTAGATTGGGTATTATGGGCCTGGTTGGTTGAGAATATGTTAATTGGTTTGGATTTGGTATTAATACTCACGGTTTGAATTTGAGAATGGAATTTGGATATATATATGGTGACGTGTACGTGAGGTACACGGGATTTGTAAAGGGATTTGAGAAATATAGTCCCATATCGGGAGTTGTACAAAAATAATTTGAGTATAAATATAATTGCCTATGATCAAGAGTCACCTAATTGGTTAACCACCTTTTGAGAGGCAGCATGTGGTGGGCAGTTGTACTACATAGTATCTAATTTTTCTTCTAAAAATATTAAAATTGTCTGAGTACTGGGGCGGGGCATTACAAATGGTATCAGAGCCGACTTTTGACACCGGGTGTAGAAGAGGGCCTCAGTATGATCTGCGGTGTGAGATAGTCCCCGGAATTATCGAGGTATGAGTGAAATAGTCTCCGGAATTACCTGCGGTGTGGGACTAGTCTCCGGAATTATCGGGATCGAGGACGACGCTACATCGGCTAGAAAGACGGATCCTACACTAGATGTGTGTCCCGTACTCAGCGAGGACGCTGATTTCTAAGGTGGGGTGTATGTAACACCCCGTAATTTGTGAATAGTATAATAAATAAATATATATATGGTTGGTTGTATATGTTATTGGATTGTTAAAATGGTTTGATTTGGAATTGATTGGATATAAAATCCGGTTATGAAAGAGTAGATGTGCTGTTGTATGTTTGGATTGTATGCTGTTGTATGTTTGGGATTTGTTGAGATTGGGTATTATGGGCCCGGTTGGTTGAGAATATGTTAATTGGTTTGGATTTGGTATTAATACTCACGGTTTGAATTTGAGAATAGAATTTGGATATATATATATATGGTGACGTGTACGTGAGGTACACGGGATTTGTAAAGGGATTTGAGAAATATAGTCCCATATCGGGAGTTGTATAAAAATAATTTGAGTATAAATATAATTGCCTATGATCAAGAGTCACCTAATTGGTTAACCACCTTTTGAGAGGCAACCTGTGGTGGGCAGTTGAGTTGTACTACATAGTATCTAATTTGTCTTCTAAAAATAATAAAAAATTGTCTGAGTATTGGGGTGGGGCGTTACACCCCCCCCCCCCCCCCCCCGCGTCAACAGCCGCCATCTTCTTTCTCTTTCCTGTTTCTTCTTCTTCTCTCTTCTCTTTCCCTTCTTGAAACCCACAACCCATCGCCATCCTCTCTCTTCCTTCGCCAGCACCCGCACCCGCACCCTCTCTCTCATCACCAACCACCCCTGCCTCTCCCTTCTTGCTCCCGACGCCCCTCCCACTCCCTTCGCCGACCACCTCGCCGCGTGCCATCACACCTCTGACCACCCCTACCAACTCCTCCACCACCGAAACCTCCCTAAGCCCTAATCCCCCATCCACTTCAAATTCAAAACTCTAATCCCCAAATCCTCTTCAAATCTGAAACCCTAATTCTCACATCATGGAAAGGAGCTTTGGGGGAGTACAACATCATAGACGTTGACGATTGACATCTTCTTTCTTCATCTGTGGCAACACGTTCATCGAACCCCAGTAATTTTTTTCCATTCTCTTTTACTTATGGTATTGCATATTATCTGTAGAATATTCTCTAAATTTACTGTCGTCCACAAATATTGAGTGTATGTGCTTCTACTTGTCAATGAGAATTATTATTGATTGTTTTACATGCTAAGAACACTTAGGTATAATTATTGATAGTTATGATTGAATCTTTAATTGGGCTTGTTAAACTTATTTCATTTCTTGAAAATTTATCAAACCAATTAATAGTTTTAATTTATGGCTTAATCGGCACTACTTGTTAGTAAACTTAATCTTTTGATATTCTTGAAAAATTCTGTACTTAGGGTTAAGTTTACATGAGTTTTCTTTTTTAACACATGATCATAACATGGATGAAGATAAGGTCTTCCATTGCTTGATATATTGGTATAAAACAAGGCAAAAAAGAATATGGTCAGCTTATTGTCAAAATGCAATGTTTCTCATTGCAAATTTACTCCATATACACTTTATATCAGTTGTATCAAAGCTTGGAAATTTTCAACCTGTTCGGACTCTCGTAAAGCTTGGAAAGTTCCAACTACCTGTTCTGACTCTCATCTTGTATATACTTTTGGCTGATTATATCAGTTATATCAAAGCTTGGAAAGTTTCAACCGGTTTCTCTCATAATGGAAAGTTCCGTCTACCTGTTCTGAATAAACCAAGGTGGAAAGGGTAGATATCATGCAAATACAATGCTCATTTGCAATTTATAATATTTACTTTTCACTTATCAGGTCAAAGTTTGAAATCTTCAAATACTGGATCTCATTGACGAGGTGGAAGAAACCTCTCTCTCTCTCTCTCTCTCTCTCTCTCTCTCTATATATATATATATACTATTATAATTGACAAGGAAAAAAACATAAGATCACCCAGATACTAGTTAATTATATTGGCTTTGCCTTCGATTCACTACATACAAATTAAACGCCAGCAAGCATACGCTTGTACATTGCTACAGGAAACTCAACAAGATAATTCATATTTTTTGTACTCAAAGATGATTCATATTAGACCAGGAGAACATAGTGAATTAATTACTAACCTTGGCCTCTAATCTTCTCAACCATGGCGTCCTTGATAAGTGCTAGATTACTATAAGCAAGTAGGGCTCAGTTTGTACTTTATCTGCAACCATGATCAAAAGATTTCCCATATTTCAGAAAATCATGAATTATTCAGGAATAAATGAATACGCTTAATGATTAGTGACATATTCAGTTCACAAAATTTTCAGTGAATAATTGACAGCTGATCGCACATTATTTGTTGAAATTATAAATAATTCGCTGATTGTACTTTTCTCTTCCAAATTAAACTCAGCATAAATTGCCTTCAATCTAACATATCAATTGACATGCTGATTCTCTAGATATATGCTTCATTAGTTTCTTCCTGTTGTTAAATCATTCTTTTGTTTTTGTTTTTTTTTTTTTTTTTGAGATTTCACAAATTTCAATCTTTGATGTCTCTGAGGTCCCTTTTTAGAAATGTAGTGAAATTCTGGGTTTGCTTACATGTGCCATGTATATGTATGCGTGTTTGTGACTTTGAGTATCCATATACACATGAGTACGTGTACATGTATTTGTTAAAGATACTTGATTGTGATGCTTGTGTTAAAATCTTGCTAGCCAATTTGAATTGTACTAAGTTCTTTTGTTTGAACTAGATACTTTTATGCAATTTGTTTGAATTCAAAGAGAAATGACTCATGAAATTCTTGTTTGCAATGTTGAGCAACAGGTGCTAGCAAAGATAATGGAGATGGAATCTTAGATCTCGATTTTGAAGATGATGACTTGCTCGATATGGAGGAGTAATCATAAAGCAGCATGCAGGGATTTTCTTTTGCCAATCACTTGCTTGATAAAACTTCGTTTGAGTTTAAAACTGCTTTTTGGAGCTTAAAACTCTCTTATTTGGTTTGAAGTTTATTTGCTTTATTTAGTTTTGAGACTATGGTTTATTTATCTATTGATTTAGTCTTTGTGAACTATTCTGAATTGGATATGGTTTGGAACTATTTAATTATATTGGTTTAGTCTTGATTGAACTATTCAGTTTTATAATTCTATTGGTTCTTATGAAACTATACCTTTATGATGCTTTTCTTTTATTGACTGCTATCAGCCAGTCAGTTTTATACTGAACTGATGAGATAATTTTGTACTTTATATATTGAGAATATAGGAGGAGATTGTTGGATATATTGGTATATTCTCCCTATATAAATATTGCATGTGCATATGAGTAACACGTGTATTGAACGTACAATTGAATGGATATTGGAACGCGGGTTTGTGGGCCTATAACCCGATACCCAAACCAGTATTTAGAGATGAATACTGGCTTGTGATAGCAGTCTAGGTATTCCAATCTTGATACCTAGGGTGAATATCTCAAGTAACTTAGATATAGAGATAAACCCTAATTTCCAATTGTCAATTTCTCACAAAACCTAACAATCTTGAGATATTTTAATCAGTTTGTGAGATTGAATTTGATTCAGTTGGGTAGTACCAACTAAATCGAGTGCTAATTCCCATTTATTTCTTATTGAATTAACAGATCAACTTGCTATCGGATATTCATTTTTAATTAAGAGGGAAATCGGAGTTTTGTTGGATCTCATCGGATCTAATCGAAGACCGTCAGATCTCGTCGAAACCCTAAAAAGTCGCCGACGCTGACCATCGACGACCCACCGTCGGAAACGCTCGCCGCTCGTCGCCTCCTCTTCTGTCGACGCGACGCGTGCTGTCGACCACAGTCGAGGCACTCGACTTGAGATCCAACGGGACCCGAAGTCGCCAGCGAAGCTCTCGCCTCCTCTCTTCTCCGGTCGTAGTCAACGGTAGCTTCCCCCTCAGGCGCCGACTCCGATCATCTTCTCCCTTCTTCATCTTGGCAAATTGGGTTTGTGTGGAACCCTAATTTGAAGAAGACAGTGAAGGAATTTTTGTATCTCATCATCAGATCTGGTATTTCTAAACTTTAAGATTCGTGCAATTTATCTAATTCATTTACTCTGTTATTAGTTAGCAGATTTACAGATAAATCCTCTTCTCTCTATAAATTACTTGTGTAGTAATAATTCAGAACATACTCTCGAACTTTGGGAACTCATTGTTTATTCCTTGAGATGGAAAAACACGATCGCCCGTATGAGGTTCCTAAATTGGAGGCGTTTAGTAGTTCTGAATTCAATTGCTGGAAGAGGAAAGCACAGTATGGGATGAAATTCATGAAGATTTTTTATACCTGTCAAACGACTTATGATGAGTGTACTGAAGATGTGAATGATGCCACTTGGATCAGAGATGAGGACTTATGCAGGGAGTTTTTGCTAAACAGTATTTCAGATCGGTTAGCAGATGTGTACATGAAGTACGGAACAGCTAAGAAGATTTGGGACAATCTGCTGGATGAATTCAAAAAGGAGGAGAAGGTCTCCAAGACTCATTTGGTTAATAAGTTCATGAGTTTTGAATTCAGAGAGGAGAAGACCATTCTCCCTCAGGTAACTGATCTTGAAAACTTAGTAGCTAAATTGAAAACTGAAGATATCACTGTGTGTGATGCTTTTCTTACTAGAGCAATAATCTTTAAATTACCTGCATCATGACTTACATTTAAAACTGAAATGTATAGACTGTCAGAACAAATTAAGGTTGCACAACTCAAACGATGTATTAAAGTAGAGGATAAGACAAGAACTAAAATAAATTTGGAGTTGGCTAAGAAACAACTTTCTTATGCTAATGTGCTAACCAATACCAAATATGTTCCTAAGTTTAAGAAGAACAAGCTTAATAAAGTTAAGGGTGAACCGTCCAAGTTGGAAGCCACTAAAAAGATTGTGAAAAAGAAAGGCAAGTGCTATAACTGCAGGAAGTGGGGTCACCATGCTACCAAATGTAAGCTACCTAAAAGAGAACAACCTAACAATAAAACGGTGAACTTACTAGAAGGCAACACTGAACCCACCAACTTTCTGTGTGTTGTTGGTGACGATAAGGTCAGTGCCTCTACTAGTTGGTCGTTGGACTCGGGGGCTACATGCCATGCTTGCAACAATAAGAACCTGCTAACTGATCTTAAAGATACAAATGAGTATGTCTCTATGGTGAATGGAGAATCAGTCAAGGTGCTCCAGATTGGAACTGCAAATCTCAGTCTTTCATCAGGTAAGAATTTAATTTTGCGTAATGTTAAATTTGTTCCTGCTTTAGCAAATAATTTAATTTCTATTAGCTTACTGAATAATACTGGCATGGTAGTTTCTATGATAAGTGGTAGAGCAATTTTATCTGTTAACTCATACTACTTTGGTTGTGCTTACTTAGTCAATGGCATGTATAGACTTAGTTTAACAAATGAAGTGATTAATGCTGTTAGCTAAAAACTGTGTAGCCCTTATACTTGGCACAACAGATTAGGACATGTAAACTATATTAAATTACTTGCTGTTGCTAAAACTTTTAATCTGCCAATTGATACATCCTTAAGATATGACAAGTGTGAAGTGTGTGCTTAGACAAAGATCACTAGAAAATCCTTTAGTTCTGTTTCTAGGAGTACACAACTTCTTGAACTAATTCATTCTGACATATGCGATTTTAAAAACTTTGTGATGCAAGGAGGTCGGAAGTATTTGATCACTTTTATAGATGATTGTTCTAGATATTGGCATATTTATCTGTTAAAATCAAAGGATGAAGCACTTAATAAATTCAAAGAATTTAAAGACCGTATCGAAAATCAGTTAAATGCTAAAATAAAAAAGTACAGATCTGATAGAGGTGGAGAATATGTATCAATGGGTTTTAGAGAATTTTGTACTTCACATGGCATTATCTCTGAAACAACAACACCCTACTCACCACAGTCAAACGGTATAGCCGAAAGAAAGAATCGAACACTCACAGAAATGTTGAATTCTATGTTATTGACTGCTGGATTGCCTTCGAGCTTTTGGGGAGAGGCTGCATTGACTGCTAATAATATTCTTAATATGTTACCACACTCTAAATTGTTTGAGACACCTTATGAGTTATGGCATAAACACACACCGAGTTTTGATAAAATAAAAACATGGGATTGAATTGCTTTTGTTAGAATACCAGACCCTAGAAGGCCTAAAGTAGAACCTCATACAAATACTTGTGTGTATCTAGGAAATGCAGTTGATAGTGCGGCATACAGATTTTATAACCTATCTCTCAATAAGATAATTGAATCTAGAGATGCAGAATTCTTTGAAGATGTGTTCATCAAAGACAAAGGCATAACACAATCTGGCCACACAGACTTGATCAATTATTCACAAACAGAATCTAGACCTAGCATAACTGACACTGAAATTACAAATAAAATTGAGCCTAGAAGAACCTCTACCAGAGATAAGACACCTAGAACCTATGGTGATGATTTTGTAACTTATGCACTGTTGGCTGATCCACTTAGTGTGAATGAAGCTCTTCAGTCTAGGGATGGTTTACTTTGGAAAGAGCCTATTGATGATGAAATGGATTCTTTATTACAAAATAAAACTTGGAAATTAGTTGATCTGCCAAAAGGGGCTAAAACCATGGGAAACAAGTAGGTTTTGAAGAAGAAACTTAACCCAGATGGGTCTGTAGCAAAATATAAAGCACGACTAGTCGCTAAAGGTTATACTCAGTAAAGTGGGGTAGACTATTTTGATGTTTACTCACCTGTTTGTCATATTGCTACAATAAGGATTCTTCTTACCCTTGCATCTATTGAAAATTTTGTTATTCACCAAATGGATGTTAAAACTGCTTTCCTAAATGGAGATCTTAATGAAGAAATCTATATGAATCAACCTGAAGGTTTTGTACTTAAGGGTTTAGAGAACAAAGTTTGCAAATTGGTAAAATCTTTGTATGGATTAAAACAAGCACCAAAACTATGGCATGAACAATTTGATACAACAATAAAGAGCTTAGGTTTTGAATCTAGTAATTCTGATAAATGCCTTTATTTTCGTGATCTATCAAATAAAATTGATATAATTTGCTTGTATGTTGATGACATGCTTGTTGTTGGAAGTGACCTCTCAACTGTAGTTGAAGTTAAAACAATGCTATCAAAAGAGTTCAGCATGAAGGACCTAGGTGTTGTAGACACTATACTAGGTATGAGAGTGAGTTTTGGTAGGCAAGGTATACTCCTTAGTCAATCTCACTGTATTAATAATGTGTTACAAAAGTGGGGATACAATAATTGCAAAAGGTTTGAAACACCTTATGATTATAACAATAAGTTGACACCTAACGTTGGTGCAACAGTGAGACAGTTGGATTATTCCAAACTAATTGGAAGTCTCATGTATGCAATGATCTGCACTAGACCAGACATAGCCTTTGCGGTAGGCATGCTTAGCAGATTCAATAGTAATCCCGGTAAGTCACATTAGAATGTCCTTGAGAGGCTAATGGGTTACCTGTGTGGTACTCAAGAGTTAGCTTTGTGCTACTCTGGACATCCTTCAGTTTTGGAAGAATATTCTGATGCATCGTGGTGCACAGAACTTGGTAAAAGTCGATCCACTAGTGGTTATGTGTTTACACTAGGAGGAGCAGCTGTGTCATGGAAATCTAAAAGGCAACCAGGCATTGCATTCTCATCTATGAAGTCTGAACTCTTTGCACTATCTTGTGCTGGTGAAGAAGCGGAATGGATGAGAGACCTGTTGCTAGATATTCCATTGAGAAGGTTTAAAGTAACCACTCTTAGCTTGTTTTGCGACAACCAAGCTACAAAAACTGTAGCAACTAATTCTCTTTACAATGGTAAGAGAAGAACAGTCGGTCTTAGACAGGAAAAGTTGAACTATCTCATTAAGCAAGGAATTATTACCTTCATTAATGTGAGATCAAAACAGAATGTGGCTGATGCCCTTACTAAGGGATTACAAAGAGGTCTAATTATCAAAACTGTGGGGGAAATGGGGTTAAGAGCCATCAAGTCATAAAGGCCTTAACACCCTAGTTATTTTGATAATTAGAACAGCCATAAAGAAGTTCAAACTTAAGCATCAATTTGACAGTTAATGTGTTTTAGAAAATCTTGATGATTCGACATAAATTCCACAGATATATAATGTCATTCCAATTTTGATGGTATCATATATCTATAGAATTTACTTAGAATAATCATATTATTCCAATACGAAACATGAATCCTTGTCGATATATTTCCGATGATTAAATTGTCCTAAATATCATTCCAATTTTGATGATATGTCTTTTGTAGATACATGTTTCATTCCAATTTTGATGATTCATTGTTAAACCATAATTGAAACGGCAGTCTTTTCATTCCAATATGAAACATAGTATGGTTCTTGTGTAGAAACTATAAAGTTCATGTACTTTATTTGTTAAAGATACTTGATTGTGATGCTTGTGTTAAAATCTTGCTAGCCAATTTGAATTGTACTAAGTTCTTTTATTTGAACTAGATACTTTTATGCAATTTGTTTGAATTCAAAGAGAAATGGCTCATGAAACTCTTATTTGCAATGTTGAGCGACAGGTGCTAGCAAAGATAATGGAGATGGAACCTTAGATCTCGATTTTGAAGATGATGACTTGCTCGATATGGAGGAGTAATCATGAAGCAGCATGCAGGGATTTTCTTTTGCCAATCACTTGCTTAATAAAACTTCGTTTGAGTTTAAGACTGCTTTTTGGAGCTTAAAACTTTTTTATTTGGTTTGTAGTTTATTTGCTTTATTTAGTTTTGAGACTATGATTTATTTATCTATTAGTTTAGTCTTTGTGAACTATTCTGAATTGGATATAGTTTAGAACTATTTAATTATATTGGTTTAGTCTTGATTGAACTATTCAGTTTTATAATTCTATTGGTTCTTATGAAACAATACCTTTATGATGCTTTTCTTTTATGGACTGCTATCAGCCAGTCAGTTTTATACTGAACTGATGAGATAATCCTGTATTTTATATATTGAGAATATAGGAGGAGATTGTTGGATATATTGCTATATTCTCTCTATATAAATATTGCATGTGCATATGAGTAACACGTGTATTGAATGTACAATTGAATGGATATTGGAACGCGGGTTTGTGGGCCTATAACCCGATACCCAAACCAGTATTTAGAGATAAATACTGGCTTGTGATAGCAGTCTAGGTATTCCAATCTTGATACTTAGGGTGAATATCTCAATCAACTTAGATCTAGCACTACTAATCGGAACGCCTATCGCGGCGTTTTTTTCCGTCTATGGCGGCGTTTATAAACGCCGCCATAGATAGTAGCGGCGTTATAATTTTTGCCGCGAGAAGCACCATTGCATCGACCGTCGGGACAGATCACGCATCTATAGCGGCGCTTTTGTAGACCGCCGTTACAGACCATAGGTCTACAACGACGCGTCTGACAAAGCGCCGCTATAGGCCTATGACCTGTAATGGCGGCCCAAAAAAGCGCCGTTATAGATCGGACGCCTATGCCGGCGCTTCTTACAAACGCCGCTATATGTGTACTGCTTGTAACGGCGCATTTTTAAACCGCCGTTACAACTCGTAGCCTATGACGGCGTTTTTTAAAAGCGTCGTTACAATTCGTAGGTCTATTACGGCACTTTTTAAGTCTGTCGTTACAGCCCGTAGGTTATAAAAGAACGCAGCTTATAAAAGCATAGGCTCATGTATTGTAAAGAGATCAGAAATGTACATATCCCACCAAAATATATCCCAAATTTTTTACACATTTTGTACATAAATGGATCAGTATACATTTAAATTGTAAGAATACAAGGTTTGTACAATGATATAGGAATACAATTAAAAACATCTGGAGAATGTACATTACATGCACAAACCGAACCCTCTCTATATTTAGCTCAAAGAAAACATTAATTGTGGTATCGTAACATACAGATACAGATATTCTGGATACTTAGTGCAGATCTAGACCCGATTTTCTTCGAGCTCCTTACGATCAGACATTCCGGTTAGAAAGCTTTTGGGAACCGACATCAAAGGAATAAGAGGAAGCTTTAGACCAGACCATGCCATATGATATGAAGCCGGATATCCTCTCTCCGATCAATTGTGGTTAAGATCCTCTCTTTAATTTCCTCGTGGCCACGACAATGAATCAACCCGTCAGAAGAGACTAAAGAAGGGGATACTGAGTTCCCTTCCAGTCTAGATATCACCACTAGATGTCCTCCTTCTCTTGCTTCCTTGCAGAGTTTACGAAGTCCAGCTCGATCAACTACTGACTTTTTCGACGCTGAACTTAGGCAGATAAAGCCCTATCAAAAACAGTAGAAACAGTAAATAAAGATCTGACCAAATTTCATGGATAGTTCAGAAATTTTCAACTTTCTATGCCACTTTCTAAAATAGTTCATTTCTAAGAGATGCCTCTTCTTAAACAGACTGCATACACAGAATTTTTTTTTGTCATCAGACTGCATACACAGAATTTTTTGAGACTTCAAGTTGCACAATTGAGTGAAGGACTATATTCACAATTGTGCATCTTAATATAGTCCTTCAGTTATTCAGAATTGTGCATCTTAATATAGTCCTTCAGTTATTCAAAATTGTGCATCTTAATATAGTCCTTCAAAAAATTCTGAATAATACCTTAATATAGTCCTTCAGTTATTAAGATGCACAAGTTGCACAATTGTGCATCTTAATATAGTCCTTCAGTTATGACAAATTTTTTTTTCCTTTTGAATAATACCTCTTGTGAATTGAGTGAAGCTACAAACAAGTTTTGGCAGATGTTACCAGGTACTTTCTTTGCTGATAGTTAATAATGAGTGAATTTACTTTCTTTGCTGATAGTTAATAATGATTGAATGTAACCGTATTTTATATAGGCCCCTTCAGACTTTTTTCTAACAATTTAAATATCTTCAATCCAAACTATTTTGCAAAGCCGTTACACAACTTTTTGGATAGAAAACCTACAATCAGAATTAGCATGTTTAATTACAATAATGCAAATTATCACATTGAACATGTTGTGAAGAAACACAGTATTATTTAATAACAAACAATACATTTACATCTCTAGTATTATAACCAAAGGAGGCGTGAAGCTAGTATTTCGATAGTAGTGTGTTAAACTTACTTTTCTCTTTCCTGCACACACATTTCATCATGCATTGGAAAATGCCACAAACTTTACAAACTTTAGATGCTTACGTCTTTCCTAACCAAATAATTCATTTTCTATGCATACAAGAAATTGCCAACAATTCCTGCTAAATCGCTGCATAATATATATATATATATATATATAAAGAAAAGTTCATTTTAATGAAATACAGTTTCTCTTGGGTATTTTCTGTTAGCCCTTTAGCTTTCCTTATACAGTACAAATCCCTCATAAAATTTTCTGTTTTACCCTAAAATAATATAATCAAACACCAAATTTCACCAAATGATTAATTTTGCTCTGATTAACTTATTGAAGTATTTGCTTGACTTATACAACAACCAAAAAGATAGACAAGAAATTCTCAACACCGACTCTACTTTCGTTTTATTTTGCAGATTAAATAAAAAGATGTCTGCATAATGATCACATATTGTTATATAAGAGGCATAGTGAGGTATCGTGTTTTGATTTAAGTTGATAATTCCCAACTATCACCTAGACGGGAGAATTTTTGTCTAAAAGAAAATTGTTGACTAACAAACTAGAATGTCTTACCCTTCCCATCAAAACAAGTGCACCACCAACATTTTAGGTTCCTCTTAGATATTATCCCTTAATGTAGTTAAAATTAAGATATTCATATGCCAGTACATGTCCACGCACATAGCAAGATATATGTGAAGTGAGATATAAGACATATTCATTAAAATATTGAGCAATACCCATTCAACTAAACTCTCATCCCCCAAAGGTTGGGTTGTGTCCACCGGTTTTGCACAATTTTGCACAATTTTTTGAAGGACTATATTCACAATTTTGCACAATTGAGGTATTATTCAGAATTTTTTGAGACTTCAAGTTTAAATAACTGAAGGACTATATTAAGATGCACAATTGTCATTGGAATGTTTGTTTCCTTGCAACTGATGGTAAGATGAAACAAGAAACTATATTATTCACCTAATTAGCTGCAACCCTACCGGCTTGAAACCAAGTATCACAGGACAGAAATGTAGGGAAATTTTTAAGATTCAACCATTGCAAAACATCATAAGATTCAACCATGGGGCTTCCATATCTGAAGGAAGGTAGTTAAATGCTATAGTTTTGTTCTCTTTTATGGGAATGCATTCAATAGCATTAACAATAATCATAATTACTTACCTTTGTTGGACACTTTGTCTCAGCAAAAGTCTCTGCAAGCTGAGCAGCGTCTGTATTGGAAGTGATTCCTGATGAGCAACAATAACAACAAAACATCTATGTTACACCATAAATCTAACGCAATATATTTATGACGATCAATCTGAATAAATTGGTTACCTCCAATAATAACCAGGCCGTCCAATCTCAGAGCTAGACAAGCTGCTCTTGTAGCATTCACTTGTTCAGTCGTTCTGATTTGATCAACTGTCCGGCCAAGTAAATCAAATCCGCCTTCATCAAAAGCTCCATAAGCTATTAGTAAATCACACAAAAAACAAAAAAAAAAAAAAAAAAATAAACAGAACACCGTAGATATAGAACTAGAGAAGTATGTAATCACTAACTGTCCATATTTATCATCATTTATCATTCAACTGCATTATATAGATGGACATGAGTATATGCCGTTATATCCATTCCGATTGAGTATAAGTATAGAAGAAGAGAGTATTTCGATTGAGTATATCCATAGATACGCCGGGATAGATACGCCGTTATATCCATTCCGATTGAGTATATGTATATGTATAGATACGCCGGGATAACCTGATATTGATTTGGAGTATATGTATACGATATATATAGAAAATATCTCTTGACTGGAATTGACCATATACAAGGTGTAGATGAGAACTCCTTTTTACTGAGTTGGGTATATATATACATGATATAGAAAAATATCCCCTTCACTGAAGACAAGACATATGAGTGTATATAGAAAAAAAAATCCCTTTTTGTTGAGCTATATTAGGACATTCATTAAGCATCAGTAAACCCCCAGGACTCAATATATATATGGGCAAAAATAAGTTTAAGCCTACTCAACTCACACCCAGTTAAAGTTTTTGATTTTTGTGCATGTTTCCACTGATATACACATAGACCTTGTAAACTTAAAGTCTAATTTCCTGGGGTGTTTAACCATCTCTACCATTACATATAAGGGTTATAAAAACACTTCAAAACATATACAGACCTAAAATAGCAATTCTTCACAAAACTTTCAAAGCAGCAGGTATACAATGTTAATATGTGTATGAGTGTAGTTGTGCATTAGTAACCACTCAAGAATTCATTGTATATGGAAGCAGTGTGTGTGTATATATATATATACAAGATCAATAATACAATGGATAACCATACTCAGTTCAGCTAGGTCAAGTTTCAACCAAAATCAATTATATAAAGTCCCTAGTTAGTGTCAGTTTTAAAAGAAACAACCCAACCTGCACACTGAAGATTTCTTATTTAAAACTCTGATTTCCTATCAAAGTTCTGTTATATGAAAATTTTTAACTCAAACGCAAGTGGTTCCACCATCTCAGTCCTCCAATTACCAGATTTTCTAACCAAGACACGCTCAAGATGTCTTGAAGAGAATATATGTCTGCAGAAGAAGTTCTGCACCAGATTTTCTAACCATGAGTGTTTTAAATGTAAACTGATGGAAAATTTTGCAAGAACTAAAAAAAGGAGCACCTTTGATAAATTTATAGTATCAGTTTCTTGCAAATATGTTAAACTCAAGTAAACTTCTAGTTGCAGTCGACATAGGACTTAATATTGTTAACAAAAAATTGTTGGTACTTGATAGTTGATGATAGCTTGCCAACACTATCTAATCATCTTTTACTTCAGTGAATCTTGTACAAAATAAAGAAACAATCACTTTTTGGCTAGCTTGTGCTTATTTGCAAATTTAGAAATTACCAACTATGAACTTACTACTCTTACAAAGCCAACAGAATAATAATAATAACAACATTATAGCAAATGGGCTAACAAATTTCTACCAAATCAAGACAATCAATCCCATATCACAAACCAACCCATTATTCAATCACCAATGCCAACAAAAACCCACATCCCCAAAACCACAATGTCCCCCAACTACAAGTCGCATAATCACACTTCTCAGATGGCCACCATTTCAAATTAAGCAAAGTTAACAGAACCCTAATCCCGAAAAATTGAAAGTGAAATCAGAACTAAGAGGATGTGAAATGTACCAATCAAATAGAGAATGAATCCACACGGAGCTTCTTCTTGAATGGAGAAGGGCGACTGCAACCGTGTGGGGAGACGAAGCCGAATGGGAAGAGGGGAAGATGCGCCGAATGTGGAGAGGTCGACTGGTCAGAGAGAGAGAGAGAGAGAGAGAGAGATTTTGGAGACGGAGAGTAGAGCGGCGCTGGAGTATTTTTGATTAGGGTTTTCGTTTTTGGGGGGAAACGAAGAGCGGAGCGGGAAGACGAAGAGCGGAGCGGGAAGAAGAAGAGCGGCGCTGGAAGATTTTCGATTAGGGTTTTCGATTTTGGGGGGAAACGAAGAGCGGAGCGGGAAGAAGAAGAGCGGCGCTGGAAGATTTTCGATTAGGGTTTTCGATTTTAGGGGGAAACGAAGAGCGGAGCGGGATCTAGAGGATATTACTAGCGCTAATTATGTTTTCGCTAAACGAAGAGCGAGATTATGCGCTCGTACCTATAACGGCGGTTCTTATACAACCGCCGTTATATATATAATATATAACGGCGTAATATATCACCGCCGTTATAGAGGCCCGCTATTAAAAAAATTATTATAATGACGATCTATCGCGGCGTTTGGGCATAAACGCCGGGATAGATACGCTGTTATATCCATTCCGGTTAGTAGTGTAGAGATAAACCCTAATTCCCAATTGTTAATTTCTCACAAAACCCAACAGTATATCTATGGCAAAACACACCCACAAATCTATAAAGTAATTAAACAAACTCTAATAGGCATACACCAAACATGTAGCTCCTATAATGGAACACACCTATGCACATACATTTACGAGAAACACATACATACATGCATATGCCACAAAAAAGTTTAACATAATTATAAAAAACTCAGCTCAGTAATGAAATATAATAGGCCAGAAATTAATTAGCATCTTTCCATATATTCTCTAGGCTGTATTTTCCAAAGCATATTGCCCTAGGTAGTTATTCAACTCAGGCCCTTGTTATTTCCTCCAGCCAGCTTGGATTTCATGCAGACAACATTTACAACCCAACTAAACTGATATAAATACGAGGTTAGTAATCGCCACATCTTCATAATAAGCTCAACCTAAACACCAAATTATATTCGCTTAGAAACACTAAGTAACTGACATGGCCGTGAATCTTCACCACCATGCCTTGTTCTTCATAATTGCAGTGGCTTCTTGTTCAATAGCTAATGCAGGTGATCCCGATATCACCTCAGACTTCATCCTCCCATCAAACCTCACTTCCGTTGATGGTAATTTCTTCACCTTCACTGGAATGCGTCAAGTGGTCCGTTCAGACGACCCACCAAAGACATTCACAGTAACGAAAGCGTCCATGGCTGAATTCTCAGCTCTCAACGGGCAAAGTGTGTCTTATGCTGTATTAATGTTTCCTCCTGGCTCTGTCAATCCTCCTCACACTCACCCTCGAGCTTCTGAACTCCTTTTTCTCATTGATGGTTCACTTGTGGTTGGGTTTGTCGACACTACCAACAAACTCTATTCTCAGATACTTCAATCAGGGGACATTTTCGTATTCCCCAAAGGGCTTGTACACTTCCAGTTTAGTAATGGGAATGACACTGCTGTTGCCATCTCTGCTTTTGGCAGTGCTAGTGCAGGTCTTGTTTCGATCCCAGCTGCTGTATTTGAAAGTGGTATAGATGATGGAATTCTTGCCAAGTCTTTCAAGACCGACCTCACCACAGTGCAGATGATCAAGGCTGGTCTTGCACCTAAGAACTAAAACCTTTGCAATTGTCATTATGATTCTTTCCTTGATGGATCTGTTTTTTGAGAGCATCTGAATTGCTTATTAATCTTCATTTGTATGGTATATCAATAAAGGCCTTGCCAATAAATGTCTCCTTTCTTCAAGTTTGTTTCTTGAGAAATATTTTGCTATTAATTTGTTTGGTATGTTGTTTCAATTAGTCTATTATTAAATTTATCAGAAATTTAGGATTATTGATCAATGACTATGAATGGAGCATCCATGTTAACAAGTACCAAACAAAAATCTAACATACAAACACCCAACAAAAAATTTGACATTAATTTCTGGTTGGGATGTCAGGTACAAAAATAAATAAACAAATATATATCTATATATCTATATCTATATATATATATATATATATATATATGGGAAAAGGTGTATGAGCAACTTGCTCATTTAGTAAATAAGCAATTGATGATGTGGTATACATGTGATTGGAAAATTCTTAAAGGGTTAGTTATCTAATGTATCACATGCATGCCACATAATCAATTGCTCATATATATATATATATATATATATATATATATATATATATATATATATATATATATATATATGCCCTTATTAATTCAATTTTGAGCAGCCTACCCACATATTTAATGTCTATGTATGAATTACCAGTCTAGGTTATCCACAAAATAGACAAAAGCAGGAAACGTTTCCTCTGGAAAAGGGCACTTGAAGATAGCAAATGGTTTCATTTAGGAAGATGGGGTAAGGTGTGTAAGAAGGAATTCGGGGGTCTAGGAATAGTTAATCTCAGAGAAATGAATAAAGCGCTACTCTCTAAATGGTGGTGGAAAATGTGAAATCAACAAAAAACATGGTGGTCTAAATCTTTTGCACTGTACTCATGGGAAGGCATCTTGCATGTGGAAGGATATAGCCAATGTGGGAGAGCTATTTATAATAATACCAATCTTGCATGTGGAAGGGTATAGCCAGTGTGGGAGAGCTATTTATAATAATACCAGATGCATACTAGGGAACGGGAAAAACTTCAACTTCTGGAAGGATAAGTGACGCGAGGATAACTCATTACAAGCACTTTTCCCACAACTAGCTAAGGAGTCGATAAAAGAGGATGCACTAGTCTCAGAAGTATGTAGGTATGATAGTGATGAGGACACCGGTTCAAGACGATAAAGGTGTTTCTATAAGCACAGACATCATTTAGGACAGCTGCTTCATTAGTTTAATATCTTATTCAGTAATCATATTTGTTTTTGGCAATTATAGCTATATGTAGTAGTTTTACGATTTGCAACCTTTTTTTTCTACATTAGAATATTTTTTAGATTTTTAGAATATTTTGAGATTTATATCAAGATTTGTTTTGAGCCTATATATAGGCCTTGAGATTAATAAGAAGTATTGCTATTATGGATTTAAAAACTTACTGTGATTGAGTTTTGCTCTTCATTAATCTTTGTGTGTGAGATATTGAGATACAATTTTAAGGTTTGTGATAAGCTCTAAAACTACACCCAAATTCCCAAATTAAAAATCTCAAATCCTAATCCACAAATCACTTATAACCCTAAACCTCTTCTTCTTCTTCTTCTTCTTCTTCTTCACCTTCTTCTCTACCCCCCCCCCCCCCCCCCCACACCCTGCGACAACCTCGCCATCGACCAAGCCCCTCATGACCACCCGTGATCTCCCTGCCATCACCCCGCACCCATCAGCCACCAGCGACCCCTGACCTCTCGACCACCACCGCTGCCAAACCCATCATCGTCTCCATCATCAAACCCATCGCCTGCACCGAGCTCACCATCCGATCATCACCTCCACCCCAAAGTCGACACCCACCCTCTCTCCACCGAACTCACCATCCGATCACCACCTCCACCCCAAAGTCGACACCACTCTCTCTCCACCGACGACCCCCACTGCCCCCAACCTCTAGACCCGAAGCCCCCATCGCCTGCTTCCGACGTCCCTTCACTGCCTCCACCGTCCGTCGCACCCTCCCCCCCCCCCCCGTGCTACCTCACCACAGCAGCCACCTCAGAGCACTAACACCAATTTCTTCAAGCCCGGTAATTTCTTTCCACTACTCAAATATTTGTGTTACTACTTTATCTTCTCTATAATATTATTTGATTTATCTGTTATCTACAAATATTGAGAGTGAGTGCTTTTACTTGCCAATTAGAGTACAATTTATTATTGCATCTTTTACTAGCTAAGAACGCTTAGGTGTATAATTATTGATTGTTAGAACTGAATCGTTAATTAAGCTTGTTAAACTTAATTCAATTCTTGAAAATCCATCAAACTGATTAACTGTTTTAATTTCTAACTTGATCCGCATTACATGTTTGTAAACTCAATCTTTTAATATTCTTGGAAATTCTCTACTTAGGGTTAAGTTTTACATCATTTTGGTATCAGAGCAGAGGTTCTTAAAACCATAGTTCTTGCATCATTTAGTTATAATTTTTGCATTCATTTATGATCATTTTAGAATCATTTATAAAAAAAATAATAATAAAAAAATTAAAAAAAAAACTTAGGTGCATTATAGGACACGTTTTTCAAATTTCAACAAATATACGTCACCACGACCCTTAGTTCTCCACCGTTGGTGAATGCGTCTTCGCAGCATCATCACAAATCCCAAAGAGCCTTTCTTGTCCCTCCCAAACCACCCAATTAGGAACCCTAGACTTCCTCGAACCCCTCCCAGAACTGAGATGAACAACTCTGATATTTCCGCTACCCTAGCTGCCATTCAAGCAACTCTTGCCAATATCAATCAGAGCCTTGAGCAAGTAGAATTGAATCAAAGTATTGTCCATGAGCTTCATCGTCAGATCCCTCAAGGGAATGAACGTGATGGCCGACGTCAAGATAGTGACCCTGACGAAGAATACAAAAAGAACGTTAAGGCTGACATTCCCCACTTTGAAGGCCATCTGGAACCCCAAACTTATATTGATTAGATCCGTGCCATGGACCACTAATTCGTGTGGTTTGACATGAGCGAAGCCCTAAAGGTCAAATTTGCCACAATGAAATTGACTAGAAAAGCTCAACAACACTGGACCAATCTTGAATACGCCCGCAGAGGCCGAGGCCTGGCAACCACAGCTACTTGGGAGGCCATGAAAGAGAAGCTCACTGAGAGATATATGCCCCTATATTTCCACACTCGAATGCTTGATTCGTAGAATCAACTCTATCAGGGAAGCAAATCCACCCAAGAGTATGTGGATAAATTCGAAAACTTCCTCATTGGGTGCAATGCCTTAGGTAAAGAGAGCGAAGAACAAACTCTCTCTAGGCTCAGGGCTGGATTACGAGCCGATCTTGGGAATGAGCTAATTCATAGAAACGTGGACTCCTTGGCCACAGCTTATGCCCTTGTCCTCAATATGGATTCCCTTAAAGCAAGTTTTCATTATAAATCCAGCGATTCAAGGGATCATTCCTCTAGAATGACCTACACTGACCCTCTTGGCCTAAGCCCCCCTCTTCTCAGTACCCAAAAAATCTTATCCCAACAAGCCTAATTCAAATAACTATCCACTTAGAAATGAAAATAAGGGTAAGAACACCGAAAAAGACTACTCTAAGGTTGATCCTCTCACTAAGTGCTATAAATATAAGGGATACAGCCATATCGATGATAACTGTCCCAGCCTCAGTAGGATCAATATAGTAGAGGGTACTGCTGTCATCACTGATGATTCCGACAATGAGTTTTCCTATGAGCCTATTGAAAGCAATGACTTCAGCAAAGAAGATGATGACCATTATCTCCACTGTATTCGGTCGATACAATCACTTCACTTGAATGTAGTCAAATGTGCTTTGTCCCAACCAAAAAAAGAAGATGATTGGAAGAGCACTGCTATATTTCACATATTTACGACTATAGGTGACAAAAACTGCAATGTGATTGTTGACAGTGGGAGCTGCGTCAATGATATCTCTTCTACGGTCTTAGCTAAGACTAGACTTAAAGCTGAACCCTATCCACGCCCATACAAAGTATATCTTGGATTGATACGACATCCCTCCAAGTAACACATCGATGTTTGGTCCTTGTGGACTTCAAAGCATACAATAAGTAAATTTGGTGTGATGTGCTCAAAATGGATGTGGGTCAAGTCATTTTAGGGAGACCTTGGTTATATAACCACGATGTGACCATATATGGTTGATTCAACCAATGTGTGTTCCAGCACAATGAACTAAAAATAAAGCTTATACCCGTGAGACCACAAACTGGTCCGGCTTAAATAACACCAGCTCCCTCGAGAAAGGTCAAGAAAGTAATGTATATGGGTGAAAATGAACTCACGAAAGAAAATATCCAAGGGGCTACAATTCTTATACTCACAACGAGAGAAGTTCCTAAAGATCCTAAGTCACTCATCCTGCCTCAAGTTACTCCTGTCTTACAGGAATTTGCAGATGTGTTTCCTACTGACCTCCCCAACCAGTTGCCTCCGCTGCGTGACATTTAACGCGCTATTGATCTGGTTCCGAGAGCGAGTCTACCTCACTTGCCACATTATCGGATGTATCCGACAGAACATGCTAAGTTGAAAAGGCAAGTTGATAAGTTATTGGCAGTCTATGCGCTGTTCCCACTCTCTTGACTCCAAAGAAAGATGATAGCTGGCATATGTGTGTGGATAGCCGTACCATAAACAAGATCATGGTAAAGTACCATTTTCCCATTTTCTGTTTGGATGACATGTTGGATATGATGTATGGTGCCACAATCTTTTCCAAGATTGATCTTAAAAGTGGCTACCACCAAATACGTGTTCGGCTTGGTGATGAATGGAAGACCGCCTTCAAGACGAAGGATGGCCTGTACGAATGGATGGTCATGCCAGTTTGGAATGACGAATGCCCCAAGTACGTTTATGAGAATCATGACGCAAGTACTCCATCCCTTTATGGGCAAATTCTTTGTGGTGTACTTTGATGATATTCTCATTTACAGCCGATCCGTTGGGCAACATCTTGACCATTTGAGACAGGTCTGTGGTGTTTTGAGGAAGAACAGCTTTATGCTAATCCTACCAAATGTACCTTCCTCTCCGATCAGACTATCTTCTAAGATTTATTATTTCTGCCAGAGAAGTATCCGCTGACCGGGAAAAGATACGAGCTATTGCTGAGTGGCCTGAGGCCCGCAATATTGTGATGTGCGGAGTTTTCATGATCTTTCCATCTTCTATCTTTGGTTTGTGCAAGGATTTAGCACAATCATGGCTCCGATAACAGACTGTTTGAAGAAAGGTGAATTCGCCTGGTCGAAAGAAGCCACGAAAGCCTTCGAAGAGATCATGAAAAGAATGACTCAGACACCTGTCATGAGGTTACCTGATTTCACTAAAGTCTTCGAAGTAACGTGCGATGCTTCGGGTATTGGTATAGGTGGAGTCCTCAGTCAAGAGAGTCATCCTCTTGCTTCTTTCAACGAAAAGCTGAACGAAGCAAGGCAAAAATATTCCACTGATGATAAGGAGTTCTATGCGGTAATTCAATCAATTCGCTATTGGCGACATTATCTCCTGCCGCAAGAATTCGTCATTTTCTCAGACCATGATGCCTTAAAATTCCTTAATTCTCAACAAAAGTTGAATCCGAGATATGCTCGATGGGTAGAGTTCTTACAAGAATATTCGTATACCATTAGGCATACAAAAGGGATTAATAATAAGGCCGCAGATGCACTAAGTCGTTGTCACATGATCTAATCTACACTGCGCACCGAAATTATTGGTTTTGAGAGTTAAAAAAATGAGTATGCCTCCTGCACAGATTTTCATAAGATCTACACCTCTGTGAAGGATGGCATCACTCGAGTGATAGATGATTATTTCTTGAAAGATGATTATCTCTTTTATCACTCCAAACTGTGCATTCCTAGTACATCATTACAAGAGTATCTTGTCTGGAAATTGCACGCTGGTGGCCTTGCTGGACATTTTGGGCATAGCAAGACCATTAATGCTGTGGAACACAGATTTTACTGGTCTAAACTATAGAGAGATGTTGCGAGATTTGTTAACAGGTGTCATACTTGTCAACTTGCCAAACAACAAAAAACAAAACATAGGCATGTATACTCCGTTACCTGTTCCCAGTCACCCTTGGGAAATGTAAGTATGGATTTCGTGTTAGGCTTACCGAGAACAAAAAAGAAATACGATTCCATTCTTGTCTGCGAGGACCTTTTTTCTAAAATGGCCCACTTCCTCCCACGCTCGAAAACTTTTGATGCATCTCGTGTAGCTCAGATCTTCTTTGATAACATTGTGAAGGTACATGGGTTGCCAAAAACCATTGTGTCCGATAGGGATGTGAAATTCTCGAGTTATTTTTGGAAGACCCTATGGCACAAGATGGGTACGAAATTGAAGTTCTCTTCAGCCTTTCATCCATAGACTGACGAACAGACTGAGGTTGTCAATCGGAGTCTTGGCAATCTCTTATGTATTCTTGTGGGAGAAAACTTAGGAACTTGGGACTTGAAATTGACTGTTGCTGAATTTTCCTATAACACGTCTAAAAATAGAACCACCGGCATGAGTCCACACGAAGTTGTACATGGTTATCTCTTTGGCAGTCCATAGATCTTGTCCCCATGTTAGAACATCACAGAGTCTCAGAGTCCGCATCTACATTTGCATCCCGCATTCATGACTTGCATATAAAAATTTCCAAAAAAACTAATGAGAACAATTTTAACTACAAGCTAAAAGCAGATATTAGAAGGAAATTTAAAACTTTTAATGTGGGTGACGAAGTGATAGTTCGGATTCGTCCGGAACGGTTTCCAGCAGGATCCGTTAAGAAGTTGAATGCACGTGCTGCAGGCTCATTTAAAATTCTTTATAAAATCAATGATAATGCCTATGTCGTTGACATTCCTGAAGGTTTTGGCATAAGTAAGAATTTCAATATTGAGGATATAGTACCCTATGAAGGCCCAAAATTTAACCCTAGAAATCCTCTTATAGATGAGCCTACCCTGCAGCCTACCGGTGAGATTCCCACGTTACCCCCACTACTTGATACTACTTACCCACCGACAGAAAATTTGGATAATATTTTAGATGATCAGATAATCTCTACTACAGATGGTGGTATTCATAGGTATTTGGTAAGATGGAAAAACAAGTCGGAGTCCGAAAATACTTGGATAGATCGTGAAGAGTTCCAGCGCTTGGATCCAGACATTTTGGAGCACTATGACAGGAGGAATGGTTTTGACTCGACTAGGTCGAACCCTCTCCCACCCGGGGAGAATGATGAGGACATCGGTTGAAGACGATTCGAGCATTTCTATCAGCGCAGGCATCGTCTAGGACAGCTGCTTCATTAGTTTAATATTTTATTCAATTATCATATTTGGCAATTATAGCCATATGTAGTAGTTTTACGATTTGCACCCTTTTCTTTTATGCATTAAAATATTTTTGAGATTTTAGAATATTTTGATATTTGTATCAATATTTGTTTTGAACCTATATATAGGCTTTGAGATTAATGAGAAGTAATGTTGTTATTGATTAAAAATTATTGTGTTGAGTTATTACTCTTCATCTCTCTTTTTGTGTGAGACAATTGAGAGAATTATTAGGATTTGTGAGAAATTCTAAGAAAGTATTAGGGTTTGTGGAAGTTCACTTTTAACTCTGACCAATCTTCAAAAAGATATAGTCCCCACTTCAAGAGTGTAGCCTGGGCGGTGTCACATTCTCCAAAGATGAGAGTATTGTTCGCATATTGAATGTTAATAACTGCAGAGACTCACCGCCTCAGGCCCAACCCATTCAGGAGTCCCTTTTTTCTATAAGATTGTAGCATACGATGTAAGCCGTCCGCCACCAAAGTAAAAAAGAAGAGGTGAAAATGGATCCCTCTGTCTAAGACCTCGTCTACACCTGATATCCTTCCCTGATGTCCCATTGACTAGTACCTGCCTCTTTGAGCCAAGTGTCAATCCAGCTGATCCATCTCACCCCAAACCCTCGCCTGCTGAGGATTTCACGTAAGCATTTCCATTCCACCTTATCATACGCCTTCTCCAAGTCTAATTTTAACATGAACCCAGCCTTGTTACGCCTTTTGCAATCTTGTATAACCTCCTGTACTTGAGCAATCCCTTCAAAAATATCCCTCCCAACGATAAATTCAGTCTAATAAACGTCGATGATGTCCCAATCCACCCTCTGAGTCTATTAGCCAAGACCTTGGTGATAATCTTAACCAAGTAATTAATCAAACTGATAGGCCAGTAGTCCCCAACTTCTGTGGTGCCCTTCTTCTTGGGAATGAGACAAATGTGTGCACAGTTTAGTCTATCCAGTTCCAGGGTTCCCTCTTAAAATGTATTTATGACGCCCTAAAGATCCAACTTTAGGATGTCCCAAAATCTCTTGTAGAAAAGATTGGGAACCTATCGGACCTGGCGCATTATCCTGTCCCATCCCCAAATTGCCTCCTTGACCTCCATGGTAAATGGGTCATGCAAAGTTGCAACACGCACTCACACCTCATCTGGAAGCTCTTCCCAGAGATTTTCAGCAGACTTGCAGTTACCGTCTCTTTTTTGGCCCAGTAGTTCCTTATAAGTCTCATGAACATGCGTTTTAATTTGTCGGACCTTGGACACAGTTTGCTCGCCAATATCCATGGCATGGATGTAATTGTTCCTGCGCCGCATGCTAGCGACCTTGTGGTAGTATTTTGTGTTAGCATGCCCTTCGGACAGCCATTTCAACCGTTGCCTCCACATGATCTCTTCCCTGTAATAAGTCGCTTGGATTTCCTGCCTACATGTGTTAAGTCTTTCAAATTGGTTGTCATCCAGTCCATCCGCCTCCTCCTTCCTTTCTAATAAATCAAGATTCGTTCCTATGTATAACATTTCCAAACGTATCTCTATTCCATTTACGCAGCCTCTTTCTGAGTCTCGCTTGTTTCCTGACCAGTCTCATTGACGGTTCTTCTTGGATAGTTTCCCCTTCCTAACTAGACCTAACCAGTTCACGGCACTCCCTGTTCGTTAGCCACATTTTCTCAAACTGGAAACTCTTTGGTTTTCTTTGCCCCTCTTCTCCTGAGGAAATGATGATTGGAATATGGTCTGAAGTGGTGCGGATACAAGATCTCGCCAAAGCCAACGGAAATTGTGCCTCCTAGTCTGTGAAAACTAGAATTCTGTCTAATTTCGCGAGGCCCGGAACCCTTCTCTAATTAGATCAAGTGCAACAACGGTCATTGACCGGGATTTCCATCAACATTAGATTTGAAATGACCTGCTTGAATTTTCTTCGATCGATACCGTTGCCTGTCCCCCTTCTCCATTCAAACACGTGCCTGACGATGTTGTAATCACCTCCTACCACCCATGGGAAGCTCCATTTGGCTCTAATGAGTTATAGTTCATCCCAAAAATCTTGTCTGAGGTTCCCATCATTAGGGTCGTACACACCCGTGATCATCTGTTTCCAATCGTATGACCTCCTTTGAACTACCACCGTGACGGTAAAGTGGCACACCTAGTCATCCAGTAAATCGAAATTACTGGAATTTAATCCTACCATGATCCCCCCTGACGCACCGATAGCATCCCTAGTCCTCCATTCCTTAATGCATATTAACTTTAAACCTCTGAGGAACTTGTCTGTTGGTTGAGACACTTTAGTCTTTTCCAGACAGACAATGTCAATGGCGTTATTATGAATAACCTCCCCTACCATTCTGCGCTTGGCACCCTGACCAAGCCCTTTGACACCCTGACCAAGCGCTTGGCACCCTGACCAAGTGTTATTATGAATAACCTCCCTGCTGCTATCTCCACCCACTTCGCCGCTGGCCTCCCATTGCCATCTTCCTCGAACAGTTTTTTATGCACCGTAGACTTAATCCCCACCCTCCCCTCATCCTGCCCCTGGCTGCGCTCCTCCACCGAGATATCAATGAGGAAACACTCATTTTCGATCATCGTTCCGACCGTCGATGGTATGGTCACCTAGTCATGGCAAGAAATCCTCACTCTAGTGGCACCTCCTCGCCTCTTTACTGTCGCTTCATCAACCTCCAAGATAACTCCAAATTTCCTGACCACATCTTGAAAACCTCCGATTTCCCAACAATGCAGCGGCAGACCAGAAATGTTAATCCATGTCGCTGTTTCAAAGTTTTGAATAATGTCGCCCTCTTTTCCTGACCAAGGACTGATGTTAATCCAGAAGCGACCTTCTACTATCTCTATCTCGGATCTCCGTGCTAGTGCCGCCACCCCATCGGTAGTTGGAAATTCAGCGATCCAATAATCCTTCACCTTTGCTAGCTCCCATTTCCTCTTGTTGTATGAATCAGATAGATTTCTCAGTCCCGAGACCACCTCCGCTGTTGACGGCCACCCTCGCACACGTCTGATCACTCCCATGGTCGACTTAAGACCCTTGCATCTCTTCATCGAGCTAGTGACCGAAATAATGGCATTAAAAGTCTCTTTCCTCTTCATCAGTGGACGATTATCTTCTACTTGTCTCACTCTCCTCTTCCCTCCCTGAATAGGGCATACGTTAACTTTATGATCGGGAACCTTACACTCGAAGCAGGTGAACACCTCAATGGGGCATTCCTCCTTACTGTGTTGATCACCGCAAAAGAAGCAGCTTGAAGCCCTCGCCCTCGCTTGTAGCAATTCATGTTTCTTAAAGGACTTCGATCGGTAGATCTCTCAGGATCCTTCCTCGACCTCCTCTTTATCAACCTGCACACCCTCGTTATTGTGGAGCTTCCGAAGAGCAGAGAGCAATTCTTCCTCAGAGAATTTTGATGGTGACTTCGCAGTGTTAGGGGACCTCAACGGAGATTTGTTGATGATAACTGTGGACGTCGGACTTCTAAACTGGTGAGAATGTTGATGAGAAGGTGAAATGGGTATCGTGTGTGTGTGTCCTAACGATACCCCACCGAGCGTTGACCTGACGTGTAGGCCTCATGGTGCTTCGAAACTGATGATCTAGATCTCATTGATGCGCTATATATATATATATATATATATATATATATATATATATATATATATATATATATATATATATATATATATATATATAATAAATTACAAAGAAAGCTATAAAGTGTAGATTAAACCTCACAAAACATATTTTCCCTCCAAAATTTCAAATCCCAAAACAAAAATTTTCCCCCCAAAACTAAAAAACTTATTACTTTATTACTATATCTCTCTTCTCTCTTCACTTTTTCATATTCCTCTCCTTCTCTCTTTCCCTATCTCTCTCTCCCATTCTTTCTATATTTACTTAGAAATTAGATTTTCAGAATTTTAATGTTTTTTATTTTTGCACATGTTATATTGAAAATAGTAAATATCTCTTTAACTTCACACTTAAAGTTCTAAGAAGTTAGATTTTATACCCTCATTTATAATTATTTTTCAACATATACTAATGGAAACATGAACTTTTATTTACAACTAATTACTGTCATACTATTTGAACTTGAGCTACATAATTGTTGTTTTACTGTTTACAAGACTTTCATATGTTGTATCGTTCCGAAGACGTGCCGTAGGCACGTGCTCATGGGCAAATCTAGTATATATATATATTTACAGTAATTAGTTGTAAATAAAAGTTCATGTTTCCATTAGTATATGTTGAAAAATTATTATAAATGGGGGTGTAAAATCCAACTTCTTAGAGCATCTGTTCGTTTGCCAAATATCGATAAAATGGATATTTGGCAAACGAACGTGCTGCACTCGTTTGCCAAATATCCATTTTATCGATAAATCGCTACAGTCGATTGCTATAAATGAGAATCGATATAGCTTTTATCGATAAGTGAGGGACGGCATTCGAAGTGTCGTCCCACGAAAAAAAATAATTTTTTATTCGTCGGACGAAGTGCCGTCCGTTTGAAAAAATTATCAATTTTTTGCTTTATTTATCGCCAAAAAGTAATTAAAAAAACCCAACTAAAAACACCTCGGACGGCACTCGATGTGTCGTCCCTCACTTTCCCCCTTTCCCGGACGGCACTTCATGTGCCGTCCGTTGAGTTATACTAAAAAAAAAATTGTGTAGAATGACGATAATGCCCCCAGTTTGATTCAACGGCTATTTTATGGGCTTATCCACAATCCAACGGCTATATTTTTTATCAACTGTAGTTCACAAAATTTTCCTATATATAGTACTCAATCTCAACCAAATATGAGCATAAAAAAATCTAGTAAATTATTCAGATCTCAACTTTCTTCTCTGTGTTGTATTATCACAAATATCTTCTCGGTTTTCAATTGAGTTGCCAAAGAAAACAAATGGCAAATGTTAAAGGTGCAAGGAGAAGAGCTTATACAGCTTAGGAAGATCTTCTGCTATGCCAGAGTTGGATTAGTATTACTCAAGATCCAGTTGTTGGTACTGATCAATCCGGAGCACGGTTTTGGGATCGTATTTATTCTACATTTAAGGTAATATTAGGCTCTCCCACTGACAAAACAGCGGCCTCACTCACTAGTCAGTTTCAAATAATTTCCAAAGAAGTAGCTCTATTCATAGGAAAATTGAGCAATGCAACAAGTCGAGCCGGTAGCGGAACAACAGAGGCAGACAAGGTTTGTATAATAAATATATTATTTGAAGTCATTATTTGTATAATTTGTTTACCTAATAAACGTTTGGAATATAAATGTGTTCTCAGATTCGCGAAGCGAGAGTACAGTATTTGGCATCTTCGGGGAAAGCATTCAAATTTGATGAATGTTATGAGATCCTAAAAGAGCAGCCAAAGTTTTCATTGCGCACAACACAAGTTTTTAATCGAGTACCAAATACCCAATTCGGTGAAGGTAGTGAAAGCCCAAACTCTCCAACAATCAACTTGGACTCAGATCTACCCATGGATATAGATTCACCTACCACCAGGTCACAAAGTTTCTAAAAGAAAAGGCAAAAGTGTTGCCGAAACATCAGGCATCAAAAATATGGCCGAAGAAACAACCATATTTACAGCTGTATACAAAGAATCGCAAGTTTCAAGGAATGCGATTAAAAACCGAGAATGCGATCTTAAAGAACGGATCGAGGAAGATCGTATTATGGGTATGGATCTAAGCACATTACCTATGAATCAACGATATTATTTTATGTGTAGGCAAAATGAAATTCTACAAAAACGATGTTATAACGATGGGTGATGAACTTGATCCCAAAAAAAATCTGTATTTTGTATTAGTACATGCATTATTAATTTGAAATGAAGAAGATTGTTTTTTTTTCAGTGAGTAGACCCATAACATCTTGTTTGATGAAAATGAGCAAATATATACTACCATAGTTGAAAATGAGAATTAATTAGTGAATGTACGATTGACCCAAATACAGCATATATCAACATAGTTGAAAAAACTACAATAACTACTATTATGATTCTACCATGAAATTAAAAGTTACAATACAAAGGGAATACATAGTACTACAGGGGAAGTGCAATTACTCATCTCCAAATTGGTTCCAAATATGCTCCACAAGATCTTGACGAAGAGCATGATGTCTTTGTCGATCATGTAGAATGACATTACGAAACGTTCGGCCTACTTCATCAATTGGTCCACATGTGCTAGGTTCGATCCCAATTGAGTCAGGAATTTAATCATAATCATAGTCGAGATTTCCATCGTCACGTTCATCATCCACAATCATATTGTGTAAGATGATACATGTTTTCATAATATAGGACAAACTATCTGCATCCCACATGCGTGCTGGATCCTTCACTATTGCAAAACGTGATTGTAAAACACCAAAAGCACGCTCGACATCCTTTCTTGCACCCTCTTGTAATTCTGCGAATTTTCTTTTTTTTGGGTATCTGGTGCGGTGTAAGTTTTCACGATGGTTGTCAACGGTGGGTATATACCATCCGCTAGGTAATAACCTATATTGTAATTGTTGTTGTTGATGACAAAATTGGCTGGAGGTGCACGACCGTCAAGAATCTCATTAAATAAAGTTGACCGGTTCAGCACATTTAGATCATTGTTGCAACCTGACATTCCAAAGAATGAATGTCAGAACCACAGATCATAAGACGCAACTGCTTTGAGAATAATAGTTGGTTCCCGAACATGTCCTATGTATTGTCCGTGCCATGCTGCCGGACAATTTTTTCACTTCCAATGCATGCAATCTACACTACCCAACATTCCAGGGAATCCTCGAGTGCTATTCTCTTTTAGTAGTCTTTCCACATCGCCTGGTGTTGGTTTCCTCATATATTGTGTAGCAAATAAAGTTACAATTGTAAAACAAAAACGACGTAAACTTTTCAATACCGTTGTTTCGCCGATACGTATATATTCATCAACAGTATCAGCCGCCCCTCCGTACGCTAAACAACGTAGTGCCGCCGTAATTTTTTGATGGGGACTTAACCCAACTTGCTTGCATGCATCCTGGGACAGTTGAAAATATTGATCGTAACCGACAACGGCATTCAAGATCCGGTTGAAGAGTTGTCGGCGCATACGGAATTGACGTCGAAAAATTGAATCTGGATAAACTGGATTTTCGGCAAAGTAGTCGTTCCACATCCTTCTATGACCATCTTGTCTTTCGCGTCGAATATAACGACGACGATTGATTTGTTCGCTAGCTCGGATTGCATTGCCAACCCTTATTAGACGATTGTGAAAAATCTGAGCAACAATATTGTTGTCCTCCTCTGATGAAGAGGAAGATGAACTTCAAGGAAAAGTGCTTTCTAAATTGGCCATGGAAATTGAGGAGGTCAGAGCTGTGAGTAAAACGAAGGAGTTGTAGCATATAAATACTAAACATGAATCGACTCTCCTTGTCATATCATTTATTATGTCCTGTCATATCTGAAATTGGTTCACATTGCTAGGTACATAAAAGTCAATACCTACAATGGCTAGATAGGGACATGAACCGACTCTCCTTGTCACTACAAAACAAATTAGAGAAAGAAAAGCCATTGGACAGTCATATGTTTACTAGAATACAAAAGAGGCCATGTGACAATCAAATGTTTACTAGAATACCCTTGTGACTAACATACCCTCATGGTTACCATAATTACAATTCACATTGTAAAACTATTTTGAAATTGACGTTAATACCCTCGGGGGTCATAAATATAAAATACAATAAAGTTGGATTCATTGGTCATAACTATGTTTCCTATTCTTCATGACTATACTGTGTTTCAGGCACATATGTAGACGTGGATGCTCCTGTGTCATCTAAATTTGGATTCATTGCTCTTTGTCGAGAAAGAGAGGCCCTACCCATCGATACAGACCGCCTTGCATTTGTTAAATCAGTTGGAATTGATTCCCTTAATACCATATCTGACAGTATCAATCGCCGTAACTGTGCTTCGATGTTGCTCAATTGTTGACAACGAGTGTATAACTCTTCCTGTGGAAAGGTATGAAATATATAAATGAATGAAAGTACGTAAACTACAGTTTACAATAAAAATAAAAAATAAATATAAATTCAAGTTTAGTAACTCACATATGTTGGTTGCCCACTATGATGAAATGGGGCATTGACATTGGAGTCCAAATTCTTCATAACAGTACCGCTTTGAAATAGTGGCACTTCGACGTAAGATTGACCAAGTAATCCCGAAGTTTCTGCAGATGATTGAGTTGGATACTGGGATGGTTGCCAACATGGAGGTGCAGCATATGGCAACTGAGCAGCAGTATCTCTAATAGATGCTGGCCCAATAAAATCGACATTGGTTGCATGAGAGAGTATCGGCATTATAGGACCAATTGAAACCTTTATCCAATACTGATTGTAAGTGAACTGGTCTACACGACGCACAAAAGGTGAAGCTTCAATTGGTTCAGGTAATGTTGTATTGGATGCCATGAAACGCATTAGAGGAGGTGGATTTTTTGGTATAGTGATATCACCAGTAAGTTGGCGAATACAACGATCAGCAAGATACCATACACCCTACAATCAATTGTTCACTTTAGCATAATCATACTATTTATAAAAACTATTGGAAATTAATATGAAAATTTTCCTATACCTGACCGCAATACGTAAAAGTATGACGAAACCGTGATATATATTTAGCAACTTCTATTTCATACACATCTGTAATTGTTGAAGAATTATATGGCTGCCAAATTATTGAGGAAGGAGTGCGCATTTCAAATTGATCACGGGCCATCGACTGATTATACCGAATAGGATCAGAGCGACCTGAATCCAAGAATTCTTTATTCCATCGCAAAATTCTCGGCCATACATCAGAATTAAACACGTGGGTCTGCAAAGGGGTGTTCCTATCTCTAAGTGGGATACAGCAATTTGTGTACTCGTAAGCCCAATACTGTACAGCATAATTATCGATTATGTTACGAATAAATAAATTGAAATTATATCATGAAATTTTTGATCTAAAATTAGTAATTAAAAGGATTAGTATTACCTCCAACACTTGCCACGGCCCATTAAACGATTTCACTTTTAGCCTGCTACATGAATCCAAAGACAAATACAACAGAGCAAGTGCATGACTACCCCAATCATATTTGCCAACAGCATTGAGGTCTACAACTGCGGCTAGCCAACCACACCTTACTAATCCAAAACCATTTGTGAAAAGTAATGCACCGAGAAAGAACATTAAGAACGCTCGAGCGATCTTAATCTCTACAATTCTGTCACTTTGGGCTTCTTCAATGAAAGCATTAGTAAAATAATTTTTGAAAAAACCAACCCGTATACCTTGTGATTTCCAATCATCATTCGTTAGTTCTGGAAAGAAGCGTTGCTGAACAACTTCAAAGGAATACATCTCATCGTCGCATGGAGGCAAGTCGCCGACACCTATAGAAATTCCTGTCAGCATTACCCAATCTAATGGAGTGAAACCCAACTCACCACATGGAAAGAGGAAAGTGTGGGTAGTGTCCCACCATCTCTCTACGAGTGCCTCCACGAGCCGAACCGACGACTTATTTGTATTGATAGTCATGAAACGGTGCCATCCCGCCTGCTCTACTAGTAGTTGGATTAGTGGAACCCGTGAGCAGTACTGATTGTACATTATGATCGGTTCCTTCCAATTTTCCCTGAATTTACAGAAACCACCTTCAGGGGTAACAATAACATATTGACTAATATGTTTCGAATCGTCTACTACACGATTCCAGTTGGACTGATCGGCATAGTCGACATTTGACATATCCACTTCACCCTCCGTGCTTGTGCCGGTTGAGCTGGCACATATTCTCGCTTTGATTTCAAACGACCGATAAATCTTCGTATCGAAGATATTATTTTCAACTAAATAATAAATTGAGAGAGGTTGCCGAGAGGAGAGGTGAAAGACAGAGTTTTAGACAGAGAGCAATATGAAGAATTTTATGTTGGTTTGTGAGAGAGAAATAGCCAGACTTAAGTTGTGTTGTGGTTATATAGATGTATATATATATATATGTGGAAGGGTAATTTGGTCTTCAAAATTTATATAAAGCCTTTATTCGTGGAGCATATTACGGAAAAGTGGAAATGGGCCAAAAAAAAACATGGAGCATATGTCGGACGGCACTTCATGTGCCATCCATGATTTACGGCCGACTTTTTTTTTTTTTTTTTTTGTTATCGGACGGCACTTCATGTAAGCATATGTCGGACGGCACTTCATGTGCCGTCCATGATTTACGGCCGACTTTTTTTTTTATTTTTATTTTTTGTTATCGGACGGCACTTCATGTGCCGTCTGACAAATGTAGTAATTTTTTAGCACTTTTCCCACTCCAACGGCACTTCATGTACCGTCACTTAATATTTTATTATAGTTTGCTAAAAAATAGCTTTGGATGAGTGCAGCAAAATTGGAAATCCTATTTCTATTTATCCATATATGGATATTTTTACCGTAAACGACTACAGATGCTCTTAGAACTTTGAATGTGGAAAATGATAAAATTTAACTGTTGATGAGATATTTGATATTTTCAATGTAACATGAGCAATAGGAAAATGCATAAAAAATCTAAAAATTTACAAACCTGAAATATGAAAAATATAAATTTCTGAGTAAATAGAGAGAGAATGAGAGAGGGAGAGAGAGAAATAAATAAATAAATAAATAAATAAATAAATAAAGGAGTTGTTTTGGGGGGATTTGAACTTGAGTTTTGGATAAAATTTTGGACGGAAGAATACGTTTTGTGAGGTTAGATCTGGACCATTGATTTCAACCCTATTTAATGAACGCTACTTGATAGCTTTCTTTGTATATATATATATATATATATATATATATATATATATATATATATATATATAGAGAGAGAGAGAGAGAGAGAGAGAGAGAGAGAGAAAGGTTCGGGTGAGAACCATTCCCTGGGGTGAGAACCTAAGGGCCTATCCCAACCATTCATCTGTGTAATCTTAACGGTCAAGATTTTTTAAAATTAAACAATAAGATTAATTAATTTCTGCATTAAGATGTCAATCCCTTTAATTAAGGGATGGGGACCGCGTAATAAAAGGAATGAAAGATCACAGATTATTAGGCAACATATATTGTCTTTTTTATTTTATTTAAAAGGAATGTAGATCACAGATTATTAGGCAACATATATTGCCTTTTTTATTTTATTTTCAGCCGAACCACAATCTTCATCAGGATGAACAACATTTGTTGCTACGTACAATGTTGCTAAATATGAAATTTTTATCTACTTACAATACAGTCAGTTGCTATATAGTGAACGAATTGGTGAAGGAACGAATTGGTGATGATTCTGAAGTTGATATTAAGTTGGGATACAAAATCTTCTCGAATAGCAACTGTAATAATTATAAATAGCAACTGAAATAATTATAAATAGCAACTGAAATTGGTGAAGGAATACTATAAATAGCAACTGAAGTTAAAATTATAAATAGCAACTGAAGTTGCTATTGTATCTACTTACAATACAGTCAGTTGCTATATAGTGAACGAATTGGTGAAGGAACGAATTGGTGATGATTCTGAAGTTGCTATTAAGTTGGGATACAAAATCTTCTCGAATAGCAACTGTAATAATTATAAATAGCAACTGTAATAATTATAAATAGCAACTGAAATAATTATAAATAGCAACTGAAATTGATGAAGGAATACTATAAATAGCAACTGAAGTTAAAATTATAAATAGCAACTGAAGTTGCTATTGTATCTACTTACAATACAGTCAGTTGCTATATAGTGAACTAATTGGTGAAGGAACGAATTGGTGATGATTCTGAAGTTGCTATTAAGTTGGGATACAAAATCTTCTCGAATAGCAACTGTAATAATTATAAATAGCAACTGTAATAATTATAAATAGCAACTGAAATTGGTGAAGGAATACTATAAATAGCAACTGAAGTTAAAATTATAAATAGCAACTGAAGTTGTTATTGTATCTACTTACAATACAGTCAGTTGCTATATAGTGAACTAATTGGTGAAGGAACGAATTGGTGATGATTCTGAAGTTGCTATTAAGTTGGGATACAAAATCTTCTCGAATAGCAACTGTAATAATTATAAATAGCAACTGAAATAATTATACAGCAATACCTGACCACTTAAACAGCAACTGTAATAATTATAAATAGCAACTGTAATAAACAGTAACTGTAAGGAACGAAATGGTGAATGATTCTGCAGTTGCTATTAATTTGGGAAACAAAATCTTCTCCAATATTTTACGGGAATAAATTATTTCTCTCTCCAATTTGACCAAATTTGCCTTAACCGTCGCACACAAAAAAAGGCAATTTATAATTATTCCTTTTATTACGCGGTCCCCATCCCTTAATTAAAGGGATTGACATCTTAATGCAAAAATTAATTAATCTTATTGTTTAATTTTAAAAAATCTTGACCGTTAAGATTACACAGATGAATGGCTAGGATAGGCTCTTAGGTTCTCACCCTAGGGTTGGTTCTCACCCGAACCGACCCCTATATATATATATATATATATATATATATAGCTGTTGAGGGAAATGGGATATTTTTCGTAGTATAGAAAGGAGCCTTGACCTTAATTAAACCAAATAATTAATTATTCTCCACAAGCTATATAAATTTACTAGATTTGTCCGTGGCCACGTGCCTACGGCACGTCTTCATAACGATACAGCATGAAAAACCTTGTAAACAGTAAATCAACAATTATATAGCTGAAGTTTGAATAGTATGACAATAATTAGTTGTAAATAAAAGTCCGTGTTTCCATTAATATATGATGAAAAAAAATTATAAATGAAGGTATAAAACTCCATGTTTCCATATATATATATATATATATATATATATATATATATATAGATAGATAGATAGATAGATAGATAGATAGAGAGAGAGAGAGAGAGAGAGAGAGAATTTAATAAATAAATGAGTTGTTTTCGGGGAGATTTGAATTTGAGTTTTTGGGGAAAAACTTTTTTTTGGGGGGGGGGGGGGGGGGGGGGGGGGGGATGTGTTTTGTGAGGTTAGATATGGGCCTTTGATTTTGAGGAGATTGAAGGAGAGCCACTTGATAGCTTTCTTCGTGTTTTATTATATAAACTAGATTTACCTAGGGGGCACGTGCCTACGGCACGTCTTCGGAACGATACAACATATGAAAGTCTTGTAAACAGTAAAACAACAATTATGTAGCTCAAGTTTGAATAGTAAAACAATAATTAGTTGTAAATAAAAGTCCATGTTTCCATTAGTATATGTTGAAAAATAATTATAAATGGAGGTGTAAAATCCAACTTCTTACAACTTTAAATGTGGAAAATGATGAAATTTAACTGTTGAAGAGATATTTGTTATTTTAAATGTAACATGAGCAATAAAAAATGCATAAAAAATCTGAAAATTTACAAACCTAAAATCTGAATATATAAATTTCTGAGTAAAGAAAGAGAGAGAGAGAGAAATAAATAAATAAAGGAGTTGTTTTGGGGGGATTTGAATTTAAATTTTGGGGGAAACTTATGGGCGGGAAAATATGTTTTGTGTGGTTAGATCTGAACCATTGATTTCATTCCCTATTGAATGAGAGCCACTTAATAGCTTTCTATGTGTTTTATTATATAGATATATATATATATTAATTCCCTACTATAATTAAACATAAAATAATGGAAAAACATGAGATCACCCAGATACTAGTTAGTTATATTGGCTTTGTCTTTGATTCACTACATACAAATTAAACACCAGCAAGCATACGTACGCTTATACATTGCTACAGGAAACCCAACCTAAACGCAAGATAATTCACATTTTTTGTACTCAAAGATGATTCATATTAGACCAGGAGAACATAGTGAATTAATTACTAACCTTGGCCTCTAATCTTCTCAACCATGGCGTCCTTGATAAGTGCTAGATTACCATAAGCAAGTAGGGCTCAGTTTGTACTTCATCTGCAACCATGATCAAAAGATTCCAAAATAGCATTTTCTTTTGATCCAATCTTCCCATATTTCAGAAAATCATGAATTATTCAGGAATATATAAATGAATACACTTAATGATTTTTGATATATTCAGTTCACAAAATTTTCAGTGAATAATTGGCAGCTGATTGCACATTATTTGTTGAAATTATAAAATATTCGCTGATTGTACTTTCAAAGTTTCTTCCTGTTGTTAAACCTTTTTTTTTTTTTTTTTGATATTTCAGAAATTTCAAACTTTGATGTCTCTGAGGTCCCTTTTTAGAAATGTAGTAATTCTGGGTTGTGCTTACATGTGTCATGTGCTTGTATGCGTGTTTGTGACTTTGTGTATCCATATACACATGAGTATGTGTACATGTATATATATGGCCAAACACACCCACAAATCCATAAACAAACTCTAAGAGGCATACAACAAACATGTACCAGGCTCATAATGGAGAAAATGCACACCTATGCACATACATTCACTAGAAACACATACATGCAAATGCCATTAATAAGTTGAACATAATTATAAAAAATTCAGCTCAGTATATCAGCAGAAACTGTAGGCATTGGAATAAGAATGTTAAACCCACTCCAAAAATGAAATATAATAGGCCAGAAATTAGCATCTTTCCGTATATCCTCTAGGCTGTATTTTCCAAAGCATATTGCCCTAAGTAGTTATTCAATTCAGGCCCTTGTTATTTCCTCCAGCCAGTTTGGATTTCATGCAGACAATATTTACAACCCATCTAAACCGATATAAATACGCGGTAAGTAATCTCCACTCTTCATAATTAAGCTCAACCTAAACACCAGATTATATTCACTTAGAAACACTTAGTAACTGACATGGCCGTGAATCTTCACCACCATGCCTTGTTCTTCATAATTGCAGTGGCTTCTTGTTCAATAGCTAATGCAGGTGATCCCGATATCACGTCAGACTTCATCCTCCCATCAAACCTCACTTCCGTTGATGGTAATTTCTTCACCTTCACTGGAATGCGTCAAGTGGTCCGTTCAGACGACCCACCAAAGACCTTCACGGTAACGAAAGCGTCCATGGTTGAATTCCCAGCTCTCAACGGGCAAAGTGTGTCTTATGCTGTATTAATGTTTCCTCCTGGCTCTGTCAATCCTCCTCACACTCACCCTCGAGCTTCTGAACTCCTTTTTCTCATTGATGGTTCACTTGTGGTTGGGTTTGTCGACACTACCAACAAACTCTATTCTCAGATACTTCAATCAGGGGACATTTTTGTATTCCCCAAAGGGCTTGTACACTTCCAGTTTAGTAATGGGAATGACACTGCTGTTGCCATCTCTGCTTTTGGCAGTGCTAGTGCAGGTCTTGTTTCGATCCCAGCTGCTGTATTTGAAAGTGGTATAGATGATGGAATTCTTGCCAAGTCTTTCAAGACCGACCTCACCACAGTGCAGATGATCAAGGCTGGTCTTGCACCTAAGAACTAAAACCTTTGCAATTGTCATTATGATTCTTTCCTTGATGGATCTGTTTTTTGAGAGCATCTGAATTGCTTATTAATCTTCATTTGTATGGTATATCAATAAAGGCCTTGCCAATAAATGTCTCCCTTCTTCAAGTTTGTTTCTTGAGAAATATTTTGCTATTAATTTGTTTGGTATGTTGTTTCAATTAGTCTATTATTAAATTTATCAGAAATTTAGGATTATTGATCAATGACTATGAATGGAGCATCCATGTTAACAAGTACCAAACAAAAATCTAACATACAAACACCATTAACTCAAAAAAAAAAAAAAATGCAAACACCAAACAAAAAATTTGACGTTAAAATCTGGTTGGGATGTCAGGTACAAAAATAAATAAACAAATATATATATATATATATATATATATATATATATATATATATATATATATGCCCAATCTGGTTGGGATGTCAGGTACAAAAATAAATAAACAAATATATATATATATATATATATATATATATATATATATATATATATATATATATATATATATATATGCCCTTATTAATTTGGTTTTGAGCAGCCTACTCACATATTTAATGTCTACGTATGAATTACCAGTCTAGGTTATCCACAGATTAGACAAAAGCAGGAGACGTTTCCTCTGGAAAAGGGCACTTGAAGATAGCAAATGGTTTCATTTAGGAAGATGGGGTGAGGAGTGTAAGAAGAAGGAATTCGGGGGTATGGGAATAGTTAATCTCAGAGAAATTAATAAAGCGCTACTCTCTGAATGGTGGTGGAAAATGTGAAATCAACAGAAAACATTTTTTTTTGACTGAAAAAGGTAGGTCATGCCTACCTCAAGAAGCTATATAAATATATACGCAAAATGAACAGTACAAAAATCTGCTGTAGGGTGATGCTCAGGTTATGAGAGGGGTTAAGTTCGAGATGGCACGACAGTGGACCGTAGAGAGGGCAGCGGACGTCTGTCGTACACCTCAACTAGGGCCACTATCGTGATCTCATCCCTCTTCCCCTCCCTTACACACAACCGAGGCATTCGATCCCCTAGCAGTAAAACAGTACAGGAAATTAAGCTACATATAGTACCAGTCTACAAACTGGATCAGTCTCAAAATACAGTACAAAACATAGAAACTGAAAACAAGTTATAAAGGAGCCTTTAACTTGCATTCTCGCCAGAGGTATCCCCTTGAGCAGGCTTCATAAGATCACTGTCCCCTGTTCTTCCCAACTCCTCCATGAGTTTGGTCTTCTTCTTGGAAGCGTCACTCGAATCTAGCCATTGAGAAAACCAGAATTTAGTATTAGCAATCAGATTAATCACCGATGTTTGCTTGTGGGAAAAAATCCTATCATTTCTAGCATTCCAGATTGACCAACAGATAGCGATAGTAATGAGATGCCATGCATGAGTGTATTTATGCTGCTTGTTGTCAAAACACCATGTAGAAAAGCATTCGGCAACAGAAAACATGGTGGTCTAAATTCTTTGCATTGTACTCATGGGAAGGCATTTTGCATGTGGAAGAGTATAGCCAATATGGGAGAGCTATTTATAATAATACCAGATGCATACCAGGGAACGGGAAAAACATCAACTTCTGGAAGGATAAAGGGCGTAGGGATAACTCATTACAAGCACTTTTCCCACAACTAGCTAAGGAGTCGATAAAAGCGGATGCACTAGTCTCAGAAGTATGGAGGTATGACAGTGATGAGGACATTGGTTCAAGACGATTCATGTGTTTCTATAAGCGCAGACATCATTTAGGACAGCTGCTTCATTAATTTAACATCTTATTCAGTAATCATATTTGTTTTTGGCAATTATAGCTATATGTAGTAGTTTTACGATTTGCAACATTTTTTTTTATGCATAAGAATATTTTGAGATCTTAGAATATTTTGATATTTGTATCAAGATTTGTTTTAAGCCTATATATAGGCCTTGAGATTAATGAGAAGTAATGCAATTATTGATTAAAAAACTTACTCTGATTGAATTTTGCTCTTCATTAATCTTCGTATGTGAAACATTGAGATACAATTTTAGGATTTGTGATAAAATCTAAAACTATACCCAAATCCCCAAATTAAAAATCTCAAATCCTAATACACAAATTACTTATAACCCTAAACCCCTTCTTCTTCTTCATCACCTCTTCTCTACCCCCCCCCCCCCCCCCCTCTCTCCCCTCGCGATCAACCCCGCCATCAACCAAGCCCCCCATGACCACCCGTGATTTCCCTGCCATCACCCCGCACCCGTCAGCCACCAGCGACCACAGACCTCACGACCACCACCGCTGCCAAACCCATCGCCTGCACCGAGCTCACCATCCGATCATCACCTCCACCGTGAAGTCGACGCCTACCCTCTCTCCACCGACGACCCCCACTGCCCCCAACCTCTAGACCCGAAGCCCCCATCGCCTGCTCCTGACGTCCCTTCACCGCCTCCACAGTCCGTCACCGCCTTCCCCCCCTCGCTACCTCACCACAGTAGCCACCTCGGAGCACTAACACCAATTTCTTCAAGTCCGATAATTTCTTTCCACTTCTTAAAATTTGTGTTACTGCTTTATCATCTATATAATATTATTTGATTTATTTATCATCTACAAATATTGAGAATGATTGCTTTTACTTGCCAATTATTGTACGATTCATTATTGCATCTTTTACTTGCTAAGAATGCTTAGGTATATAATTATTGATTGTTAGAACTGAATCGTTAATTGGGCTTGTTAAACTTAATTCAATTCTTAAAAAACCATCGAACCGATTAACTGTTTTAATTTCTAACTTGATCTGCATTACATGTTGGTAAACTTAATCTTTTAATATTCTTGGAAATTCTCTACTTAGGGTTAAGTTTTACATCATTTTCGTATCAGAACGAAGGTTCTTAAAACTATAGTTCTTGCATCATTTAGTTATAACTTTTGCATTCATTTAGGATCGTTTTAGAATCATTTATTTTTCTTTCTTTCGTTTAGATTATTTCAAATTTATAAACATTAAAAATTAAAAATTAAAAAAATTTTAAAAATTTTAAAAAAAACTTAGGTGCATTTAGGACACGTTTTCCAAATTTCAACAAATACACGTCACCACGGCCCTTAGTTCTCTACCGTTGGTGAATGCATCTTCGCAGCATCATCACAAATCCCGAAAAACCTTTCTTGTCCTTCCCAAACCACCCAATTAGGAACACTAGACTTCCGTGAACCCCTCCCCGAACTGAGATGGACAACTCTGATATTTCCGCTACCTTAGCTGCCATTCAAGTAACTCTTGCCAATATCAATCAGAGACTTGAGCAAGTAGAATTGAATCAAAATATTGTCCATGAGCTTCATCGTTAGATCCCTCAAGGGAACGTGACGACCGACGTCAAGATAGTGGCCCTGACAAACAATACAAAAGAAACGTTACGGTTGGCGTTCCCCACTTTGAAGGCCATATGGAACCCCAAACTTATCTCGATTAGATCCATTCCATGGACCACTAATTCGTGTGGTTTGACATGAGCGAAGCCCTGAAGGTCAAATTTGCCACAATAAAATTGACTGGAAAAGCTCAACAACCCGCAGAGGCCGAGGCCTGACAACCATAGCTACTTGGGAGGCCATGAAAGAGAAGCTCACTGAGAGATATGTGCTCCTATCTTTCCACATCCGAATGCTTGATTCGTGGAATCAACTCTATTAGGAAAGCAAATCCATCCAAGACTATGTGGATAAGTTCGATAACTTCCTCATTGGGTGCAATGCCTTAGGTAAAGAGAGCGAAGAACAAACACTCTCTAGGCTCAGGGCTGAATTATGAGCCGATCTTGGGAATAAGCTAATTAATAGAAACGTGGACTCCTTGGCCGCAGCTTATGCCCTTGTCCTCGATATGGATTCCCTTAAAGCAAGTTTCCATTATAAATCCAGCGATTGGAGGGATCATTCCTCTAGAATGACCTACACAGACCCCTCTAGGCCTAAGCCCCCCTCTTCTCAGTACCCCAAAAAATCTTACCCCAGCAAGCCTAATTCAAATAACTATCCACTTAGAAATGAAAATAAGGGTAAGAACACCGAAAAAGACTACTCTAAGGTTGATCCTCTCGCTAAGTGCTATAAATGTAAGGGATACGTCCATGTCAATGGCAACTGTCTCAGCCTCAGTAGGATCAATTTAGTAGAGGGTACCACTGTCATCACTGCTGATTCTGACAATGAGTTTTTCTATGAGCCTATTGGAAGCGATGACTTCGGAAAAGAAGATGATGACCAACATCTCCACTGTATTCGGTCGATACAATCACCTCACTTGAATGTAGTAAAATGTGCTTTGTCCCAACCAAAAGAAGAAGATGATTGGAAGCGCACTGTTATATTTCACACCTTTACGACTATAGGTGGCAAAAACTGAAAGGTGATTGTTGATAGTGGGAGCTGCGTCAACGTTGTTTCTTTTACAGTCTTAGCTAAGACCAGACTTAAAGCTGAACCCCATCCACGCCCATACAAAGTATCTTGGATTGATACACATCCCTCCAAGTAACACATCGATGTTTGGTCCTTGTGGACTTCACAGCTTACAATAAGTAAATTTGGTGTGATGTGCTCAAAATGGATGTGGGTCAAGTCATTTTAGGGAGACCTTGGTTATACAACCACGATGTGACCATATATGTTCGATCCAACCAATGTGTGTTCCAGCATGACGGACTAAAAATAAATCTCATACCCGTGAGACCACGAACTGGTCCAGCTGAAACAACACCAGCTCCTTCGAGAAAGGTCAAGAAAGTAACGTATATTGGTGAAAAGGAACTCACGAAAGAAATTGATAAAGGGGCGACAGTTCTTCTACTCACAGCGAGAGAAGTTTCTAAAAATCCTAAGTCACTCATCCTGCCTCAAGTTATTCATGTCCTATAGGAATTTGCAGATGTGTTTCCTGTTGACCTCCCCAACCAGTTGCCCCCGCTGCATGACATTTAACACGCTATTGATCTAGTTCCGAGAGCGAATCTACCTCACTTGCCCCATTATCGGATGTATCCGATAGAACACGCTAAGTTGAAAAGGCAAGTTCATAAGTTATTGGCAAAGGGCTTCATCAGAGAAAGCTTCTATGCGCTGTTCCCGCTCTCTTGACTCCAAAGAAAGATGGTACCTGGTGTATGTGTGTGGATAGTCGTACCATAAACAAGATCACGGTAAAGTACCATTTTTCCATTTCCCGTTTGGATGACATGTTGGATATGATGTCTGGTGCCACAATCTTTTCCAAGATTGATCTTAAAAGTGGCTACCACCAAATACGTGTTGGGCCTGGTGATGAATGAAAGACCGCCTTCAAGACGAAGGATGGCCTGTACGAATGGATGGTCATGCCATTTGGAATGACGAATGCCCCAAGCATGTTTATGAGAATCATGGCGCAAGTACTCCGTCCCTTTATGGCCAAATTCCTTGTGGTGTACTTTGATGATATTCTCATTTACAGCCGATCCGTTGGGCAACATCTTGACCATTTGAGACAGATCTGTGGTGTTTTGAGGAAGAACGACTTTATGCTAATCCTACCAAATGTACCTTCCTCTCCGATCAGACTATCTTCTGAAATTTATTGTTTCTGCCAGAGAAATATCCGCTGACCCAAAAAAGATACGAGCTATTGTTAAGTGGCCAGAGGCCCGCAGTATTCGTGATGTGTAGAGTTTTCATGGTCTTGCCACCTTCTATCGTCGGTTTGTGCAAGGATTTAGCACAATCATGGCTCCGATAACTAAATGTTTGAAGAAAGATGAATTTGTCTGGTCGAAAGAAGCCACGAAAGCCTTCGAAGAGATCAAGAAAAGAATGACTCAGACACCTGTCATGAGGTTGCCTGATTTCACTAATGTCTTCGAAGTAACGTGCGATGCTTCGGGTATTGGTATAGGTGGATTCCTGAGTCAAGAGAGTCATCCTCTTACTTATTTCAACGAAAAGTTGAACGAAGCAAAGCAAAAATACTTCACTGATGACAAGGAGTTCTATGCGGTAATTCAATCACTTCGACATTATCTCCTGCCGCAAAAATTCATCATTTTCCCAGACAATGATGCCTTAAAATTCCTTAATTTTCAACAAAAGTTGAATCTGAGATATGTTCGATGGGTAGCGTTCTTAAAAGAATCTTCGTATACCATTATGCATACAAAAGGGATTGATAATAAGGTCGTAGATGCACTAAGTCGTTGTCCCATGATCTTATCTACACTGCACACCGAAATTATTAGTTTTGAGAGATTAAAAGATGAGTATGCCTCCTTCCCAGATTTTCACGAGATATACACCTCTGTGAAGGATGGCATCACTCGAGTGATAAATGATTATTTCTTAAAAGATGATTATCTCTTCTACCACTCCAAACTGTGCATTCCTAGTATATTATTACTAGAGTATCTTGTCTGGAAATTGCACGTTGGTGGCCTTGCTGGACATTTTGGGCATAACAAGACCATTGATACTGTGGAACATAGGTTTTACTGGCCTAAACTAAAGAGAGATGTTGCGAGACTTGTTAACAGGTGTCATACTTGTCAACTTGCCAAACAACAAAAACATAACATAAGCATGTATACTCCGTTACCTATTCCCAATCATCCTTGCGAAGATGTGAGTATGGATTTCATGTTAGGCTTACCAAAAACACAAAAGAAATATGATTCCATTCTTGTCGGTGTGGACCGTTTTTTCTAAAATGTCCCACTTCCTCCCTCGCTCAAAAACTTTTCATGCATCTCGTGTAGCTCGGATCTTCTTTGATAACATTGTGAAGCTACATGGGTTGTCAAAAACTATTGTGTCCGATAGGGATGTGAAATTCTCGAGTTATTTTTGGAAGAACCTATGGCACAAGATGGGTACGAAATTGAAGTTCTCTTCAGCCTTTCATCCATAGACTGATGGACAGACTGAGGTTGTCAATCGGAGTTTCGACAATCTTTGACGTATTCTTGTAGGAGAAAACTTAGGAACTTGGGCCTTGAAATTGACTGTTGCTGAATTTTCCTATAACACATCTAAAAATAGAACCACTGGCATGAGTCCACACAAAGTTATACATGGTTATCGTCCTTGGCAGCCCATAGATCTTGTCCCCATATTAGAACATCATAGAGTCTCAAAGTCCGTATCTAAATTTGAATCCCACATTCATGATTTGAATAGAGAAATTTCCAAAAAAATTAATGAGAATACTTTTAACTACAAGCTAAAAGTAGATATTAGATGGAAATTTAAAACTTTTAATGTGGGTGACGAAGTGATGGTTCGTATTCGTTCGGAACGGTTTCCAGCTGGATCCGTTAAGAAGATGAATGCACGTGCTGCAGGCTTATTTAAAATTTTTCATAAAATCAAATGATAATGCCTATGTCGTTGACCTTCCTGAAGATTTTGGCATAAGTAAGAATTTCAATATTGAGGATATAGTACCATATGAAGGCCCAAAATTTAATCCTAGAAATTCTCTTATAGATGAGCCTACCTTACATCCTACTTGTGAGATTCCCACGTTACCCCCACTACCTGATACTACTTACCCACCGACAGAAAAATTGGATAATATTTTAGATGATCAAATAATCTCTACTTAAGATGGTAGTATTCATAGGTATTTGGTAAGATGGAAAAATAAGTCGGAGTCGAAAAATACTTTGATAGATCCTGAAGAGCTCCAGCGCTTGGATCCAGACATTTTGGAGCACTATGATAGGCGGACTGGTTTTGACTCGACTAGGTCGAGCCCTCTCCCACCCGGGGAGAATGATGAGCACATCGGTTCAAGACGATTCAGGCATTTCTATCAACGCAGGTATCGTCTAGGACAGTTGCTTCATTAGTTTAATATTTTGTTCAATTATCATATTTGGAAATTATACTCATATATAGTAGTTTTAAGATTTGCACCCTTTTCTTTTATGCATTAGAATATTTTTGAGATTTTAGAATATGTTGAGATTTGTGTCAAGATTTCTTTTGAGCCTATATATAGGCTTTGAGATTAACGAGAAGAAATGTTATTATTGATTAAAAATTATTGTGTTGAGTTATTGCCCTTCATCCCTCTTTTTGTGTGAAACAAATGAGAAAATTATTAGGATTTGTGAGAAATCATAAGAAAGTATTAGGTTTGTGAGAAGCTCTAAACTACCCCCCAAATCCCTAATTTTATCAAAAACCCCAAATCTCAACCTTCTCTTCCTCCTTCTTTTTCTTCGTTTCAACCCGTCGACCCCCTTGCCACCATCAAAGACCCACCCCGCCATCGCCCAAACTCCGAAACCTACCAACGGCCGGTTTTTTACAATTATAGCCATATGTAGTAGTTTTACGATTTGCACCCTTTTCTTTTATGCATTTGAATATTTTTGAGATTTTAGAATATTTTGAGATTTGTATCAAAATTTGTTTTGAACCTATATATAGGCCTTGAGATTAATGAGAAGTAATTCTGTTATTGATTAAAAAAATTACTGTGATTGAATTTTGCTCTTCATTAATCTTTGTGTGTGAGACATTGAGATACAATTTTAAGGTTTGTGATAAACTCTAAAAGTACACCCAAATCCCCAAATTAAAAATCTCAAACCATAATCCTCAAATCACTTATAACCTTAAACCCCTTCTTCTTCTTCATCACCTTCTTCTCCCCCCCCCCCCTCCCCCTCCCCCCGATCAACCTCACCATCGACGAAGCCCTCCACGACCACCCATGATTTCCTTGCCATCACCCCGCACCCGTCAGCCACCAGCCACCAGCGACCCTAGACCTAACGACCACCACCACTGCCAAACCCATTGCTATCTCCATCATCAAACCCATCGCCTGCACCGAGCTCACCCTCCGATCATCACCTCCACCCCGAAGTCAACACCTACCCTCTCTCCACCGACGACCCCCACTGCCCCCAACCTCCAGACCCAAAGCCACCATCGCCTGCTCCCGACATCCCTTCACTGCCTCCACCATCCATCGCCGCCTTCCCCTCCACTGCCTCACCACATCATCCACCTCGAAGCACTAACACCAATTTCTTCAAGCCCGGTAATTTCTTTTCACTTCTTAAATATTTGTGTTACTGCTTTATCGTATCTATAATATTATTTGATTTATATGTCATCTATAAATATTGAGAATGAGTGCTTCTACTTGCCGATTAGAGTACAATTCATTATTGCATCTTTTACTTGCTAATAATGCTTAGGTATATAATTATTAATTGTTCGAACTGAATCTCTAATTTGGCTTGTTAAACTGAATTAAATTCTTGAAAATTCATTGAACCGGTTAACTGTTTTAATTTCTAACTTGATCTGCATTACATGTTGGTAAATTTAATCTTTTAATATTCTTGAAAATTCTCTACTTAGGATTAAGTTTTACAACAGATAGACTAAATATTTAGTTCCAAGAAAATCTATCCATTGAGAACCAAAGCCAATTATAAAGACTAACTAGTTTCGTAGTTGACATGGGTGGACAACGAACTGAAGAGGAAGACATAAGGGAATGGTTGTTATAACCGAAAAACTAGGGCTGCAAACGAGCCTAGTCGAGCCGAATATCTTGAGGCTCGAGATCGGCTCGTTTATGTATCAAGCTCACTTTCAAGCTCGAGCTCGACACGAGCCGAGCTTTGACCGAGCTTTGACAGAGTTCGAGCCAAGTACTCGCGAGCTTCTGCCTAACAACCCACGTACTTTCAGGCTCGGGCTTGACTCGTTTATGTTATCGAGCTCGCTTTCGAGCTCGACCTCGGCTCAAGCTCGACACGAGCCGAGCTTTGACCGAGATTTGACCGAGCTCGAGCCGAGTAGCTCGCGAGTAGCTTGGTTCGTTTGCAACCCTACGAACAACACATTCTCAGTTAGATCGTTGTATCATCGATTAAATGATGGTAGGTTGAGGAATACAAATACAAACACAATTTGGAGATCCAAGGTACCAAACAGGATTAAAGCCTTCATGTGGTTGGTTAGGAAGGATGACATCCTTTCGAAGCTGAACATTAGGAAACGCAATATTATGATCGATACGAGATGCACACGATGTTATCTAGCCGAAGAAGATATAAACCATATCTTCTTTTATTGTCCTAAAGCTAGACTTACATGGAAAGTTATGAGTCTGGGTTTTAACATTACTGAGATTCCTAACAATATCGAGGATGTGTGTGTGTGTGTGTGGGGAGGGGGGGGGTGGAAAGTGAGATGGATTAGAAAAGATCACATGATAGGGTGGGATATTACGGTCACGGCTATTTTGTGGATCTTATGGGTAGATAAGAATGAGTCTTGCTTTTGCAAAGTGAACATTTAATGTTGCATAAAATCTTAGCCCTTATTAATGCATGGACAGGTCAGGCAGGTTTGAGAAATAAGCTGCACATGGATGAAGCAGAATAGTAAAGAAAGAAGCATTTGCATGTACTCCATTACAGGATGACTAGAGCGACGAGATGCTGGAGTTTCATGCCATTTTGTGTCTACTTATGCATATTTTCATGTATATTTTGGAATGTATCTTCATATCAGTTTGATGTATTATCTGGGAGATGGACTATGATTGTAATATTTGATACATTATGTTTTGTTAATTATCATTAATGAAAACGGTGACTAAGGGTCACTTTTACTTCAAAAAAATAGACGATCGATGAAAAAATATATAGGAAGAAAAGAGTTGCTCGTGTTTTGTCATTTCAAATGGATGGACTATTATAACTTTGGTGTGGATTATATATAAATCTGTTGTTTTGATTATGTGGCTAAAAATAATGCATAATGATGATAGGGGTTAAACTTATGCACTATTTGTTGTGTTTTAACTGCGGAATAACTCACCAGCGAGATGCAAGAACAATAAAATCAAAAGCAATGGAATAAAGAACAAGCAAAAGTAACACACAAGAACACACAAGATTTTTTCGAGGTTCACCCAATGCAATGGCTACTTCCCTGCGCAGAGGTACTTCTGTGATTTCCACTAGAAATATGAAGAACAAGTTTACAAATCTCACAAAGACTCACCATCTAGGTGTAGGGTTTCTCTCTATCTCCCTCTCTCTCAATGACGACTGATAGATCTTTCTTTTTCTATTTTACCTTTTTTTTCATAACCCTAAGATCGTACACAATACAATATATATAGGTTTACACAATTTCTAATCTCAGCCGCTCATCAATCAGCGTCGCGACGGTGACCGCAACATTTGGACAGTTGACCGGTTCATTCTTTTGAATGTACAAGATCTAACAGAGAGTAAGTCGGTCGACTGTGCGGTCGACCGATCATTGCTTCAAGTCTAGAATTTTTTCCCAAACTGTCCCACTTTTTGAAAGTTTTTCCCAAACCGCCCCACTTTTTTTTTAATTCCCAAACCATCCAACTCGGTCTTTGAAAGACCGAGTGTAGTTAAAACTCACGCGGTCTTTCAAAGATCGAGTGTCGATTGGGTTCAGATCTATTTCTTTCTTCTTCTCTCTCTATATACTTTACTCTATTCTATCTTCTCTAACTCATCTCCCTCAATCTAGGCCGACCTCCTACCCACAAAATCTCATCTCAATCTAAATATATTTACCAATTCTTTTCTACCCCTTTCACCTTCCACTATAAAAACCCTAAACTCATCTTTCGAAAGATCCATATTTTGGAATTTTGCTAAATTTGAAAGAGGATATAGCAACTTCAACTCTTCTACCCAAATATCTACGGCTCTATCCTTGAAGCTTGTGAAGTTATGATGAATATTGGCCTATAAATTTCTACATTTTTTATAGATTTTGTTTGTGGGTAGATAATAACTCGCATATTCGTATAAATATACATAGGTATGGATCTCGAGATTCCTATTTGGTTATACTTTGGTGGTGAAATAATTCATGATCCAAAGATTGGTTGTTGTTATAGTGTGTTGGATCCGGAAATAGTTTGGGTACCTCGTACCATTACATTTGCAGAAGTAGTTGAGAAAATTTATGAAGTTACTAATTGGGATAGGAATCAATGGAATGTGAAAATTTTAGCTCGATACGCAGCAGGTAGAAGAAATGGTCATTATTTTATGACAGTGTCCGTATCTACTGATAATGCTATGAAGTCAATGATTGCTAGGACATTTGATCCTAATTGTACTTGGTCTGCATTAGAGTTATATATTCAGCAAATTCAGATTTTGAATGCTCAGCCACATGATATTCCTAGTTCAAGCTTCGTAACAATAGTACCTACACAGCAGATGAGGTCTAACCCTGCTCAATCTTCACAACCAAATCCACTGTCCTCACAAGAAAATACCTTCACAAATACAACAAATCCGGATTCTACAGATATTGAGTTGCCACGCCAACCTAGTCCGGTTCCTGACTATGTTCCAAATGACAGTGTATTTGAACTCTTTCAAAATGCAGTCATTAACAACAGCTTATTAGACGATGAAGAAGAAGAGAAAGAAACAGACGATGAAGTTGATGATAGTGTAGAAAATGATGATGGAGACGAAGATGATGATGTAGCAAATGTGAATCCTACGAACAACAGTTCTAATGAAGTGAGAGCTACTGATAACTATGCTAATGTTAACGCTCATGTTACCGAGGAGATGACACAAGGTGCTAGAGTACACCAAGTTCCATAAGAGTCATCTGGTTCATCCAATGTAGACGAATTATACATTGGACAAGAGTTTGTAAGTAAAGAGTCAATTCAGCAAGCTGTCAAGGTGTATTCTATCAAGAAACATCGTGAATTTATCGCATTGAAATCTTCACCGTCACTGTACACTGTTAAATGCAAAATGGCACCTAGAAAACGTACAATTGAGGAGATCGTGCAAGGTCCCCCAGAAGTAAGTGATGGTGGATGCTCTTGGAGATTACGAGCAAATGTTCAAAAAGGAGGGACAAATTTTGTGGTGAAAAAGATAGTTGGACCTCATACTTGCACGAATCCCACGTTGAATCAGGACCACTATAAAGTTGATTCTAACCTTGTTTGTAATTTGATTGTGGGTGTGGTGAAGAAGGATATTGGTTTAACACCGCGGACAATTATTGAGATAATAAAAATACAATATAATTATCAGATTTCATTTAAGAAAGCTTGGATTGCAAAACAAAAGACAATTGAGAGGTTGTTCGGTACCTTCGAAGAAGCATACACGAAGTTTCCTTTTCCACTAATAGCAATTCAAGCAGCAAATACAGGAACCGTTGTCCACTGGGATAAATATGAGTCTAGTCCTAGTGAGGAAACATTCAAGTGAGTATTTTGGGCATTTGATCCTTCAATTGAAAAGTTAAAAGATTATGGTACTTACATATACACATACATATAAAAAAAAACAAAATTTTGACAAAACTTAAAAAAATATAACGAAACTTTAAAACTTACAAATTTGCAAACAGTGGATCCATTTGGTTGGTACATCGGCAACTTCATGTAATGTTGATCTACTGGTTCGGCCCCTGGTCGACGGATTGGGACTACCACTCCGGTAGGGGTCTGAAATGTCGGAGAGATATACCGTCTAGTCACTCTCTCGTACCAAGTCATGTACGCCCCATGCACCGAGAGATCAAACGGAGGAATGTCACCGATGATTTCGTCGAACCGGTGTACATTCCATCTCTGAACATATGTAGTGAAGCAAGCGGCCCAATTGTGTCCGGGGGTTCGACCCATTCCTGTAATATTGTGCATCTCCGCATTAAATGACTCGGCAACCGGAATCCTTTGGTGAAGACCAAACTGGCGTAGCACTCTATCGGGGTAGTAGAACTCAACAACCCCAAAGTTGATAAAGGGTGCTTTCGTAAGCCACAAATTACGCCTGTACGTGCAATTAGGCGGCAGTCGAAGTACACGCTCCTCCGTGTAAGGAAGCCACACGACACAGTCAGCTGCTAACCTATCCAACTCATCGCGGTAGTACGTTAAGCACCTGTTGGGGTTGGCTATCCATGTAAATTTGTCGGTCCAGTAGACACCGATAGGAGATAGCATGTCCACATCATCGAAAAGATGTATCCAGTGCGGAGATTAGATCCGTACTACGGGCCAACCGACGTGAATGCGCTCCCAACTCCAGATTTGAAGTAAAATCATAGGCCCATTCATCTGCACCGAACCTATACTGGCCAAACACAAACTCCGGTACAGTGATGACAGTATGACACTACCCCAATTGTAACGGCTAACGTTTCCTAGATCGGCGATTAGTGGCAAGAACATCAACGAGATAGCATTACCTGACGAATTTGGAAACAATACAGTGCCGAATAGCGTGAGGATATAGGCCCTGCAATAGCACTTCACCTCCGCCGCAGTTGAACCTACATTCAATTTATTCCTAAAGGTGTCCTTCAACCACTTCAAACGAATAAATTTACCACTAATCGCACCGGCTTCAACTTCGACACCTAAGTATTCCTCGACTATATAAACCGGGTTGAAGTCCATTGTACCTGTAACTGCCTCTCCATCGATTTGAAGCTCGGTGATTATGGAGACGTCCTGCAGAGTCACTATCATGTCCCAAACTAGCAGGTGAAAGGAGTGTGTCTCAGGCCTCCATCTTTCAAGAAGTGCTTCCAAAAAAGGTCGATCGTACTTGATGGAGCTCATCCTACCAATACCGTATAACCCACAGTCTCTTAGTATCTCATGTATCCGTGGGTGCATAGGTAGTGGATGACCGGTCCTAAAGCGGCACTCTGTAGACTCACTGTTCCACATATTCTGTGATCGATGCAACGGTTGAAGAGTGAGGAGTGAATGGTCGAGGAGTCCTGGGCCTCCAGAAGGGATATACGATGATGAAGGAACTGCAGAAGAAGTGCCTGCCTCATTTGGATTGATTTGAACCTACATAACAATAACATTTATATCAATAGACCGAAATTTCATATAATTGTATTAGAATCAACAATTAATTACTTACATTAGTACCCTCGGTACGAGCATGACTACGACCACGACCACGTCCACCGCGAGTACGTGCTCCATCGCCACGTGAAGGTCTATTACTTTCTCATTCCTCTATGTTCCCCATTGTGCGTGTCATTTACAATAAAATACAAATCCTACAACTTCAAAAAAATTGTTATTAACTACACATAACCTAGATATCAAAACCAACATTAACAACAATTGCTATATAACAATGCCATTTGCTACTCTACTTGTTTTTTTCATTCTCAAATTAAAACTAAAATTAACAACAATGTCTACTCTACATTGTCAAGAAAATCACCAACATAGTCATATATATGACCAACATCGTCAACAAAATTGCCATTTACTACTTTACTTGTTTTTTTCATTTTCTAATTAGAACTAAAATGAACAACATTTGATACTCTACATTGTCGACAACAATTGGCATTTGCTACTCTACATTGTCAACAATAACACAAATTCAACTAAGCACCTTCACAATAACTCAAAATTAACACAAAATTTGCTTATCAAAAGCTTGATAAATATACCTTTCGAGTAGGAGATTCCAAAGCTTGATAGTGACAATGTATAGTACTTCTAGATCCTTCAACCAATATCTTTCCCCACCGAAGACGAAATTAAACGAGATCTAAGATATTGGGATTTAGGGTTTTAGGGTTTAAAGAAAGATTCAAATTTGGGGGGAAATGATGGGGGAAATCGAAAAACGATGAGAGATGACTCGGTTTTGGGGAGTTAATCGATCAATTTTACGGGAAATCAGCCAAAAAATTAGCTAGGGTACGATGGATTTCGTTGAGGGATATAAAGAAGAAGAAGAAAAGTCGAGAAGAAGAATAAAGTCGAGAAGAGAAGAAAGAAAAAGATCTGAAATAACCCCCCCAATCGACACTCGGTTTTTGAAAGACCGAGTGTAGTTAAAACTCACGCGATCTTTCAAAGACCGAGTCTTACACTTCAATTTCGAAGTGTAAGACTAGGTCTTTGAAAGACCGCATGAGTTTTAACTACACGGTTTTTCAAAGACCGAGTGGGATGGTTTGAAAATTAAAAAACAAATTGGGGCGGTTTGGAAAAAAGTTTCAAAAAGTGGGACAGTTTGGAAAAAAATACTATTGATTTCAAGGATTGTTTTCAGGGAAGGGGGGTCGACGATGAGGTGCTCACTCAGTTAACTGAAATTGACCTAGCTACCGTACACAAGATTAAGAGTGGGCTTGCACAAAAGGCTTTTTTATTTTGAGAAATAATTCATGGATGATTTTTTATTTACATGTATTTGTTGTTAACAAGTATTTACAGCAAAGTAAGGATTTATTCCCAAATTCTCTATCACAAATATCAAAATATTTTATTAGTTATCCTTGAAATCATGAACAAAATAAAAAGTCTAGTTAACAACAAATACGATCCCCAGAAATCATTCGTCAAAGAAAGTTTGATTTTGTTACGGTATTCGCATACAAGAAAATCAACCAGGATATCATGCTCATCTCATAGAAGAAAATTAACCAGGATTCACCTCTACTTGATCATCCAAGTTCAAATTTGGTGAATGAGCATATAAATGAGAGCTGTTTACTACTTATAATATTCGTGAGTACATAATAACCCGCTTATTGTTAGTGATTAGACAATAAGTAAAGAAATCAACTCATTTGTGTTGGTTACTTCGGCACGTAGGATTTTTTGCAATACGGAGTTGATTGTGTTTATTTTTTGTCTAATGTCGCATTCGAAGTGAGACAGGTTTGAGGTTGTGATGTACTTGTTGATATTGAAAAACTTTAGAATTCTAAATTGTTGTGTTCGTTGTATGTCATAAAATGTTTAATTTGTTTATTCGCTAATCGACCAATATTTTCAATCATATTTTGCAAGGTCATCATCGCAAATATGGTACGGACGATAGGAGCGGGATCCAGAAATGCTAGGCCCCGAGTAAGTAGTATTCTTTTGTTCGTTTAAATAATATATTTGTTCCTATGCAGTGTTGACTAAACATTAATCTATTTATGTAGGACGCTGCTGACGTGGGACCAAATAGCAACCTCACTTATGTGGGATTTTGACTAGCTCTCTTTTTTATTTGCAAAAAATTCACACTACTGGAGTCGCTACTAAGAATAGCGATCTTAGTTTACTAAGGTCGTTTTTCTCAATAACGACCTTAGTGGTTTAAAATTTCTCCTTGCTCTAATTAGTTCTCTATTAGATTTGCGAAGAAATTATTTCAAACTAAGGTCGCCAATGAGAATAGCGACCACGGTGTACTTAGGTCGTTATTCCCACTAGCAATCTCAGTTTAAATTGTTGACCCTAAATTTGGTGTAAACTACATACTATTAAAGACTAATATTATTCAGTTGAGATATACAGGTTCTCCAGGAAATCTAAATTCAAAACAAAAAGCCAAAAAGATTTGAAATCAAGCAAACGAGGAAAGAATCAAAGACGATTGCAAATATAAAAAAGATTTCAACTCAAGAAACATGTGTTTTAAATTCTCAAGAAAGCCAGCAAATATTCTATATTTATTTTTGTTTATGTGAGTAAATACCATGTAAAGAATCGTTGATTGAATAATCAGTTGTGGAAAGAATATAAAGTGGATTCACCAAATAAATATCAAAACTGCATGATAGCAGTCGACCACACATATGTCGGTCGACTGTCACACAGTCGATTGTACAGTATAGCACAAAAAATTGATTTAACCGACTGACCACCTCTTGACTTACGGGTTAAAGGTGGACGGTCGACTGCTCAACAATGCGGTCGACCGTACCTATGCAGCTTTCACCATTTTGGAATATCTTTTTTATTTTATGAAAAGATATAATCTTCCGCTCTATAAATAAAGGTGAATTCACATCCCTTGCAACTATTATTCTTATCAACTATCCGATTGTGCGAGCTTTTTTTGTTCTCTTAAGTCAAGATCGATATAGATCTTGCTTATTTTTCTTCTCTTTCACTTCAGTGAGATTACGGGGCCTGTTCATAGAAGTCTTGTATGTGTAATATGTTTCTCAGCCTGAATTCCGAGAATCACTGTACGGGATTTTGAGTATAATGGAATGCTTGTGATGGAGAATTGTTACAAGTAGATGATGTAGACGTAGACCTGGGGGTTGAACCACGTTAAATCAATGTGTCTTGCGTGCTTGCTCTGTTTGCTTTCTCTAACTCTATCTCTTTACTTCACGCATTTATTTTAAGTTTTAAATTTCTGCACAATCACTCCCTCCCCCCCCCCCCCCCCCCCCCCCCCCCCCTGCGCGCAAGGGAGATTAACATATATATTTTTTCCCACAGAGCACTAGCTCTCTGGAATTCACTAAGTGCCTACACATTTCTCAAATACGGTCATTATTCTCATCAGCGACTTCACATATGCTTTGGTTGCTAATGGGAATAGCAACAACAAACAAAAAATTCAAAAAAAAAAAAATTAAACAAGAGTCCGCTGTTCTCATTAGCAATATTTGAAAGGAAGATGCCGCTAATGGAAATAGAAGTCGTTGTTGGGCAGTAGAGACTAGCTCAAACTTGCCAATAGTTTGGGAAGTGCCCACTTTTGCAAATAGTTTCGAAAAGTGGCTTAGTACGGCCAAAAATTCAAAAAAAGAAAGGGAAAATTATGGTGAAATTATATTAATTAGAGGCAATTTATCCCTCATACTGGATAAATCCAGGAATTATACACTGAGAAGCATAGCTGTAGATTAAAAGTTAGTGTACAATAATAATCAATGAAGAAGCTTTAGCCGAATCTGAGGATAAAAAATAGGTTCATTTGCCCGAGGTAATCGTTATGGAAATAGTAGACGCAACAACCATATGAGAACCATCATCTATGGATGTTCAATATCATCACACAATTTTTTTTAAACAAAGTTCACAAGTAAATATGAAAATCAATATCCTAACATCACACTGATCACAGTCTCTGGATGCTGATTTCTTTATGCTTAAGAGTATTAAAAATATGGCATTCAGTTCTAGGACAATTGGAAGTTAAGTTCAAATTTCATTTAATGCTTAGATGAAGATAAAATGTGGAAGAACCAATTAAGGTGGTTTCGGCATAGAAGACAGATAACAGCCCAATTCAGGATAATCAATAGGATGGTAGGTAGTGGAGCGAAGAGAACTAGGGTAGACCTAGACAAACTTTGGTTTTTTTTTTTTTTTGATAAAAGGGATGAAGTCATACGACTTCAGCCAAAACTAACATTAAAAAGAAACAGCGTTCATACAGACGCACCCTAAAAGGTGGCAATAAAGACCCCAAAATAATCCTCTAAAAGAGGAACAAACCACCACCTCAACCACCAGTTTTCCAAAATAAAGAACATATAGTAGCAGACAAAAGATAAGCAGAGAAGAAAACATCAGTTATTAAGCTATATCAGTCGACTCAGAACTCGACGACCCCTGATCCGCAGCAGATTGAAGATTATGAACCAGCAGAATTCCCGTTACCAGCTCTTGATGAAAGTTGGACATATTAGAGATTGTGGCCAGAGTGTTGGAGACTAAAACATCTTCCTCATCTTGATCATCTTGAACAGGGATGTCAGCTTGAGTATTAATGTCAGCTGGAGCATCATCATCATCATCAATATGGATAGCAGAACTCAGGGATGCCCCAGGGATAGCAGAAGAAGCAGACGCAGCAGTGAAACTTTTGCAGGCATCCAGGAGAATATTCACCTCAGTCTTCATCTTTTTTGTTGGGGGAAGAATATCTGTCCAAATAGAAACAAAGTAACAAATGGAATCCATAATCTTAACAATATCAACAGACTTCTTAACAAAAATACGATTATTACGCTCTAACCAAATGACCCAAATCAAGGCCATCATCGACATGTCCCAAAGAAGACGTTTTTTCTTTCTAATTCTCTTCTTCCTCCAAATACCCCACCAAGCTTTAATAGAAGGAGGAAATCCTCTAAATTTGAAAGCAACTTTGAAGATAAGCCAAATTTGTTTAACAAAAGGGCATCTCAAAAACAGATGACAAGCAGATTCATTACCAAAGCCACAAAGAACACATTTCTGCCCTAAAGCTAAATGTCGCTTATTAAGATTATCAACAGTGAGAAGGCGATTATGAATAGTGAGCCAAACAAGAATCCTAACTTTAAGAGGCGCAACATTTTGCCAAATGAATTTATAAAAAGGACAAATCATACCACCAGCATTCAGAAAGTTATAAAAAGATTTAACAGTAAATAAACCTGAACTAGTCCACCTCCAAATATTCTTGTCCTGAGGTTTCCAATCATAATGACTAATGAGATGAATAAGTTCATTCAAATCATGAGTTTGCTGAAGAGAAAGATTCCTACGAAATTCAATATTCCAAACTTTACCAAACCGATTGGTAGTATAGAGAGAAAAAACAGTAGCATTAGGAGAGCAAGCAATATTAAAAAGAGAAGGAAATCTCGAAGATAGACTACAATCACCTATCCAAATGTCTGTCCAAAACCGAACATTTTTTCCATCACCACAAATCTTCCGAATTCCACATTTAAAAGGGGCAGCTGCTTTCCAAATACCTTTCCAAAAAGAAGAACCCATAAAAGCAGGATTATCATTAAAATCACTAAGAATTCTTCTACGAAAATATTTTCTCTTAATAATTCTAATCCAAACCTTATCTTCTGAGATAAGGCAATTCCAAAGCCATTTACCAAGAAGTGCAAGGTTTTGATGTCTAAGGTTAATAACACCTAAGCCACCCTCAGACTTTTGCTTGCAAACTCTAGCCCAACTCATAAGACATTTGCCTTGATCAGAATTCAGAGATGAGCCAACCCACAGAAATCTTCTACGAAGAAGATCTATCTTCTTAATAACCCATACAGGGATATAAAAGAAAGACATAAGGTATAAAGGAATACTGGAAATAATAGAATTAATGAGGATGAGTCTACCAGCTCTAGAAAGAGTTCTACCAGCCCAACCATTAAGTCTCTTTTCAATTTTATCAATAACTGGATACCAATCTGATTTGTGCAAATTACCCATCCTAAGAGGAATCCCAAGATAATTGAGAGGAAAAGTACCAATAGGACAGTTAAAGAAAGCAGAGATTTCAACTTGTCTATTGTCATCCCCTCCAATCCACATACAAGATGACTTAGAGAAATTAATTTTCATACCCGAAACACTTTCAAAACAATAAAGAAGGAATTTAAGATTTCGAAGCATAATCCCATCACAAGAGGAAAAAAGAATAGTATCATCAGCATATTGTAAGTTAAGAATACCTCTGAAAGAAGAAAAACCACCAAGACCTTGAATAAAACCATTGTCCCAAGCTTTAGACAACATACAATTGAAAACATCAGCCACCAGAACAAATAGTAAAGGGGAGATAGGATCACCTTGTCGAAGACCTCTTTTGCAAACAAATTTCCTACCCTCTGAATTATTAATAATAACAGAGGAAATGCCTGACTGAAGACTACTAAAAATCCAATCAATCCATTTAGGCCCAAAACCTCTAGCAATAAAAACCTTTTTCAAAAAATTCCAATTTACTCTATCATATGCTTTTTCAAAATCAAGCTTCAAAAGAATACCTTCAGAATGTTCTTTGTGAATGGAATGAATAGTCTCTTGGACCACAGCTACACTATCCAAAATATATCTATCTTTAATGAAACCAGACTGTGAAAAACCAACCAAAGAACCAATCACAGTAGCAAGTCTATTTGCCAAAACTTTCATGATAATTTTGAAAATAACATTGAGAAGGCTGATAGGTCTGAATTGGGAAACCTTATTGGCCCCAGGGCATTTAGGAATAAGAATAATATGAGCATAATTAATTCTAGAGAAGTTAAGAGAATTATCATAAAGTTCTTGGAACACACCCACAATATCATCTTTGAAATCATTCCAGAATAACTTGTAACAGAAAGTAGGGATCCCATCAGGGCCGGGGGCAGAATCCATAGGAAGGTCACAAATTGCTTGAAAAATTTCATCTTCTAAAAAAGGTGCTTCTAAGCAGTCCAAATTAATACGTTGAGAAGGGGGATATAATTGATTCCAATCAATATCAAGGAAAGTATCCCCAGGATCTCCCATAAGATTCTTGTAGAAATTAAGAAATTCTTGATGAATCTGAGATGGATCAGAAGTAGAGAGTCCATTTGATTGAATGGAAATAATATGATTCAGCCTTTTCCTGTGAGAGGCAAAATTGTGAAAAAATCTAGTGTTACCATCACCCAAAGTGAGCCATCTCACTTTAGCTCTTTGGAACCATTTAATTTTATCAAGCTCTAAAAGGTTAAGATATTCTTTTTTAAGCTCACATCTAAGATTTCTATCATTCAGGGACAGAGGATTCTGTTCCTCCAAAACATTCAAATTATGAATTTCATTCTTTAAGATAGCTTTCTTTTCTTTCAAAGAACCAAATCTGTCTTTAATCCAAAGTTTGCAACCAGATTTAATATTCTTAATCTTCGCAAGTAAACTTCTAAGACCAGCAGGGTTGTAGTCATTAACAGAAGTTAAACAATACAAAATCATCTCCTTAAAAGGAGGATCCTCCAACCAAAATTTCTCAAATTTGAAAGAAAAAGCTTTAGGAGAAGGAGAAGAAGAAGAGAGAATAAGAGGAACATGATCAGACACAATATTAGGAGAAGCTTGAACAAAAGACAAAGGGAAGTCAGAATTCCAATCACAAGAAACTAAAAATCTATCTAACTTCGCAAAACTAGGGTCTAATCTATTGTTAGACCAAGTGTATTGTCTCCCAAGAATAGGATAATCCACAAGGTGAAGGAGGTTAATAGCATTATTAAAGTTATCCGAATCAGTTCTATAATACGAGCAACCATTTCTTTCAGAAACAAAGCGAACAGCATTAAAATCTCCACCAAAAATGACCCAACCATTCATATCCGAATGTCATTGTTCAAATTTCTCCCAAAACTCATTCTTGTGAGCTTGAGTACATGGGCCATATACTGAGATAAAGAGTAGAGAACAGTTAAACGTAGAACAAAATAACTCTACCGCAAGAAAAAATCTCTTTCTAATAACCTTCAGACATTTGAATAAATGGTCTTTAAAGCCAATAAACATACCCCCTGAGGCTCCCTCAGAGTTAAGAGTGATCCATTCAGTCATAATTGACCCACCTAAAGATCTAAACAGAGAAGGAGAAGGAGAAGAAAGTTTCGTTTCTTGAATAGCAATGATATCAGAATGAGAAGAAACAATAAAATCAAACACAGCTAATTTCTTCTCCTCACTCCCTAAACCTCTAACATTCCATGTGGATATAATCATTGAAAACTTTGAGACTCCCCTCTACTAACTTCCAAATCTACAATTCTTTGAAAATCTTCCATAGTAAAATTAACTAAACCAGCACTAGCAGTAAAAGATTGTAAATAATCTTGGGAAAAGGAATCAAAATGACAACGAAAAATAGAGCCAAGAACATTACCTTCTGGTGGGGCAGAGGCCACCGGAGCTGGAATTTCCAAGTTCCTGATCTTAGCAATAAGCGCAGCTTTTTGAAGAGTAGGAGCATCCCCATCCATTCTCTGTTCAACCCTTAAACTTCTTCTGATAGGGCCATCATACTTAGAAGAGTGCTTCCTCTTCTTATAAACTTTAGAACAAGAGATCTCTCTTTTAAGGTCAAAATTAAAGGTAGAATCAATTTCAGACTCAGGATAGCAAATGGCTAAGGGAATAGGTGTGACAAACTCATCATCCAACATAGGGGCAGGGCTCAAAGACTGATTAAAAGGTAAGTTAGATTCCTTTTCAGGATCTACATCATCAGGAACATCAGGAATATCAGAAAAAGGAACATCATCAGGAACATCAGGGATATCAGAAAACGGAACATCAAGAGATAAATCACCCCTATTAGAAAACAAACTTTGGTTCACCCTCTTAATAAGGATTTGGAAGGCTTTTTTGTTGTTGTTTAGTCGTTGTCTTCTTGCTGTGTAGTTAATAAATATAAGAAGAAATATCAACTGTCAACTTCATATCTTAATGTTGTATCTTCTAGTCAAGTTCATTTCTGCTTATGAAACCAACGTGCAGATTACTTGTTATTTCCAAAATCCAACAGGCCACTTTTTGTTCCAGAATACAACCATCCAATCATCAGGCCTACACTCCCCTATGAATACTCACTTTCTCTGTAATACTAACACAACACTACCAAACTCACCCATCTCTATCATTAAATATACGATGGAAACCTGTAACATCAGCATTCCCCTTCTCCTTGCCTTTTTCCTTTTTTGTGCTGCTCCTTTTGTTAGTGCAAGTGACCCTGATATACTCTCAGACTTCGTCCTCCCCTCAAAACCTCACAACTGCTAGTATCGATGGAAACTTCTTCACATTCTCTGGCCTGGGAGAAATAGACATTTCATTAGTCCCAAATTCCATTTCTGCAGCTAAAGCAACTGCTGCTGAATTCCCTGCTCTAATTGGGCAAAGTGTATCATTTTTTTTTTGAGGTAAAAGGTGGGATAAAGCGACCTGTTTCATTAATAAGCAATTAATAAAACAACTCCAGTAAACCGGGGGAAATACAGGCAAAGTGTATCAATGATACAATGAATAAGTTGGCGCTGTGAACCCTCCCCATACTCACTCTCAGTCTGCTGAACTTTTATTCGTGACTTCTGGAACTTTGGAAGTGGGTTTTATTGATACAATGAATAAGTTGTATACTCAGACATTGCAGCAGGGCGACATGTTCATGTTTCCTAAGGGATTGGTGCACTTTCAATACTGTAAAGAGGACGCACCCAATCCTGCTCTAGCCTTCTCCGCATTTGGGAGTGCAAATGCTGGGACAGTTAAAATGCCAGACACTATCTTTGGCACTGGGATCGATGATGAGGTGCTCGCCAAGTCATTAAAGACTGATGTCGCCACTGTGAAGAAGATTAAGGCTGGGCTTGCACCCCATCATTAGTTGATTATTTTCAGTATTACTAACATGATTATCAATAAATTGCATGTATTGTTGTTAACAAGCATTTTTTCCCTTCATGTTTTCAATGATTAATAATGAACGTTGTGATCAAATTTGGAAAGATATTATTATATTGTCACTGAAGGTTGGCTTCGATCTAGAATCTGCACAAAATTTACTCAAGAAAGTTTGATAAGTATCCCAAGGGTTAATTTGCCATGTACGCACGCAAAGCATCCACAATTTCTTATTGCGCATTACTGCCAGTCCACACAGAAAAAAACACAAAACCTATCTAAGCATCCCAATTTCACATGAAAAGGCACAATAAGAAAATCACCAAATGCAACCAATAATGTATAATCCGGGATGCCCGTCTTCTACTAATACCAAATACTGAATTCACAAGTGTGGTCCTCTTTCACGGATGACCAATAGAGAATAGTTTTTTTTTTTTTTTGGGAAGAAACCAATAGAGAATAGTTACTGTTCCCTTCTCTTAGAAAAATCAACCAGGATTGTCCCTTCTTAATGTTAGGAAAACAAGCGATATAACGACACCACTTGTTAAAGAATTAGCGGAATTCTTACCTTTTGATGATCTTGTTGAGTTGTACGATGTAATCTACACAAACCACCAAGCATATAGCAGATCACACCAAACATACCAAAACACACAAGTTTGTCCCGGTTTGGGCTTTCGCCTTAATCTAAGAGAAAAGAAACCGAGATGTTATTCAATCTCTCTTTCAATAAAGTATTCTCTCTCTCGACTTTAAGTGAAAACCAACAACAACAATATATAGATATCTAGAGAAATCCTAGTTTGATATTTTGATACAAGTCATTGGATATTATAGAAGAGATAATCATGCAATAAGTACCACACGATCAGCGAAATCACCCAGATCCGCACCCAAAATCTGCTTCAACCGCATTTGGTCAACCGTCCACAACAAGACCGGTCAACTGTCCCCCCTCTCGAAAAAATCCGTACATTCGGGCGATCAACCATCCCAAAGATCGGTCAACCGCAACTCCTCCTGTTGCTACTGTTTCCTCTTGCTTCCACTCGGTCTCTAATCATCTATATCCTTCCATCGTCAAATCGTATTCATATCCAATATAGTATACAAGACATAAACCCAACACTTAAATTACCAACATCAAATTAAAATTTACCACTGGAAAAATCAACCAGGATCTTCTTAGGTTACCAACATCAAAATAAAATTTACCACCGGAAACACAGAACATTCCTTCGACAAAAGCAAGGATGTCAAACAACAATGACTCCAGTTAACTTTTGGATGAATCTCGACTTCTGGCATCTTCAATTTACAAATCTGTCTTTTTATTTTCAAACAGCCACAAGCTGAAGCAAATCAAGGAGCAATACATCCGATGACAAACATTTGTTTTTAGAAAGTCTCGAGATCATCTTCGGTCATTACCAAATCAACACAAACTTTTTATAAATTCTACTTTAAGCTTGATATTCAGACAGATCGAACATCATGTGAATTCATAGAACAGCTCAAATTGATTCAGGTAAGCCGGAGTACTGCCTATCATATGAAATGTGAAACCACACAGATCAAATCGATTCAGGTATTATTATGCATAGGAAAGTAGGCAGTTGCACGACAAATGTGGATGATTAATGGATAAAACAAGAACATAAAATTCTATTTTGTACCCTCACTTACACAAATATATCCATCACTTCATTTGCTTGTCCCCAGTGTTTCTATCCCTAGCATTTATGGATGCACGCACTGACGGCTTCATTAACCAACATCTCTTCTCTTCATCCTATGAAGACCACACTCGTCATATACAAAGATTATATCCTAAAACTAATCAAATCACAACTCCTAATTGCAGGGAGCTTACTATTTAACATTTCTCTATTTCTTTAACAGAAGAGAAATTCTCTGAATAACAAGACAAATGGAAACAATAATCAACACAAATAATCAAAAAGATCACAACACAAATGCAAAATCACAGATACTCCTAAAACACTTTCAACATATATTGCTCAAAATGATGTCTTCACCTATAAGAGAGAATATAGCATTCAATCACATTCAGAAATAAGAAAAGCACACTAGATGCTCAGAAATCCAGACTAAGAAGGAAGGCCGCTGAAAAAACCCAAAACTAAGAAGGAAGGCCGCTGAAAAAAACCAAAGCCCAGTCTACTTTATTTGAGAGGACAAATGCCATCTACTTGATCTTCTTCTTAGGCCTCAGCTGTAGAATAAAAAGAGAACATATATCGATATCTAATAAATAAATAACAACAAATACAAAAAACTAAATTCCAATTAAATCAAAAAACTAAATTCCAATTAAATCAATCAACGAAAATTTTGCTACAAAATTGCATTAGGCAGATGAATAAATGCGACTAATCTGAACAAACAAGTATACCTGGTTGCTGTGACCACACTTCTTCTTCCTGCAATTGACCGCCCTTGGGTGCAGCCTTGCATAACACCTGCAGAAGTATTAAGCTCATCAATCACCAAATGTTTCAGAAAGACTAGCAACTTAACCACCGTAGCATCTTACAATGACAATATAGAAATAAATGCTCCACATAAAATGTTCACAGCCGAACATTTGATTTTCGTTCTCTCTATAATTTGTATTAAAATGTTATATGTATAAATGTTCTCAAATTATACTACGATGTTAAATAAGTATCAAAAAAGAAATTATGTTACAATCCTCAAGTGGAGATACAGATACTTCGAAGGTTTAAATATATTTCCTTTCACTGTCTTCAACAAGATGGTACTAAACAAATCTTTTATTTTGCTATCAACATTTATAAAACAAATAAATATACAGAAAAAATTGAATTGAAGGCAAATGCCTACGAAGAATTTCAGGACAATAAAGTTACAAGTTACAAGCCAGGCATTTTTTCAGGGTAGTAACTAACATAATTAATTTCAAGCAGGTTAAACCACAACCCACTTGTTTGGGTTAACCAAGTAGGGTGATCAAGCCCAACATACACACTGCCCTGGCTTGCAATTAACCAACTTACAATTTCAACAACACTTTTTGGAATGTTTCCAAAGAAGATTTAAGTATTAATAAAAATTCTGTATAAGGTTATCAACTATAATTCAGTAGCGCAAAGGAAACATAGAAGTGTAGACAATATCAATGAGAACAGTGATTTTTAAAGCTCAGAAATCTTAATGGATTGAAGGATGTATGTAATACTGCAAAAATGTTTTTTTTCAAAAAGGATGCACTAAACAAACAGCTAATTCATCTTTAGTTAAGTCAACTCAAGGGAGTTATCAGTAACTATTAATTTCAAAGGTGAAATCCACATTAACGAAAAAAATATACCAGTGACATTAAAGGAGACTATAATCCTACAATTTATCAGGAAAGAATTGAAGACAATCCATCTTTTGATTAAGTTAACAAGGGAATTTTTGTAATTATTCATTTTAGAGGCGAAGCAAATAACAGACAAATATATAATCAGTGCCATTTATAAGGGCCCATAAGAGCATCCACGGTCGTTTGCTATCTATCCACTTTATGCATTTTTAAAGCTCACGAATCGCTACAGTCGTTTGCCATTTATGCATATATTGACGATTTCGCAATAGTAGATGGCTATATATGAGAGCAGTAGATGGCTATATATGAGAGCGGATATAAGAAAATACATATCATACAGGACGGATCTTCAAGATCCGTCCCACTAAAAAAAATTATTTTTTATTTCGTCAGACCGACGGAACTAGAAAGTTTTTCGCTTAATTTAAATATTATTTCGTATTAAAAAAACCCAAAAAATCCACCTCCCCTTGGACAGATCATCAAGATCTGTCTGTCGTTGCTTTTTTGATTAATTTTTTTTCTTCCTACGGATCTTCAAGATCCGTCTGACAAAAAAAATATTAAATAATTCATTTTATCAATTTTAAATTTGGCCGATAATACATTTCGCCCTCCGACGGATCTCCAAAGTCCGTCTTATATTTTTTTATTTTAAATTGCTATAATATAGCATTCAACGACTGCAGCAAACGCTATATATGCTATATATAAATATGCATTTTGCCATTTTTTGGCAATCACGACTGTGGATGCCCTAACTCTCTAACTGCTACAATTCATCATGAGGTTTAAGTAATATATGAGGGACAATAAATTCTAAAGTTTATGTATTAGTAATTGTTCATTTTACAAATGGATCCACAAAAGAAGCATTTAGAACAGTTACATTTACGAAAATCAGAAATTCTACAATTTATTTATCATGACTGGATTAGTAAGATATCATCTTTAGAATCAATTAACGTAAGGGTATTAATAGTAATTTTCATTTTACAGATGTAAACAACAGAAGCTTTTATGACAGTCTCATTTATGGAAATCATAAATTTTACAATTTATCATAACAATATGGAAATAATCCATCTTTAGCTAAAATTACCTCAAGAGTTTAGCAGTAATTATTCATTTTAAAGCCAAAAAAATTCCAGACACATTTAAGGAAACAATGGATTTCACAATTTGGTAACTACTATCCAATAGTTAATCATTTAATGAAAATTCAAGTAAAAAGAACCTTCTTTTCAAAGTAAACATCCAAACATTTAACTAAAATTGCAAAAATAAGTTACCAATCATAAAACAACACATACTTGCGGCAGATGGTCTTCTCTTGGTTGTACTTCCTGGCAAGAGCCATAAGCGAAGGCTCGATAATCCCGCCCCTCAGCCTCAGCACCAAATGCAAAGTAGATTCTGCACAATTTTCACAACCAAAATCATCAAATCCAAATATTCTCACCAAAAAACCTCCTTTTAAATATCCATTATTCTCCATTAACAATATAAACCCCTCATTTAACAAAAATGAGTATGGAATTGAGTAAAATAAGACAAATTCAACTCAGTATATCAAAATATTGAATTAAAACCAAGGCTAAATTTGAAAAAACCCCACTGAAGTATTGGTCATTTTTAAAAAAACCCACTGAACTTCTTTATTTTAAAAAAATCGCACTGAACTATGTTATCAAAATAACCCACATTGCTGGAATCAGGTTTCCGTTAAGGTTTATGTCAAAAAACCACATTCATCTTTCATTTGTGGTTAAAGAAATATGACTTAACTAATCAGATGTTTAAAAAAACCTCAGAACTATTGCATGAACTATGTCAATGTGGGGTTTTTTCATAATATAGTTGAGTACGGTTTTTTTAAAATAAAAAAGTTTGGAGGGTTTTTTTTTTAAAATGACCAATAATTCAATGGGTTTTTTTTTAAAAAAAATTTAGCCAAAAACCAAAATTAGCACAATTCTCATCGTAGAGATCAACACGCTTCTCATTATTACCAAAGATCATAATTTTATATACTCATTTCTCTACTTTAACATTTAATTCACTCATTTCACACACAAAACATCAAATTTCACAAAATCCGACAAAAATAACAATAAAAAATCTCAAATTCCAACTCCAGATATCAAAAGATCGAATCTTTACCTTTCTGGATGTTGTAATCCGCCAAAGTCCTCCCATCCTCAAGCTGCTTCCCGGCAAAGATCAACCTCTGCTGATCCGGCGGAATTCCTGCAACAAAGAACCCCAAATTTCACCCCCCCCCCCCCCCCAAAAAAACCCCCATATTCAGCACGAAATTAAAAGCACAACCGGGAAAAGATCTCACCTTCCTTGTCCTGGATCTTAGCCTTGACATTGTCAATAGTGTCGCTGCTCTCGACCTCGAGAGTGATCGTCTTCCCGGTCAGGGTTTTCACGAAGATCTGCATTTTGACAGGTGGTGAAAAGCCGGAAAAGAGATTGGGTAGTATTTATCGGAACTCAGATTTGATTCTAGGGTTCTGAGTTCGGGAGTGAATGACGAAAGTACCCTTCCGGTCGTTTCAATTACTGTTAGTTTTGACCCGTCGGATTGAACAGCTGTTGGGATTAGACGGCGGAGATGGAAGGTTAGCCTGAGAATTGTTGGTTGGAAAGGGAAACGCTTTTGGACTTATCACCTAACTTTGTTGTCAGTCTTTTTCGGGGATGAACGTTGAAATTTTTGGTGTTTTGGCCCATGGGCCTGGCCAATTTTGGCCCAATGTACAACCTTTAATAGCTCAAGTAATGTTAACAGCCCTTTTGGCACAATAGAGAGCCCTGAGTTGCTCAAGTATGTTCACTTGTTCCCCTCCAAAATTTTACGAGTAACTGGAAATTGGTGGCAGGTGGTCAGTTTTGGTTTGCAGATTATAATGCTAGATATTAGGAATCTTATTTTACACCCTCCATCAACAATCTCTAATATTATAATGGGAGAGTTGAGGTTGTCATTTGTAGACATTCAACCATCTAATCTCAACCATTTATTTTTTAAGTAAAAATTATATTAATCATTCATTTACTCAACTGTTGTTAGTTATCATAATACTCTCAAAGTTCATATTTATTTATGACATAATTATTTATAAAGTACCACTCATATAAAATAAAAGTTTATGCCACTAGAGATAATTTGTAAAGAATATGTGATGCGTAGATTACGTTTTATTATTTACTATATAAAAAATTAATTAATTAGAACGTGCATTGCACGTGCAGATTACTAAAATACATTGATGTGAACAATTTTCATTGTTGTTTTCAGAATGCTGGTCTTTAGAAGTCTCGAATTTGTAGAGGCACACCATCATACTTTTGGGATGAAAAGTCGCACTTAATACACATAAAAGGGTGGATATGTAAGTATGAAAGGGCACACGAAATACACTTGAAAGGAGTATTATGGATGTCCTAAGAGCATCCACAGTCGTTTGCTATATATGTCATTTTGCCATATTATAGCAAACGATGCGCTGCAATCGTTTCTCATTTTGCCATTTTTTGGCAAACGTTCTATTCTCATTTCTCAAATATGAGAAACGAAATGAACTTTCTCAAATTATAAAGGACGGAGTATGATACCCCGTCTCTCCGATTTAATAATTTTTTAATCGATTCAGACGGAAGATCATAACCCGTCTCAATAATTTTCATTTTTTTTATAAAAAAAAAATTGGTCGGACGGGGATACATACCCCGGACGGGTCTCTCCAAATAAAAAATAATTTTTTTTTTATATTCCCTCAGACGAGGAATGATACCCCGGCCGGGGTATCAAACCCCATCTCTCCCTTTTTTTTAATTTGTTTTTTTTTAAAAATAAATGGACGGTCAGGATTAGGTTGATTAGAAAAAAAAAAAAAAAAAAAAAATCAACAGACGGTACATGATGTACCGTCCGTGATATAAGGGGAGTGGATTGCCATTAATGCTGAGTGGTAGGTTTTAGGTAATAATTAGGTTTAGTTAGTTAATTAATTAGGTTTAGTTATTATTATATTATTTAATTTAGTTAATTAATATAGTTTAATAGTTAATAAGTAATTAACTTTTTTTAATTTATTTGAAACGATGAGACGGTATACCATATACCGTCCCTCACTTATTTCTAAAAAATGAGAAACAATATAGCAAACGACGACTGCAGCGATCGAATATATTTGCTATTACTGTAGCTGCCATTTTTTAGCAAATGAGAAAAACGACTGTGGATACTCTATGAATCTATTATTTCCATTTCTATTTTGAAAACTTGCATTGTAGCAATCTTATCGGGTTAGCATTGAAGTTCACCTGAGGGTTAAAAAGAACAACTTATATGTAGGATTCAGTCATTCCTTCGAGCACCTCAATCTTCCGACACAACTTTGTGGGTGGTGCAATATACGTCTAGATAATTCAACACAGCAACGCATTGGGTGGCAGCCTATGTGAAGATAACAAAGGAAATGGTGCAGTGAACGTCAAATATCCCAACTCCGTTTCAAGATTTGTTGAGGAGAGACACTATTTGCTCCCGAACCTAATTAATTAATAGTTCGTTTTTAGTTTTAATTTAGATTATTGTCTTTAGTATGTATTTTTTATATTTATCCATTGGATGTTGTTGCTTATTTTGATGTGAGAGTAAATAGATAGTGAGTTTATATTTGAATGAAACTACTAATAATCCAACATTTGATCGTCGCCGTAAAAAGTAGTTAGAGCTCCCGAGAGTAGATCTGGATCGTTGATTGAACACAGAGATCTGAATCCGATGGTTGCTGATGCAGCCGATGGACCTACAAAAAGCCTGAAACACTAGGACTGGCCCAGCGACAGACCCTCCAAGGTAGTTAGAGCTCTCGAGAGTGGATCTGGATCGTTGGTTGAACATCGTGATATGAATCCGACGGTTGCTGACATTGTCAATGAACCTGCAAAAAGCCTGAAACACCGAGGGTGGCCCAGGCGACAGACCCTCTGACGATCAAGTCAGAACCAGAGAGAGAAAGAGAGTTTGAGGAAAAAATTGTGAATTACCTTCTCACTGAGGAAGGGAGAGGGTATTTATAGGTCTGAGAAATAGTTTAGAAGATTAATATGGATTCGTTAGATTAGTATGAATCTTTATCTCGTGTTGATTCTCCCCCTTAAGAGATATGACCATCTTGTTTTGGGATAAGAGATTTGACTTACAACCCTCATGATCTGAGTGTCTCTCCTAGTGAGCCTAGTCGCTATTAATAGGCTTGAAAGCAGCACATATCTTGTAGAAGAACCTGAAGAAGGCCCGAACATGTTAAAGATGTCTGTTATGATTAATATGCATGTAGAAGCTTTAGGATTTGTACTGGAATCAAATGGCCCTGATTTGCTGTGAATTTTACCATTATCATAAGCCCCCCACTTCTGGAAGATATTTTTTTTGGCTTTCGCGAAGTAGTTCACCTTGTATCAGAGTCCTGGAGTGTAATCTTAGCTTTCAGAGACGATTGGAGATACCTAGTACAAATCAGATGCTTATGGAGGCAGCGAATATTTTCCCGAATTTTTCAAACTTTTCTGGAATTTTCCATTTTTTTTTTTGGAATTTTAATAATTCTTCCCCAATTTAAAATTGCTTTTTCAAAAATTTTTTAATAAATTATTCCTATTTTTAATTATTTCTTGAAAATTTTAATTAATTTTCCAAATTTAATAATTATTTTTTGAATTTTCTAATTAAAATGATTTTTAGGAAATTTTTATTGATTTATCAGACCCGGCACGCTTCTTGAAGCAATCCAAGCCATTGATCATGATTCATGAGGAGCTCGCGCATTGGGGAGATCGAGCTGCTGCAATGGAGAAGCTTGATGAAGGACAGCATGCGCGATCAGGAGCGCTCATAAGAGTGGGCATCGCCCGCTGAATGAGATCGAACGGGCGAGAAGAGGAGCAGGCGATGCGGATTAATCATGCGCATTGATCTCGCACTAACACGCTTTTCAGGGTGATCGAGCATATGGTATTTGAAGTGAGCGGTGGGGGAGAAGGAGGCGACAAGGCTGCATCTGTTGCGTCCATCTTGAGCGCGCGTGAATTTCATGGACATCCGATGGTTGACATTTGTTGCGACGACCCCTTAGCTCGGCCAACCATTTCAGTGAGCTCCTCTTGCTATTCTGGGTGACGGAGTTCAGTGAGACGTTGTTTTGGGCGAAGGAGCTCTGCGGAGTGGCGAAGGAGCTTGGTGGGGCTTTGTTTTGGGTGATGGAGCTCGGCGAGGCTTTGGATGACAAAGCTCGGTGAAGAGGGGAGCTTAGCGAGCTCGGCGAGGAGGGGAGATTGACAACTGTGGTGTTAGATGATGGAGCTCGGCGAAGCCTTAGAGGAACTCGGCGATGCTTTCACTTGGAGGTCAGCGGAAGGAGCTCGGCAGCTTTTGACCTCGGTGGAAGGAGCTTGACAGCTTTTTGGAGCTCGGCGGCTTGACGAGGCTCTTCGGAGCTCTGCTACGCTATTTTGGGCGAGGAGGCAGCTCGCCGGTTGAGCTACGAGCGCGGTGGGCTACTATCCTGGGTGAACTAGGACTTCTTCGGTGATTTCATGCCTTGGTCGGAGCTTGAAGATGTGTGTGCAGCTTGAGTCCTTGTTTTTGTCAAACTCGGCTTCTTCGAGCTGCGGTTTTGGGCGAGCTAGTCTTTTGGAGCTTCGGTTGGGTTTGAATTGTTGTTCTTCGAAGCTCGAAGTTGGCATGCTTTGTTGTCTTGAATTGGAGTTTGAAGCTCTTGGTTTAGTCGACTTCGTGTAGTAGCTCGGAGTTTCATTGATCTCGGGTTCGTAAGCTTTAGTCAAGTTCCTTGAAGCCCTTGCTGATCTTTGAGTTCTAACCGAACTCAATATTGGGTTGGGTTTTTGTTTAACTTCGAGGTCAACATCAAGCTCGAGTTAGGGTTGGGTTTTGTCAAAGCCTTTGGATATAAAAGATTAAATTGATAATGGAAGTTGAAGTGAGTTACTTCATGTTTTAAGATTATGAAGAAATGAATATGAAAAAGAGATTGTGAATAAAGAAATGTATATGAGAAAGATATTGTGAATAAAGAAATATTTTATCTTGATGAGGTTAGATGTAACCTTTGTAGTCTCAGTTGAGACGGTTGTTATTCTAGGGTGAGCGAGGCCCAGATTACCGGCAGTTGAAATTTATGAAATTGTAAGAAGTAACCAGTTGGGCTGACTGTCTCAGTGTTTGTTTAAGACCTGTGGGTAAGCTAAACTATAGTTCTTAATAACCATAACCTAAACTTAAGGATAGGCACTAGTTGGTGAAATGACGAAATGAGTGCAAACGTGAGTTATGGACTTCAAAATGATCCTTGGAAAGAGACGGTCCCATGTATTCTGGGACGATGGACGTAAGGGCCACAGAATGATCCACGGAGTGGGAACGATCTCCAGTATTCCAGGATGAGGGCAACGCTCATGGGATGCTTGTGCAATAAGGGCTTCAGAATGACCTGCGGAGTGAGACAATCTCCAGTATTCCGGGACGATGGACGTAAGGGCCACAGAATGATCTACAGAGATAGATTGGTCTCCAGTATTCCAAAGGAGAAAGTCAATACTTGCAAAGTGTTTAAATCTCGTAGCAATTATCGTAGTACATTGCATGCTGAGGGATCTAACTCTATAATGCGGAGTACGTAGGTACTTGCCCTTAGACCTATGTAGTATGGGATGCATAGAATCCGAACAAGTATGCATTAGTGTCACCCTAGCGTAAACACCTGCATTAGGCATTAAGTCATTATATACACTGACATGATTAGGATAGTCACTCTTTTACACTTTATTTACATTCAAATTTGTGGTTGTTAAAGTATTAAAAATCGTTATATTACGACATAGAAAGGATCGTCGTTTATAATATTTTGTCCGTTGTAAACAACTGACGTGCCCACAGTTTCATATGCAGGACGTGGAAATTACAAGAAGATAAAAAGATGAATTTGATGATGATGATTACTTAAATATTAAAGTTGTTACAATTGTACATTTATCATTGTTGTATTTCATTTACTTTCCACTGTGTTATGATGTAAAAAGACTTTGTTGTAATAAAAGTTTCAAAATTTTCTTGTAAAATTGTACGAAGTGAAGTGTAGATCCTGTTGAGCTATGAATTACCGTATTTTGGTATTTGGAGCGTTACAGAGTGATATCAGAGCCACGCTTCAATAAGTAGTACAAATTTACAAGGAAGACACATTATGGTGGACATTAGAGTGTGAGTTCAACTTATAGAGATTTAAATGTAAGTAATTTACATTTGTGTTGCTCTATATGCTGATGTTTCTCCTCCTTTTCCCTATAAGATGGTCAGTCATCATGACCCCGAGAATGAGGTGGGATGGTTCGTTCCCTTCGAGGAAGAAGAGGAAGAGCCAATGGAGGAAGAAGAAGACCCAGAGGAAATAGAAGAAGAACTACCCGAGTCCAGGGAGATTACTCCACCTCCGCCTGATTCCCCAGAAGAATCCTCAGACGAAGAACTCATTCAAGATGACCAAGGTGGTGTTGTTGCTTCTCTTTAGAGAAATTACGATTCCCAGAAGTAGAGAGTAAACCACTTAGAAGTACAACAGGCAGAAGATAAGGAGCACATTCAAGAACTGAGTTACCAAGTGTGGGAACTCGAGAAGGCTCGGCACGTGAATGATCGACACTTCGCCAAATCGGACCACATAACTCGCTGGGACAAGCAGGAGCGTCATCAGAGATTTGAAGATATGAAGAAAGAAATCCAGGAATTACAGGAAGAGCTCAGAGAAACCAAGAGAAACCGTAGAATCTAGGATGTCTTTATGTTAAAGTGATGTAATGGATGTAATGAAGCAAGTTTTCTTTTCGAATGTAAAAAAGTTTAAATTTTGGAATGAATAAAATTTTGTTGAAGGAATGTAAAGTTGTGCTATTTATGGTGATTAATGACAAATTTTATGACCCAGAAATGGCTGGAAGAAGGAACAGAAAAAGCGAAGGGCATAGTGGTGAGAACAATGGACTCGATCTGGAAACTGAACTAGCTCGAGTGTACCAGTCCTTGAATGCTTTCGCCGCAAATATCGCCGGGAACACTAGGCCAGCTTTAGCTGTACATATCCCTGAAGCAATCAGACTAGTGGAGTCATTCAAAAGGATGAAGTCGCCTGTGTTCGAGGGCCAGGCAAACCCAGATGTTGCTGACGACTGGATCAGGAAGATTGAAATGGTCTTTGAAGTTTTGGAGACCCCTAAGGCGAGTAAGGTGAAGCTGGCCACCATCCAGCTGGAGAAAGATGCAAGAGTTTAGTGGCAATCACTTAAGAGAACCTTGGGCAATGTGCAGATTACCTGGGAGGAGTTCCTGGGAGAATTCAGAAGCCACTACTTTCCCATGGATGTTCAGGAGAAGAAAGCCATGGAGTTTTTGGGGTTGCAACAAGGAGGGATGACCGTGCGAGAGTATGAAACAAAATTCAATCAACTCTCCAGGTACGCGCCAGAATCGGTTCTGGACTAAGCCAAGAAAGCACGGAAGTTCAAGCAAGGTATGAGGCCAAGCTTGAGGTCTCGAATGATACCCCTAAGTATCAGAAGATTTGAGAAGTTGGTTCGAAGAGCCGCAGCTACTGAGGCTGACATGAACCAGTTCCAGGCAATACAGAACAGGAGGACCACCTGGAATGCTGGCAAGAGGCATGTAGCACTAGGCAGTTTCAGGGGACAGCCCCCAACTCAGAGGTTCAGGCCAACAGGGGCGAACACCAATGTAGTGGCTGGGAAGCCAAACTACGGAGGAGTAAGGCCTTCGGGTGTGACTTGTTACATTTGTGGGGAAGCGGGTCATTACAAATCCGAGTGTCCCAAGACAAGGAATCCCCCGACTTGTTTCCATTGTGGCAAGGAGGGTCATCCTAGGTCGCAATGCCTGCAACTCAAGCAAGGGGGACAGGGCCAGAAGCAAGTTGATCCGGGGTAGAAGCTATACCGGCAGGGGCGAGTGTTCGCTCTGACCGAAGCTGATGCAGATGATGTTGACAACGTCATCACGGGTATGGAAGAGGTTGTTTAGGTTGCTTTGTTGTTATTTTCAGTTTATGTAAGAAATGTTATGCAATGAGAGTACTCTTTATATAACAGGAGAAATTCAGATAAATAGAATAAAAGCAACAGTTTTATTTGATACGGGATCATCTCACACATTTGTGTCACTTTCATTTGTAAAACGATTGGGAGTCGAACCGAAAAAAATTTCTGGCAAAGTTCTATCTGTGGCTACCCCGTCAAGAGAAAATTTGACTACCGACCGATATTATGAAGGGTGTGATCTTGAGATTGGAGGCAAAATCTTTGGCATCGACCTCATCGAGTTGGCGGTTTTGGGGGTCAACATCATCAACTGCATAGACTGAATGTCAATCTACAGTGATACTATTGAGTGCAAGAGCAAGGAGGTTGTGGTGAAGGCACCAGGGGGACCAGCAGTTACATTTCAAGGAAAGAGGAAGTGCAAACCATTGGTAGCAGCTCTATATAAAGAGAAGGTTCCTGAATAAGTGAATCAGATTCCAGCAGTCTGGGATTTTCCAACAGTGTTTCTAGAAGATCTACCCAAGCTTCCTCCTCAACGGGATGTAGAGTTTAGTATCTTCGTTTAGCCAGGAAGTGCACCCATTTCTAAGGCACCATACAGAATGGCACCGGTAGAACAAGATGAGCTCAAGAAGCAGATCGAAGAGTTGTTGGGCAAAGGATTCATCAGGCCGAGTGCGTCACCTTGGGGAGCCCCAGTTCTTTTGGTGAAGAAGAATGATGGATTGATGAGAATGTGCATCGATTACAGAAAATTGAATAAGGTGACAGTGCAGAACAAGTATCCAATTTCTCGAATTGATGATCTATTCGATCGTCTACAAGGAGCAGTTGTCTTCTCTAAGATAGACCTGCGGTCAGGTTATCACCAGGTCTGAGTAAAGGAAGAAGATGTGCACAAGACGGCGTTCAGAACTCGGCATGATCACTATGAGTTCCTAGTCATGTCGTTCAGAGTAACCAATGCACCTGCTATCTTCATGGACATGATGAACAGAGTCCTGCAGCCGTTCATCGATTCTTTCGTCGTTGTGTTCATCGACGATATATTGGTCTACTCCAAGTCAGAAGAAGAGCACGCCGAGCACCTAGCAGAGGTACTGGAGAAGCTACAAAAGCAGAAACTGTATGCAAAGTTGTCCAAATGTGACTTCTGGAAAACCGAAGTCACCTTCCTGGGTCACATCCATTCTATGAAGGGAGTGGTTACTGACCCACGGAAGATTGAGGCAGTGAGAGATTGGCCAAGACCGACTACAGTGAAAGAGATTAGGAGTTTCCTGGGTTTAACTAAATACTACAGAAGGTTCATGCAGGGCTACGCCCAAATAGTTGTGCCACTCACGGGGCTTACAAGGAAGAACGTGAGTTTCAAATGGTCAGAACAGTGTGAGGCTAGCTTCCAGGAGTTGAAGAAAAGGTTGACTACCGCTCCCAACCTGGCTTTGCCAAGAGCAGGAGTCGACTATGATGTCTATAGCGATGCTTCCTATCGTGGACTAGGCTGTGTGCTGATGCATGAGGAAAAGGTAATAGCTTATGGGTCTAGACAGCTGAGACCGCATGAGAAGAATTACCCAACCCACGATCTGGAGTTGGCAGCGATCATCTTTGCACTGTAGCAGTGGAGGCACTACGTGTACGGGGAAAAGGTAAACATGTATACGGATCATAAGAGCTTGAAGTACATCTACCAACAGAAGCACTTTAATCTGAAGCAGGGGAGATGGTTGGAAGTATTGGAAGATATCCGACCCAAAATCAAGTACCATCCAGGCAAGTCCAATGTGGTGGTTGATGTACTCAGCAGGAAGAGCAGGTTGGCTCATTTGATCACAACTCAGGAGAAGTTGGCAGAAGAACTTGATCGAGCAGAGATTGAGGTGGTGTTGCAAGGATTGGGGGATTTCTTAGCTCAGTTAAGGATTCAACTCACAGTGAGGGACAAGATCATCGACAGTCAGAAGACCGATCCAGAGATTCAGGAGATCAGAGAGCAGATTTGTGCTGGCAGGTTGACAAAATTCTAAGTGAAAGATGAAGTGTTGTGGTTTGGAGAGCGGCTGTGTGTGCCAAATCAAGCAGAACTGAAGGAGAGTATTCTTCAGGAAGCACATGCCACTTTGTTATCCGTACATCCAGAGAGTACCAAGATGTACAAGGACATCAAGCAGTACTTCTGGTGATCGGGAATGAAGCGAGATGTGGCTGAGTTTGTCGCTAGGTGTGTAGTTTGTCAGCAAATCAAAGTTGAGAATCAGAAACCTGGGGGTTTGTTGCAGCCATTACCCATATCGGAGTAGAAGTGGGATAATATCAGCATGGACTTCATCACAGGATTACCCAGGAGTTCCAAGGGCAATGATGCATTTTGGGTGATAGTGGACCGACTCACCAAATCGGCTCACTTTTTGGCGATGAAGCTTACTTGGTCGATGGAGAAGTTAGCCGAGTTGTATGTCGGGGAGATCGTGAGGCTACATGGAATTCCTTTGTCGATTGTATCCGACCGAGATGTGCGATTCACTTCGCATTTCTGGAAAAGGCTTCAAGCAGCTTTGGGGACGAAGACTGATTTCAGTACTGCTTTTCATCCTCGGACAAATGGGCAAACTGAGAGGGTCAACCGGGTACTAGAAGATATGCTGAAATGTTGTGTGTTGGACTTTAGCGGTAGTTGGGAGAGACATTTGTCTCTAGTAAAATTTTCCTACAACAACAGTTTCCAGGCAAGCATTGGGATGGCAACATATGAGGCTCTGTATGGAAGGAAGTGCAGAACACTGGTATGTTGGTATGAAGTAGGGGTGCGGCAACCGGAGATTGGCAACAGACCTCAGAAAAGATCGAGCTGGTTAGGAAGAGGTTAGTCGACGCACAGAGCAAGCAGAAAAGTTATGCCGACAACCGGATGAGAGATCTGGAGTTTGAAGAAGGTGATTTTGTCTTTGTGAAGGTGTCTTCAGCCAAGGGAGTGATTCGGTTTGGAAAAGGAGGGAAATTAGCCCCGAGATACATAGATCCTTATAAGATATTGAAGAGAATTGGGAAGACGGCTTACCGGTTATAACTACCGGAAGAGTTAGCCCAAGTACACAATGTCTTCCATGTGTCTATGTTACGAGGTTATATTTCAGATCCGAGTCATCATTTGCCCGAAGTGCCAGAGGATCTGCAATTGGATTTGAGCTATGCAGAGCGTCCAGTAGAGATTGTGGATCGTCGGGAGAAGGTCTTGAGGAATAAGACTATACCTATGGTCAGGGTCGTCTGGAGGAACCAACTTGTTGAGGAGGCCACTTAGGAATCAGAGGAGAGCATGATGAGAGATCACCCTGAACTTTTCAATTAAAATTTGTAAACTTTTTTCTTTCTTTTCTCTCACTCTTAAGTGTAGTTCCGAGGATGGAACTATTCTAAGGAGGGAGTGTTGTAACATCCCGTATAAAATTTTAAATAAAAATACATTTTTATTTTTTCTGCACATGCCATTTCATCTCATCGTTCATTCAAAATATTTTCTTGTATGCATAAGTTCTCTTTTCTTATTTTATCTAATTTAGTTGTCTACTTCTTATTTAGAACCCATAGGCTTAATGGAAGACTCAAAGCCCACTAGAATAAATTAATTAAATTAAACCAAGCCCACAAAAGAAGCCCATTAAGATAATCCCACAATTAGTTGTACATATTCTTACACATGTCATGTAATAACTAGTTGATACACAAATATAAATTTAAAAATATAAATATAAATATAAATTAGTATTCTCGCTGATGAAGTTAGGTCGGGTTGCTTTTTCGGTTTTCCACAGATAGCGCCAATCTGTTGCTGCTGATTTTGGTGTGGGAGCAAATAGATGAATTTTTGGATTCTTGGAGAAAACAATAAAGCAAACCTGTTGCCCTGTTGACCTTCACCAATGTGTTGACTGGTTTCTTGCCGCTGCCGTTGACCTGCAAAAAGTGCGAGACACCGGGATGGATCCCGGCGACGCACCCTCCGATGCTCTTGTCAGTAATCTGAATGATTAAGAAAGAGCTTTAACTGGAAAAAGATTGATTACCTTGTTATGGTGGGGGAAGAGGGGTTTTTATAGTCGCCTTAGGGATCCGTTTCAAGATAAGAACATATCTCTACTTTCCGGTGTGAATGGATAGAAGCGGTTAAGATCACTTCTTAGGGATAATTATGAATCTGAATTCTTCTTTATCCTTTTGAACTGGTTTGTAACGGGTTGGGACCCGTATCCAGTAATAGATCCGTTTATGGGTTATTAGGCTTTGAAAAAAGACCCAGTTCCCATTTCATACCCATTTGTAGGTGAAATTACTGTTTTACCCCTGAGCTTTAAGATTCGTGTTCGATTTGAATGGTCCCGATTTAATCCCATTTTTAGCTATATCAGGTATGATGAATGTAGATTGCATAATCTTATTTTAATTCTGTCACGATGCGTTGAAATGATATTGTTATTCAAATAAATGACCAGAACCTTAGTTAAATTAGAAAGAGAAAGAGAAAGTACTATCTAGTGAATTGTCGGAATGAAAATTGATGCATGTTAGAATGTTCTTATAATAGTCAAAATAATGCAACATGTATGAAAAAGGGTTTTAAGATGCTATTATGGTAAAGAAATGTGGAAATAGTCTCACTAGTATATGTTTTATGAGTATAATGAATTTTATAAAGAAGTTTTGATGAGAGACAATATTTTATTTGAAAATTGATAATATGAGTTCCTTAATGCAAGTTGGGAGGGAAATTTTATTATATTGTTGAAAATAAAAATTTTGTAAATCTAAATATATGCACTATACTGTATTTTTGAAAGAAAAAGTTCAGGAAAAGAATTAGATTTTTGAATGGTCCAAATTAATTGGGAAATTGAAATTGTTAAAGAAAGAGTTACAAATAGATTAGTAGAATAAATTTTTTTTAACTTACAATCATAACAGAGAATGAGTTTGGGAATACTGGATTTTGGTAAGGGTTTAAAGCGCTGTGAACAGTGCTGATGGTCTTAGGTTCGAGTCTTGAAGAGGCTTTATTTTTATTAAAATTTTGATTTTCCCAAAACACTAAAGCCCGTACAAAAGGCTTTCGAGTTCCTTTCTTTCACTAGCCGCTAATGGGCTTATTGGTTTTCGGGCACGGCTTAGGGCGCCGACTGTCGGCGTTGTGGTCGTAGGTTCGAACCCCCCAGCCCGCCCCCCTTTTAATAGTTCATATTTTAAGATTATAAAGAAATGAATATGAGAAAGAGATTGTGAATAAAGAAATGTATATGAGAAAGAAATTGTGAATAAAGAAATAAATTATCTTGATGAGGTTAGATGTAACCTTTGTAGTCTCAGTTGAGACGGTTGTTATTCTAGGGTGAGCGAGGTCTAGATTACCGGCAGTTGAAATTTATGAAATTGTGAGAAGTAACCAGTTGGGGTGACTGTCTCAGTGTTTGTTTAAGACCGGTGGGTAAGGTAAACTCTAGTTCTTAATAACCATAACCTAAACTTAAGGATAGGCACTAGTTGGTGATATGAAGAAATGAGTGCAAGCGTGAGTTCTGTACTCAAAAAATGATCCTTGGAGAGAAATGGTCCCCAGTATTCCGGGACGATGGACGTAAGGGCCGCAGAATGATCCACGGAGTGGGAATAATCTCTAGTATTCCGGGACGAGAGCAATGCTCATAGGATGCTTGTGCAATGAGGGCTCCAAAATGACCTGCAGAGTGAGAAAATCCCTAGTATTCCGAGATGATGGACGTAAGGGCCACAGAATGATCTACGAAGAGGGATTGGTGGGCGAGAGTTAATACTTGCAAAGTGTTTAAATTTCGTAGTAGTTATCGTAGTAGGTTGCATGGTGAAGGATCTAACCATATAATGTGGAGTACGTAGGTACTTTCCCTTGGACCTATGTAGTATGGGATGCATAGAATCTGAACAAGTATGCATTAGTGTCATCCTAGCGTAAACACCCATATTAGGCATTAAGTCATTACATACGCTGACATGATTAGGATAGTCACTCTTTTACACTTTATTTACATTCAAATTTGTGATTGTTAAAGTATTAAAGAATCGTTATATTACGGCATAGAGATGATCACCGTTTATAATATTTTATCGATTGTAAGCAACTGACGTGCCCACAATTTCATATGCAGGACTTGGAAATTGCAAGAAGATAAAAAGATGAATTTGATGCTGATGATTACTTAAATACTAAAGTTGTTACAATTGTACATTTATCATTGTTGTATTTCATTTACTTTCCGCTGCGTTATGATGTAAAAAGACTTTGTTGTAATAAAAGTTTCAAAATTTTCTTGTAAAATTGTACGAAGTGAAGTGTAGATTCTGTTGAGCTACGAATTACAGTTTTTTGGTATTCGGGGCGTTACAAGTCAAATACCTAATGATAAACTCCGATGTTCCTTTCATTATGGTATTTTCGAATGTTGAGCTTGTCGTGTTATCCTGGCAAGTTTGGAGAGACAACTCTGAGATCGAGTTGATCTTGAGTATGTTGTTTGATCCCAGCAAGTTTTGTAGAGATGACTCTGATACGGTGTTGAACTTTAAACTTGTTGTTTGTGCTCAACAAGTTTGGAGAGACAACTCTGAGACGGAGTTAAACATTGAGCTTGTCGTTTGATCCCAACGAGTTTGGAGAGATAACTCCAAGATCGAGTTGACCGTTGAGCTTGTCGTTTGATCCCAACAAGTTTTGTAGTGACGACTCTGATACGAAGTTCAAGATGAGTTGTTTATTTGCGCCCTGCAATTTTGGAAAGACAACTCTGAGATCGTAGAGCTTGTCGTTTGATCCCGGCAAGTTTGGAGATATAACTCTGAGATCGAGTGGATCGTTGAACTTATCGTTTGATCCCAGCAAGTTTTGTAGAGACAACTCCGATACGGAGTTGAACGTTGAGCTTGCTATTTAGGTCCAACAAGTCCTGTAGAGGCAATTATGTGACAGAGTTGAACGTTGAACTTACTGTTTGCGCCAGCAAGTTTGTTGAGGCAACTCTAGACAGAGTTGGATGGCTGAACTCGCTGTTTGATCCCAGAAAGTTTGCAGAGACCGCTTTTACATTTTGTGCCCGGCAAGTTTGGAGAGGCAACTCTATACTGAATTGATATTGAACCAGCCTTTTGTGCCCAACAAGTTGTGGAGAAAACTCTAAGGCAGAGTTGGTAGTCGAGCCTATTTTATGTATATAAGGGGTTGTTGGAAGGACTAGAGCAAAAAGTGAGGCATTGAACTCATTTTGTGGAGCCAACGAGTTGTTGATGAAGCCTGAGCGAAGAACGGGGCGTTGAACTTGTTATGTGGACTCAACGAGTTGTTGATAGAGCTTCAGTAAAAAGCAGAGCATTAAACTCATTGTGTGAAGCCAACAAGTTGTTGATGGAGCTCGAGCAGAAAGCAGAGCATTTAACTCGTTGTTTGGGGTCAACGAGTAGTTGGTGGTGCTCGAGCGGTAAGCAAGACATTGAACTCATTGTTTGGAGTCAACGGGTTGCTGATGGAGCTCCGGAAGAGAGCAGAGCGTTGAACTCGTTGTTTGAAGTCAATGAGTGTTAATGGAGCTCGAGCGGAGAGCAAAGCGTTGAACTTTTTGTTGATGGAGCTTGAGCTGAGAACATGGCGTACAACTAGTTGTTTGGATTCAACGAGTTGTTGATGGAGCTCCGGCGAAGAGCAAAGCATTGAACTCATAGTTTGGAATCAACGAGTTGTTGATGGATCGAAGAGCAAAGAGCATAGCGTCTAACTCGTCGTTTGGAGTCAACGAGTTTTTAATGGAGCTCGAGCGGTGAGGAAAGCGTTGAACTCATTGTATGGATCCAACAAGTTGTTGATGGAGCTTGAGCGGTGAACAAGGCATCGAACTTGTTGTTTGGAGTGAACAAGTTTCTAATGGAGCTCGTGCAGAGAGCAGGGAACCGAACTTGTTATATGCAGCCAACGATTTGTTAATGGGACTCATTGTGAAAGGCAAAGCATTGAACTCATTGTATGGAGCTAACGAGTTGTTGACGCAGCTCGAGCGGAGAGCAGGGAGCCAGACTCACTGTATGTAGTCAACGAGTTATTGATGGGGCTCGTTTTAAAGAGCAAAGCATTGAACTTGTTATATGGAGCTAACAAGTTATTGATGGAGCTCCAGCGGGGAGCAGGATATTGAACTCGTTGTTTAGAGTCAATGAGTTGTTGTTGGAGCTCAAGCAGTGTGCAAGGCGTCGAACTCGTTGTTCGGAGTTGATGGGTTGTTGATGGTGCTCGAGCGATGAACAGAGCGTTGAACTCATTATTTGGAGCCAACGAGTTGTTGAGGGAGCTCGAGCGGTGAGCAGATCATTGAACTCGTTGTTGATGGAGCTCGAGTGGTGAGAGGAGCGTTGAACTCATTGTTTAGAACCAATGAGTTGTTGATGGAGCTCGAGCGGTGAGCAGAACATTAAACTCGTTGTTGGGAGCCAATGAGCTGTTGATGGAGCTCGAGCGGTGACCAGAGCGTTGAACTCGTTCTTTGCAGCCAACAAGTTGGTAATGGAGCTCGAGTAATAAGCGAAGCATTGAACTTGTTGTTTAGAGCCAACGACTTGCTGATGGAACCCAAGTAGTGAGCAAAACATTGAACTCGTTATTTGGAGCCAACAAGCTGTTGATGGAGCTCAAGCGGTGACCAAGGTGATGAACTCGTTGTTTGGGATCAACAAGTTGTTGATGGAGCCTAAGCGAAGAATAGATTATTGAAGTCGTTGTTTGGAGTCAACGAGTTGTTGGTGGAGCTCGTGTGAAGAGCAAAATGTTGAACTCATTGTGTGGAGCTAACGAGTTGTTGACCGAGGAACTTGAGTGGCGCGCGAAGCGCCGAACTCATTTCAAGGGGCAAATGAGTTGTGGGTGTTATGATCCTTCTTAATAATGAAGTGAAATTCTTTGTGTTTGTTCAGTGTTGAAGTGATTCCATTATTCGCTTTGCTGACAAGTAGTCGTGTACACCGAATGGGGTCCTCGGGATGCCGAGTTTACTCTTGTTCGCACTATGCTACGCTTGACGGAGTAAGGACTTTTCTATTTGCGCGGCGTGTTATGCGGGACGGAGTTGGAGCATGCTCAGGTGAAAGTGGTGGGAAAGGCTTGGAGCTTGCCCGCCTAAGGAAGACTTGTCTTTGATTTTATCATCAAGAGTTGAGACGGCCCTGGGGGGCTGTTAGCTGGCAGGAGGCATGTGAAAAGGTTTGTGTCTCTTAATGGCGGAACATCCCTCTACCGTGTAGTTGGAATAACGACTTGTATAACAGCTTGTTGTATAGTGTTTACAAGACTTCTGTTGCGATTCTTAGGCATGAAATGTAGATTCATTGTACTTCTGTAGTTGTAACGAGACTTGTTGTTTGTGAGATAAGAGATTATTTACATGCATGTGCCTTGTCCTGTGTGTCGTTGTCTTGGGGGTTGGCTAGTCGTAGGAGCTGCTCTTGGGGAGAGCTAGACCCCAGACTTGCCGTTATGTACTTAGCGAGTTATGTGAGAAACTCTAGGGAAGAATTGGACCCTGAACTTATTGTATGGGTCCTCCAACAAATTGTGAGAGTCACATCGAATGGCGAGTTGAACTCCAAATTTTGCTTTTTTGTAAGTTTGTTGGAGTAACTGCAATCCACGATTTTGGACCTCTAATCGAATGGCGAGGTGAGCTATGAAGGTGCTTGGTTGCAGGTTGTTAAAGCAACTCCGAGCCATGTGTATGGATTCCGAACTTGTTAGTTTAGGGAATTAACAGGTTGCAGGAGCAGATCGAATGACGAGTTGAACTCTGAACTTGCTTTATTGCAAATTGCTATAGTAACTCTTAGCCATGGTATGGACTCCGAACATGTCTTTGAGGTGTTAACGAGTTGCAGGACCAAGTCGAATGACGAGTTGAACTCTGAACGTGCTTCATTGCAAGTTGCTAGAGCAACTTCGAGACATGAGTATGGACTCCAAACTCGTCTTATAAGGAGCTTCTAATGAATTTTTTGTGCCGTTTTTTGGAGTAAGCTTGACATTTAACTCATTGTATGCATCTGTAGAGATGTACAAGAATTTTGCAAAAATTAATAGTAAATTTTATTGGAAAATAAAACTTTGCGGCTGCTCTAGTGACTGGTCTTTATTACTTGCAGTGGCTGGTAGCGAAAGCGGTCTTTATTGAAACATAAACTAAACGGCTACTCTAGTGGTTGGCCTTTATTTAAAAAATATTGATAATATATAGAGTAGGCGGGCGTTAAGCGCCCTTGTCGAAGTTCATGAAGTGTTCCTCTTTCTAAGTCCCTGCTGATATCTCCTTGCCCCTAGGTCTTTAGGTTGATGAGCCGTTAGGCGAACGATTTGGTAGACCTTGCCTAGACTTATCTGTTTTGAAGCGAACCTCCCCTTATTTTGTGGAAAGAATGGGAGATCTTCTAGTTCGCCTATTAATTTAGGCAGGACTATTTCTTTCCGTTGAATGAGCGTTGTAGCTTCGGACGAGGGATTCAGGTTTATTACTATATTCTGACCAGGAAGAATTTGGACCTGGTAAGAGATGACTTGACAGGTTTGGATATTATTGGCAGAATTTTCTATGGCAATGGCTTCAAGCTTGTTTATGGTCTTGGAGTTACTGTGATGGCTTTCCAGTGGTAGCTCTATGGCGTTGAGGGGGAGAACCGAGCTCCCCATTGTAGCGGTATAGCATGCTCGTGCTGCCTGTTGGCTTCCTACAAATTGGTCTACACCTGCTGTTGTTGGAAACTTTATTTTCATGTGGTAGGTGGAGACAACTGCATGAAAGACTGTCAGGTCCGGATGGCCAAATATTGCGTTGTACGCGGCTTTGACGTCGACTACCATAAGTCCAATGCTTTCGTTCGAGTAGAGAAAGCTTTTTCTGCTGTCACATCGAGTGTGACGATTCCTTCGACTTGACCGGGACACCGGAGAATCCGTGGTGTATAACTGCTAGCATGAGTCAGTCTCGAGAGAGGCCATTGTCCACCAGGATGCGGCGTACCTCATGATTTACCATGTAAAGGCTGGTGACAAATGTGTCACAATGAGGTGTTCGGACACCTTCTAAGTCCTTGTCGGAGAAAGATATCGGGACCCCGGTGTTTTTGGCAGGCGGAATGTTATGTACTGAGTTGACTTTCCGGACAAAGGCTTTGCGGGAGGAGTTGGAATCTCCCCTATGGCTGTAAATCGGACTGGACGGGACCGAATAACCATATGTTCAAGCTCGGACCAAAATTCCACTTGGACGGGCTTATGTCCGGCTCGATATAGGTCAGACAAAATTTTTATAGTTCGGGCTCGGTTCGTTGTAAAAGCAGAAGACTATGTTTGTTCGGACAGAACGGACTGGGACCGGACTCGGTAAAGCATTGGACCTAATAATTTGTTCAAGTTCGATTTGTATAATAGTTCGGACTGTCCATGGTCGGGTCATTTCTCGAGCTGGACTCGGACGGGCGACGTACTATCCTGTTCATTTTTCAGCCCTGATCTCCCCCCATCAGACCTCCGTGAATGGAGTGGAGAATGACCTTGTGTTCTGAGTGTTGCGATTCGGAGGCCCTCTCTCGACGCTTATTAGCCCCCCGTGCCGGAGGGATTTCAGCGTTGTTGTTTTGTTAGACAGATTGAAAGAGATAGCTCCGACGAATCAGACCTTCAAGTTCTTCTTTGAGAGCTCGGTAGTTGTCAGTGGTGTGTCCATTGTCTCTATGAAATGCGCACCACTTGTTTCTGTCTCTTTTTTTGCTAGTTGTGGACATCGGAGGGGGGGGGGGGAGATTATTCCGTCCTTCTCAAGTTCCATGAGGATGGCTGATACGCTTGCATTGAGAAGAGTGAACTTGTTGAAGCGTGGTGCTGGAGATGAATGTCGTTAACCTGCACCGCCTCTCTAAAACTTCCTGAGCCCTTCCTTGCTTGTATTCTTTCGTTTTTTCCCGGAAGGTGAATCGTTCATACTTTGAGGATAAAGAGCTTCCTCGACTCTGATATGTTTATCACTCCTCTCTAGGAGCTCACTGTAATCTTTAAGAGGCTTCTTCGTGAGGGAGGCTTTCAAGTCTTTATTAGTGACGTTGTGGCGGAAAACGGCAACCGCCACTGACAAGTCTAGGGAGGAGATGGACCTTTCTTCGGCTGTGAAGCGCTAGACAAAGTCTTTCAGCAGTTTCTCCGTCTCTTTGCTTTAATTCCAATAGGGAAGCACTTATTTTTTCAGCCTTGCGGCTAGTAACAAAGTGCACTATGAAGAGCACCTCGAGCTGGTCGAAGGAGAATATTGACTCTAGAGTGAGCCGAGAGTACCATTCCCTTACTGATCCTTTCAGAGTTGCGGAAAACATTCAGCACATAAGCGCATCAGTGCTGTTATAGACCATCATGAGTGTTTTAAAACTCTCAGTATAGTCCGCCGGGTCTGATTCTCCATCCTAGGATTCAAATTGAGGAGTTTTGAAGGTTTTTGGAATGGGTGCATCGATGATGGATTTATTGAAATGAAGTCGACTGGGGTGATAAGTCATGCTAGAGTGGTTCCCAACAAGTTTTATCTGTTCCATGCGGTATTCTACTTATCGGATGTAGCGAAGGACTTGGTCATCCTTCCCCTTGGATCTAGTTAAGTCGCTGGAATATTCTCTTGATGGAGTAAAGTGGCGGCTCCATGAGCGTAGACTCTGATCATGAGTACCTCGAATAGCTTGTAGGATATCATGCTTGAAGTTTTCTAATTCGGCCCTAGTGACTATAGCCTCCTGCTTTTTGTGTTCTTTCAAAGATGTTTTCCACTCTTACAAGTCGGGCTTCTTTCTGTAGTGTACCACATGTGAGAGGAGGAGTATCTTGATCTCAGCTTTTGGGGAGAGTTGCTTCTTCGGTTCACTTGACGTTCTGAGCGAGAGGCATCGGTCTGTGCACGCCTCTCGTTTAAACAAATCCTTAGATCGGTCCCATGTTGTTTGGCATTGATGATTTGACGAGATCTCTTGACCCTCGAGGACCTCGCGAGGGCATCGAGTCGCTGGAAGCATTATAAACTAAGACATGGTCGTGTAGAGGGTGTTGTTCATAACGACTTTGTTGGGAGTCCCCCCGGTGTCTCTTCGTTGGTAGGAGCTTGAATTGGTTGTTGAGGTTGATCTAGCTGATGAAGAGGAATTGTGTCATCCACTGGATGAGCTGGTTGACGAAGAGAGTTGGTGCGACAGCTTGAAGCCTTTGCTCCCCCTTTTAGTCTTAGTGGCATGGCGGTAAGTTTAATCTTTGATGTAGATTTGTGTAGTTTCCCACGGACGGCGTCAATCTGTTGCTGATTATTTTGGTGTTGGAGCAAACAGATAGTGAGTTTATAATTGAATGATACTACTAAAGATCTAACCTTTGATCGTCGCCGTAAAAAGTAGTTAGAGCTCCCGATGGTGGATCTGAATCGTTGATTGAACACCATGATCTGAAATCCGACGGTTGCTGACGCGGCTGATGAACCTATAAAAAGTCTGAAACACCAAGGTGGCTCCGACGACACACCCTCCAAGATAGTTAGAGCTCCCGATAGTAGATCTTGATCATTGATTGAATACCGTGATCTGAATCCAACGATTACTGACGCGATTAATAGACCTGCAAAAAGTCTGAAACTCCGAAGGTGGCCCTGGCGACAGAGGAGATTGATATGGATCGGTTAGATTAGTATGAATCTTTATCTCCTGTTGATTCTCTCCCTTAAGAGATAAGACCCTCTTATTTGGGAACGAGATTTGCCTTACATTTCTCTGATGTCTCTCCTAGTGTGCCTAGTCACTTTTAATGAGCTTAAAAGTGGTCCATATCTTGTAGAGAAACCTAAAGAAGACCCAAACTTGTTTTAAAAGCATGTTATAATTAATATGCATTTAAGTTTTAAGATCTGTACTGAAATCATACAACCCTAAATTATTGCGATTTTTACTATTATCATTGGAGAATAGAGCCAAGAAGGAAAAAAACTCTATCTTCAGACCCTTGAGCGGTCATGCTCGCAATGTATCACAGGCAGACAATTTGAAATACAAACATTGAAACATTGAAAACATTGAAATAGGAATAATTACATTTGATTTGAATCACTGTAATGAGCAGCGTACACATTCTCACAGTTCAACTTATAAATAAAAGTATACTTATAGCTTTTCTATCACAAAATGGACAAACCCAGAGTAAGCGGCATCACAATAAATTTTTTAAATACTGGATTGCCGTGGTAATAGCCACATCTGATAAACATTGCTGAAATCCATTTACTGCACAAATTGTCACAGTCAGACATAGTAATAGAAGGGGATTAAGTTTATATCACAACTGGAGACGCCGTAATAATGAAAAAATACGCTCAAATTAACTCAGCAGAGAGTCCAAAAGGCCATTTCTGAGACTGGACAACGAGAACCCAGAAAACCACATCAGAATGATAGAAGACGACCATGGGGATACAACATTGTGTTTATGGGGACAGAGAAGTGAACTTGGGAAGTAAATAGTCACAAAATTCATCTAAATAGCCTCTTCATAAACTATAACATTCATTATTGAAAACACTACAAAAATGTCCTCAACAAACCAAGTGACACTACTGACTGGGACCACCCAACACAGGAAATGATGTGGAGAAAGGAACTACAGCCTTCTTCCTCTTCGGCCACCCTTCCTTCGAGTACTGTCTGTTGGAATCGGTGTCACGTCCTCTGTATCAATAACAGCAAAATTTCTATCAGAAAAAATAACAGGGGAGAAAAGATTAGGAATAATTATTCTAGAAAATCCTGTTATTGAAGACTAATCAATTGGTGAGTACTCAATGAATTTATTCAAAAAAAGTGAAAAATAATTAAATTTGAGTATTTTCTCATGCATCAAGTAGGTTGAAAATAAGTTCTATTACAGAAAAACCACTCAATATACAATCACTTGAATAAATGAATGGGCGATAAAAGCTCCGAGCCACTTAATTCAATTATACAACAGATGACATTGATCATGATCGAGAAAATTTCATCAAAAATATGTGTCCTTAAATTTACATTTCATCAAGTCTTTAAACCTAAAGAATAGAATCTAATTTTCTAATGCAATGAGGTGTTCTATCTCATGGCAACAGTAAACTGCATATAACTAATATAACTACCTATGACATGCAATATCGACTGTGAATAATCACCACGGGTTGATAAACAATGGGGATAAAAAATCAACCATAAGAAAAGGTGAAACATACCGATGCGGCCAATTTTCATTCCAGAACGAGCAAGTGCACGAAGGGCAGACTGACCACCGGAGCCAGGTGTCTTGGTCTTATTCCCACCAGTCGCACGAAGCTTAATATGCAAAGCAGTGATACCAAGTTCCTATCGAGAAAAAATAAATAAATGAGGATATAGATAAATGGAAAGCCTTTAAAATATTATGAAACTGGTGAAGAGCCGGTACAAGGATAGACAGGTAACAGACCTTGCAACGCTGGGCAACATCCTGAGCTGCAAGCATAGCAGCATAAGGAGATGACTCATCCCTGTCAGCCTTCACCTTCATACCGCCTGTAATGAAAAATAAAAATATAAAACAAACTACAGCAAGTTTATATTATATAGATTCTATATTTCTAAACATTTAACAACCCAAGAGTTCTGTTGCCAAAATAGTATTCATAATAATTAGCCGTGTTTTTCAAATAATTATCATAATAATTGGTTTTGTGAATTATCAGCAAATTTCATTGATATCCATAGTTTTCATCTTTCAGCTGAAGAACAATCAAGAAAGATTAATTGAACAGTGATAGGGTCTTTGAATCTTTGGCAGACTTTTTTAAGATCTCGATATTAGTACCTCCGTCTAATGAGCTCTTTTAACTTCAGAGATGGTCAGCAGTTTGCCAACTTCTAGGATAACAGCCAGCAGAAATGTATGATGACCAAATAGAAGTACACGCTGATCAATTTTATTTTCAGTAATGAACTCCAATTGCTTGACAAGCAAAGGGTAAACAGTCATCACAAAAGTATATTTTAATTTTCAGAACCTAAGATACTAAATTTACTATAAAAACACAATAAATAATGATATTATATTATATAAATACTCCATAAAACCATCATCGATAACAATGTAATCACATAAGATAACAATGTAATCACACAAAACGGCACTATGAATGAATGAAAATATCATCACAGTTTCCTATCAAGATGTGAAACACCAGATAAACCAGATCACTCTAAGCCCAATCGTAGCATTACCAATCAGTGCATCTAGCTCTTGGCAACGTGGCATCAGGCTTAATCTCTTTAGTACTAATTAGACAAGTATATTTCATCTTCAGAACCTAAGATACAATTTTTTTTATAACAACACAATAAATAATAATACTATTATCATTGAAATCAATTATAAGAAAACATCAACTAAAATTTAATCACACAAAACAGCCCTATGGATGAATGAAAATATCATCACAGTTTCCTATGAAGATGTGAAACACCAGATAACCCAGATCACTGTAAGCCCAATCGTAGCATTACCAATCAGTGCAATTAGCTCTTGGCAACGTGGCATCGGGCTTACTCATTACAACTACAAAAACTGTAGAATGCCTAATTTCAATCAAAACATGAAAGGAACCCTCAGTGACCGTGTATAATCACACACACAGTTGATGACAACATTCCCTAAGCACCTCGCGCATTCACTCCCTGCAGCAAATTCCTAAAACAGCAACCCTAAATTCTTTTAGGACAGAGATAGGGGATGCACTCCTAAAACAGCAACCCTAAATTCTTTAGGACTGAGGTAGGAAATGCATACCTAGCACAGCAACCCTAAATTCTTTAGGACTGATAGGAGATGCAGGGAAGAATTGAGAGGGTTGGGACTGAAGTGAACCAGCTGCTGTTACAATGTCAGACGGCTTTTCCTATCTTTTAGGTCTATTCCTCATTGGGATCCATTACTCATTTCAACTGCTAGTAAAAAGGAAGCTAATAATCAATGCAAACATAGCAATAATAAAATAGCCTCAGATACAGCCAGATAATTTATACATCAGTGAAGGTATGAAACCTCAGCCGGTAATTCCAAATTGACAGATCCTCATAGGCTTTGCAAGTAAGAAAAAAAATGCTTTCAAACAATAAATAAATAAACTTTTAAATAGACATTGGAGTAACCATCATCATCAGAACATAAGTTCTTTTCTCATCCACAATCTGATGAAATTGAATTGTGTAGGAAGGTGTCCTAAGATTAAATTTCTAGCTTTCATCACTTGATGAATGGTCACATCTTCACTAACATCTTTAAAAACAAACAAACAAACAACAAATATTAAAAAAAAAATCAGATTCAGGAGTAATGAGACTGGCCGGCCAGGGCTACAGGGCGCACAAACCAAGAGGAGGACATCAGGATTAATTAATAGAGCTTCTATTCAAATGATAGCACAAAATTCGATCTGTCCGAGTGGTCAAGGAGATAGACTTGAAATATGTTGGGCTTCGCCCTCGGCAGGTTCGAATCCTGCTGCGACGATTTCATTGTTCATTATATATATATATATATATATATATATATATATATATATATATATATATATATATATATATATAAAGTTTTTTAATGATTTCCATGTTTTTTCGTTAATTGTTGATATTGACTTAATATGTGAAGCTTTTTTAATTGTATATTTCCTGCGTTGCAAGAATATGAAGATCCTTAACAACATTTATACTATTTCGTCTTAATTGATGAGATGACTAATTCAGGAAACCGATTAAGTCGTCCCAAGTAGTGGAGCCTCCAATGATATAAAATTTGAAAGCTATTTTTCCAAATGAATTCATATAAAAATTTTAAGATATAGAATGTACCATATTCACATTTTTCAAATGAATTCGTAAACTATATGTTAATATATATGAGATATCAAAATCAAAATAAAGTAAAATTAGTATTAGAATATTTAAAGAAGGCCCAGTTTTTTTTTCATGGGGCTTCTTTTTTCTTCCTGCACAAGACCCTATAGTTCTCAGGACCCGCCCTGGAATGAAACATCACTTGGAATGGAATGAAACATCACTTGGAAAGAAATCCTCAGTTCAAGTGTTGAATTATTATAATTACTTCATCACCATCTGATAACTTCAACAACAAAAAATAGATCAAAATATAGGAAAAATAATACCCAGAGGTGGCAATTATATAATTGGTTCGATTCTGCCAGCGAGCATCCTCTAAATAATTAGAGAAGAGGGAGCTCTTTTATCCTCATCGTATTCTTCTCTTTTAAATATCACAAACACAACAAAAAAACACATTAAAAATGAATGGAAAGAGAAAAGGAATGATTGCTCAGTTCAGCAGGGTTGTCGACACGTAATTCTCTCTCAAAAATGAGAGACCTACAATACAGTCTGGTGAGCTTGAATTTTCCATGTCATCACCACATGCCCTCTCCAAGTTAAAGAGAGAAAATAAACAACAACAAAAACCCAGAAATAAAACACTAAAAAAAAAAACAGACACCCTATATATTGCATATTGACAGAAGTGAAGAGAAGTTCTATCCTTGTGTTATATCTGATCATGCCTGGTCTCAGCATCATCTTTAGTTATCGATAGTATAACATGTTTGAGTTCATCTTCAACAAATGACATAAGCAGGGAAAAAACTATTGTTTTGTGTCTAAAAGTATTCATAAGTAGCTACTATTAAGAGCATCTGTAGTCATTTGAGTTAAAAAATGGGTATATAGAAAATATAGACATAGCAAATAGGGGTAGCGCTGCAGTGGTGAATACTCAAAGAATGGCTTTTTTTTAATCAAGCGGAACATGATTTACCGTCCAAAATTTTTTCGAAAAAAAAAACTTGAAAGACGACAGAACAATGTTTTGCCGTCCGATGAAACAAAAAAAAGGGTTTGTGAAGGACGGGAGATCTCCTGTCCAACACATTTGGGCTTTTTTAATTTTCTGCTGTCTTCCCATTTTTTTGTTTTTTTGTTTATTTTTTTCAAACGGCATATCATTTGCCATCTGCTCAATATATTTCCTCAGACGGCATTTCATCTTCCGATTTCTATAATATGCATAATGCCAATTTCACTGCCAAATATATACGTCTCATGTTCATCTCAAACCCAAAAAATGGGTAAATAGACGACTAAAGCGGTTTTTATCCATTTTTTGGATATATAGCCAATCTTAACTTGAGCCCTAAATATGAAATGTAGCCCTATTTGTCTAGTTGTCAATAGCATCCAGAATTTTCGAATTCCGAGTTACGGTCTAGGAGATATCGCAATTTTACTGATACTGTGTCGGTAGTCGCAGACTCTCAAGAAACTGCTGCACCTCTTTAGTTTGCAATTATTTTAACTATGCTACCAGTAAGTAATTGACTTAAAATTTGGCTACAGATGCTCTAAATGAGCTATTTTGTTCAACAACAATAAATGAACTACTACATTCTTTATCCTAATTACAAAGGCCAGTTTATTGTAACATGCCCAATTCGCATTATAATAAACAAATTTTCAGCCTCCATCACCAAATAGAGGTAATATAATTCGATACCGGCATACATTTTCTATACCCCTATCATTTCATCTTAATAAATCAGATACATGCAGATAACATTAAAAAAGTAAATATTTTACAATATTTTCTGACAAATTAAACAATTAGAAATGAAAAATTAAAAGAACATCGATCCGATACCTGTGATGCGAACAAGCGTTTCTCTGCCGGAAAGATCAGTGACATGCTACAATTCCACACCCAAAAAATAGTAAATAACAGTCAGATCATTTGTAACCTTTCAAAACTAGAAAGATATAAAGAAAAACAAGAAGAGGAAACTTACAATGAAAGTATCGTTGAAGGACGCGAAGATGTGAGCGACACCGAAGACATACTCGCCATCGCGAACAGTTGGACCGAGGGTCACATTCTCCTCCTTGGGTTCTCTTGTCTTCTTCCTCGACTACATCCATTTTCACATAAAGAAGAATAACCAACTGATTTATTTTATTTCAATAATTGATAGGTTGAAAGGAGAGCTTCGATTTAGGGACTGATCGCTTCGCTTACCATGGCAATGGCGATGGCGGCGGCTTGTGTAGCAAGAGGGATGAATGAGAGAGAGAAACCCTAATCTTCTAACTCTGGTTCATTCTCTTCTGGGTGTTAAATAGGCTCGGCGAAATGAGGAAACTGGCCTTTGGTGGGCTTGTGATGGGCTGGGTTTGAGATCTGGGCCCTTCTGGATTGCTATTAGTTTGTAAGCACGTGTAAGACATGTGCTTTTAATAGTCTTTCGTTCTTACAATATGGATGATATATCTATATAATAAATTACAAAGAAAGCTACAAAGTGGCTCTTATTCAATCTCCCCTAAAATTAATGGTCTAGATTGATTCTCACAAAATATATTTTTCCGCTAAAATTTCAAATCTCAAAATTAAAATTTTCCCCCAAAAACTAAAAACTTATTACTTTATTACTATCTCTCACTTCTCTCTTCACTTTTTTCATATTTCTCTCTTTCTCTCTCTCCCTCTCTCTCTCTCTCTCTCCCATTCTTTATTTATTTATTTAAAAATTTAGATTTTAAGATTTCAGGTTTGTAAAATTTTCAAAATTTTTATGTTTTTTTATTGCACATGTTATATTGAAAATAACAAATATCTCTTCAACAGTTAAATTTCATCATTTTCCATACTTAAAGTTCTAAGAAGTTGGATTTTACACCCTCATTTATAATTATTTTTCAACATATACTAATAGAAACATGGACTTTTATTTACAACTAATTATTATCATACTATTCAAACTTGAACTACATAATTGTTGTTTTACTGTTTACAGGGATTTTCGTGTGTTGTATCGTTCCGAAGACGTGTCATAGGCACGTGCCCACGGGCAAATCTAGTCTATATAATAAAACACAAAGAAAGCTATCAAGTGGCTCACATTCAATCTATTCCAAAATCAATGGACCAGATCTACTCTTACAAAAAATATTTTCCCGCCCAAATTTCAAACTTACAAAACATATTTTTCCCTCCAAAACTCAAATTCAAATCTCCCACCCAAAACAACTCCTATATTTTTTTTTTCGCTCTCTCTCCCTCCCTCTTCTATTCAAAAAATTTAAAAAATAAAAATTTAAAATTTTTTTAAAATTAAAAAACTAAATAAATTTAAAATTTTAAAAACCTCAAAAATAATTCAAAAAAAATCAAAAAAATCATATAATATGTTTTTGCTCTATGTTTGTTACTTCAATTAATTTGCTGGACCTCCAAACTATTTTATATAATGAAACAAGGTGCACCGTTCCGAAGACGTGCCGTAGGCACGTGTCAACGGGCAAACCTAGTCTATCATAATAAAATACAAATAAAAGCTATCAAGTTGCTCTCCTTCAATAGTAAGGAAATCAATGATTCAAATCTAACCTCCTAAAAGATATTTTTTCCTCCAAAACTCAAATTCAAATCCCCAAAACAATTCATTTATTTATTTAATTATCTCTCTCTCGCTCTCTCCTAGGGGTTTTAAGCCGCTAACTCAAAATCCCTAAAACCATTTTTTTAACCCTTCGCTTCTATTCCATTGCGAAGCCTCCATCGTCACTCAAGCGCGAATCTCAAAGCATATCCAATTCCAAATCCAAATCCAGTGTCGAACCTCAATCAAGAGGTCGTTGCCGATATCTGATCTGCTGCTGATTTTGTATCGGCAACTCCCCTCCACCAAATCGAGAGTCTCTACATGCGATGCGGCGACTCTAACTTCATCTCATTACCCGAATTCGCATTCTAATTTTTAATTTTGTGTGTGCAGGGGATTACTCAGTTTTTTTCTGACTCGAATTTTGTGTGTGTGAGATCTAAGTACAAATATGTATGATTGTTTTATTTTTTGTTTAAAAAAATTAAATTTGGTGATTTATTTGATGAGTATTTTATTGATTTTGATTTAAGATGTACGCAAGTGAGAGATGGATTATTTGGTGGCCTCAATTTGGGCTTCCAAATCATAGCAGGACAAGTAAGCTGATCAACAACCTAAAATAACTTGGCAAATATGCAACAAGAGTTTATACTATCGTGAAGTGTTCCCTTCACTGGTTATTAGAAACCATGGATAACATAACATATAAGAACTTGTAGTGTATGTTTGGATATATAGGATTGAGATTACTAGAGTTTACCATTGAAGGGTGCAAACTCTCCACTCAAGAAAGGCAACTAAAGTAAATTTGTTATTGATCCATTTTGAATTTTTTTTTATAAAGGTGCAATGAGGAGACAAAGTGGATATAAAAAAAATGATTGGCTTGGATTATAGGTTTGAGAACGTCATGTATTACAGTTTAGTTGAGATAATAAAACCCGGTGGACCGTTCCGAAGACATGCCGTAGGCACGTGTGAACGGGCAAACCTAGTGTATATATATATGGAGTATGGAGTATATGATAACTGTCCTCAATTTTTTTATGAAGTTATTAGAGGGTGTTTGATACACGAATATATTTTATTCATATAGAATACTAGTACAAATTGTCTCAAATAAGGCTTAAAAATGTTATTCATTGCTGCTTGAAAAGTTGATGGGGGCGCTTGTCAATCCAAAGAGCATAACTAAGAGCTCAAAGTGGCCATCATGAGTTCTAAAGGTTGTCTTCTCTACATCATGTGTTTTGATCCTGATTTAATGGTATCTTGCCCTCAAATCTAGTTAAGAAAAGTACTTTGTTCCGTGAAGTTCATCAAACAATTCATCAGTTGTAGGGATATAGAGAATTAGCCTTTGATAGTTATGGCATTTAGTGCTCTATAGTCGACAAAAGCTCCATGTTCCATCCTTCTTCTTAATTGAAAGGATTGGAGCTGAGAATGAGCTTTCACTACGTTAGATAATTCCCTCTTGTAACATCTTTTTAATTTGTTGCTCTATCGCATTCTTCTCGAAGTGAGGATACTTGTAGAGCTTCACATTTGCAGGTTTAGATGCTGGTATCAAATGTATTTGATGATCAAACTCTTTCTGTGGAGGAATGCCTATGGGTTCTGAGAATACTGGAGCATTCTTCTGTAGGATCACTTGCAAGTCTTATGAGAAAGCTTGTGTAGGTTGGTCATTACCCTCCATTATTAGATGGAAGTATCGAGACACTGATAAAGTAGAAATGCACCTCTTAAGCTGATGAATTTGCAATTGAGCTGCAGTTAAGTTATCTGATATACCCCCTTGCAGTAATACTGTATGATCATTGTATTTGAACAACATTGTGCCTTGTTTGTAGTTAGTAGTAACTGGACCAAGTAGCTCCAACCACTGAACACTCAACACTATCTCGCTCCCATGGATTGGTAACACGAATAGATCAATACTAAATATGGCCCTGCATACATATTGGAACAGATATACACTTTCCTTGACAGTACAATGTACTACCATTGCCTACTATTACTGGAAAGTATGGAGCTTGATGTATAGGAAGTTTGAGGAACGTTGCTACTCTTACCTGGATAAAATTGTGAGTACTACCACTATCAATGAGAACTTGAACAAGTGAGTTGTTGATCATACCTTGCACTCTTCGAGTTTTGGGGGAGGGATGAGTGAACTCTGTTGACTGATTGAGTATCTCTTCTTCTTGATGTATACCATGTGCATCTCCTTCTTTTATCACTGCTTGATCAAATAAGACAAGAAATTTCTTGCTCTTACATATATGGCCGTGTGTGTACTATTCGTCGCAATTAAAGCATAGCCTCTTCACTTTCCTAGCTTCCCACTCAGCAGACAAAATTCTTCTAACAAGATATCTGGACTCTGGTGGTGGTTTGGGTAGCAGTGGTGGTAAGTTGCATGGAGGTGGTGGTGACCAGGGTGGTTTGTATGTGTTGCTTCGGAATTGGAGTTTTCTTGCATCGATATTCTTCTCCTCTTGAATCTTAGCCAGACTAATAGTATGTTGCATTGTTTTAGGTTGAAATGCTAAAACATCCCTTTATATATCAGGCTTGAGACTAGCACTGTCACATTTACGCGATACCCGGACCCGACCCGGACCCGGCGTTGGACCAGAACCGACCCGATCTATACGGGTCCGGATCTGGGTCCTAAAATAAGACCCGATGCATTTCGGGTCCGGGTCCGCTAAAAATAGAACCGATCCGGATCCTGATCCGGACCCGGACCCGTTAAAAAATACCCCCAAACATATAGAATTTGAATAATAGGGTTATAGGAATATACCTATAAAAGTAATTGTTGAAGATAAATATGTAAATATAATATTAATTCATGTACTTAGGTACAAAAATTGTTAGAATCGTAGGGTATCGGGTGCAAAAATATTTAAGTGCAAATATTTATTCTCTACTACCGGACCCGACAGGTAATTTTTTTTAACTAGGACCCGAACACGGACCTGGATCCGGTTCTTGCAAGTCCGGGTTCGGATCCAATTTTTGGACCCGTGAGGTACCGGGTCCGGGTCCGGATAGTGGAGGATCCGACCCGATAGGACCCAATACCACTCTACTTGAGACCTGATACATAACAACTGAGCAGCGAAGCCTCTGATAATCCTTTGACTATATTGCATAGCTTATCAAAAGCATTATGATATCTCTACCATTTTAATGGGAGAGTTTGTCACAAAAAAAAAAATATTTTGTAACCAAATAAACACGTGCATTGTAACTCAATAAACACATACAATGTACATACATAAATAATATAAAAGAGATTTTAGGTTCGATGTCAGACGTTGATTTTTTAAATATATATATATTTATAAAGACATGCATCGCACGTATAAATTACTAGTTCAGGTAATGTACCAGTTTGGGATGGCTTAAATAGTAAAGCTTGGTGATCAATGAACAATGAATCACCAAAACGAACATCTAATTCTTGAACAAATGCTTCCCAGGATGTAAATACTCCATTCTAAAATTTATTTTGAAACCAAGCTAGTCCTCTACCATCCATATGGAATGATGAAATCATTAATTTCTCAGGTTCTGCTGTCTTATGGTAATCAAAAAACTGGTTAACTTTAAACAACTATCCATTTGGGTCATCACCTTCAAATCTTGGGAATTGCAATTTGGAGTTCATAATATGGAGTGCATATAAAAGTTTATGGATCTTACCCCCTTTGATGAGTACCCACTTGTTGAATCTGTTGGTTTACCGCTGCAGATTGATTGATTTGTTGATCCTATTTTGCCTATAGTACATTGAATCTAGTGACGACTGCTGAGAATAGCTCCTGCTGCGCCGTCATCATCGTCTTCTGATCCTACAGTGGTGCTACAATCATCTGAATGTTCTCATCATTCTTCTTTGCACTCTCTTTCAATGCCGCTATTGCATCCTCTGTTTCTTATGGAACCTTGTTCCTTCTGCCATTTTGGTTTGAGAATGTAAGCACCAATGATAAGGGGGATATGCAAATGAAAAAAAGAAGATCACAGATTGGAGGAACTTCACTGATATTTCTTGAAAAAAATGGAGAGATTACAGAAGAAAGTTTTGCAGATTTCATATAAGAAGAAGGGAAAGTTCATACAAATTTTCATGATCCTATTCTATTACATTCTTCCCCTTTATATGGTTAATTCCTTGCCAATGATGATCCTCCACTCACAACCAGACACGTGTCTCTGCCCTCTAACGATCTCTGACGTTTGTAGGTGTATCAGTATGGGATCGCGCGCCCTTCATAGTTGTCAGAGTATGCAACCCATAATAATCTAAATGAGTTGGTTTCTTAACCATTCGTTTGGGCCTGAGAATGTTGCTCTCTTCCTTGAACTGTTGTGGATTAAGGCCCGTCTCTCTCGTCTTCAAATGTATCACATAGTAATCTCCATCAATTTCTGAGAGGACGTAAGAACTAAGGAGTAAAACACATTCAGCATACATGACATAATCCTTTTAGATTTATCATCATGGAAGTACATCAAGAAAAATAGCAAGTTACCTGTAGGAATTAAACAAGTGGTTCGCAGCTTGGAAATCAAAAAGTTGGTCGCCTTCCTTCTTCAGGTTGCTACCTATCCATTATGAGAGAGACTTGGAAAATCCGAGCTCAAGCATGTGATCCACGACCTACCTGATTTTGGATAGAAATATTATTTCAAAAGAGCTACAAGCTATTAGGAGAGATTATCCTATAAATTCAAAGGAACATGATCATCATATTGAATTCAGCTTTGGGGAAAATCATAATTTCTTATTTTATTCTTCTACTGTGTATCACTTTATATACACATTACATTTTTGGAGAAGGGATACAATTGATTGAGAATATTAAAGAGATGAGAGATTTGAGGGAATTTGTTTCCTATAAATTAGGAAACATAATATACAGATTTATTCTTACTATATTTCAACACTCCCCCTCAAATTGGTGAATAGATATTGAATATGGCAAACTTGTCCACAAACTTCAAGAATAGCCGATTCGAAACTACCTTTGTAAGAATATCTGCGAGTTGATCTTCTGACTTCACCTTAGAGATCTCAATAATTTTCTCATCTAATTTCTCCTTGATGAGGAATCTATCCACATCTACATGTTTCATCCTATCATGTTGAATTGGAATGACAACAATATCACACGCCGCTTGACTGTCACAATACATCTTAATAGGCTCATTCGGACCACAGCATAAATTCTGTAACAAGAGTTTCAACCATAAATTTTCAGTTATACTTAATGCTACTCCACGATACTCAGCATTTGCACTAGAGCGTGTAACGAAATTTTGCTTTTTTCCTTCTCCAAGTAACTAAATTTTCTCCAACAAAAGTAAAGTATCCTGAAGTGGAGCGCCTATCAACAACAGATCCTACCCAATCGGCATCAGTATATGCCTCAACCTTCAAGTGACCATGTTTCGCAAACAAGATCCTTTTTTCTTAAGCAAACTTTATATATCTCAGAATTCTCATCACGGTATCCATATGTTTGTTTACGAGATGCATGCATAAACTAACTCACCACACTTAAGGCATATAACAAATCTAGCCGAGTATGTGCAAAATAGATCAGCCGTCCTATCAATCTCTGATATCTTTCCTTATAACACGGTACTTGATATGGATCATTGCAAAGTTTCAATCCTTCTTCTAACGATGTATCAATAGGCTGACAAGCAGACATTCTCGTTTCCTTCAACAAATCAATAGCATACTTTTTTTGAGACAGAAATATATCCTTTTGAGAGCGAGAAACTTCAATACCAAGGAAATATCGCAAAGGGCCAAGATCCTTCAGTTCGAACTCTTGTGACAAGTAACTCTGTAGTGCCTTTCTCTCCTCTTGATCATCTCAGTTACTATCATATCATCCACATATATAATTAAAGTAGTAATCTTACCTTCTTTCCTTTTTAGGAACAATGTATGATCTGAATTACTTTGATAATATCTGAATGTCCTCAATGATTTTGTAAATCTCCCAAACTAAGCTCTTGGCGACTATTTGAGACCATACAGTGCTTTCTTTAAACGACACACTTTATTACTATGTTGAACGGGTCTATTTGATCCTGGTGGTAGATCCATGTAAACCTCTTCGGTCAATTCTCCATGCAAAAAGGCATTGTTCATATCAAATTGTTGTAACGACCAAGCAAGATTTGCAACAAGTGATTGTAGAACTCGAACTGTGTTAAACTTTGCCACAGGTGCAAATGTTTCATCATAATCAATTTCATAAGTTTGAGTGTACTCTTTGGCAACCAACCTTGCCTTATATTGCTTTATGGAACCATCAGACTTATACTTCACCGTATAAATCTATCTGCATCCTACCGACTTCTTTCCTGCTGGCAGTTCGAGTATCTCCCAAGTCTCATTCTTCTTCAAGGACTTCATCTCCTCATCCATAGCTACTTTCCACCTTGGATCGGCTAAGGTTTCATGCACACTGTTAGAAATAGATACAACAGATAATTGGTTCACAAATGACTTATTTGATTCAGACAATTTGTGAGTGGATACATAATGACTCATGGGATACTTGACATTACTAGTGGGATCGGGCTCATAAGTAGGCTTTGGGATACCTCTAATGGTACGATTTGGGAGTTATATTCTTGGAGCTTCGGACAACGACGATGATTGGTTTTGGGGTTCTGACGGTGCTGGAGGTGGAGATGACACTAGATGGCATGGATCCCGACGGCTCATCTTCAAGGAGGTTTGGCACAGATTGTAATTCCTCGTGGAGATCTTCTCCCTCATCCAAATAATCTTCATTCAAGTGATTGTTACTACTTACATCCTCAACCAAATCTTCATTCAAGTGATCGTCACTACTTACATCCACATTTTTGCTCCCTGTATTCAATTGTTCACTCTGAATGGTAACCACTTCGTCATAAGCAAGTGTCTGAAACTTTACTTCGGTACTCCCCCTCAAGTTCAACCTTAGAGGAAAAATACATCTCGTTTTCATGGAACACAACATCCATAGTCACAAACATCCTTTGAGTTGGTGGGTGATAGCACTGATACCCTTTCTTATTCTTTGCATATCCCACGAAAACACATCGTACAGTTCGAGGAGCTAACTTATTTTGCTCATGTTGATGAAGGTAGACAAATGCAACACACCTAAACACACGAGGTGGCAAGTTGACGATTGTTGGAGCATTCACAACTTCAGTTAATGCCTGAAATGATGTGATGAAAATCAGGATGCTAGAGGGAACTCAGTTGATTATGCAGCAGAAGCAAGAGCTTCCCCCAATACATGAGTGACATATTGCCCTGAATAAGGGAAGTACGGACCACCTTGAGCAAGTGTCTGTTTTTTCTTTCTGCAACCCCATTATGTTGTGGTGTATACGAGCATGTGGTCTGGTGAACAATCTCGTGTTCCACCAAATATTGTTGCAGATTTGAAATCATGTACTCCCCACCATTATCACTCATAAGAACTTGTATCTGAACTTTATACTGCGTCATAACTCACTTATGAAATTTCTGAAATAAACCACTAACTTCACTTTTAGACTTTATCAAACAAATCCAAGTCATACGAGTACAATCATCAATAAATGTTACAAACCATTTTGCTCCTCCAAAGGTAGTGTTTTTGGATGGACCTCAAACATCAGAATGAATAATCATAAATGGGAGAGAGTTTTTACTTAGATTTGGAGGAAAAGAGACATTGTAACTTTTTGCGAGTTCACACACATCACACCGAAAGGTAGAAATAACCAACTTCGAAAATAAACTTGGAAATAATTTATTCAAATATCAAAAGAAGCTTGCCCCAGACGTCGATGCCATAACCAAATCTCTGATTTCTTCTTCTCCATCGGATCCTTCCACAGATAGAGCTTGAGTACTCTCAGACTCAGAGGAAGAAGAAGAAGAAGATTATGAAGTGCAAGAATCTCTGTCTTTGCAGGGTCTTATAGGTGATGAGGGCGTAACTGATGGATAAAAATTGGAGCGGGGCCAAAAATTAATGCAAGCCAAGACAAGCCAGGCCAAGTCGGGGCCGGGGCCGGGCCGGGCGCGCGTGCGCGTGTGTGTTCGTAATTTTGGCTAGGTCCTCTCTCCACTGCACGTTAGTGATAACCCCAGGGCTATGCCCTTTAGTCCATTTCTTTATCTTATATACTAGAGAAATCTTTTCCGTCTTCCGATGTGGGACTATCAATTTTCTCCAAATTCACAAGTTAGTACATTTCGAGTACCCAACTTTGGACCTACATTTCTTGTTCATATAGAAACCACTTTTGGCAAATGAGTACATTACAGAATAGTACTCGACGAGAGGAACGTAATCCAATCACTTTCCGGTGCTGCCGGTGGCCAAAGCCCAACGGAATCTAGCCCGGAAAATATGCCAAAAATATTTTCAACAATCCCTCACATAAATGGAAATTACCAGACTATGCAATCCAGACACGACAGAAAAAGACATGACATTTTTATAACATGACAGAAAAGACTCTGAGAGTACAATAGGAAAATCACTGTATGAGGAATGATAGTAATTTTTCAACTGAACCATCCTTAGTGAGTAGCCATCAGATTCACTTGACCCGGCAGTGAACATGATGAGTAGCCATCCTGGATTACTTATGTAGCAGTTCAGTACATTTACTGAATGTGTCAAGTCTGGTCTTGTACAATTTTTTAAGTATATCAGACTACCGATTACACGTGCATATTTCAATTGTGATATGTTGTCACCCTTATTTTTGAACAAGTGAAGACTGGGATCCACAGGACTTTTGGCAGTCTCATTGGAGTAATTCTTGAATTTTTCAAGTACTTTCTCAGTGTAATGAGCTTGAGACAAAGTAATTCCCCCAGACGTCCTTGAAACTTTGATTCCTAGTATGACATCTGCAACTCCCAAATATTTTATATCAAACTTACCACTAAGCATGTTCTTAGTTTGTTTGATAATGTTATTATTGCTACCAATAATGAACATGTCATCTACATACAGACACACCAAAATATATCCATTTGGAGTATCTTTGATATAAATACACTTATTACATTCATTTATTTTGAAACCGTTTGACATCATAATATTGTCAAATTTTGCATGCCACTACTTTGGAGCTTGTTTCAGTCCGTACAAGGATTTTACAAGCCTGCACACCTTATTTTCCTGTCCAGGAACTATGTAACCCTCAGGTTGTTTCATGTATATTTCTTCTTCTAAATCCTCATTTAGAAATGCGATTTTGACGTCCATTTGATGTATTTCGAGGTTACGTAGAGCTTCAATAGCTATCAACATTCTTATGAAAGTTATTCTTGTGACCGGAGAATATATATCAAAGAAGTCTAGGTCTTCCTTTTGCCTAAATTCTTGTACCACAAGTCTCGCCTTATGTTTCTCTATTGAACCATCTTGTTTCAATTTTTGTTTGAAAATCCATTTGCATCCAAGAGCTTTACACCCAGAAGGCAAATCGACCAACTCCCATGTATGATTTTGCATAATGGAGTATATTTCACTTTTAATTGCTTCCTTACACATGGGAGCATCAGGCGTAGACATAGCTTCCTTAAATGTTCTGGGCCCATTCTCTAATAGAAAGGCCATTACAAAGTCAGGACCAAATGACTTTAATGTTCTAGCCCGTTTACATCGTCTAGGTTCATCATTATCATCTTCTGATTTATCAACCGAGGTACTTGCACTCCCTTGCTGACGTGTATGTTTGGGATATATAGCATCCTTGCACGGAAACACGTGTTCAAAGAAGGAGACATTTCTTGATTCCATTACTATATTCACATGGAAGTCCAGTATATCTGATTTATATACCAAGAACCGATATGCACTGTTGTTATGTGTATAGCCTATGAATATGCAATCAATGGTTTTAGGTCCTATTGTGACCTGTTTGGGATTAGGTATTGCTACCTTTGCTAGACACCCCCACACTTTGAGGTATTTGTACAAAGGTACATTACCTTTCCATAGTTCATATGGTATCTTGCCAGTTTTCTTGTGAGATATTTTATTGAGAATATAGTTGGCGGTTAGCAACGCTTCCCCCCTCCCCCCCATATGTTCTGGGGTAACCCCGAATTCAACAACAAGGCATTCATCATCTCCTTTAAAGTTCGGTTCTTGCGCTCGGCAATACCGTTTGATTCAGGCGAGTAAGGAGCAGTGGTCTGATGAACTATTCCATGTTCAGAATAGAACATATTAAACGGTGCATCATATTTCCCTCCTTTATCACTCCTAATGATTTTAATCGTTTTGCCAAGTTGATTCTCAACCTCAAGCTTATATTTCTTGAATTTATCCAATGCCTCATTTTTGCTATGTAATAAGTATACATAGCAGTATTTTGTGCAATCTTCTTTGAACGCCACAAAATACTTTTTACTGCCTCTGGTCTGCACGTATTTTAAATCACACAGATCCGTGTGAATTAGACCTAGAGTTTTAGTGTTTTTTCTACAGATCGGGATGAAGTTTTAGTGAGTTTGGCCTCTGTGCGAACTTCACATTTGTTGCAGTTGTCTACCTTAAATTTTGGTAGTAAATTCATGTTAATTAATCGACGCAGAGAATTGAAATTAACATAGCTTAGTCTTTCATGCCAAACAGAAGAAGACTTAACAACATAAGCAACAGGATTAATTTCATTAATTTTGGGAACAACAGGAACAACAGATTTTGTGATGACTGTCATTACATTGAATTTGAACAGTCTATCCTTAACATACCCCTTTCCCAAGTACACCCCATTCTTTGAAAGTACAAAATTATGAGATGCAAGAACGACCCTAAATCCATTCTTGCTTAGCAAAGATTCCGAGACCAGGTTCTTTCGAATACCTGGAACGTGCAACACATTGGTTAGTGTTAGTTCCTTGCAGGAAGTCATCTTCAGCACTATCTTCCCTGTTCCTTCAATCTTGGAGGTGGAAGAATTTCCAATGAACAACTGTTCATTCTTGTTGCACTTCTGGTATGATTTGAACATATCCTTGTCCGAGCAGATGTGCTTGGTGGCCCATGTATCATACCACCACTCACTCGGATTGCTCCTCACCAGATTGACCTCCAATACAAAAGTACATAGGTCCAAGTCAGAGAGACCAGTGGACAGGTTCTCAGCAATGTGCGCATGGGATTTGTCATTCCCTTTTGCCTGTCCAGTTCCAGCACGGTTTTTATCCTTACTGTGGCAGTCAGAGATTTTGTGCCCCAGCTTACCACACTTGTGGCATTTTCCAGCAAACCTCTTTGCGGCAGATTTTTTGTTCGAGGCATGTGGCAAGAACTTCTTCTTTTTGCATTTCTGTTTGTGCTCCACTATGTTGGCCTTTTCTATGGACTGATTTTCATAGGGCTTGTCAGCCTTGCGATTCTCCTCTTCAATCTGCAACCTGACAATCAGGTCCTCAAGAGACATCTCCTTTCGCTTGTGCTTGAGGTAATTATTGAAGTCCTTCCATCCAGGTGGAAGCTTCTCAATGAACGCTGCAACCTGGAATGGTTCACACAACGTCATGTTCTCTGCAGCGATTTCATGCATTATCACCTGCAGATCCTAAATTTGACTCACAACAGTCTTGGAGTCAACCATCTTGTAGTCCAGAAATTTGCCAACCACAAACTTCTTGAAGCCGGCATCTTCTGTTTTGTACTTATTCTCCAAAGACCCCCCTCACAGAAGTTTGGAAGTCTTGAGGACACAGTAGACATTGTATAGCGGGTCTACCAAGCCGTTCAGGATGTAATTTGTGCATAGATAATGACCATGAGTCCATGCATCTATCGCAGCAATGGAGTGCGCATCCATAGGGGCTAGCATAAGGGCAGTTTCAGTAAGAAACCTGTCCAGCTTCAAGGTGGTCAGGTAGAACTGTATCTTCCCTTGCCACTTCTTGAATCCAGTTTTATTTGAACTTTTCTGGTTTTTCTCCCACAGTTATATGTGTAGGCAGAACGACCATTTGTACCGCAACCGATTGTGCAGTCACATTCTGGGTCACTGGTGTTTGAGCACTGAGCACTCCACTGACATTATCATTTTGTGTGGTCTCCATTATTTCTGAAATAATTAAAATTCAACTGTTAGTTTTTGTTTTGGTTTTCCAAAATGATTACAGTACGAGTAAAGAATCTTCACAAAAACTGTTAGAATAGAGGAAAAATTTTGCTTTAAGATTGTTAGAACTCGAATATCAGAAAATAGGAAATTCCTAACAAATTTTGTGAAGAACTACAATTAAAAGAACGAAAGAACAAACCATACACTTTAATACAGAGTCGAGATTAAGAACTCTGTCCTTAAAGCAAAATTTGCCCCGTAGTGTGACGGTAGTTGACGAATTGCCTCCCACAATACAACTATATATTACCTTTCCCTGAAGAGCAACACCCTAGCTTTAGAGATATCAGCAAACCAATAGCCGTGTTGTACTCTCAGACTCAGAGGAAGAAGAAGAAGAAGAAGATTATGAAGTGCAAAAATCTGTGTCTCTGGCAGACAAAATTGCAGGGTCTTAAAGGTGATTAGGGCGTAACTGATGGATCATGGATCCATTACTCTGTATCAACAGAGTAAGATCATGGATCCATTACTCTGTAACAGCAGAGTAATTGTCCATTACTTTATAACAGCAGAGTAATGGCTTCAAAAACGTAAAAATGGAGCGGGGCAAAAAAATTAGGCCAGAGCCCAACCGAGCCGAAGCCGAAGCCGAGCCGGGGCCGGGTGAGCGCGTATGTTTGTAATTTTGGCTAGGTCCTCTCTCCATTACAGGTTAATGGTAACCACAGGGCTACGCCCTTTAGTCCATTTCTTTAGCTTATATACCAAAGAAATCTTTCCCATCTTCCGATGTGGGACTATACATTTTCTGCAAATTCCCAATTTAGTACATTTCAAGTACCCAACTTTGCACCTACATTTCTCATTCATACGGAAACCGTTTTTGGCAAATGAGTACATTATGGAATAGTACTCGACAAGAGGAACGTAAGGCAATCACTTTCCGGCGCGGCCGGTGGCCAGAGCCCACCGGAATCCTGCCCGAAAAAAAATGCCAAAAATATTTCCAACAATTTCATCAACAACAAAAAAAATGTCTTAATTGTCTTGTCCAATTACAGAAACAAAGTTTGTCAATTATGTGTCTTACTTCACCTTGGGTTTATGGGAAAAGGGATAGTTAATTATGGCATATAACATTCTTCAAATATTAGTCCAACATACCAGTGGTAAGACAGCTAAAAACCGTGCTACGTGGTGTTTTTGTGCAAAGTGTGCAAGAGTGAGTGAGTGAGAAAGAGAGCATACTTCCGTGATGGAAGCAATGAAGGCAAACTGTCAAGAATATGCAAAACCTTTTCCACTTCACCATAGCTGTCTTCCAAATTTATTTCACCAGGAACAGAATCCAACACCCAAAGCTGTTCTGAAGCAAGAAATCAGAGAGAATCATGCTAAAACTCCAAGAAATATTTGTTACAAACAAAAGGAATAAAATATAGAATCCATAACTTAGATTCATTGATTCAAAGCACTGCAGCAAATTACTCATGTATCAAGAAATAATAATGGAGAAGAAAACTCCTAATCCAAGAAGTTACATGTTAAAATATCATCATGCAATTGCAAATTGAACTATTAATTATGCGCTTTTAAATGCAGATTTTTAATTGCAACTACAACTATTTAGAATAGGATGAAACAATACTGTTAAAACATACGTATTGAGCTACAAATGATGGTACCTGTTTAGGCAATACAGCAGATTCCCCATAGTCGCCATGGGCACTACTTTCGGCAAATGATAAGGCAACCTCCCCTCCCCCCCCCCCCCCCCCCCCCCCCCCCCACACACACACACACACACACACATAGAATTACCAATAACAACATCACCCATTTATGACATTTTACTAGATCAGCCAAATCTGTAGCTGCATTCACCATGTTGTGAGGAGGGTCCAGTCCTTTCATTTCAGCTGATTTTCCATGGTTTCTCAAGTCAACAAGAACCATCCTCCACTCTGCACTCAAGCTATCGTTAGAAGAAATTATCATTATGTGAACAAATATCACTGAATTTGCAACACGGATCCAGAGAGAGATATATTTCAAAAATTCCTACCATTAGCTTGGATGAAAAACCTAACTCATAAATCCTCCCAATAACAAAAAAGAAAGAGCAAAACACCGAGCATTACCTTCAATGAACTACTAGGAATGAGAGAGATGGAATAGCAAATTTCATCAGACTTCTACATTGAATTGCAGCCGAGCAATATATTTAAAATATTAAGTAATCCTGTACAATAGATTAAAAGGATTGTTCTGAAGAATAAGATAGCATGAATGTGTTTGGCTCTATGGGATGCAAAGTGAAAACATGGTACCTCATGAAATTCAAATATCATTTTCAGGATTTCAGCATTCTCTCTATGAAACACTATGAAATTCGAGCTTCATGAGTTTGAGAGAGATCAAATTATGGTCTCATCATCGGGAGTGAACAATAAATGCTAAGATGGAAGGGGCAGATTATTAATTCAATATTCAGTATAATTTTTTTTTGATTTTTTTTTTGATTTTTTTTTTGCAAACATAAGAGGAGCAGTTGTCCCCTCTTATGCATTATTTTTTTCCGCCACTATTTATTTCTGATGATTTGCTTTGCATATTGCACAAATAAATTTTAATTGAGTGCTTGATATAAAAAAGAAATTAATTTTCACTGGCATACTAATATAAATTCGATGTTTTTCTTACTACATTTACCAGTAATTAATTAGCTGCAAACATGATCAGGAGTTGCCGCAAATTCATGAGAAGACATCGCGCGGAAAGTTTTTTGCATGGATTTGCTGCAGCTCTTCGTCATGTTTGTATCACCAAGTATTAAGGACAAGAGTCTCGCAGTTAGGATAAACCCCTTTGCTTTATAGATCTGCAAATAAAAAAATTAAGGTCAATTAATCTTGAACACATTTGGAATGACGCAGATTTGGATGCTTCAAGTAGAATTTGGAGCAGTCAAAAAACTTGGAGATCCAATTACAAGGAGATTGATACAAGATTGCTCTGTTATCTTTATTTTTTATTATACCACCACAATTCAAAAAAATGAAAAATTAAATATGACGGCTGTGGGATTTGAACCCACGCCCTTTCGGACCAGAGCCTAAATCTGGCGCCTTAGACCACTCGGCCAAACCGTCACATACTAATTACTTTTAAATAAACATTAATCAGTAGAAATTATGTAATAAATAGCTCGAACCGGTACAAGTCTTCGGAGCAAAATCCGACCCAACATTTTAAAAAATGGAGAAAGAGGAAGAGCGAACCAGAAACCAAGCAGAGAATTAGAGACAGAGAGATGCAGAGAATTAGTCACCGCCAGAATCTCCAGTGCAACTCTCATTTTCTCAGCTCCGCTCTTCAGGAACTGTCACATGACGGCTGCCATGAACCCCCATTCATATGATCAGAAACTGCATCAATGTACGTCCAAAACTCCCCTTCCAAAACCCTAATTTTGCTTATGTTAATGTAATAAATTTCATTTCTTATAATATATTACTTCAGTTGATTTTAACCTTTTTTTTTCGTTATTGCAATTTTACCCATTCTCTAAATGCAATTAAATTTTTTTTTTCGTTCTTTTTGCCTTGTATATTCTTAGTTGTGTTTCTTATTAAGGCTCAAATTTTCTCAAAAGTTTAAATCCAAACACCCTCTTATAAAAAAGACGAATCTTAGATACAATCATTTCAAATTAGCATTAGTAGTTGTATAATCACATTCCATGGGAGTAATAGCTTTAATTCTTGTTGATGCTCACAGTTATATCTTGTTTACTTTTAGACTCTATTTGGTATTGCTGGGAACGTCTCTAGTGAATTATTCACCAAGATGATTCAAATTCCATAATTACCACTGTATTACACATAATTTTTAAATATAACACTATGTAATAATACATTGCACATAATTTTTGAATAGTGAACAATTATGAGAACTATTTTTGAAAAAAAATTCTCCCGATAACATATATACAATATTGCATGTTTTTTAAGGTTTGATTAAGAAATATAATTGCACTTCAAAATTTGGATGGAGAAGGAGTGGGAAGTTGCCTCCTATATTTGCTATCCTTTTTTTTGTTTTAAAAAGAAAAAATTAGAAAAATACTTGAACCAAAAGTGAGTTAGAATAATATATTGTATAGATTACAACTAGAAAAATAAATAACCTGCATCATTGTATCCTTATTTTTCAGCTATTAACCTGGTAATAAAAAGGCAAATAGATAACAACAAAAGATGAAAAAATAAAAAGACCATACAAAGTATAGAGTTTTACTAAGGAAATTAGCTCAGACGATCTTGAAAATTTTAAACACGTGCATGTTATGATTTTAGACCCAATAATGCTTTTCTTTCTAGATTTAGGACAACACCCATCATACCAGTAGATAAGAATTGAGAGATAGGATCTGCAGCTGCAAATATTTCAGTCGGTTAATCAAAGAACAAGATGCAATTATTTCTCAGTAACTAGTGGAAAGAAATATGCACCTAAATGAAGGACAATGACTCACCTTGGTCAATAATATTCACTATAATAATTATAGTTAACTATGAAAGTTTTTACCAAAATAACCCACTTTTTGAAAGTATTTAACAAACTGGCTCACTTTCGAAATTATTTACCAAAATGACTGCGCGGTCTTTGAAAGTACGAGTTTAGTGAAAAATAACCCGGTTTTTCAAAGACCGAGTGTTAGAATTCAAAAAATTCAATACTAACACTCGGTCTTTGAAAAACCGAGTTAGTTTTCACTAAACTCGGTCTTTCAAAGACCGAGTGGGACGGTTTGGGAATTAAAAAAAAAAGTAGGTCGGTTTGGGAAAAACTTTCAAAAAATAGGTCGGTTTGGGAAAAAATTCTGCAAGTATTTGAAGGAGAGTAAAAGTTTGAATGCTAAGTACAATGAAATGCATGTGTTTCGTTAATAAACATGAATTTCAAATGTATATAGAATGCAAATTGGACTGAATTAACTTGGAAATGTTCTTGAACTGGGCAGTGTAAAATTAGATTCTGTTAATTACAATGATGACAAAATGAAGGAAGAAAAAAAAAACAAAAAAGAACAAATATAGGACATGATATATGTATTTGCTGAACCCTTTGGATGGGGAAACAGACATGAAATTCTACATCTAAACCCTTGCGATTTGCGCAGACTTTTGGAGAGCTTGGAGGAGACTTCTCATGATCCTTGGCTCGCCCGGAGGAGCCTGATCTTTCATGGGGCCATTCCTTATGGCTCTGAAGAGTGGGCCCGAGGTTCCGCTGGCAGGGGAGACTAGGCAGTCGATGTACACCAAAACTTCAGTCTTCCCATCGTCGATGCTTATGAACCCAAGCCTAGCTCCTCCTTGAACCTTGTCCACCTATATCATATTTACTGCTGTCACTTCTTTCAGAATAAATGCAAGCATTTGTTCCTAGTTATTGCAAAAGAAAAATCATACTATTCAACCTTTAAGTATGCTTTCATCAGAATTGCATCAGTCAGTACTGTAAGAAAAGAAAAGCTTCGCAGTAGAAATTTCTTTCTGAGGGAAAACAATTATCTGTCTCCCGGCCCTTAGAAATTAAGGACACAGTTGTGCACATCATGTTCAAGTAAGGTCGATCAGCAAAACTATCTTTAGTTTACTTTTATTTCAGAATTAATTAACTTTAATCAACGACAGTAAAACTATTTCTGAAATATATAGCGTTTAGTAGATTTTCTTTGAACGCCTAAATTAACTAACAAGAAGTTGATGAACTTGTCTGTTATTACACTTTTGATTTGTGAACTGACCTTGAGAGGAACTGGAAGTGGCAGATTAGCTCCCTGGCAGAGACTGTTTGCCCACTGCAACAAATTATCTTCATCGGTAAGTTACAAAAAAAAAAAAGGAAAAAAAAAGTACAGGAAATAAGTGGTACCTGAAACAGTAAGGTTTCAAACAGAGGAATGTCAGTATTGGGCGGCAACTTCATGGTCCCTAAAGAAACCCCTTCCTCATCGCTGTCAGATGCTACAATGCCATCACCGGCTGATGTGGCTTTGGGGCTGATGAGGGTCTCACCATTGTACGTGTGCTTGTAAGTGGTCCGAAGTAGCTTAGTCGACAATAGTATTGTGTTGGCAGAGAGTTGGAGGCGAGGGGAGGGCAAAGAAGTGGGTGGCAGGGCAGGTTGGGTGCACTGTAAGTGGAAGAGTTGCCTAGCAATGGCCATGGTTTTCTATGAGCTTTGGGGAGGTAGGGGAACAGAGTCTAATGTAATAGCTTGGATATGCTTGTGGTGAGATTAGCCACACATTATGCAGAGTATGATATGAGGTTGGGAATCCACTCTCAAGAGATGCACATTCACCTTTGAAGGGGAAACACCCATCTTAAAGCACATACCTGAATGATCTTCTAGATCGTATAAAGTTGCACGCACATCTTGAAGGCGTACGTAACTGCATCGTAGAATTATTATGCTTTGTAAAAATAAATTATTTTCTAATGATTAAACACCATGAGGAGACAAATCAGTTGCATCCCATATGCTAAAAAACCTCGCAGCATCGATAAAAGCCAAACATAATCATAATACATTGCCTACATGAAATTACAACTGAATCCATCTGTGAGAATTCACTCTTCCTCTCTATTCTGCCTTCACTCCAAAAATTTCTGCCAGGAATTAGAATTTAAATAAACTTCCTTCCAATTCAAGAAAACGCACAAGAAAAGGAACAATCAAAGCAAACTATATTTTTGATTTTCACAAGAATGCCCTGATAACACAATGTTGGCAATAGTGTAAATAGTCTTCTTCTCATATAAAATTTACAAAAGTTCCTTCTTCGTCATAATTCAAGGGAAATACTCATAATTCCTTCATAAGATTGAAAACCACGTACCATCTGAAAGCAAGCTGCCATTCATCTTGAGATCGTCTGTTTAAACTAGTACTGTAAGATAGGAGGTCAAAATTATATGAACATGCCAACGATTCCTATACATTCAAGGGAAATACTCATAATTCCTTCATAAGATTGAAAACCACGTACCATCTGAAAGCAAGCTGCCATTCATCTTGAGATCGTCTGTTTAAACTAGTACTGTAAGGTAGGAGGTCAAAATTATATGAACATGCCAACGATTCCTATACATTACAAGGTTTCTTTGAAATATTGGACAACCCAGCTTCATGCATTGTTATAAACCCATATATTTTTGCTATCGAATGAAGCTTTTTCTATTTCTAAATGAAAACACAACCACAATGTTGGAAATCTATGGAACAACGAGTCTTATGAGGAAGGAGAACAAGCTTCAAGCTTAGGTAGTGAGCTTCGCCATGCATCGGCAATACCCTTGGCAAGCCTTTCTTGCCCCTTGGCAAACTCATGAAAGGCTAGCCCCAAGTCAGCAGTCTTCTGTTCTTGAAACCGAACTATTTCTTCGTTCATTAACTTAACAATAGTCTCGTATTTTCTCGTGGCCTCTTCACACTCTGCCTTCAACTGTGAAAAAAAAAAAAAAGATTTATGAGATTTTAAAAGGATAATTCTATTTAAAAAAAGACTCCGGCTTTACCAATGAAACAATACTCTCACCTCTCTGTATTCAATCTCTGCTTCTCCAACCTTCTCAGACCGTACTAACATCAGTTTGTCACTGCAAAACCAACATATGTGTTACTATCAGTGATCTCAAATCACAAATAAATGGGAAAAAGTAAAATAATTTCCAAGACTTGAAGGAAATAATCTTCTTTGGGAGTTTGTAACTAGAGGAATACGAATTACATCAGTATCAATGCATATCAAGATTTTTCATTCAAATTGAATTTTACAATTTCCGATTAGTTACAAGATGCCATAGAGGTAATTCACAATTTCACTCAGAAAATAAGGTGAAATTATATTCAAGCTTCTACAAGAGGCTACAATGTTACCGTATGACTTGCATAGTATGAATGAAATTCCTACATACATAGAACCTAATAGCAGTCAAGAATTCGATGAAATTTACTATTTCAATAAGTGATAAAAAAGTGCATTTTGAATGTCTGCCTCTGTCTGGCTCTACTGAACATTGCCTTCTGATTGTGAGATATGCAGGTCAAAATGGTGTAATTTTATCTAACAGAGCATATGAATGAAGACAGAGCCTTTTAAACAAATACAAGTACAGACGCTATCCATGAATCATACAGATTAATCTCCTTCAGCTTAGTTGCTTCAGCTAAATCATACTGCTGTCTGAAAGCATTGGCTCTATCCGTCATTGTTGCCTGTTTTAAAACAACACAAGTTAGTAAGCATATCAACACCAACAACAAAGCCTCTAGAAATTCAAGAAAGATAAATGACGATGTGGATGTGGACAACTCGTTTATCTCACGGTCTTACAGAAAGGATAAGAAAACCCCACCAAAGTCCTCGCAGTCAAGAGACTTCTACTTAGATAGGTATCCAAATTTTACTAATTGGATTAAGGTTACAATATCATTTCCTTAGCTATGAGGCAATCAAGGATTTTATTACTTTAACTAGGCAATGAAAAAAAAAAAACAGATGATTATACAGTAAAAGTAGGGCTGAGAACAAAAAATATCCCATAAAGAATGTGTTGACCTTAAGTTTGGTGTGTACAAAACATACTCTTGTGACTAATATTTTCAATTAAGATATGTACATGATAATAGGGATTCGAAATTCAAATGAAAATTCAACAGATATTCGTGATCAACTTAAAAGAGAAAGTATCGAAAAGATTGCAAAATATCAAAGACAATAGAACACAGGTGATGAAAGCTCGATTTATTCTTCAGCCCCAAGGCTTGTTTAAATAGGAGAAAATACAATCAATGTCCATCCTTGAATCAAGGAGAACTTTAAGGAAAAGAAAAACTAAATGTAAACAAAAAATCTTTTCTAATAATAGCAAATCTTCTCTTAATAGCAAATAAGAGGAGAGAGAATCACGGGATTCTCCAACACCACCCCCTCAAGTTGGTGCATAGATATCTATCATGCCCAACTTGCTTATCAAATGCTCAAAGACGGGCCCTGCCAAGCTTTTGGTTAAGATATCCGCAGTTTGCTGACTATATGTCACAAATGGTAGACATATGATTCCAGCATCTAATTTCTCTTTTATGAAGTGACAGTCAATCTCAATATGTTTGGTTCTATCATACTGAACCGGATTGTGGGTTATGCTTATGGCAGCTTTACTGTCAAAATATAACTTCAATGAAAGCTCAATTTTCATCTCAAGTTCCTCCAGGACTCTTTGAATCCATAGTCCTTCACAAATACCCTGAGCCATAGCTCTAAACTCGGCTTTTGCACTGCTTCTTGCTACAACTCCTTGTTTTTTGCTTCTCCATGTCACAAGATTACCCCATACATAGGTACAATATCTAGAGGTTGATCTTCTGTCTGTGACTGAACCTGCCCAATCTGCATTAGTGAAGATAGACACATTTCTTTCACTAGTCTTCTCAAGAAATAAACCCTTTCCGGGATTGGCCTTCAAGTATCTGAGTATTCTATAAACTGCCTCAAGATGTTCCTCATAAGGAAAATGCATAAACTGACTCACTACACTGACTGAGAAGGCGATGTCAGGTCTAGTGTAAGACAAGTAAATTAGCTTACCCACCAACTTCTGGTATCTTCCGGTGTCAACAGGAACATTTTCTTCTCCCCAAAGTTTTGCATTAGGATCCATGGGGGTGTCGGCTAGTCGACAATTACTCATTCCTGTTTCTCGCAATAGATCGAGAATGTATTTCCGCTGTGAAACCACAATTCTTTTCTTTGAGCGAGCAACCTCCATACCAAGAAAGTATCTCAAGGACCCTAAGTCCTTGATTTCAAAGTCTGTAGCAAGTCTCTCTTTTACTTTTCTCATTTCAACTATATCATCTCCAGTGAGGACAATATCATCTACATAAACAATCAAGGCAGAAAATTTTCCATCAGAGGAGAATTTGGTGAATAAAGTGTGATCAGCTTGTCCTTGAGTGTACCCTTGATTCTTCATAGACTGAGTAAACCTTTCAAACCAAGCTCTCGGAGATTGCTTTAAGCCATAAGGAGACTTCTTCAACTTGCATACCTTTGATCCGAATTTGTCTTCAAAGCCAGGAGGACTATCCATGTATACTTCTTCTTCTAGATCACCATTGAGGAAGGCATTTTTAACATCCAACTGATGCAGAGGCTAATCCAGGTTAGCCGCAAGAGATTAAAGTATTCTGACAGTGTTCAATTTTGCAACAGGAGCAAATGTCTCAGAGTAATCTATGCCATAGGTTTGAGTGAAACCCTTAGCCACCAAGCGAGCCTTATACCTTTCAACTGACCCATCTGAATTGTACTTCACAGTAAACACCCACTTACATCCCACGGTCTTCTTACCAACTGGTAGTGTCATGACTCTAAGTTTTGTTCTTTTCAAGAGCTTTCATCTCCTTAAATACAGCTTCGCTCCACTTTGGAACTTCTAGAGCATCTTGTACATTCTTTGGAATCTCTACACTAGACAATTGGGAGGTGAAGGCAGAAGACAAGTTTGAATATGATATAAAATCAGACATAGGATATTTAGGGCAAGATCTAACAGGTTTTCTAACAGCCATGGGATCATCTATATCAGGATACCTGATACGACTCTCAGAAACAGAGATAGACTTACCTTTTCTTTTCTTCCGGGGTTGATTATTCCCCGATTCAGATTCATGGCAGTGTTGAGATGTGGACACATCCCTTCTTTATGGTTCTTCATCACAAACACCTTTCCTTTCCAGTCTTGTTTCCTACTTCGAACCTGTTCTCTTTAGATCTCATCATTTTGTGGCATTTCAATTAGTTCATCATTATTATCATCTTCAAGATTCTCATTGTTTTTTTCCTGAGAAAGTGTAGGCTTGAATTCATCGAGATCCTTACTCATTGCAGAAGTAGGTCCAGAGAATGAATCATGGCCATTTTCTGTTTGTGCAGAAGTACAAGTCTTAGAATTGTGTGATATAGGCAAGGGCAAGTTATTTAAAAACCTTATGTTCTCAGTTTGAAACGAGTCTTCCTTTAAGTTCCCCCTTGAAGATGAGTATCGTCAAAAAAAGGTTTGTTTTCAAAGAATGTGACATCCATAGTGACAAACATTTTCTTGTTTCTTGGATCAAAACATTTATATCCCTTCTGCGTTGGGGAGTACTCTAAAAAAACACATTTTATAGCACGAGGTTCGAGTTTGCCAATATTCTTATGATCATGAACAAATGTTGTGCAACCAAAAAAATTTAATGTCAAATCAGTTGAAACACGAGTAACAGGAAAACATTCTTTGAAAATATGAATTGGAGTTTGAAAATTGAGAACTTTGGAGGGCATTCTGTTAATTAAATACGCAGCAGTAAAAATTGCTTCACCCCACAAATAATTTGGTACTTTATTTGAGAAGAGTAAAGCTCTAGACACTTCTAATAAGTGTCTATTTTTTCTTTCTGCAACTCCATTTTGTTGGGGAGTATTAGGACATGAACTTCGATGCACAATTCCATTTTGAAGAAAAAAATCACCCAAAATTGTGTTAAAGTATTCCTTGCCATTGTCACTTCTAAAGACTTGAATAGTTGTTTGAAATTGATTTTGCACCATTTTAAAAAAGTCTTTTACAGCCTGACAAACATCGGATTTTCCCTTTAACAAGTATACCCAACATACTCTTGAATGGTCATCGATAAATGTGATGAACCACTTTTTGTGAGAGTGTACATGTACGGTTAGGGCCCCAAACATCACTGTGAATAATAGAAAAAAGTTTTGATGGTTTATAAGGCTGTATTGGAAAATGGGAACGATGATGTTTTGTAAATTCACATGCTTCACATTTAAACAAAGACAAATCTTTATAACGAAATAACTTAGGAAACAAGTATTTTAAATAACGAAAACTAGGATGACCTAAACGTAAATGCCATAATATAATGTTGTCATCATTATTCGAAACAGAAAAAGACTCAAAGCAGGAATCGGTTTGGAAGGTAGTTGTGATTTAGGTCCAATGTCGAAGTAGTAGAGTCCTCCATTCTCCTTAGCACTGCCAATCATCTTCTCCGAGTTCAAATCCTGAAAGACACAGTGAGAATGGAAAAATTAGTTTGACAGTTTTTTTCTTGGGCTAATTTACTGACAGACATTAGGCTACAAGAGAGGTTTGGAACATGAAGGACATCTTTAAGAGTCAACATCGAAGACAACACAACTGAACCTTTACTTGCAATGGCTGAAAAAGAGCCAACTGTGACTTTTTTTTTGATTCTCTGCACAGGGACTATATGAGGAAAACAGAGTAGATTCACTTGTCATGTGATCGATTGCACCTGAATCTAATATCCAAGTGTGGTTGGGACTGACACTAAGAAGAGCAGAATTACCTTTTTGTGCTATGGAGCATGAAGGAGTTTGAGATTCGAGGAGTTTGAACAATTTGTCTAGTTGTTCCGTCGTGAGGAAAAGCTGGGTTGAAGAAGATTGCTGCCCTTGATCTGAATTACTAGCGTAGAATGCACGACCCTCATTACCACCATTCTTCTTCCAGTTCGGAGGCTTGCCATGGAGTTTCCAACATGTTTCACGTGTATGCCATGCGTGTTTGCAGTGATCACACCAAGGTTTGTCCGACTTCTTACTTTCGTTGAAGTTCCTAGTGGCCAGAGCCGAGCCTTCAGATTCTGGACTTTGAGGTGCCTTACCCATCATTACTCCTTGTTTTGCCTCCTCCCTTCTTATTTCTGAAAAGGTTTCACGAAGAGTTGGCAGTGGTATCTTCCCCAAAATTCAGCCTCTTACTTCATCAAGGTCTTTATTCAGCCCAGCAAGAAACATAAAGACACGATCATTCTCTTGCTTCTTGAGGAACAGAACACTATCTTCTGCACACCTCCAACTATCATCATAACAAAGATCCAACTCTTGCCACAGAGTCAACATCTCATTATACTAAGTAGTTACATCCCTGTCTTCTTGTTTAGCATGCCACAACTTTGACTTTAAGCCAAAGATCTGGGAAGAGTTTTGGATATCAAAGTATGTTTCTTTGACAGCTTCCCACACTGCCCTTGCAGAAGGTAAAAACATGTATGGCTTGCCTATTGTGGTTTCCATAAAGCTCACTAACCAGGCAATAATCAAGGAGTTTTCAGACTTCCATTGTCTAAAAAAAGGGTCTTCTATTGCTGGTTCTGCTGTTGCTCCCGTAAAAAAACCAAGCCTTCTTTTGCCTTCCAATACCAAACAAACGGTTGGGCCCATTCATTATAATTTTTTCCATTCAACTTAGGAACATTGACCTTGAGAGAGTGAGGATCTCTCCTGATCATTGAAACCTGTGTTGAAGTTGTTGTCTCTGAAAGAGCTTCTGTCCCCATTGCCACCGCCATCGCCACGACTAGTACTGCCGCCAGCACAGCGACCAGCACCTCCGCCAGTGCCACGACCAGCACCTCTGCCAGTGCCAGCGCCGCGATCAGCACCACCACCATCGCCACGGCCTGTTGCGCCGTTTGTCATGAAGGAGTCGTTTGTTGAGCCAGTGAGGGCTTGCCGCCATCTATTGAAATCGGCCATTGAGAGCCTAACCAGGTTGGAGAAACGGGTTTGGGGAGAAAACTTTACAAACCCTAGGTTAGAGAACCTGGCTCTGATACCAAAATAGAACACAGGTGGTGAAAGCTTGATTTATTCTTCAGCCCCAAAGCATGTTTAAATAGGAGAAATACAATCAATGTCCATCCTTGAATCGAAAATTTTGCCGTACTGACCCACTTTTTGAAAATATTTGGCGCTCTGACCCACTTTCGAAAACAATTAGCGAACTGACCCAGTTTTGGACACGTCAGCAACAAATGTTATTGAAAAAAACGGCATAGATTATTTCGATGCCGTTTTTCCCAATAACGGCATCTGTTTAAAAAAAAACTTTCATGCCGTTATTCCAAATAACGGTATCTGTTACTTTTAGTCGAAGGAGCAAACAGTCTCAATTGTGAGCTGTGAGACAAGTATCAAAATAAAGTAAAGGATGCCGTTCTCTCAGAGAACGGCATAGAACGGCATGATCTCTCAGAGAATGGCATGATAAATACTGATGTCGTTATTTTGAATAACGGCATCAGTTACTTTTTATTTTGCACACATACCTATATTCAGTGCCCCCTAACTCTTCTCCTACCCCTTTGTACTTCGATTTTTTTCTCTCTCTCTTCACTCCCGTAACCCACAAACCCTAGATCCCTAAATTAAAAAAATCCCAACTATTGAAGTATTGGAGTGATCTCAAACTTCCCAGACACCAATTAAACATAAACCCTACTTGTGATTCGCTCATTTCCTTTAGAAATCTTCCGAAATCCGAAATTGTGGTAAGTATTCAAAATCCCTAATTTTTTTTTTACAATATTTATTTTGATGAATGAGAGCTATATATATTGGTAGCATAGTACAAGAGGTGTAGATTAGATTTATCTAAGTAGTAGATATGCGAAATGTACTTAAGGATTGTTGTTGATGATGTGTGAAATGTTGATTTTGATCAATAAGAGCTATATTAGTAGTATGGTAAAATAGATGTAGATTAGATCCATGCAAGTATTAGATATGTGAAGTGAGATTCATCCATGTGAGATGTGGATGACCTATATTGCTATCTAAGAATTCTCGTCGTTGATGTAGTCTAAAAATGACAATGTAGTATATTAGACATTGATGGATAAATGGTCATACATTAGAATTGCTATATTTGTAATCATTATAATCATAGTTCGGTTTGTATGAATGGATATTGCTATGAGATTTGTTTATATAGATAGATTTGTAGTGTGTGATGTTGTGGTGGTGATTGTTATGAGTAATATTTCGATACGAGTATTGAGAAGTTATCTTCAAACATCGATTATTAATTTTGTTGAAGAAACATGGCTTACAAATTTTAGTATCTCCATACATAATGTTTATTAATATTGTACTTGACACGTTATTTTTAATGTTCACTGGTAAATAGATCCTACACAACCATCTTCTTCCCATAATGTAGGTGCTTCATCTTCATCTTCGCATACACTACATGGACATCCGGAACCTTTAGATCCTATTGTACTTTATTTGCAAGAAGATCATAGGTCGCAGGTGGTGTGGACTGGAGATGCTGAGAAAATGAGTTTCCGAATGCACACCATATTGCCGACACACCCTCGAGTACAAAATTATTTGGTAAATAGCGAATTTTATGGAATATCAAAGTTGGCGAAAGTGAAATGTGACCATGCATTACTTACCGCTTTGTGGAGCGATGGAGGCCGGAGACACGTTTCACCTACCCGTTGGAGAGATGACGGTCACCCTACAAGACATAGCCGTCATATCGGGTCTTCCAATCGATGGGGTGGCCGTGACCGGCAACCTGATGTTCAATAAAGTCATATTGTTAAGAGATTACCTTGGGCAGGTGGTTGATGAGGATGATAGGGGTGTATTCGTCGGGGAATCAGTCCGACGTTCTTGGCTCTTTACAGAGTTTAATAATAGTTTGGCAAACGAACCGACCGACTTCCAACTCCAATGTTATATGCGAGCATATCTTTTGTCGATGATCGGAGGTATTCTCTTCCCTAATTCTTCTGGTGATGTAGTGCATTTGATGTACCTTCCATTGATCGCCGACATACATAGAGCCGGGCGATATAGTTGGAGAAGTGCGGCTTTGGCTTCTCTCTATCGTGGGTTGTGCAATTGTTTAATGGGGTCGTTACAAATGACTGGACCGATGGGGTTATTGCAAATATGGTGTTGGGAACGAATACACCTCGGTCGGCCCCGGGTAACGGTTCTTTCAAATAATTGGAGTGTGCAACATGATATTCCAGTGTTGAGGGCTCCTTTAGGTGTGTACTGGACGGAAAAACTATATGGAGAGATAACCCACGCGGTGTGCTGACATATTACAGGGATGAACTCGATCAGCTTAGGAAAGAGTACGTCAATTGGACACCGTATACAGACGAAAGGCTACATCGTCTACCCCCAATATGCACGGCAAATAATCAACTTTGGTTGACATGAGCTCCACTTATAAATTTCTCAATTGTGGGGTTCTATTATCCCGACCGCATCCTCCACCAATTCAGTGCACAACAGCCCATCCCCGAAAAGTCAATGTACGACCGTAGACTTCACAATATTACCGGTCAAGGTCGATTGCCAAATATAGATTGGGCCGATCACCACCGCGCTCATGTAGCATGTTGGAATGAGAGGAAGTATGATTTGGTGGTAGAAGCGATTGTACCTACGACGGGTCGTTGCAAACCGCCTACTTGGCATGGTACCGTCGTATTACGCGGTTGTACATAGCCCCAAGAACGGATATCCCTCCGGGTATCCAACAACCGATACCTAGGCACCAAGTGGAACCACCATCGGCACATTCCACATCGCAACTCATGTATCAACCGAAAGCGTCCTCGTATTGTTTAATGGTAAAATAATCTTATTGTTGATAAACATGAATATAAATTATTTTTTTCCACATTTTGCTTGTATTTGTTAATTAAAAGTTTGGTTTACTACTAATTAATTTCGTTCGTAATGTAGATTGACAACACATGGGATATTGCGAGAAAATATGCTCATGTCTTGATGCTGTTTTTCAGAATAACGACATCAGTTGAGTAATATGTTTAGGAGACATGAGCATATTTCCGACCCTGTTACAGTAAAATTAAAATATGAAATAAATTCGGCTGAGACTAGATGTGTAGGAACTACCCTGAATTTTTGTAGATTTAATTAATGAGTTTTATGACCTAAAACATACAGGTGAACACAATTTACAATTTGCTGCCTGAACATAAGATTTGAAAAGAATAGGAGTTTCACCCTAGTTTTTGTAGCTTTTATATGTCGTGTATATATTTGCTGGAACCGGCAGAGAGTCTATTTTCTAGAATTTCTGACGGATCCAGATTTGCTTTTCTGTAGTAGCAGTAATCTGTATTTTAGTACAGCAACGTCATGCTGTCCAGATTATGTAATTTGTGTGTAATTGATATGTTTGCTTCCTGTTTGGTCTGTAACGAGTAGAATTAGTCACACCTAGCATCATACAACATTAACACCTTGTATGCTTACATAGGATGAAAATAAACTATTGACAAGTCGAGGTATTATGGGTTGACTTGGTAGTGAACAATCGAAAATTGCACTCGATAAAGGCCTTATTATTTACATTGATTGATTGGAAGGAGTATTGATTGCAAACGATTGATTGTTAATTACTGATTGAAAATTATTGTTATTGATACCGAGTACACGATCCGTGAATTCACCATCAGTCTAAAACGTTCATTGTTTGCTTGCACTGAAACTGTGGTATGGAACATATGGGACGCAGTAGTACGTGTACTAGATAGATTAATAAAATGATTAATAACCTGCATTTGACATCTCATGCTTGATCCTGTATACCGTCATCAAGATAGAATTTAAATTGACATCATTCATTACATGCATGATTAAATATAGACCGTTGACACTATTGCCTATCTTTGCTTTGTTATTTGACTTTGATTCCGTCCCTTTTCTTTGACATACATGCTTCCTTTATCCTTTGTTTCCCTCTACTTGCTATCCACGACTTGCTCTAAGGACATTATTTTCTTTCTTTTTAGACCAAGAATTTACAGGTACTGGAGGATCCATACCAGCAGAAATTGGTGAGCAACGTTTCTAGAAGATGGAATTAAAGATTGAGCTGCTTAGTTTATTTTGCTACTAGTTTTATTTCTTTGAACATTGTTTGGATATTATACTTTGTTTTGAGCTTATGTTCCCGGAGTTTGTTTTTATTCCCAGATATTGGATATTGTGTTGGATATTATTTGGATTATTTCATTATTATTATTGAAGTTTATCTTGATTCATGTGATTATATCTTTCTTGCGTGGTTGTGTAATTGCTCATATTACTGAGTTGGTCTGGTACAGCTTATGGATGGTGTTTACATCATTCACTGGGCCTACGTTACGAACTCGTATTCAGTATTTTGGGAAGCGGAGCGTGACATGTATGTAAAGAATAGTTGATAGAATATTGAGTGAAGGAAAGAATATAAAGTGAATTCACCAAATAAACTGTTTTTAGTAAGTCACGGTCGACGATCGACCGCACAATCGATTGTCTCAATAGTCGACTGCACTTCAAGTGCAATTTGTGATACAGCCGACTGTCAACCTCTCTGGTTATGGCTGAGAGTTTGACGGTCGACTGCACATAATTGCAGTCGACTGATACCTGCACAAAAACAGATTTTGGCTTTTCTTTTCATTGTATTGGAAAGAAATAATTTTTTATCCAATAAATAAAGGTGAATACACTGTTTATTCTTCATCTCTTCCAACACTAATTCTTCTTAACTCAATATTTTCTCAACGATTAAGAGAGTACGCTTTTATTGTTTTCTTTGTCAAGATGTCGATCTTGCAATTTTTTTCTTTTGTTTCGATAAGAGACGGTTTTACGGAGCTTATACATCGAAGTCATGTGGGTGTAATAGGACTCTTGACCTAAATACCGAGAACTCGGGATTTAAGTATAGTGGAACGTTTGTGGCGAAAAATTGCTACAAGTAGGTGTGGACGTAGACCTGAGGGTCGAACCACATTATATCGCCATATCTTGCGTGCTTAACTGAAGTTTCAAATTCCTTTCACAACCTTATAGACCTCCATATTTTCTTATAATAAATGAACTTTTTAACCAATTTAAGTACATGCCAAACAAAAATGTAGAATTTTGATATTGATATAATAAATATCTAACCACATTGAGAAGTGTCATTTCATATACTTCAGACTGACCTTAATAGACTGCACTGCTCGCACATAATCTTTTAATGGTTCTTCAAAATTCATTAGAAGATTGTAAGCCTGCACTAGAAACCAGTTCATATTTTAAAGAGAATAATGTCTAGAACAAACCGGATAATGATATACTCCATAAAAAATGAATCTTTAAGGAGAAGTTCAGTATGAACACCTCTTTTTGTAACTTTGTAGATAAAAATTCTGACTTCGAACCTAGCTCAGAAAACGCCTTTCCAAGAGAATCACCTTCACAAGTACCCAATAGTTTGATTGCCTTCCCAAAATCTGAGAGTGACTGCCCTAGCTCTGTTGGACAAGTTCACAGCACTAGCAATCAAGCCAATCCGGGTATACCAATGAAATCAAAGAAAAAAAAGTATTCATTCTGTCACTACCTCTATGTCTCTTTACAAGATGGAATGCCTGCTTTTGTGCCTCAGCCAAGTGGTCTTCGAGCTCGAAGATATAATGTTTTAGTTTCTCATATTCGGGAGTAGACTCCTCAACAGGCTTCTCCTTTCCAAGAACAACATCACTAACCATAGACTGCACATCCTATAACATTGAAACATGTATTTCACCACGAGGAGGAAACGAGTTGCTTCGCTTTCTAACACAATTTACAAAACTGTAAGATCTAGCCTAATGCAATGACAAAGAATCTAGATTCTAAAACTATGAACAGAACCATCGAACCAGAGACTCGATTTTCTTGTGCATAGTCTCTTATTCTATGGCGAGAATTTGCCCTGTTATTCTCAAAACCATAAACTGAATTTCCTAGGTAAACTTTCAGCAGAAGATACAGCTACATGCTTGCCTGAATAATGGAGAATATACCTTAAAAATTTGCATAAAATCTGCAGGTTTTTTCTTGAAAATTCCAGTCTCCTGTGATCTTGCTCTCTCCATTGTCTGTAGGCAGCACAATAAGTAACTCAAATCAGCATATCTCCATGCCAGTTGAGTATGATTATGAACTTGTAATAAATATAACTGTTTAATAATTCTTATTCTCTGTAACTGTAATCAGGATGCAGATGACTCTTGTGTCATGTGGTTGATAATTGGGTTATGTTAAATCAAAATAAATTAAAACAAAATACAAAAGTTTTTCTTTCTTCCAAGACCAAACTATAGAACTGCAGTATCCAAGAGAATGAGCCAAGTATATGTGCAAAAGATTACCAAAATTGTTATACTAGATCATTAGCACGTGCAATGAATGTGTTATCAATTAATTATGTTAATCAATAAAAGTACAATTAATTTCTCAATGTATACTCATTGTCATCATTTTTTAGTCTTATTTAAGGTTAAAATTTAAACGAATACAATTATGAGTGATGCCACACATCCAATGTCCGCATAACCACATCACAGAATTTTAGTTATAACAGAGTGAAGATAATGAAGTCGGGTACAGTATCAAATAAGACAGAAAAATGGGTAGGACATTGTGATCCCAAATTTTAAGTTTGCAATAATTAGGAGCCTTTCCATCTGACAAATTGTTGTTTACATTAGGAACCACGGAATATTTTTTGTTATGCCGTGTCTGTATGCCAAGCACACATGCTGACTCTATATATTCTCTCTATGGAACCTGATTAACTCTGTAAAGAGAGTATAACTGTTCAGTACCAGAATATCTGCAAGAAGAGGATCCAGATTATAGAAGTTTTTTTTTTAATTCCTCTTGTTCTTTTATAAATTTTTGACTTATTTTTGGGTGGTAACTAGGATAAAGTCCAAAAAAGTGCACAACGCCCAGAGAAAAATCCCAAAAAGTGAATATTAGATCCACTGGAATTATGGGTGGAATCTCCACTTCCCAAGTCCAATTTTCTAAACCCTCTTCATACACAAGCCCTCACCAAAAGTACTCATTGGTTACATTAGCATAAAAGACATGAAATAAGAGAGTGATACAGTAGGTTGAGAAATCTGAGAGGTCATATAGCTATCTAAGAAATAAATAACAATCCGGCGTGAGTTCAGAAACTTAAAATACTCTTACAGAAAACAGGCCTATAATTTTTGGGGAAAATATGAAGACATGATGCACAAAATTGAGATAAAAATAACCAGATGCCAAGAAAAGTAAAATTAAATCTAAATGATGCAAGTACAGACTTATAATCATAATTTTTTACCTCTTCATCTTCCTGTAAAAATATTCTTAAATCCTCGCTCGACTTTAGTTCAGGATGAGAAGCAATTCTGTTGATAAATATGTCCAAAGCCTGACGCCTCATCTCAATAAACTCAGCACTGAATCTGAACTTCTCTGAATTACATGCAGATAATATGAGCATCACTAGCAATAAAGATGTGACTTCAAACAAAACAAATAATCCAACAATAAATCCATGAGAGTAAATATGTAAGTTTCTACTGACCAATTAACTAAAATTGAGTCCAACAAATTGTGGTAGGCATTTATGGAATAGAAAAAATTGCTTTGGCCAGAGTTAATCCACAAGGGATGCTGGGGCAATACAATGTTCAAATAAACCATTTTTTAGAAAGCTAAAACTCTGCAGAATTGATTCTGATCAAGGTAACAGTGCATCAATCAGACATCAGATATTAAACTAACATAGCAGCAGTAGCTAATATTGATGAGAAGGATCATAGTATCAATGAAATTGTATTACTATAACCAGCTACCAACATGTTCCACTGAAGAATTTATAATTGAACCAGCAATTAAGTAATATTTACTTCATAATGTGCATCTGTCAGCATCCAAACAGTTATGGATATGTCTGATATAAGCCAATAAAAGTATATACTAAATATAAGAATTTGATCAGCTCGAGCATACACTATGGGTCTGTTTGGAAACATTTAAGTTGGGGAATGGGAAGGAATGGAATGAAAATGAATGGAGAGGAATGGAAAGAAAGGGAAAGGGATGAATTAACTTTATAAGTTGTGTGTGTTTGGCAACTGGTGGAATGAAATTGACTTTTTTTTGTTTCCATTCCCTAGTCTTGTTTGACAAACAATGGAATATTATGGATTACGGCATTTTGAAAAACCTTTTGATAACATTTGTACATGGACATACTTCTGACATTTTGCATTTTAGGTTGAGTAATGAATAAAATTGTTTTCCTGGAGAGAAAAAACATATCTCTGACACTCCCAAAAAATGAAGATTTATTAATTCTAAAATCACCCACTCTAACCAAAATTAATTAGTTTACCTTATTTTTTATTTTATTTTATTTTTTTGTAATTTAATTCTTTTCACTTTTGATATTTGAATTTAAAAAAGAATCGGGTAAAAAATATATTATCAATGGGATCAAGAACATTGGGTAATTTACACCGAAAGAGGGATCTTAGTTCGGTACTAAAAGTTGGCGAGGTGATTTGCCGAAACTGAAAGCGGAAAAAAAAAAAAAAAAAAAAAACTATTCTCTGATTAAAAAGTTCGGTAGTTTCTGAAATTTAACGTTTATTTTATGTGAAGTTCTTTTAACATAGTTGGTCTTATATTTATTTATTTATTTAAGTTGAAGAAAAATTAGTTGTTTCCATTCCTTTACCCAGCTTTCCGAGGGGGTGGAGCTGGAATAGAATTCGGCTCAAATCTTTCCCTAGGGAATGATATTTAATTGTTTCCTTTATTTTCTTTTTCAAAACAAACATACCGTGGAATAGGATAAGATGGGTCTATCCACAGTATTCCATTCCTTTTCCTAGTTTTTTGAGTTTCCAAACGCGCCCTATATTATTGACAGCTAAAGGCGGGGAACTGCACACATATGATACAACTGCCAAGTCCATAACTGGTTTGGAAATACATATGTTGATACACATGACTGTTTTTGTTGACAATATACTCACCTAACTACACAAATCAATCATTCGGATGGTTCCAACTTGAAATTTTAGAATAGTAATTCGCTCTGTTCCAAGCTCTCCAGTGCTTGGTTCCAGTGGCAATGGTAATGGGTTCTGAAGAAGCGCAGGCTCAAGCTCACCAGTGAAGATGAGTCAGTTGGGTTCTTGCGTATCAGTCCCTGAGTATAATGTTTCAGTCCCTCGGTGAATTGTAAAAATGCTTGTAATCTTTCTTTCTAGTCCTCATGCTAGATGTACAAGCTATGCACGTGTCTGAGGTGTCAAAATATAATTGGATGAATGTTAAGGAGAGGGTCCCACTGTAACTGCCATCACTTCCAATGGGCTCAAGCTTTGATACGCGCACTATGTAATAGAGGGTATATAAACCCAACCTGAGAAAGAGCAATGGTACGAATAGATTTCCAAATTGAGATTGTTGTTCATCGTCTTCTTCCTTTTCTCTTCTTGATTTCCAGCTAGGGTTCGCAGGATATTGAGATGGTGAGAAGACGTCCCACGGCATCCAACTTCGCCGTAGCAGGACAAGTTGGAACAATGGTATCAGAGTTCGATTATCATCCGATTGATGCCACTGAGCCTGAACACGATCAAGAACTCCAACAGAAAGCTGAGAATCCCGAAGAATCTACGTCTGGACCTTGGTCAGGACCTAGGGAAAGGGATCAGATCGCGCGAAATGACACCGGCGACGGTGGAGTCTCACAAGCGGCCCAGCCTTGAGGAACGTTTTGATCAGTTCTTGGATGAATTCAAGAGTTTTAAGCAATTAGAAGAGATGTTTGATCAATTTGAGGTAGCCATGTGTCTCAGAGTTCAAGATCCTTGTGGATCTAGGTGTTCGATTTCCGGACCATCGTCCACTTCGTGGAAGTGTAGAACATGGAAAATTTGGTCAGTGGGGGCATGGTCGAGGAAATCAAGAATCAAGATTTGGAGAACTGAACCCAGGTATGGTTGAGATCAAGATTCAAGATATGGTCGAAATCAAGAAACCAGGGTCGATAAAGAGCAAAGACCACGACTTGGGGGACATCAACATGATGCAGGTAACACCTTCTTTCCTAAACATCCTAAGATTGATCTTCATAGTTTCGATGGGTCTGCAGATGTGCACAACTGGATTTATCATATGGAACACCATTTCTCCACTTAGATGATTAGTGACAGGGACAAGTTAGTGTTTAGCTTGTACTATTTAAGGGGGGAGGCATTGATGTGGTGGAGGTGGTATGAACAACAGGAGGAAGAGGAGATTGACTAAGAAATGCTTAAGCATAAGCTGCTACTAGAGTATGGGCCTTCGGAGTTTGATGATCCAGAAGAAATTTTGTATAAACTGCAACAATCGAGTAGAGTAGGGGAGTATCACAAAGAGTTTCTCAAGTATAGTCATTTGGCAAAAAATATAACAAAATCTTCATTGGTGAGTTGTTACATTTCGGGGTTAAAATCAGAGTTAAGGAAGTAAAGCTCAAACACCCAAGAACGGTGCTTGAAGCATATCGAGAAGCTATTGCCAGGGAGTATTGTTAATGATCAAAGAAGATCTTGGAGATTTGGTGGACAGATTAAGGGTAATGTTACCTTCTCAAAACCGAGCGCAGGTGTTCCAATTCCTGCTAGTAAACTAGTGCCACCTTCAAATTCACCTTCAAAGTCCCAAACCATAAGCTCTAATTCCAGCTCCTATCATGCAAAATCTAAAGAAACTCTATTTTTACAGTACATGCAAGAAAGGAGAGAGCAGGGTTTATGTTTCCAATTGTTATGAAAAGTTTGTCAGAGGGCACAAGTGCGTAATTTCCTTTGATAACATCAAAAGGGTACTCTCTTCCCCACCAGTGCTTCGATTGCCTGATTTTAATCTACCCTTTGTGTTAGAATGTGATGCTTGTGGTACTGGGTTGGGTGTTGTATAGATGCAAGAAAACCACCCCATAGCATTTCTCAGTAAAGAGTTGACGGGAAAGAAGAGATTTCTGTCTACATACGAGAAGGAGATGTTTTGCAATATTGTTGGCAGTTCAAAAATGGAGGCAATATTTGCTTGGAAGGAAATTCATTAATAATTATTAAAACAGATCATAAGCCTTTGAAACACCTATTGGAACAGAGATTGTACACCGAAGCTCAGCATGAGTGGTTGTTAAAGCTCCATGGGTATCAATTTGTTGTTGAGTATAAAAAGGGACGTGACAATGTGGTGGTAGATGGGTTGTCTAGGCAATTTGAAGAGTCAGAATCTTCTTTATTAGGTATTACTATTGTGCAACCCAAATGGTTGTCATTGGTGCAGCAGGAGATGATCCAAAGTTCCTTCTATGACCAGATAAAACCTTTATTGGATATCCATGATAGTAAGTATGGCTTTGTTAATAATGTTTACTTCTACAAAGGTAGAGTGCTCTTGGGACCTAGTTTCTCCTGGAAGAAGTGGTTCTTGTCTGATTTCCATGCTTCCCCTCAAGGGGGACATTTTGGGGTGGATAAAACTTGGCAATCCCTCAAACGGGTAGTCTTTTGGCAAAAAATGAAGAAGGGTTTAAGGAGTTTCATTAGGGGGTGTGATGTTTGCCAACGTAACAAGTACCTCAATACTTCTCCTGCGGGGCTTCTCCAACCATTGCCAATTCCTGAGACTGTGTGGGAAGACATTAGTATGGATTTTGTCGAGGGTTTGCCTAGAAGTGGAGGTCTCACTACTATAATGGTAGTGGTTGATAGGTTGTCAAAATTTGCACATTTCTTGGCCATTGGGCACCCTTACACTGCAAAAACAGTTGTTGCAACAGTCTTCTCTTAGGTCTTCAAGCTTTATGGGTTGCCTAAGACCAACGTCAGTGATCGGGATGCTGTGTTCACTAGCCTTTTTTGGAAGGAATTACTTTCTCTCCAAGGTACCAAGCTGTGTCTTAGTACTGCCTTCCATCCCCAATCTGATGGGCAGACTGAGGCCATTAATCGAGTTTTGGAGACTTACTTGTGGTGCTTTGTCGCTTATAAGCCACAAGATTGGGTTCAGTGGTTGCCGTGGGCAGAATTTTGTTATAATACACATACTCAAAGCTCCACTCAATTCACTCCCTATGAAGTGGTCTATGGGAAGCCTCCCCCTACACTGCTTACCTATGTACCACATACAAGGGTTCAAGCTGTTGAGGATTCCTTGCTTAGTAGAGATGTGATTCTGCAGCTGTGTAAAGACAATTTGGTTAAGGCACAGGGTCGAATGAAGGGAAAGGCTAATTTGCACAGGGTTGACAAGTCCTACCAAGTTGGGGATTTGGTTTATCTCAAATTACATCCATACAGACAGACATCACTTAGTGGCCATAGACTTCACAAGCTTTCCAGTCTTTACTATGGACCATATCCACTTATTGAGAAGATCGGTTCAGTAGCCTATCGATTACAATTGCCTGCAGAGGCTAAGATTCATAATGTGTTCCATGTTTCACAACTCAAAACTCACTCTGGTATCGCTCCTGTTCAACCTACTGCACTACCTGCATTTTATATACATGCTTCTCCTATTCCTTGGAAAATTTTGGATAGGGGTATGGTGCCGAGAAGAGGAATCGCAGTATCCGAGTTACTTATACAGTGGCAGCATGGCAGTGAGTTGAAAGCGACGTGGGAGAATTATTGGGAAATCTACCGAAGGTTTCCTTCATTTTGGAGCATCATGGATGCTCCTATTGATGGGGGAAGGATTGTTCCAAGCTCTCCGGTGCTTGTTTCCAGTGGCAATGGTTATGGGTTCTCTGAAGAAGCACAAGCTCAAGCTCTCCAGTGAAGATGAGTCAGTTGGGTCCTTGCGTATCAGTCCCTGAGTATAACGATTCAGTCCCTCGGTGAATATCTGTCTTTGGAGGGTTTAATTGTAAAAATGCTTGTAATCTTCTTTCTAGTCCTCATGATAGATGTATAGGCTATGCACGTGCCTGAGTTGTCAGAATGTAATTGGATGAATGTTAAGAAGAGGGTCCCACTGTAACTGCCATCACTTCCGATGGGCTTAAGCTTGATACGCGCACTCTATGTAATAAAGGGTATATAAACCCAACCTGAGAAAAAGCAATGGTATGAATAGATTTCCTCAAGTCTGTTGTGTATAGCTAAAGAACTGTCGACGGTGTATGACGGAGTTTAGCATTGCTCCGTCTTGAACCCAGCTAGTTGTAGGGACAACTCTGAAGGAGTTGTTTTCCAAACTTGCTGTATGGGGCCTCTGACAAATTGTGAGGGTCACATCGAATGGAGAGTTGAACTCCAAATGTTGCTTTTTACAAGTGTTACTAAAGTAACTGCGATCCATGATTTTGGACCTCTTAATCTGTCGTTGAGGAAATTTAACTAGTTGCAGAAAAGATCGAATGGCAAGTTGAACTCTGAACATGTGTCATTACAGGTTGCGAGAGTAACTCTAAACTATGGGTATGGATTCCGAACTTGTAAGTTTAAGTGTTAACTGGTTGCGGGAGCAGATCGAATGGCGAAACGCACTCTGAACTTGCTTCTTTGCAAATTGCGAGTGTCTCTGTCGAGCCATGGATATGGACTCCGAACCGGTCGTCGAGGCGCTAACGGATTGTAGGAGCAGATCGAATGGCGAAGTGCACTGTGAATTTGTGTTATTGCAAATTGTTAGTCTCTTTGAGTCATGGGTATGGACTCTGAATCCATCTTACGGGAAGACTTGTAACGAGTGTTTGGTGCTGTTTAAATGTATAAGTGTGGCACTCAACTCGTTGTATAAGTCTCCAAGGAAGTTCAACTAGTTGCAGAAACAGATCGATCGGTGAGTTGTGCTCTAAATGTGCGGGATTGCATGTTACAAGAGTAACACAGTGTCGTGGATCTGAATTCCGAACTTGTGTTGAGGAAAGCTTGTAACGAGTGTTTAGCGCCGCTCTAAGTGGAAGTTGGGTGTTTTAGCTCGTTGTTTGCTTTGATGAATTAACAGGTTGTAGGAGTAGATCGAATGGCGAGCGCACTGTAAACTTGCTTCATTGCAAATCACTGGAGTAACTTCGAACCATAGGTATGGACTCATAACCCGTCTTATAGCAAGCTTTTAATGAGTTTTTGGTGTCGTTTTTTTTGTACAAGTTTGGCACTCAACTCATTGTATGCATCCGTAGAGTTGTACAAGGATTTTGCGAAAACTCATACTATGTTTTATTGGAAAATAAAACTAAGCGGCTGCTATAGTGGCTGGCCGTTATTACAAATTGAGAAAATTTGCTGAGAAATAGGACTAAGCGGCTGCTCTAGTGGCTGGCCGTTGTTACAAATTGAGAAAATTTACTATTGCTATTAAGAGAGGACGTTTCATATCCCCTCGTTCACCTTCACAAGGTGTTCTGCTTTCCAAGTCCCTGCTGATATCTCCTTGCCTTCGAGCAATAGGCTGGGCATCCAACGCCGGCCTAAAATTATCTCTACAGTACCTATTTAGCCCAAACAGCAAGTACAACATGTTTACAACTCCACTATGAGTTGCCTCTCTAAACTCGTCGGGATCAAACAGCAGTTTCTATATCAACTCTCTCTCAGAGTTGTCTCTAAACTTGTCGGGATCAAACGGCGGTTTTTACATCAGAGTTGTCTCTAAACTTGCTGGGATCAAACGGCAATCTCTACATCAACTCTACCTCGGAGTTGTCTCCAAACTTGTTGGGAACAAACAACAAGTTTAACGCTCAATTCCGTCACACGGAGCTCTCTACACATTTCATGGACGCAAACAGCAAGTTCATCACTCACTTCTACCACTGAGTTCCCTCCAAACTCACTAGGATCAATCAGCGAGCCCTACATTGACTTAGCCAAAGAATTATCTCCTAAAACTTGTTGGGATCAAACAGCGAGCTCTACGCCAACTCAGCCAAAGAGTTCTCTCTAAGCTTGTCGGGTGCAAATGGCAGTTTCTACATTAACTCTATCTCAGTATTGTCTCTAAACTCACCGAGATTAGACGGCGATCTCTACATCAACTCTATTTCAGAGTTCTCTCCAAACTTGTTGGGATCGAACAGCGAGCTCTACGCCAACTCAGCCCAAGAGTTGTCTCTCTAAGCTTGTCGGGTGAAAACAGCAGTCTCTACATCAACTTTATCTCAAAGTTCTCTCCAAACTTGTTGGGACCAAACAGCAAGCTCTACGTCAACTCAGTCAAAGAGTTGTCTCTAAGAACTTGCCGGGATCAAACAGCAAGCTTAACATTCAACTCCGTCGTAGAGTTCTCTACCCGCTTGCCGGGCGCAAACGGCGGGTTCAAACGTTCAACTCTATCCCGGACATGCCACAATGACTTGTCGGGATCAAACGGCAAGTCTGTTCTCCTAGCACGGCTATATACGTACAGGATCCACCAATCGACGGTAATGGAGTAAAAAGCTGGGTATACACATATGTAATTATATATATATATAGGGAAAGCTTCGGTTGTGCACTCCTCTAGTGCACACGGTGTGTGCACTAGGCCCTCGGGCGTTCATATCGAAGATCCGAACCGTTCACATTGATCTATACATCTAAATTAGTCCAAATATGTCAAATCAAATCATTTAAAATTCATTTGCCCATCCATCATGTGACTATAAAAAACAATGACTTTCAGCCATACAATTTTGTAACACTTCAATGGATGGGTAAATGAATTTCAAATGATTTGATTTTACATATTTAGACTAATTTAGATGTGTAGATCAATGTGAACGGTTCGGATCTTCAATATGAATGCCCGAAGGCCTAGTGCACACGTCGTGTGCACTAGAGGTAGTGCACAACCGAAGCTTTCCCTATATATATATATATATATATATATATATATATATATATATATATATGCAAACCCAAGCCAAAAGCTTCAAAAATTTCCACAAAATCTCCAGAAAATCGCCTTACAATGTGAGAGGGGAGCTAAAGTATAAGAGGATTCGGATCGGGTCGGATTCACGACCCAAACCCACAAGCAAATCAAGAAGCAAGGCTAAGGGGCATTAACAGTTCGGATCCAAACCCGATAACAGACCCGCACCGCTTCTCATCCTACTCTCCCTTCTTCTTCCTCTTCCAAAAGTTCTCCCGCCAAAATCCAAGCTCGGCGAGAACCCCTCTCCACCTCACTCCAACTTCGACATCAAGCTCTCGCCCCGCCAAAAGCTTTGCGTCTCCGCTCCACCGTCGAGCTCCCTCAGTCGAGCTCCATCTCCGAACTCAGTTCACTTCATCGAAACCCACAACAGAGCTCAAAACAGAGCATCCCAAGCTTCGAAAAATTCTCAAAGAAAATTCTAAGTCCTATGGCTCGGCAAGACGACGATCTCAATAGTCGATCGAAGGCCCTTAGCTCGACGAGGTCTCAAAGCTCCCATAGTTCGACATGAATAGCTCGCCGCTTTATCCAAAAACAGAGCTCCATAGCTCGGCGAGAGCCTCAACAACTCACAGCTCAGCGGAACGCTCTCGTAGCACGACGAAGCTTCACCATCACCACAGATCGTCATAGCTCGGCCGAATGAGGAGCTCAGTAGCTCAGCAAAATCATAGCTCGGCAAAGGGGATATGGCGACGGAGAAGAGGTTCGACGTCATGGTAACTCGAAGAAGGCGAAAGCTCATAGCTCTGCTAACACACGAAGCCCCCGTAGCTCAGCAAAACCCAAAAAAATTAGAACGATTCGCCATAGCGCGGCGAAAATGTCGGCCGAGCTAAGGGGTCCCTTCATCAGTTCCTGGCCTTTGGATCTCCCCAAAATTCGAGCCCAAACAAAATGGACGCACGAGATATGCCCACGTCGCCAGTCTTCTTCTCCGCTGCGTCAATCGCCCCTCGACCATTCGATCCCACTCAACGGGCGAGTCGGAGCATGATCAACGCTCCTGATTCGTCCACGTCGCCCCTTATCACAAGCGATTAGATCAGTCGACACGTGAGCTATCACCTGATGAGCAGTCCAGATCGCATCAAGATCTGTGCACCGGTCGGATTTTTACAAAAAACCCCTGAAAATCATTTTAAAATCGAAAATCAATTAAAAATTCCAAAAAATAATTATTTAAATTCAGAAAATTAATTTAAAATTCCAAAAAAATAATTAAAATTGGATTTATTAATTAAAAAATTCGAGAATAATTTTGAAATTGGGAAAATTTCCAGAAAATTCGAAAAAAACCAAACTATGGAAAATTCCCGAAAATTATAAAAAATCCGAAGAACTATGGAAAAATTCAGGAAAATATTCACTGCCTTCAGAAGCCACAAATCAGTTTCAGGTATCTCCAAACACTCTGACAACTAAGATTATATGCCAGATTCTAAAAATAAGACGTACTACTCCCCGAAAGCCAAGAAAATTACCTTCCGGAAGTGAGGGGCTTATGATGATGGTAAAAATCGCAGCATATCAGAGCCCTACGATTCCTGCACGGATCTCAAAGCATCTACAGGCAGATCAACCATCACAGGCCTCTTTTACAGGTCTGGACCCACTCCAAGACATGGGCTTCTCCCAAACCCATAAAAAGTGACAGACTAGGCCCACTAGGAGAGACACCCAGCCCATGCTGGCTATGAGTCAAATCTCTTATCCCCTAACAAGGATATCTTATCTCTTGAGGGGAAGAGGCATGAAAGAGATAAGGTGGTTAAACCGATCCGACGGACATGAATCAATCTCTTGAAATATCTCTCAAGCCTATAAATACTCCCCCTTTTCAGTCAGAAGGTAATCAACAATTTGCCAGTTTTCACTCTCTTACTCTCTCTTTCTGGTTCTGACTTGAGCGTTGGAGGGTCTGTCGCCAGGGGTCATCCCCCGGTGTTTCAAGCTTTTTGCAGGCCCATCGGTCGCATCATCAACCGTCGAATTCAGATCACATGAGTTCAATCTTAGGAGCTCTAACCTCTTTTAACGGTCAAGGTCACAGGTTTGACTTTTAGTAGTTTCCATCAATTATTAACTCACTATCGTTTGCTCCCACACCGAAATAAGTAGCAACAATTTCCAAATTGAGATTATTGTTCATCGTCTTCTTCCTTTTCTTTTCTTGATTTCCAGCTAGGGTTCGCAGGATATTGAGATGGTGAGAAGACGTCCCACGGCGTCCAACTTCGTCGTAGCAGGACGGGTTGGAACACGCTCTATGAGACTAACACTGCAATTTTAATCAAGCCACTTTGGAGAAAATTCAGAAGACTAAATATACCTAAAGAACATAGATACAAGTACCTCTTTGTGTAATGTATAATGCAAGGTCTTATAACTCGGGATCGAGAGCGAGATCGGGTCTTTCCAAACATTTGGCTTGGGATTAGGATCGGCCGGATCAGCAGCATTGGATTGGGGTATCGGGTTCTATGGATCGAGGCATACTCTAAAATTTTAAAATATATTTAATATGTTTCTATAATTAAATTATCTTTAAAAAATAATAATATTAATTTTAAATTATGAATTGATAAATTTAAATAATTCTTTTCGAAAATTTAATAATTTCGATTACAAACTTAAAAATTTTAATTAGTTTCAGAGAATTATTAATGTAGAATAACAGTAGAACAATAGATATAGGTAGACCAAATAATACAAATTTTATTTACATACAAGAAAAAATATATATAATATAAGCTAGACATGAAATGATGTTCATTATACAATTACATCTTTATTGCTTGGATAAGACGATCCACATGAATTGAAAATTCAAATATTGAAAAATTTTAATCATAGGATTGGTGGTTTCAGGTTAGGATAGGGCCGATCCCAACCGATCCAATTGCTAACTCGGCTAATCTTCTAGTTATCTCACCGATCCCAAGATTTAGGGATTGTATTGGATCGGATCGGGATCGGCCGATCTTTAAAACCATGGTATAATGTATATAAAGAAAATGTCAGAAAATGATTTTGTTTATCAATATAATCCCCCCAAATTCAATTTTTCAATATTAAACACTTAAAACTTAAAATATTGAAATACCCCCTACTCCATCAGCTAGTTGTTTAAAAATAAAAATGAAAAGAAAACAGAATTAAAAGTAAAATTGAAACTCATATATGATAAATAAATAAATAAATAAATAATAATAATCTTAGAATACTTGGTCTGTAAGATTTGACAAAAGAAAAAGATAACAACCTTCCTTTCGGAATTAATTGCTTACTAAATATGATCTCCTCTATCACCTCTTACATTCCCTAAACTCATCTTTCACATCAGCACTTGACTCAATCAAACTCATCTCTCAATGTATCATCTCCTCTATCACCTCTTACATTCCCCAAACTCATCTTTCACAGCAGCTCCACTCAATCAAACTCATCTCTCAATGTACAATTTTTGTTCAGTTTGTTTAAATTCTAACCACCAGCTAACCACATCGCCTCCCATCACATTCTCTCAGTGGCACCATCTCAACTTATCTTTGAGACCCCCCCCCCCCCCCCCCCCCCCCCCCCCCCAACTAGAGTCAGGGAGACAGGATTTTGATTGAGGAAATTAAGGGTAAAGATTGTATAAGAAAGGCAAAGGGTTGCGAGTATGTTGATCTTTTACACTTTACAAGCCAGACTTTACCCCAAATGAGGGTTAGGTTGAAGGATAACCTACAAAGTTTACTGGGGTCATATCAAAATAAGTAGGAAAAATTGCTTCCTTGTCCTTATTGAAATCCAATGGCTTTTATGACCACGTATTTCAAATCTTATGTATATGCCCAATACTTTATTCAAGTAAAATACATTCATCGTATATCAGCCAACTTTGGGATTCATGCCATCACTTTGGAATACATATTATCAACTTTGGGAATATATCACAAATTTCCGTATATTGATCCTCAACTTTGGGATATGGACCATTCAGTTTGGGATACAGATCCTAAAACATTAGGATATATTATATTAGGAAGTGGGAATTCCACAAGTTTGGTGTATACTCACATTGTATATTGGACATAAAAGAATTTCAACATGGTGAAATTTGGACATAAAATATGTATCTTAAGGTTATATCATAAAACCATCAAATTCCGCAGAAATTTGGACATGGTGAATATGATCATGAAATATCATCATATACTGCGAATCCAATAGGAATTAAAGTCAAGGTCCACCTCATATATATTGTAACATACTATTAGATTATCATAACTGACAATTTTCTAATCCAATGATAAACTGATGCAGGAAAAGTTCAATATATGCATAAGTTTCTAACAATTAATCATGAGTCATGACAAATACAACCAGTAAATCACAAGCTTTAATAGTGCGACATTTTCTGAATTAATAGTGGACTAATAGTTGATATTTTCTGTAGGTAACCAGTAAATCAGTAAATCAAATACCACAGAAATTTGAACACGGTGAATATGATCAAAATTTAATAAAACAAAATTAAAAGTAAAATTGAAATAGATAAATAAATAAATAATAATAATAACAATTAATCTTCGAGATATGATGACATTTTCTGAATTACCTACAGTGCTCTTCTCTGGTAAAGGAGGAATAAAAACTCCTTTGTATTTTTCAGCAATTCTATCTCTCAACCAAACAAAGTCACTGTAACGGCGAATGACAATCTTTTCTTGTCCTTGATATTCAAGTAAATTTGTCTGCTACATAAAATACCAAATATTAAAACATAGACATGAGATCTTCTATCATACCCATTACCCGTACACAACATGCAGACATGAGGTAATTGGAGAGAATAATTCAATAGAAGTTGCAAAAACAATGATGTTGGATCAAACTATTATGAGAGAGATCAAAGACCTTTGCTTGTGAGAGTTGCCATAAAAATGGGCATTGTGGTAAGAATATGGATAAATCGCAACAAAATGTGTTGAACTGTTATAGATCATAAACCTCATTGGCAAGAATTATTGGATCAAGTAGCACTTTCTATGTGACAGTACAAAGGTGACTACTTTAGTTCGGTCCGATCTAATGTGGTATCCAGTGTGAATCTTTACTCACAAAAGAAGGGCAGTTCTCAAGTGATGGATAGATTACAAAGTTTCACATGATTCACACAATGAGACTTTGTGGCATAGCCACTAACTGAATGAAACTTAAAAATATAATTTAATAATCCAAAGGACCCAACCAAAAAGTACACATTGTTTAATTTGTTACGGAGAAAACTAAGTAAAATGAAAGAAAATATAGTACATCTGTGGAACTAAGGAATTGTTCGAAGCATAGCTTAAACTCTTGCCAACATCCCAACTAAGAAAAGGGACACTCCGGTTTGGTAAGTTAAAAATAACTTTTGATGATCTGATAGGATCAAAGCTATTGTCTATATTCTTATAATACCATGCATAGAAACGAAGCAAATATCTCATTAGTCAAACTAAAGTTATTTTCCTTTCTTTACCTATTTTTAACTAAAGTTTATTTTAATCTTTCAGTTTCGTCAACAATTTTGGATTTTTTAAGCTTGATTTTGAAGTAAGTATCTTCAATAAGCAGGCAAACATCAAAGTTTAACCCTCTTAACCTCAGTTTGGTCTTGCCTACTTTTCTTTACTAACAAACTCATAAAATTTGATTACAAAAAATATAACTAAATGCATTTAAAAATCATCATAAATAAGAGGGAGAAGAGAAAACAACAGAATTTCATCTCGTTAGACTCGTTACAAATTGATGTGTTGTATTTTCTATTAATGATTTCTTGTATGCCAGCCATATAAACCTCCCTAGTATATTAGTATATCGACTTAGTATATCAACTCTCAAGGCAAGTCTGATAGCATCGTTTTAACTTTGTGCATTGCACTCTGTCTTTGTTTCCCAAGTCCCACATTTTATCATTGTTGAATATAATTTTCCATTGAATCCAAATGATGACAAAAGTAGTGGTGCTACCTACTAAGCAACAGTGAACACTCCAAAAACAAAAAACAAAAGCAAGTCGTGATCATGAAAGACTTTGCTCCAAATTGAATTTAGAATGGAGAGGTATGGCGATGGTTATATCAAATACAACAAGTTCTGGGTTGAAGTAAGGTGGGGTGATGGTATGGCCAATATGTTGGAGTTTGATGGATCCAATACACAAGAACAAGGGTTTGAAGGAGGAGAAGAAGCGAGGCAACAAGCAGCCTGCTCATAATTGCAATCGACCGCTGCTCATAATTGCAATCGACCGCCGGTGGCCTGGACTGCTCTCTAACTTGAGACTTGAGGAGTCGACCGCAAGCTTTCCAAACAAGCTCTGACTTCACAAACTCTCATAACAGTCGACTACACATATTAGACCGCAATAACGCAGATTCGGGAATTTGGTCTACGGCTGAGATCTAATTCATTGTAATCATATATATATTGTATGGTGTACGATTCTAGAGTTATTCCAACAGTGTTCTACTAACAAGAGAGCCTTGAGCTGTCATTCTTACGAGATTTGAGAGTGCGTAAACCCTACGCCTTGGGGGTAAGATCTTGAGTGATAGTAAACTTGTGTTTTTTCATATTCTCTAGTGGTTATAACAGGAGTTTCTCTGCGCGAGGAAGTAGCTATTGCACTAGGTGAACCTTGATAAAAATTTCGTGTTTGGGTGTTGGTGGTTGCCTTTGTTTGTGTTTCTTTAATTTCGATTACTTGTCGCATCTCGATTTTGAGTATGACTCATCAAAGTGGTATCAGAACACCATGTTGGTCTACACCATGTTGGTCTGAGATGGGTGACAAGGGAAAAATCGAAAGGTTCAAGGGTACAAAATTCTCAATGTGGAAGATCCAGATGATAGCGTATCTCCGACAGAAAGATCTAGAAGATCAGTAGTTTGTTAAGAAGTTAGACGGAGTGGAGGTAGATCCGGTTGCGTTGGCGGCTTTGAACCGTTTGGATCAGAAGGCGCTTGGGCAAACTCAGTTGGCATTGAGTAGGAAAAACTATTTCATTTTGAGAAGGCACAAACCGCGAAGGAGGCAATGGAGATTCTCACGGATATGTATGAGAAATTGTCCGCATTGAACCAAATTCTTTATTAGAATAAGTTATTCAATATGAAGTTGTCAAAGAGGGGTTCAATAGCGGAACATGTGAATAATTTCTACATGGGATATACAATCAACTGGAATCGTCATGGTTCAAGTTTGTGGAGAGAGCACATGCATTGTTACTACTATCTAGTCTCCCCGACAGTTACTGTCTGATAAAACAAACTATCACAAGTATTATGACTAATTCAACTACTACGAAGGATGTTTTTAGCAGCATCATGAATGAGGTGAGAATGAAGAGAAATAGAGTCTTCATCATCTTCTAGCAACTCCGCCCTGTCAGTTGAGAACCGTGAGAGAAGCAGTGACTGAGGAAGGTTGAAAAGAAGGCATCCACAGTTCAAAGTCTAAAGCAGGAGGTCACAAAGGCAAGTGTTGGCACTGTCATAAGCTGGAAAATAAGAGAGTCTAATGCGAAGGGTACACGAAAAAGCAAAATAAGTCACAAGGAGCCAATGTGGTAAGTAACAAAATTCCCTTAAAAAATTATGTTTATCTACTAAAGTTGATATGATGCAATGTGATTGTTTTATGGATTCAAGTGATTGTTTTCATCGTACCCTCATGAGGGATGCTTTTGAGAACTATATGACATGCGATTTTGGTTCGGTCACAGTTAAGAATGGATAAAATACCCAATTATTGGAAAATGCACAAATACTATGAAAGCTCATAGTGGTGGACAACTTGTCTTGCATGAAGCAAGGCACATTCCAAGCTGGAGGAAAAAAATTGATCTCGACTAGTAAACTAGATACAGAGGGGTTTACGACAATATTTAGACATGGAGAGTGGAAGAGTACAACATGTGCTAGGTTAGTGGCAAAAGAAAAATGTGTTGGCATGTTGTACTTACTCAGAGAAGGTGATTCAAGTGATATCATTGCTACAACATCAATTGGTAATTCTCTTTTAGTCTTATGGCATGTGAGGCTAAGACATCTTGGTGAAAAAAATGTCAAGCAGCTTTGTTCTATAGATCTTTTGCCAGGGCTAAAGAATGTTGAGATGGATTTAAGTGAGAATTGTGTAATAAGCAAACAGAAGGCAGTTAGTTTTCAGAGTGGCGTGAGAAGAAGCTTGGAAAGTTATAGTTTGTACATATAGATGTGTGGAGTCCGGCTTAGAAATTCTCTTATGGTGGTAAGAGATACTTCATCACATTTATGATGATGCTACTAGAAAATTTTAAGCTATTACAATTCGTGAGAAGTCCGAAGTGTTTGAGACATTTAAAGCTCGGAAGGCCAAATTGAGAATGAGACGGGTTGCAAAGTGAACGCAGTAAAATCAAAAAACGGTGGTGACTATACAAGTAAAGACTTTAGTGATTTTCTGTCACAAGTAGGTATCCAATGAATCAAGGCAGTTCCTAAAACTCCACAGAAAAATGGAGTAGCATAAAGAATGAACTGTACGATACCACTTTTCTAAAAATCGGTCTAGGCGCTAGGCGGTCCCCAGGCAACTCGCCAAGGCCCTAGGCGTTCGAAAAAATCGATTTGGCCTATTGAGCAGGTCTAGGCGGGTCTGGGCGGCCTAGGTGGATCTGGACGGCCTAGACGGACCCGGATCATAAAATAGAGCTTAACCTGATCTGACCCAATCTGGACCCATTTAAAAATAATTCCCGGGTCTAGAAGCAGTTAGAGACTTGGTTCATATTAGTAGTAGTAGTAGTAGTAATAGTTCTTAGGTTATGTCTTTTACTTGTAGTAGTAGGTGTGGTCTGGTTGTTTGTTTTCATCTTGTAAATTTAGCGTTATTGTTCCGACATCAACTTATCAATGAAACAGGATGGCAACAATCTTCCTATATTCAAAAATATATATACTTATATAGCTACTACATATTTAAACAATCATCACATTAGGAAGAGATGGCTTCTTTATTTTTTCCCCAAAATTATTTTCATAGAAGAACACAACCCAACATTACAAATTGTAAGTTGGAATTCACTGAAAACCACTAGTACAACACTATTTACCTCCAAGATATCAAATCTACCGATGCTTTTGATTATGAAAAGATAAGTCAATCCAAATTTCAAAAGAGATAGACTAGAACTAGTATAATAGTTTATTTTCTCGATACTTCTAATTAAGACATTAAAAATTCTGAAGGGAAGCAATACCTTATCTTAACAAATCATTGCACTACCTAAATCTGTTACAAAAACCAACACCTTGATGCAATTGTGTCTTTTAGACTATTTAAAGCTCATCTTGCAATAGCAAAAAGAAAAATCAAGAGTAAAAATGAGGAGCAATAAACAGCAAGATAATGCATGATGAAACAACAAAACAAAACCAAAAGATATATTGGGGCAAAAATAAACTAAAATAAAATAAATAAATAAATAAATAAATAAATAACGCCTAGCTGCCTAGGCCCCGCTTACAAGGTCTAGGCGCTAGGCCCCTATCGGCCGCCCGACTACCGCCTCGCGACATTTAGAACATTGTACGATACTTGAGTGAGAATGATGCATGAGGCTTCATGTGGGTCTTCTTGTCCATCTTTGGGCAGCTACAGTGGATACAGTAGTGTGCTTGATCAACCGTTGCCCATCTAGTGTCCTTGATGGGGATATGCTGCAAAAACTATGGTCAGGTAAACCTGTTAATTATTTGCATTTAAATGTTTATGGTTGTATTGCCTATTCACTAATTGACATTGAAGAAAGAACGAAACGGGATTCAAAATCCAGAAAGTGTCTTCATTGGCTATGGCAGCGATCGGTATGGTTACAGACTTTAGAACTTTATTGATAACATGGTCATTCGCAATAGAAATGTGGTTTTCAATAGAGTTCTTGTATAATGACAGGCACACATATCAGGGCGATACAACAGATTCAGATCCAGATACTGTGCAGTGACAGGTACATATACCATTGGCAACACAGGAGGCTCATGATGAGCCTATTGGGATTAAGCAGGATATCCAAGATGAACAGCTAAAGCCAAAACCATTCGGGGATCCTGAATCAGTCGGTTAACCAGTCCCTGCTTTGAGAAGGTCGATATGACAGAGAAGGCCGACAGATATTTGATCCATCAGCTAGCATAGTTCATGAGCATATTCTATACACAAATTCAGGTGAGCGAAAGACTCATGATGAAACTTTGAAAGATAGAACTCGAATTCAGTGAGAGTCTGCATGAAGGACGAGATAAACTCCTTGATACATAACCAAACTTGGCAGTTGACTAAGTTATCTACAGAAAAACGTGCCCTTATAAACAAGTGGATTTTTAGAATCAATAATGAGGCATATGGTAGCAAAAGGTACAAGACGAGACTTGTGTTAACTATAGTGAGATCTTTACTCCAGATATAAAGATGACTTCAATTAGGGTTTTGATCAGTATAATGGCAGCGAAAATTTTGCACTTAGTGTTGGATGTCAAAACAGCTTTTCTCTATGGTGATGTAGAAGAAGAGTTGCACATAAAGCAACCCACACGTTTTGATGTCAAAGAAAGGAAGACATGGTTTCAATTGAAAAGTATATGAGCTCAAATAGGCACCACGGCAATGTTACTTGAAGTTTGATTATTTCATGCGAGGAAAGGGATTCGAAAGATGCGAGTCAAATCATTGTATCTATGTGCTCTATGTGCACAAGTATGACGACAATGATACGGTAATTTTAGTTTTGTATGTGGATGATATGCTCTTTCATGTCCGAAGAAAATTAATGATGTGAAAAAGATGCTTGCTTCTCAATTTTCTATGAAAGATTTGGGGGAGGCAAAGACAATTCTTGACATGAAAACCAGAGACAAGTAGAGTAAGAAGTTTTGGTTGTCATAAGCGGACTATGTGAAGAAAGTGTTGAAGCAATTCAACTTGGATAGTGGGAGGCTAGTTACTCGTCTCTTGGGTGCACACTTCAAGTTATCAATGGACTTGTGTCCCACATTGGCGGCAAAATTTGAGGAAATGACTCTATCTCCTTACATCTCAGCATTGGTAGTCTTATGTATGTGATGGTGCCTAGAAGCCATGCAGTTAAAATTGGTTTTCAGAACTAATCGGTCTAGGAGCGATTAGTGAGTAATCAGATAATCGGGGATAAAATCGAAAAAATCGTGTGTGTGTGTGTGTGTGTGTGTGTATATATATATATATATATCCGTTTTCAATGGGTTGGAAAACGCAGCTCTCAACCGTTCGATCGATCTTGATCTTGATCAGCGGATCAGATCATGATCCGCTTAAGTCTCCCACTAACGTTCCAAAAAGCGGAGGGATATTTTCGTCACTTCACGCCAAAAAACGTTTGGGACTTAGCATTTTTTAGCGTGGAGTTTTTTTTTGTCGAAAAATTCACTTAGGCCGTTGTTGGAAACAACGGCCTAGGTTGTTTGAATTTTATTTTTTGAAAAAAATTGTACTTAGGCCGTTGTTCGAACAACGGCCTAGGTTGTTTTTTGAAAGAAAAAAAATTCAACTTAGGCCGTTGTTGGGAACAGCAGCTTAACTATGTACAAGTGTTTTTCCAAACATTTGAACATACTCAGATCTTCGGATCCCTCATAACACACTCTCGCTAGTGGAGCTCGATAAACCCAATTCCCCAAACCGTAGCTGTCTCTCTATCGAACTGAAAACCCTACCTCTCTCTTGATCGTTACTTTTCACCGAATCTCTCCCTATTCTCAGTCTCTAGCCCTCTTCCTTTGAAGATCCCAATTACAAAAAAACTCTAACCCATACGAAATATATCCAACCCTAAAACCCTAATCCCCCTAAATTAGCCAAACCCTACTCCCCTTCCTTTCTCTACAGCAGCAACTTTGCGGCCTCCCGAACACCCTCATTGTTGAAGGTACTAATTTATTCCCACTTGAGTAGTTCTAACTAGGCTAATTGATTGAAAATTTTTCACCCATGTTTGAGTGTACAATTGCTATATTATGCGTAGGTTTTTATAGAGTAGGTAATTGTAGTTTAATTGGGGAAGTAGATGTAGTATTAGTTGTTGTTGTTTGTTGTTCGATGTTAGTAATAGCGCACAAAGCGAAAAAAAAATTATGCAACTTTGCGAGTACGTCGGACACGCCATACACAACCCAACGCAATTCGTAGAAGTGTGTTTGGGTTCACGGTTTGAAGTGTACGGCCGTGTATCGCTTTCAATTGATTCCCGTGAGTGAAAGCGATACATCGGCGTATTTTGCAATCCGTGAGTCGAAACTGACCTTTACAAATTTGGTTGGCTCATGTATTTTGCCGCCGTCCCACTCCCAAAGTTTAGGAATTTTTTGATTTCGTTTGTGCAGATTTGTACCGTATATCAAACAACCTCAGTTCAACAATGAGGGGAATGCGAGCGAGACACGGCCTTATCTTGCAAACCGTGGATCGGAACTTACTTGTAGAAGTTCAGTTACCTTGTGCGCGGCAAGCCGGACCTAATAGAAGAGTTTTGTATTTATATGACGTCGTTTTCGACGTGTTGTCACTTATTTTGCTTCGTATGTATATATATCTCAATCGTTTGTTAACAAACTGTTTTATATATAATGTGTTATTAATTGACCAATAATATACTTTTATCCCAGATGAACACGATACGGAGAGTTTTGCTGTCGGCGATAATTTTGTGCGGGTAGAACCAATCACTGATTCCATGCCGATAGTCGAAGACCATCTGAAACCAAAGTTAGGTATGACATTTCCCACTTTAGTTGAGGCCGAGAATTTTTATTCTTCATATGCCCGTTGTGAGGGTTTTGCAATACGTAAGGGTGGGAATAAATTAAAGGGGAGAATGGAAGTAGATAAGTCATATCTTTGTAATAAAGCTGGGTCGTCGCCGAGTCAACATAGTGATGGTAGACGGGGAACAACCTGTAGAACGGGTTGCAAGGCTTGCGTTCGTGTAAAATTGAACGAAGCAAGTAATACGTGGGTGGTGTATTCATTTCACGAAGAACACAATCACGAATTCACCTCACCCGGTAGAAGGCACCTTTTGCCCCGGAACAGATCCGTGTCAAATACGGACAAATGGATAATAGATCAAATGAACCAAGCTAATATCCAAACATGTCGACAAATGCTCTTCTTCGAAAGTGCTAGTGGTGGTCACGATCAAGTAGGATTCACAGAAAAAGATGTTAGAAATTTACTTAGAGATTCGCAAGAAGTTTTGAAAGGACACGATTCTACAATGCTAATTGATTTTTTCGAATCTAAGAAACAGACGGATCCTTCATTTTTTTATGACATTCAAGTCGATCCCGAAGGGCGATTGTCACATTATATGTGGGTAGATGATATTTGTAGAATTATGAAGAATTTGGCGATGCAGTTTGCTTTGATGCCACGTACAATATGAACCGTTACGGAATGTTATTTGTTCTGTTTGTTGGAGTGAATCAACATTGGCAATCGACTTTCTTAGGAGGTGGGTTCATGCCAAATGAGACGGCCTCTTCGTTTGAATGGTTCTTTGAAAAGTGGTTAGGGGTTATGAATCGTGCTCCATCCGGTATAGTCACCGATCAAGACCGTGGGATCGCCGCCGCAATTAAGAAAGTTTTCCCCCAGACTCGGCATCGTTTTTGTATTTGGCACATTCTGGATAAGTTACCCCAGGAGGTTCGTCTTTCGACCGATGTCGACAAGTTTAGGGAGTCCTTGAAGAATGTAATCTACAATTCCGAATATGTATACGAATTTGTAGAAAAATGGAATTTGTTGATTTCGCAATACGGATTGGAGAGTAACAAATGGTTGAACGATATATTTGATATCCGTGAAAGTTGGGCGCCCATCTACGCTAAAGATTTTTTTTGGGCCGGCATGTTGAGTAGCCAACGGGTTGAGTCCGCACATTCTGCCCTGAAGCATCATACAAAAAAAAAATATTCCCTTCATGAATTTGCCGTCATCTTCGACCATTTTTTGGGAAGGCAAAGACACGATGAATTAAAAGAAAATCATCGTAACCGTGAGAAGAGACCGAAGTTGAAGAGCAAATGGGCTTTGGAGGCACAAATGGCAAAAACATATACTTTGAAAATATTTTACAAATTCCAAAATGAAGTCACAAAAAGCTTCATGTACAATGTGACATTTGTTGCCAATCTTGAGACACCGGATAATTCAACCTTCCATGTGATACTCTGTGGAGAATCAGAACCGGCTCGCCTTCTTCAATTATGCAAAATCAATGGAATTATTATATGTGCATGTCACTTGTTCGAATTCGTTGCCATTCCTTGCAGGCATATTTTTGTTGCACTTCGTTTCTGCCATCACACTTTCCTCCCGGATGTATATATTAAAAGAAGACGGACTAGGGATGTGATGAGAAGAAGTTATACATCAGTTCCAACCGAACCCAATACCGAGAATTTTGCTTCTCGATATTGTGAGTTGAGCTACCACGCAAAACAAATTGTCGAACTCGGTTGTTCCTCCAATGAGAGTTACAAATACACGTTGGAGAATTTGCAGAAGATCATTGACGGGGTTTCTCGGCTACAACCCGGATTAGGTGAACAACCGGAACAGGCCTCACAACCACATGACAATGTCGAACCCGGAGATAGTTCACAACCACATGGTAGTGCACAACCTCATGATCAAGGGAGTGGACACATACCTACACGCATTAATGACCCACAGTAGTGCACGACAAAGGGATGGCCTCGCGCCAAAAGATTGAGGCCGATTAGAGAGCAACTCCGCATAAAAAAATCGAGAAGGTGCTGAAGATGCGGCATTGTCCAAATGAATCATGATTCAAGAAATTGTCCAACTTTATTTGAGGGGTAAGACTCGTACTTTATTTGTTTGTCCCTCGTTTAAATTTATTATACTTTATTTGTGGCAAATGAGTTTCTTACTAACTAAACCTAATCTTTCAATGAAGGCAAGAAGTAATTCCTTCCGAAGAAGACAGTTCTGAGTCGAGATATGACGATCCACTGTGAATTGTAATTTTTAAAATGTAATTGTTCGGTAAATTTTTAACTCTTTGTGCAACTCGGTTAATTACCTTTGATTGGTAACTGTAAATGTTCTTGAGACTTAAGTGTCGTTTGTTTGTGTCGTTTGTTAATATTGTTGTAGTACGCAAATATTGGTTTGTAACTCAATTGTATCAGCCATAGCTGTACTTGTAGTTGTAAATATATTTTTTTTAACTAAGACCATTGTTGGAGACAACGGCCTCAGTTGTTTGATAAATTTTGTTTGGTATTCAATATAACTAGTTAAAAAGAGCAACAAGTCACAGAGCAAAACAATATGTTTTTGATAACCTAGGCCGTTGTCTCCAACAACGGCCTAAGTTATAGTCAAAAAAGTGTTATTTTGGGGGTGCTCTCTGACTTGTTGAAGACAAAAGGAGCAACAAGTCAGAGAGCAACCCCATTTCTTATAAATACCTTAGGCCGTTGTCTCCAACAACGGCCTAGGTTATAGTCAAAAAGTTGTGATTTTGGGGGTGCTCTCTGACTTGGAGAAGACCAAAGGAGCATCAAGTCAGAGAGCAACCCCATTTCTTATAAATACCTTAGGCCGTTGTCTCCAACAACTGCCTTGGTTATAGTCAAAAAGTTGTGATTTTGGGGGTGCTCTCTGACTTGGAGAAGACAAAATGAGCAACAAGTCAGAAAGCAACCCCATTTCTTATAAATGCCTTCGGCCGTTGTCTTCAACAACGGCCTAGGTTGTAGCTTAATACTTGAAAAGAGCAAAAAGTCATGGAGTACCCCTTTATATGGATACCTTAAGCCGTTGTCTATAACAACAGCCTAGGTAGGAAGTTTTTGGTGTTTTTACAATTTTCTCTTTACTCTTTACGTACAGTCTCTGTGAAAATTTATACAAAAGACAGATGATCTACACTTGTATATCGTTTAGCTATATTTGTTAATATGCCCATTACCACCACCTTTCAAACCAATATATAATCATGGTGGTTAAATATGTACAAAAAATAATAAAAAATAATTCATAATCATCCTTTTTGGGAAAAAAACAATAAAAAATCTAACATTTATCTGTCTTTACGAACAGTCTCTCTGCAACTACATACCAAAGACAGATGATATACGCGTATATATTGTTTATAATTTTTTATTACGTTACAATTTTTCGCTCTATCTAACCAATATAGAATTATAAAGGTAATATGCTTAAAAAATATTCCAAAAAATATAAAGGAGTAGGTTTACATGTATAAGGTTAAGGTTAGTGTTAAGAGAGGGTTAGGAGTCACACCTAGGTTAGGGTTAGGGTTAGGGGTTTTTTGTTAGATGGGTTTTCTGTTAACGAACTCTGTTATTACGTGAAGCAATAGGAATATCATCACCATCACAACTGCTCGAAGAACTGCACACAATTACTTCACGATGAGATTCCACGTCCAAAATTTCCACAGAATCAACAGTTGCAGGTAGTGTTTTTGAGTAATCTTTGAACTTTTTTGGGATACTCTTCAAATTCAAAAGAACCAGACTGCGTCTCCGTATGAGTCTAACCCTAACCCAGCTGCTTGAAGCAATAGGCAAGTGAAGTGTTTTAGATGAATAGTGTTTTGGATGCTACGAATAGAAAAAGAGTGGAGACCCTAACCCTACATTAACCCTAACCCTAACCCGTAATCCTAATCTATCTTTACCCTACAATAACCCTAACCCTAACCTACATATCATATTTTATTGATTTTTATGAAACAAAATACAAATTAATTTTTGTTAACTTTTTCAATAAGTTGTGAGGTGCACCGTGCTCTATGACTTGGAGTAGACAAAAGAAGCAACAAGTAAGAGAACAACACCTTTTTTATAAATTCCTTCGGCCGTTGTCTCAAACAACGGCTTCGGCCGTTGTCTCAAACAACGGCCTAGGTTATATTCAAAATATTGTGATTTTGGGAGTGCTTTCTGACTTGGAGTTGACAAAAGGAGCAACAAGTCAGAGAGCAACACCATTTTTTATAAATGCCTTAGGCCGTTGTCTTCAAGAAGTTGTGATTTTGGGAGTGCTATCTAACGTGGAGTAGACAAATGGAGCAACAAGTCAGAGAGCAACACCATTTTTTAGTAAATACCTTAGGCCGTTGTCTCCAACAACGGCCTAGGTTGTAGCTTAATACTTGAAGAAAAAAAGTCATGGAGCACCCCTTTTTCAATAAGTTGTGAGGTGCACCGTGCTCTATGACTTGGAGTAGACAAAAGAAGCAACAAGTGAGCAACACCTTTTTTTATAAAAACCTTAGGCCGTTGTCTCAAACAACGGCACAACGGCCTAGGTATGAAATTTTTGGGATTTTTACAATTTTCTCTTTACTCTTTACGTACAGTCTCTGTGAAAATTTATACCAAAGATAGATTATCTACACTTGTATATCATATAACTATATTTTTTTATTTGCCCATTACTTCCACCTTTCAAACCAACATATAATCATGGTGGTTAAATATGTACAAAAAATAATATAAAATAATTCATAGGGAAATCATCATTTATGGTAAGGTTAGGGTTAGGGTAAGGTTAGGGTTAGGGGATTTTTGTTAGATGGGTTTTCTGTTAGCGAACTCTGTTATTACGTGAAGCAATAGGAATATCATCATCATCACAGCTGCTCGAAGAACTGCACACAATTACTTCACGACGAGATTCCACATCCAAAATTTCCACAGAATCAACAGTTGCAGAAAGTGTTTTAGAGTAATCTTTGAACTTTTTTCGGATACTCTTCACATTGGGTTATACATGTGGTCAAATATACATGTGGTTTTCTGTTATGGTTTCCCAATACATAATGGTCCCTATTTAGACCGTTTTTTCCGAAAATAATCAGATCCAGTTCTTGATGGCCAAGTAGTTGGATCTGATTGCTCTCCGCTCAAAAGCGAACCGAATCTTTTTTTATTTTTGGTTTCTTCTTGTCCATCATAATTATTGAATATTTTTGATATTCGGAGATGGGTTTTTGTATTTTAGGAGTGTTTCCGGAAGAGTGCATCAGATGGGTTTCGCACCTCTTCGTATTTCGGCGTCAAAAAGTCAGATATAGAAGAATTAATCTCTTACCTTATTGGTTTATACATGTGGGGAAAACTACATGTGGGTTACTACATGTGATTTTTTCCATATTGGTCTTGCTGTACATGTAGGGATGTACATATGGTTTTTTCCATATATAGGCTACATATGGGGATCTACATGTGGTTATGTACTTTATGTTTTTTCCATATATAACTTGTTCTACTACATGTGATGTCCAATTTGAAGTGTCTGCAATAATAGTAGGCAGGTGTTATCCTTAATAAAATGAACACTTCATGTGGCGACATAGACTTAACATGTGGTTTTTTCCATATATGGTCTACATGTGGGGATCTACATGTGGTTTTTCTCATAATGAACTTGTTCTATTACATGTGATCAGATCCAGTTCTTGATGGCCAAGTAATTGGATCTGATGGCATGGCGGTCTAAAGCGAACTTAGGCTTTTCCAATAGGGATATCATCATCATCACAGTGTCTCGAAGAACTACACACAATTACTTCACGACGAAATTCCATATCCGTATTGGTCTTGTTGTTGTACATGTGGGGATGTACATATGGTTTTCCCCATATATAGGCTACATGTGGGGATCTACATGTGGTTTTTCCCATATATAGGCTACATGTGGGAAAAAAGCACAAGGACCGAGGATATAAAAGAAGAACTAAATGATTCAAGCTACCTAAGGATGATTCAAGCTAACTTAGGACCTAGTCTTGCGTTGTGCTAACGTCACGCAGCTATCCCATTAATTCTCCTTCTTCATCTCTATCCTGACCTTATCTCCCATTCTACAACTTTCCCTTCAGTCTCTATTAACAGAGAATCTGCATCACTCTGTTCATAATCTCTCTAATGAACGGCTTGTACATGTGAGATTCTCTAAAAAATGTGTCTGCTATTTCATTGTACATGTGGATTTTTCCAAGTATGGTCTACATGTGGGAAGCAATCTTTGAACTTTTTTGGATTTGCAAGAAGTTCACACTTCTTCTTTCCAATCTTGTGGAATTCTTCCCAGTTGCATGTCTGGAGAATGTCTTCAGGAACGTTTTCATTGTAAACAATGTACGAGGATTTTGAAGATTATACATTATTATTCAAGCCAGTCATAGAAGAATTAATCTCTTATCTTATTGGGTTATACATGTGGTTTTTCCGATATATTGGCTACATGTGGGAATCAAAATGTGTTTTTTTCCAAATGCAGGCTACATGTGGGGTAGGCTACATGTGGCTATGTACTTTAAGTTTTTTCCATATTGAACTTGTTCTACCACGAAGAGAAAAAAAGTGAAAACCCTAACCCTACAATAACCCTAACCCTAACCCTACTCTTCTAACCCTACAATAACCCTAACCCTAACCTACATATCATATTTTATTGAATTTTATGAAACAAAATAACAATTAATTTGTGTTAATTTTTTTATTCGTTTGATGGTATCGATTTTATATTGGTTAGTTAGGTGGCTATGAATGGAAATAAATAAAAAATTTAAACAAAAAAACATACATATGAATGTCTATTTTGTAGAGTTCAGAAGACAATGTACGTAAAGAGTGGAGAGACACATGTGACTATACTGTTTTTCTTCTAATTTTCAGTAATTCTGAATGCTCTGAGTGGTACTAGCTGAAAAGAGTTTAATGCTCCATTCATAACACAAACAAGTGGTTATATATTGGTCATAAACAGAATTGATAGAACTTAAATATCTATAAACTCTTTACTGGAAACTTATTATCTATTAACTCCCAACTACAAATATTAACGTAATTAATGATAAACCAGAACAAGATCTTACCGCAAATGTCTTCCTTGCAATAACCTTAACCCTACAATAACCCTAACCAAACCCCTAACCCCCGCTAACCCTAACCCTACCCTTAACCCCCGTTAACACTAACCCTAACCCTAACCCTAACGAATGATATAGTTTTTGTTATATTTTCTGGGGTGTTCTGTAGATATTAAAACATCGTGATTATGTAGTGGTTAGTTAGATGTAGTCAAATTAAAAAATAACAAAACATATAAATATTATACAAGCCAAGTTATCATCTATCTTTTGTATAAAGTTCCACAGAGATTGTTCGTAAAGAGTGAAGAGAAAATTGAAAAAAGCAAACAACGTGTAACATTTGGCCTACTTCCTAGGCCTAGGGTATAAACATTATATTGGGATGGTCTCTGACTTGTTGCTATTTTTAACTCCAACAAGTCGAGAGCACCCCAAATTGTCTATCTTTTTGGCCTACTACCTAGGCCGTTGTTGGAGGTATAAACAATATAGGGGAGTTGCTCTCTCACTTGTTGCTATTTTTAATACCAACAAGTCGAGAGCACCCCAAATTGTCTATCTTTTTGATCTACTACCTAGGCCGTTGTTGGAGGTATAAACAATATAGGAGAGTTGCTCTCTCACTTGTTGCTATTTTTAATACCAACAAGTCGAGAGCACCCCAAATTGTCTATCTTTTTGATCTACTACCTAGGCCGTTGTTGGAGGTATACACAATATAGGGGAGCTGCTCTCTGACTTGTTGCTATTTTTAACTCCAACAAGTCAGAGAGCAAGACAAATTGTCTATTTTCTGGTCTACTACCTAGGCCGTTGTTGGAAGCAACGGCCTAGGGTATACACAATATAGGGGAGCTGCTCTCTGACTTGTTGCTATTTTTAACTCCAACAAGTCAGAGAGCAAGACAAATTGTCTATTTTTTGGTCTACTACCTAGGCCGTTGTTGAAAGCAACGGCCTAGGGTATACATAATATAGGGAAACTGCTCTCTGACTTGTTGCTATTTTTAACTCCAACAAGTCAGAGAGCAAGACAAATTGTACAATCTTAGTCCTACTAGGTTAAAAAAAAAAAAATTAATCTACATGTGTACACAGCAGCTGAAGCTGCTACACTTGAAAATTTTACCAAATTCCAAACACTTTGCCATCACCTACACTCTCCGAATAAATTCATATCTACAGCCGCCAAAATCACCAACCATAATTGACTATTAGCAATTAATAACAAATACATCAACTACACTTAAACTTACGAACCACAATTTCCACTAGTTAAGTTACAACAGGGATAAAACCAAACCAAAAAAAAAACTACAACAAACAAAATGTAGTGGCTAAGAACCGGGCGTGTATGGCTGTGGTGCTCGCCTCTTCCGAGCAGGATTTCGACGCCGGAACGTGGTTGGCGACTCGGGGATTTCTTCTTCTCCTTAATCCTCTTGTTGTACGTCTCCAACAACCCTATCCTCACTCTCTTCTTCCTGCTCTTGTTCGTGAGATGGATGTGAAGTTAAAGCTTGTTGTTCTCTCAGCTCACGTTCCCGTTGTCGCCCCATCAATGCAGCTGGCCTACCCCTTACGCTTTTACGTCAGCCCCTCGGTAAGCTTAATGCTCGATCCAAACGTTCGGCCTCTCCCAAAACATCCAAATTGGTACGGCAACAAGCGAGCATCCTCTGAGCGAACCTCTTCATAGTCGTGTCCGCATTACTTTTTACTACCTCCGCGCATTCTTTTGCCATGTCCATCGTATTATCAATCTAAATCAAAAAACCCCAACAAAAATAATTACACAAATTCGGTAAATTAAACAATTCATGATCTTTAAATATAACGAACATTAAAAGAAATATGAAGATTGTAGTTACCACTGTACATATAGCTGTGGCCTTCGGTTGGAACATGGGTTGTGAACTAGAATAGGCGGGTGGTGGTTCAATCTCCCTCCTCAATTTCTCGTTGAACACCAGCACGAAGTTCTGTATCGGGAGAGATGTACAGACGTGTAATTGATCTGTACCATTGCATGTACTTCCCTTGCAGCTTGCCATCGTACTCTTCTACATCGGTAATTACAAGTTGAAACCGACGCTCGTTCCATTCTGCAACGTGAACACGATGGAAATTTGCCCAATCATGAGTAGGCATGCGACCGGTACCCCTCGCGACGTGTAACTCATGATCGTATAGGTCTTTGCAGCTTGGGGGACTATCCTGTTGAAGACCAAACTGATAGTCGGATTGATTGTCCTTGAAAAATGTCATCATCTTCCGCGGTCGCCTCATCAAACTTGCACCGAGCAGTTCATTGCACATCTCTATTTTATCAAAGTTTATATTACCCGTCACGGCCAACCCATCTATTGGAAGACCGGATATCATCGCTATATCCTGTAGCGACACCGTCATCTCTCCGACCGATAAATGGAACGTGTGCGACTCTGACCTCCAGCGCTCCACGAGTGCCGAGAGAAGTGCTTGATCGAGTTTAACCTGACCCATCATATTGATTCCATAAAAACCGGCCGCTACTAGATACTCGACAATACGTGGATGCACCTTCATGGTCTCGTGGGTGCGGAAATTACACCTCCGCGTCGTACCACCCCACACTACCGCGGTTCTGTGGCGATCTTGCAAGGTCAGTTTGCCGGGATATATTGGTCCTGGACCACGACGTCCTGTCATTGAAGAGGATGCACCAACCTACGCGAACCAAAAAACATAATTATTATTAGTCTAAAATCAATATCACTAAATACAAAATTAGGGACAATACAAATTAATAGTTCTCACATTCTCTGTGGAATGTTCCCCCCGTGCTTCCTGGGATGTCCTTCCCCTTCCGGTTCCCCTCGTTCTAGCCATTTCGCTGTAACAAAGTTCGCATATATCAAACTAATTACTCACCGAAAATTAGCAAACACAAACCAACGAGATGCAAAAATTTCAAAAGTTCGCTTATACGAGTCAAAACAACACAAACGAGATGCAAAAAATTCCTAAATTTCGCCGTCAACTAGGGCACACCAAACACAAGCCAACGCAACTTGTAGAAATGAGTTCCGACCCATGGTTTGAAATATACGGCCGTGTATCACTTTCACTCTTTAAAAAAGAGCGGGAAGCGATACATTGACGTATCTCGCAAACTGTGGGTCGGAACTCACAAATACAAGTTCCATTGCGTTGTGAATGGTTAGCCTAACCAACGTGCACCGTTTCGTATTTTTTGGACTTCGTTTAAGCATTTTGTATTGAGACCGTACTAAAAAAGTTTCGAGGTAGATTGAAGTTTTTTCATATACGCGTCAAAACAACATAAACGAGATGCAAAAATTTCAAAATTTGGCTGTTAGGTCGGGCTCCCCGCACACAAGCCAATGCAACTTGTACATGGGAGTTCCAACCTACGGTTTGAAAGATACGGCCGTGTATCATTTTCATTATTGAAAACTGAGCGGAAAACGATACATTGACGTATCTCGCAAACCGCAGGTCGGAACTCGCATGTACAGGTTGGTATGACTTGTAAGTGGCGAGACCAACCTACTCGCACAGTTTCGTTTTATTTGGACTTCGTTTAAGCAATTTTCTATTCATAACGTATTCCACAAATTCTGAGGTGGATTAAAGGTTTTTTATATACGCGTCAAAACAACAAAAACGAGAAAAAAAATTTCTTAAATTTGGGCGTCAACTCTGGCACACCAAACACAAGCCAGCAGAACTTGCAGAGGTGAGTTCTGACTCTCGGTTTGAAAGATACGGCCGCGTATCACTTTATATCCGTTGTATTGAATAAAACTGATAAACGGACGTATCTCACAAATCATGAGACGGAAATCGCCTCTACAAGTTCCGTTACCTTCTACGCGGCGAGTCCGACCTACTCGTACAAATTGAATTTTTGGATCTCGTTTATTTGCTTTTCCTATATTCCACCACTACAACTAACACTACATCTACGAAAATGTCAACAAAATATATACAACATACATGATCAAAGCTAATTATATACTCTCTAAATTATAGACTAGACTACTACGCAGAATACAAAAAAACCCAACTCCAAAATTGGAAAAAAAATCAATAAATAAACATAGTTCATTATAGTAAATTGGGATTAAGTCAATACCTGGTCGAAAGAGAGAGATAGAGAGTTGGCGAAGATGTTAGAAGCTGCTTCGCGCTGTTGCAGAGAAAGGAAGGGAATTTGTGCTAGGGTTCAGATGATTTCGGTGTTTGGATGTTAAATTAGGGTTTGCTGTATTCGGGAGATGGAGAGAGAGATAGAGAGCTTTCCACAAGATGGGGAGTTCGAGAAGGCAAAGAAATCGATGCCAAGGAGTTGGGAGAGTGAACTAGGGTTTGCGGATGGGTTTCGGGAGCTTAAGAGAACGAGAAAGAGTGTGTGTGACGAAGACAGAGTGAGGTAGATTTGGGTATGTACAAGTGTTTGGAAAAACACTTGTACATACCTAGGTCGTTGTTTCCAACAACGGCCAAGGTATGTTTTTTTTTAAAAACAACCTAGGCCGTTGTTTCCAACAACGGCCTAAGTGAATTTTACAACAAAAAAAACTCCACGCCAAAAAAATGCTAAGTCCCAAACGTTTTTTGGCGTGAAGTGACGAAATTACCCCTCCGCTTTTTGGAACGTTAGTGGGAGACTTAAGCGGATCTTGATCTGATCCGCTGATCAAGATCAAGATCGATCGGACGGTTGAGAGCTGCGTTTTCCAACCCATTGAAAACGAACCCGTTTTCAATGGAGCAAAACCCATAGATAAATATATATATATCACAAGGAAATTTGAAAAAAGCTTTCCTTTAAACACAAGTGACTCTCCTTTAATTGAAACAAAATCAATGGCTCACATTCACCTTCCCAAAAGACATTTTTCTCCAAAAGTTTTTCTCCCAAAACTATTTTTTCCCCCAAACAAAAAGCCTCCTTACTTTATTACTCTCTCTCTCTCTACCCAGAAATTTAGATTTTAGATTTCAGGTTTGTAAATTTCTGGATTTTCAGATTTTTTTGCTTCTTTTGATTGCTCAATGCTCATGTAGAAAATTTCACTGAGTTCCCTGATTGATTTCAATTGCAATGGAAGATTTAAATGTATTTCAAATGCAATGGAAAATTTAAATGTATCTCTCTACCCAGAAATTTAGATTTTCAGACTTCATGTTTGTAAATTTTCAGATTTTTTTGATTTTTTATGCTTTTTCTATTGCTCAAGTAGAAATTTTCACTGAATTTCCTAATTGATTTCAAATGCAATGGAAGATTTAAATGGATATTCACTTGGGTAAATTAAAACCTCTTAAGTGACACTGAAAGTAGCAAATATCTCGTAAAAAGTTAAATTTCATCATTTTGCACCCTCAAAGTTCTAAGAAGTTGAATTTTACACCCATTTATAATTATTCAAACATGGAACTTTTATTTACAACTAATTGTTGTCGTACCATTCAAACTTGGGCTACAAAAGCTCCATGATGGATTTTAGATTCATGCATCTGAAATGCTGGAAAGTAAATATTTCAGTATTATACATGAACATTATTATAGTGTACATCTCAGAAAGTATATTAACATATAATCATAGAATACACTGAGAAACCAAAGTTAATCGTCAAACATTTTTCCTCCTTGATATACAGAGCAAGTTCTTCATCAGAACTAAACAACATCTGTCTAACTTCTTACTGCTTCATGAATCATGCAATGGATAACATCACTATATATGGTCACGTAAGTTTATTTTTTTTATGACATATGCAACTCTTTCATATTAGATCAAGTAATTCTTTGTTTTATATTTCTGACATTATAATGCATACTTTCATATGTTGCATCGTTTCAAAGGCGTGCCGTAGGCACGTGCCCATGGGCAAACCTAGTATATGTATATATATGTATATATGATAAAAAAGATCTTAAGTTTTGAAAGATAAATTAACATGTGAAATATCAAGTTTAATCAATGTCACTTATTAAGTAAGCATACCTGAATGTTGTTCTTATGTTCTTATGTTCTTCTGATTTCTCTGCAATGTTTTACTTTCAGGATTGGGCTCTGAAATTGAGATTCTTAGTACTTGGTTAGAATCATTCATTGGGCCGTCAAGGTGTCAAATCTTCTCTTCAACAGGACTATAAGATGCTCTTGGGCTGACTGCCACACAAACTGACACACTATATTTTTTTGTATGTGATAAATTTAATTAAGCAATTTTAGTATGTTTGAGAAAATATTTGTAACAATATTTGTATGTTTGAGAATAATATTTGTATGTTTGCGAATAATTGTAGTATTTTTTAAAATATTATTTTCTCATTTTGAAAAGTTTATGCAATATGGCCGATTATACCCGATTAGCCCGATTAATCCCGATTATATCTAAAATTGCCGATTATACCCAATTATTCCCAATCAATCCCCAGATTTTCTAAAATCCAATAATCGGTCCAAAACTAATCGGTTACAGGCCGAATAACGCCGACTAATCTGATTTTGACTGCATGGTCTACAAGGCCAGATATCGTACATGCAGTGGGAGTTGCTAGTATATATGAAGAATCCAGGAAAAGAGCATTGGAATACCATGAATGGATTCTTGGATATTTTACACGTACTTCATATCAATCCCTATGTTTTGGGGGTGATTCATTGTGGATACATGGTTATGTCGATGCAAACTATTGCGGCGATCATCATGTTTGTAGGAGTACTACATAATATGTGTTCACAGTTGGTGGTACAGCTGTAAGTTGGGATTCTCAGTTACAAAATGTTGTAGCTCAGTCAACAATAGAGAATATACGACACTTACAGAGTCTTCGAATGACATGTTATGAATTTTGGAACTCATGGGTCAGTTGTGTAGAAAGCAACTCATAGGGGATCTATGGTGTGACAGTCAGAGTATAGTATTCTTGGCAAAGAACTCGGCATTCCATATTAGGATTCGACACATAACGGTGAAGTATCACTTTATTAGGATGACAGTTGAAAAGAAGTGGTTGAATATAAAGAATCCGGCTGACATGCTCAAAAAGGTAGTGGATAGTAAGAAGCATTGTTTTGCTATTCGGCTATCGAATTGTCTCCAAGTTGATTGATGTGAGATTCGCAGATGCACAGACCTTAAATAGGCCAAGAGAGAAATGAAGAACATGTTAGAGACTTCGTGTATATGTCTCCAAATGGGAGATTGTTGGGATTTGATGGATCCAACACACAAGAACAAGGGTTTGAAGAAGGAGAAAAAATGAGGCAGCAAGCAGCAGCAGCGAGTAGCAAGTGGCAGCATCAGGAAATAGCAGCAACAAACTTGGAGTTGACTGCTCATAATTGCAGTCGATCGCAAGTGGTCTGGACTACTCTCTGACTTGAAAGCAGTCGACTGCCCTCCATGAGGGCAATCGACCACAAGCTTCCAGGCATGCTCTCTGACTTCACGACTCTCATAACAATTGACTACACCATATGTGCGCAGATTCAAAATTTTGTTCTACGGTTGAGATCTTATTCATTGTAAACATATATATACATATATATATATATATATATATATATATATATATATAGTATGGTGTACGATTCTACGATTATTCCCACGGTGTTCTACCAACAAGAGAGTCTTGGGCTGCCGTTCTTGAGAGATTAGAGAGGAGATAAACCCTACACCTTGGGAGTGAGATCTTGAGTGATTGTAAACATGTTTTTCTTCATATCCACTAGTGGAAATCGAATGAGTGCCTATATACACGAGGAAGTAGTCATTGCACTGGGTGAACCTCGATAAAAATCTCGTGTGTTTGGTTTGGGTGTTATTGGTTGCATTTGTTTGTGTTTCTTTGATTTCAATTACTTGTTACATCTCGGTTTTGAGTATTTGACTCATCACAATATTAGGAATCATGTAATAAGAATCCTAATATTGTACATTAAGTTGAATAAAGGGATCATGCAATATGAAACCTTCAAAAATAATAAACTCGAGATGATGGATAGCAATAAAAAAGAACTCGTTCTTGAGATCTAATCTGACATAAATTGCTTATAAGATCACTTTTTTAGCAAGAAATCACCCACTCAACTACATGCTAGGAATCAGTATAACCCTTTAAATGCTACAACTGATAATCTTTTGCAATTTGAATCTTAAAATCCAAATATCATAGTCTGATGGCCATATTTATGCTAATACTTGCACAACATTATTTAAACAGAAGTGGTTAAAATTGATAGGATTTGTTTTAAGCTAAAACCAGAATTATGAAATTACTATTTTTACACTACTTGTTGATAAGGAAAGGCTGTTAATCGATATTGATGACATACCTAAAAAGTGACTACTAGAGTGGATAATTGTAATGCAAATAATAACTAGGACAACATCATTAAAAGCTTTGAAGATCTTCTTGGCATAACCTATACATCACGCAATGATAAAATCACCCAAGAATATGATTTGTCACAGAAATGATACCTCATAAGAGGTCAATGCAATAAAAAAAATAGGTATTCTTCTTACCTTGAACAACAATAGCTATACTTCATATGAAGGCTTATCGGTCAATAAAATAGACATTAGATTTCATGTGTTAAGAAAATAATCTAAATTGTGAGAGCAACTGTAGTACTATGGTAAAACATCTTGAGGTTGTGCAAATTGTTTGGCGTTCAAATCCTGTTTGAACCAAGTTAAGAAGTCAGTTGGTTTCGTCTAAATATTGGTTTCAAATTTGACTTTCACTAATTATTCTACTACTATAAATATACATAAAGAATAATGCCCTTAAAATTTAAAATTTAACAGAAGTAATTTGAAGAAATAACATTATCGAATCTAACCTGAGAAAGCTGGCCAAACAGTTGTTCAGATAATCAGATAAAAGGTTTAGTTATGTACCCACGTCAGATTTGAATAGGATCCACCACTAACTACATAACCCTTCATACAAATAATTATATGTATGCCTATGTAGTTAATGCTAAATTTTCTGTCCTCCCAATCTCTCCTGTATCTTATAAGCAGTGTTAGCGTCTCCTTAAAAATAAAAGTAGGGAGAAGAAGAGAGACAACAAGGAAAATCAACATTTCCCTATGCAATATTGATGAAGGGGCAATGATACAAACTAACTTTTTTTCCTTGCATATTATTACTTTCTTTTCCCTTTCCATGATCATACAAAGGACAATTATACATGGTTTGAACTTGGGGATTGTTTGGTTGCATTGCAAGTAGGCCATTTTGCAACAATAATTCTGCAAGTGGCCCAACAGCATGTAAAAAGATTCAATCCACTTGCAACATTCTAACCTTAAGTTGCACCATCCACTTGGAACGGATTTTGGTTGCATGAGTTGCATGTAAGACAGATGCAACTCCAAATGGTAAAAAAGTACTTTCTTACTTGACAATGAAAAAAAACATATCAAACTGTGCATATTGGCAGACCATGTCTAAGGAAGACAATATTATTCCATTGAAAATATTAGGCCATCTCCAATCCACGCCAAAATGGCGCGGACAAGGTAATTTGGCGTTGAACTCCAACGCCACGCCATTTTAGCGTGAATGGCAAGGGGTGAACAGTAGCACGCAAAATAAGGCATGCTGCTGTTCATCAAACACCACTTTCTTTCTTTTTTATACATTTTTAAAAACCCCGCAAAATTTTAATTATTTTGTTTTTTTTTTGTCCCAATTGTATAGTTTATAACAAAATTAATTATTTTTTACTACCAAAAATTAAACATTATTTTATTTGTGTTCTACAGTTTACTTATTATTGATGGTTAATTTAATATTGAGTACAATTAATATTTAAAAATAAAACAAAATGTCAATTATAGCATAAAAACATCAAACATCTATGTTGACATTAATTAAAATTACATAAATATTAAATATTCAAATTAAACTTGTGCACTAACATAATGCAAAATACATAATTCAATAACATAACATAATGCAATAACATAACATAAAATGGACCGACGATTTAGAATTCTGGTAAATCAGTTCAGGATCCTCCAATATCATTGAAATATTGACCAAACGCATTTGTGGCAGAAGAAGGCCATGAAACAGGAAGCATGTAGAAAATACGTAGAACGTGCGTCCGGAATTCTCCAATCACAATTCACAATTGTGGCGGAACTAGCACGATATTGGAGCAAAAATGTGTTACATGACATAATAACTGCGTGCATTATTATGCACAACATGATTATCGAGGATGAACGTGATCGTGATGCACCAATTCAAGATGCAAGGGAAGAGCCAACTCCAAAAGATGAAGTACAGTATATGAAAATACAAGATTTCAACAATTTATTGCTCGTCGTGGACAAATAAATGATAAAGATGCTCACATTGCACTTCGTAATGCATTAATTGATAATTTGTGGGAGGAGTATACTAATTCAGATAGTTAATTAAACCATCAATATCTATTTTTAATATTTGTGTTTATATTTAATTATTAAATGTAATGTTTTGGATCACAATTGTTTTTATTAGCGCAAAAATTTGTTTTTAATTAATATTTTAATTGTAGATCAGTCATTTTAGTTAACAAAATATAATTTATTCATGTGATAGTTTTCACAACTTTGTTAAATAATCAAACATATAACTGGATCAATACACTAAAAAATTATGTGGTCAATTGGTGAAATAGATAAACAATGGGGAACTAGAAAAATGTTATATAAAAAATAGATTAATAAAATATGCAGAGAATATATTTTTTTTGGAGTTAGAAATGTTGTTATGAGTTGGAGATGAACTTACCATTTGATGTTACAGTTACACCATTTTTGTGTAAAAGTTGCACCATTTTGGTGTTATGGGTTGGAGATGGTCTTAAAGCTCATATTGAATACATAACTTGCAATATCTTATGCTCAAGGTAGAATCACCAGTATTCCCGGAAAATTTTGTTCATGTGTACAGTTCACTATTCAACATTATGTGTTTACCTATTCCTTATATGGAATTTTTTCCCCCACAAGTCCAGAAGTCCTACTCTTCCCTTCGGACCCTTTCCCAAAAACCTGAAGTCTACCGTAATATTAAAAATCATGACCAATTTCATCTTCAATCAATTCAACTTTATGGTGTGTATGTAAACAAAGTTAGGTTAACGTTAACTAAAGTTTATTTTTAAACAGAAGTAGAGGTTTGCTAACTTCAGTTATCACATCTCTATCTACACTCAAAACGTAAACTAAACTCCTCTTTCTTGGGTGTCTGGGAAGCCAAAAAAATCAACTTTAACTACATTACTTTTGAGAGGAAGAAAAAATAGCTTGTCAAAGTTTAGATAAATTAGGTTTTAGTGGAGTTGGAATACCTGTCGCTATCTCAACTATAGGGCTTAGAAAAGTTGAGATAACTTGACCCCGAAAGGATCCCCACAAAGCACAAAGTTAAGCAACTGTATAAACCTCCCATTATCTTAAAATAACTCCATTCCCGAACACACCCAAAAGTTGAGGCAGCCATAGTTTTCTCAACTCAACTAAAACCTCATTTATCTAATCTTTGAGAACCTTTGGTTTCTTTCTCTCTAAAATGACGAGAAGTTAACTTGAGTTTCTTCCCAAACATCGAAAGAAAAAAAATGGTGTTAACTTTTTGAATGCATGAAGTGGAGTGATAACTACAGTTAGCATACCTCTACCTCTAATTAAAAATTAATTTTAGTTAACCTAACTTAGTTTCCAAACACACCCTTAGTGTTTTCTTCGAACTAGTACCCTCATCGGCTCAACGAACCGTCAGCATTCAGCTTTATCATCGATTTTCATAAATAACTCGTGAATCAAAACTTTCTCCTAAACTCTTACTTCCATTCACACAATTTTCACAATGCAGATGCTCACCTCGAACAATTTGGGCAAAACTTCTACACTGTATAAAACAGTAGACGAACTAAATTCCCCAATTCTCAACAACTAAATATACAAAATAAAACACTAAATCATCCCCAATTTGCAGAAAGAATAGGACATTAAACGAAATTAATTCAAAACCAAAAGGGCGAAATGGAATTACGATCGGTGACCTTAGTGATGACACGATACGAGATGTATGCTTGAACTCCATTGCCAAGCTTCACCGGGTCGGTGACCGTAACCGACAAGAATGACTTCGATGACGACGGCGATCTAGGGCTTTGAGAAGTCGGAGAAGAAGACGACATCGAATTACTCCTCTCCTATAAAGCAATCCAAAGAAATACACTTTACTCTTGAAAGAAATAAGAAAGTAGGGGGTGTAAACTCTACCGTGGAAATCATGGTGGAGGTTGCTATCGTGCGCCGGCGAGGGGGAGGAAGAAGTAGAGAGAAAAAAAGGTAGCGTGAGAGGAGTTTTTATGCGGAGAAGAGGAGTTTCGGTGTTGATTTGGGAAGTGCAAAACACCCAGTGGGTCCCACGTTGGGGTCTTCCGTTAGTCGTGTGTGGTTTTTATGAGGTACAGGTGGGGACCACTTGCAGGAAGCGATGTACACCTGGCGTGTGGACTGTTGGAGACTGTTATCAATGTTTAATTAAGGTTTACACTTCCATTAAAGATTAACTAGTAATTTACACGTGCGTTGACATCTTAATAAATATAATTTTTTAAAAATAAAAAATTCAGACGCAGTCTATATTTGAATATGTTGCCGCTAAATCTGGTATAGGGGCAATAGATGAAACTTGTAGGTTCGTAGGAACTCGAAACGACTGAATCTCTCTTCTTCCTTGTTGACAAATTGACTCCTTGAAGCTCCCGCGAACTTGCACAAACGTTCGAAACACCGGGATGAATTCCGGCGACAAATCCTCCGACGCTCTTGTCAATATACAGAAAAAAGTGAAGGGAAAGAGGTCAAGTGTGCAAAGAGTGATCACATTTGACAGTAGGAGGTAGGGGGTATTTATAGTCGCCATGGGGATCTCTTTCAGGATAAGAGTGAATCCCTACTTCGTGTGGCTGGCCAGGTGTGGTTATAACCACCTCCTCAAGGTAGGAACAAGTCAGGATTTGCTCCTATGCTGTTGAACTGGTCCCTAACGGGTTGAGACCTGCTCTCAACTGAACAGGTCCGTTCATGGGTTAGCGGGTCCAAGGGGAGAGACTCGGTTCCCAATTCGGATCCATCTGTAGGTGAAATTACCATCTTGCCCCTGCGACTTTAAGTTTCATGCCCAATTTGAATGGTTCCGATTTAACCCCATTTTTAGCCATATCACGAGCCCCCCACTCCCGAAGACTGTGTGTTACAGTCTTTGGGGAGTAGTTTTGTTGTTTCAATGGCGTATAGGGCTTTATCAGAGTTCCTAAAAGGCACTCGAATCCTGTTCGAGGGATGACGGTGTTTCTCTGAGTTGCCAGCATGCTCAAAGTCGCTTCTTAGCTCTTCTGGATTTTTTGTGATTTTTCTTGATTTTTATTTATTTTTCGGACCATTTATTCAATTTTGCAAAGCGATGATTCATTTTTCTGGAGCGGCAATTAATTAATCTAACCAATAATTATTCATCCGGGGGCTTAAAAATATTTTCCCAAATTTATAATTATTTTTTAGAATTTTAAATTAAATTTTCTGAATTTTAAATTATTTTTTTGCAATTTTTTAAATAAATAATTCGAATTAATAATTAAAAAATAATTTTAATCACCTATTTACGGCGTGGCGAAATCTGGACCGTTCATCAGCTGTTAGCGCAAAATTCTGAGCGATCTGACGGCTCGCGTTGCTCGGTCTCGTTTTCCCGTATGGGCAGTTCGGATCGCCTGTCGCTCGAATTGGGATTCCGAGCGACGTGGCGTAATCTAGGGCATCCATCTGGATGCGGCACGAATTCCGAGGTAATCTGACGGTAGATCTTGCACTTGGACGCATGGCTAAATCAAAGACGTTCATCAGGTCGTGGCACGGATCACGAGGCGATCGGACGGCTCTCATAGCTCGGCGACATTTTCTCTGTATGAGCAGCTCGGAACACCTGTCGCTCGGACTGGGATTCCAAGCGACGTGATGCAATCTGGGACGTTCATCTGGCCTTGGCGCGAATTTCGAGACGATCTAACGGTAGATCTTGCACTTGGTCACGTGGCTGAATCTAGGATGTCCATCAGGTCGTGGCACGAATCATGAGGTGATCGAACGGCTCTCATAGCTCGGCAACATTTTCTCCGTATGAGCAGCTCGGAATGCGAGTCGCTCGGATTTGGTTTCCGAGCGACGTGGCACGATCTCTGCCGTCTGATTGGAGATCAGGCACGAATCTCAAGGCATGATGGTGTGGATCACGAGAAAACGTGATTTTGGTCGACGTGGTTAGATCTGAACCGTTGGATCAAGATCTTGGCGTGAATCCCGAGGAGAAAGCCGTTTTCTTCAATACGCCACTCAGAATGCTAGTTGCTCGGATTTGGTTTCCGAGCGACGTGGCATGATCTCAGTCGTCTGATTGGAGATCAGGCACGAATCTTGAGACATGATGGTGTGGATCACGAGAAAACGTGATTTTGGTCGACGCGGTCAGATCTGAGCCGCCTGATCAAGATCTGGAGTGAATCACGAGGAGAAGGTCATTTTTCTCCAATACGCAGCTCGGAATGCAAGTTGCTCAGATTTGGTTTCCGAGCGACGTGGCATGATCTCAGCCGTCTGATTGAAGATCAGGCACGAATCTCGAGACACGATGTCATGGATCACGAGAAAACGTGATTTTGGTCGACGCTGCCAGATCTGAGCCGTATGATCAAGATCTGGCGTGAATCACGATGAGAAAGTCGTTTTTCTCCAATACGCAACTCGGAATGCAAGTTGCTCGGATTTGGTTTCCGAGCAACGTGGCATGATCTCAGCCGTCTGATTGAAGATCAGGCGTAAATCTCGAGACACGATGGCGGGATCACGAGAAAACGTAATTTTGGTCGACGCGGTCAGATCTGAACCGTCTTATCAAGATCTGGCGTGAATCACGAGGAGAAAGTCGTTTTTCTCTAATACGCAGCTCGGAATGCAAGTTGCTCAGATTTGATTTCAGAGCGACGTGGCATGATCTCAGCCGTCTGATTGAAGATCGGGCACGAATCTCGAGGTATGAGACGTTTAGGCTTCTGGTTCTGGCATTTAAGCTTCTGATGAGCCGTTGTGGGGGCCCAAAGTATTCGAAAGCCCACCCGAATCTGCCTTAACACTTATAAGTTTTCACCGCCTCTCTTTCCCCTCATTTCTTACTCTTTTATCTTCACTCTACTTTTTACTCCAGTCATTTTTGCTCTCGAGCGGCACTACTAACATTCGTGGCCAGGCGTTTTTAATCTCCGGCGAACTATTCCGACCGTAGACGTCACTTCAAGGTAAACTATCCCAAACTTAACTCGAAATGTCTAGAGTGTCGTCGGGGAATGAGACCTCCACCTTGGACCAAGGTACCGACCAAGCCGTAGTGGTCTCCCCAAGCAAGGGGAAGGAAGTGACGAAGTCAGCCGTTATCGAGACGATAGTGGAGAAGACGAAGGAGGCTGGAGCATTGGGTCGGCTGCCGTCGACGTTATCGAGCCTCGGAAGGGTCAAGAGCTACTTCGAGGACATTTTGGCAAAGGCGATGCACGAGATGTCCGGGGCGTATGAGGAAAACAGTCTGAGGGACCCTTCCGAGGTGGACGAGATCCCCTTGGTCATGACCGAGGTGGACCATCATCGGATCAGGAAGGGGTTCCGCATCCTGAAGGAGTACGCCCTGCTCCTTCCCGGCCCCGGCTTCTGAGCGTGTACGGGGATGCCGTTAGACACATGTGTCTTCCCGTACAACGCACTCAATGTCGGCCTTCGGCTACCACTCCCGCCCTTCGTGGTCGAGGTGCTACAGTGGTACGGCTTGAGCCCGGTGCAGTTCATGTCGAACATGTGGCGACACATCATCACCTTCATCCTCCAATGTCAAGCGGTTGGCGTACAGCCCCAGCTCGTCATTCTCCGCAGCCTCTACCAGATCTACCGAATGAGTAAGATGGAGTACCGGTACTATCTGTCGCCAAGGAAGGGGGTTAAACTGATCGAGAATCTGGACTCCATCAAGCATTGGAAGGAGAAGTACTTCCTGATCCGAGGCCTCGAGCCGTGGGGCTTCCCTACGACGTGGAAGGAGGATGTTCCGAAGTGGGCGAAAGCTGAGCCGGTGCTCACTAAAGAAGAGGAGGAGGTAGTGTCGAAGATCCTCGGTCTTCCGACCCTCGGTTGGAAGGATATTACCGAGGAAGTCTTGTTCGGTGGGGGTCTCAGTCTGATCGACCCCAGTACGCTCCTTTACTTCTTTTTCTTTAGTATATGTATTTTCTTTTAGTGTTTGCGTTTATTTCGCTAACTCTTTTGCTCGGATTTTCATTGTTCAGAAGCCCCTGGTATGGATTACCTAGCTCTGATGGTGAAAAGGACTGCGGTAGCGATGAAGGACAGTAAGAAGAGGAAGAGAACGACGGCGGGGCCTCCTTCCAGCCGAGTGGTTCAGGCGCCTTCGGCCCCATCGGCTATCGTTGACTTGGTCAGTGACTCCTCCTCGGCACTACAAGTGACGCTCCCTTCGGCCGATGCCCCCGGATCTTCGAGCGGGGCGTTCTCAGCCGGTGCCGCTCTGGCCCTTGAGGTACCGCCGCTTACGGCCGATGCGGAGGCCATCCTCACCGAAGAGCACAAGAAGCTCTTTGTCGCCGACTGGCAGGTGATGAAGCTTGACGGCTTCCTCGGCGACGCGGGGATGTGCATACAAGCGGTGCGCCATCTGCCAACCCAGAAGGATCGCACGGCGCTGAGGACTGGCATGGTCGGTGACAATGCCTTGGAGATCACCCGGTCGACAATGTCGGTAAGTTGTCTTGCTCTGTTCTCTTAAGTTTCGGAGTTAATGCTTTGAGTTCTTATGTTCTTCTTCTTTTGTTCTCAGACCCTCTGCCACTTCAGCCACATGCTCGAGTAGTTCGTCGATCAAGAGAAGGAGATGAAGGCGACGAACGACCGCAAGCAGTCGGAGCGCGCTAAGGCAGTGAAACTGTTCGAGGCCGAACAGCGGCTATCGGCATCACGAGCAGCCGAGGTCGGTGGCCTCGAGACTAAGCTTGCCGAGGTGCTCGAGCACTCAACGACCGATACAGCCAAAGTCGAGGCACTGGAGAAGGAGAAGGCTCGCCTCAAGGAAGAGCTGGCGAAGGCTCTGAGGGCGTCTGAGGCGGCACTGAAAGAGCAGGAGATGAAGGTGGCGGAGGCGAAGAAAGCCATTCAGGACGAGGCGGAGGCTCATATGATGACAAATATGGAGAAGGCCTACGCTCGAGCTCTGAAGCACATGGCAGCTCGCATCCCCGGCTTCGACAGCTCGGGGTACTACTTCTACGACCCGGTAGAGGGCAAGAAGCTCATCCCGCTGGCTGAAGTCAAGCCCGAAGGGGAAGACGCCGAAGCAGACGGTGACGATGAGGAGGAGGTGAACCTCGAAGTGGCGCTCGTCACTCTGCCGAGCGAGAGCACCTCGAAGCAGCACCTCGAGGTGGCTCCTTGACTCAGTCGTCTCTTCTTCTCCTTTTTTTTATGTATTGCCGAACTGCGGACTGGCCACCGCTTTAACTTTGAAATGAATAAGAAAGTTCTCTGTTTTTGTCTAAGTGTTGAAAAAAATTTGAATTCTCTTTTGTCTAAGTGTTGGAGAAAACTTCGAACTCTTTTTCGTCTAAGTGTTGGAGTAGTGAGAATCTTAATGGCTCCGTGCTCTGGTTCTTTTCAGATTATCGAAGCGCTACAGGTTGTCGAAGTGTCTCGGATAGCCGAAGTGGCTCGTCTGAGAGCAAGTCTAGGGGCGATGAGAGTAGGGCTCGAGCGGAAGCGAGAGCGACTTCTCGAAGTAGAGTCGGACCTCCATAAGGTGAAGTCTGAGCTGAAGCACCTGAGATCGACCCTAGTTCGCCGAGACATAGAGAGGAGGCAATTAGAGGAGCAGATTAATGAGAGGACCCCCGAAGGTGATGACTTGGGCTCGTCAGCGGAAGCCAACCTCGGCCTGAAGATTAAGCGCCTTCGCCACTCTCTGTCTAAGGTGACGGCGGAGAGGGACGAGCTGAAGAAGGTGACCCTCGATAAGAGCATGGAGATTGCTCACCTTCGGCGGACGATCACCGAAGGATCTCGAGGGGCAGGCTCGACGTGACTGCCTCGTCTGTCGATAAAGGTGAAAGACGATTCGCTTGAAGAGCGAATTGTCGAGCTCGACGTTGAGGTCGCTCGTCTTCAACCACGACCCGAGCGGAGCAATGTTAGATCCACTTCTTGCACTCGCGAAGAGCGTGATAGAGGGATAACTTTCTACGAGCTCGCACGTCGCTCGCCGCCAATGCATCGAAGCCCGGGCGATGCGCAAAGTGGGGCGGCAGCTTCGTCGAGCGGAGCATCTGTTGGAGCCACTGTTACAACGAGTGCCGACGATGCTTCTCGGCTAGCCGGGCTAGAGACGAGTGCCGAGGGGGGGGGGCATCGGCAGCATAACATTCGTCGACCTCGGGTGTTGTAACCCCTGTTTCCCCAAAAATATATTTTCTATGTATTTTGGGTATTTCAAATTTTTGTAAATTAGTTTTCTGCTTTCGAACTATTTTTGTTGAAAAGTACTATTGGATCTCCTATTCAAACCTGTTTTCGATCAATAAAATTATTTGTAAATATTTTCTATGATTTTTATATTGTAATTTTATTCTTTTTTTTGTGGTTATTATTACTCTTATTATTATTATTTTTACTGTTATTTTTTAATATCGTTAATTATTACTATTGTTATTGTTATTGTTTTTATTATTATTATTGATATTTCTATAAAATCCTAAATTGTATATTTTTATTTGTTATTTTATTTTTCCAAAACTCCAAACCCAGTTGTTATTTAATAACCTATTTTCCATATTGGATCATTATTTATAACCCATTGTTTTTATAAACCCACTTAACTACCCTACCCAGAACCCATTATCTTTCACCCCTAACCGTTAATACCTATCAGCCTAAACCCATTGATATTACCCTATACCCAGTTGCTCCAAAAGCCCAACCCGAATTGCAAATGACAGCCTAAACCCTAAAACCCTCCTACTATATATAGGCTAAATTTAAAAAAACATCACAAAAGTTTAGCCTAGTTTAAAAAAACGTCACAAAACTTTGTTTTTTTAAAAAAAACCACACAAAGTTTAACTTTTAACTCACAGAGTTAGAAAACCTTAACTTGCTTATACGTGCACTGCACGTACTCAAAATAAGTGACAAAAATACCCCCGCCCTCTGTTTCTTTCTTTCCTTCTTCCTTTCTTTCTCTTTTCTCTGTTCTTTCCCACCCTCTGCCATTCTTTCTTCTCCTGCTCTCTCTCGTCTCCCTCCCTCGTCTCCTCCAACCTCTTCTCCATGCGCCTGTGTACATCTTGTTTGATCTTGTTTGATCTCGTCAGCATCTAGCAGCAGCAGCATCAACAACAGCATCAACCAGCAGCATCGCCAACTCTGAAAGCTTCGTCCCTAAGCTCGCCTCCATGCCGAAGCTCCTCGTTCGCGAGCTCAGGGACAATAAGCTTGGCGAAGGAGGGTTTGGTCCAGTATACAAAGTACTGCTAAACAAGTTTATTGTTAGAGTTTTTGTTTTAAATCCTATGTTTGACCATGGAGTTTCATTAACAGTTGAATTTTCTTTGAGCATTTTGGATTCCCCACTTTCAAAAAAATTCGAAAAACTTACTCTGTTATGTAAAGTAGTAAGTACTTTTTATCTTTATCAAAACAAACTATCGCCAAGCTGGAATTTACTTTGTTTGCTTTACATTGAAAAAATGAAAATTTTAAATGCAAGTGGCTTGAAGAGTACAAGAAAATGCTACGGTGGCTACTGGCTAGTAAAGATTATGGTCAAATGAGGAACTTAAAACAGCTTTACATTTTTGTTAAGATAAAAAGAAATTTTTTGGTTTAGTTTGGTAGCTGATTCATTCACTTGATGTTTGTTGTTAGGGGAACTCTCCGAAGTGCATGTAGCTGTGAAGAGACTATCAAAATTATCGCTACAAGGGTTACAAGAATTCAAGACGGAAGTAGCATTGATATCCCAATAACAACACAGGAACCTTGTCAGGCTTTTGGGATGCTGCATCTATAAAGAAGAGAAGCTGCTAGTGTATGAGTTCATGCCCAACAAGAGCTTGGATATCTATCTTTTTGGATAATACTATTAGCTTTTACCATTATGGTCATTTCATAAAATCTTTTAGCTGTTTAAGTTCAAACCCATCAAATGCATATTTGAAGCAGATTGATAGGGAAAGAAATGCAACTGTACACAATTTTAAATTTGTCTTCAACTTGAAAATGGTGAAGCTTTCCTAGATTGTCACCATTACTTCGAAGTTTTTGAGCATGGGGCTGCTCTTATATGATATTTGGCACCTTCGCCAACTTCAAACCGAAGCTCTGAGACCCTCTCTCTCTCACCAAGGTTCTTCGTTGCCAAGGTCGGAGCATCACCAAGCTCAAGCTCACCGTCACCTCTAGCTCATCCCCTTCTTCTTCACTTAGCTCCCATTCTCCGACGTTGAGCTCCACCGTCGCGAACCACTTCGAGCTCCGCCTCCGTCTAAGCTCGCGAGCTCCAAAGCCTCGAGCTCCGAACCCTCCGTCTCCGAGCTCTCCCTCCGAAGCGTCGAGCTCCACGGGGCCATCCTCGCCGAGCTCTCTCCCCTCATCGAGAACCCACGAGCTCCTCGTCAACTCCGGAGCTCACCTCGACCCTGCGTGAGCTACACAGCGCATGGAGAAGAGGTTGGAGAAGGAGACGAGGGAGGGAGACGAGAGAGAGCAGGAGAAGAAAGAATGGCAGAGGGTGGGAAAGAATAGAGAAAAGAGAAAGAAAGGAAGAAGGAAAGAAAGAAACAGAGGGCGGGGGTATTTTTGTCACTTATTTTGAGTACGTGCAGTGCACGTATAAACAAATTAACGTTTTCTAACTTTGTGAGTTGAAAGTTAAACTTTGTGTGGTTTTTTTAAAAAAACAAAGTTTTGTGACATTTTTTTAAACTGGACCAAACTTTTGTGACCTTTTTTTAAATTTTGCCCTATATATATACCCAACTATATTATACCTCTTCATCTTCCTATATGCTCCTTCAGTCGTCATCATCCCTACCCTCATCCCGTTTCCCCTAATCCACCTCGTCTCCCTCCTTCCCTTCTCTTCTCCCCGCCAGCCTGCAGCGACGCCATTGACTGCAGTCAGCAGCGCGCCTCCCCCGTTCTCCTCCACCCTCCCTGCTCGCACTGCCCTTCAACTATAGCGTCCCTGCACCTCTGCACCACCCTGCCAGTCGCCTCCGGCACCTCCTGGTCCCCTGCGGTGCAGCGCCGCCTGCGCTAGCCTTCCCTCTCGGCATCGCGACCAGCAGCAGCCAGGGCAGCGCCATCTCGAGCGCCACCCTGCAGTGCGCCTCGCCTCAGCCGACGCCAGAGCCAGCCCCCTCCGACCTGCCCTCCCGATGCCGGAAGTCCCTGCTGCACCGTCGCCCGCCGTCTGCTGGCAAGCCAGCCAGTGCAGCCCCTAGGTCGATGCTGCGTGATTGGGTGTGCTGTTTTGGATCATGGGTTTTGATCAAGTGGATCGTGGGCCGTTGATCACCATCTTGATGATCACTTTGATTGTGGACCGTCGGATCTTCACGATCTCATCGTGATCTTCTTGATCATGGTTTAATCTTGGCCATCCGTGGGATTTTGATCATCATCTTTGATTATGAACCGTTGGATCGCATTATCGTCATCTTAGAGTTCTTTGATTACTTGATTGGATGTGGACCGTCGATCTTCTCTTGATCATCCGATTAGATCCTAGCCGTCTGATCTCTTCTTAATCGTCACGATCATGATGATTATCAACTTTCTTTGATTGCAGCCGTTCGATTGATCGATCTTAATCTTCATCATTATCTTCATCATTAAGAGATCTGACTGTCCGATCTGATCTGATCATCTTGATCTTGATCTTCGATCTCAGCCGTCCGATTTTGTGATCGTGTGTTCGTGATTGGTTCGTAATCCGTTTGTTGTGTTCGTGTCGGGATCCGTTCCCGTTATTCTTGTTCTTACTCTGTTCAAAAAATACCGCTTGTAGTGTAGTTGGGTTCTAGAGAAAACTCGTATGTGTGATGTATGTTGATAAGTATTATCTCTATAGTGATTTGACCATAGTTACCTCACGACACAATATTGACATGAAACAACTTAGGTTTTGCCCGTTCTTGATTTGATCATGTATATGAGACTTCTTGTGAGAATTTGGGTATTTGTTGAGAATCATGTGATAGACTTGTTTTAGATATGTTAATTACCCTATTTCATGACGTTTGGACACTTGGTAGACTCGATTTCATGTTTGGTTGTATTTGGACCAAGTTTCGTTGAATCTATGTTGATTTTGGTTTTTGAGGAAATTTTGTGTTTTTGCCGATAATCTATCTTGATCAGTAATTTAGACCATATTAAGGTCAGTATCTTAATTTCAGTATAAAACATGATTTGTAGATAAATTCGTATTCTTTCCAACCCCTCTGACCTTGCTCGATTTCGTTTTCGTATGTGTGAGATATGACTGTTTTACTACAGAGGTGTAGATCATTTTCAGATTTCGTTTCTTGGTAATTTTGATGATTAAATTAATTTGATACTAGTTCTAAACATGTTATTTTGATCTGAAACTTTGGTCAGTTTTTCTATGCTTATTTAGGGATTACCCAGAATTTTGGTGGATTTTATTGATGAGTTTTATATGTCGTTTCATGTTTGTTTATGAAATCTATACTTGCTGTATTTTGCTTGCTGTTCTGTAAAGAATCGTATTTTCACCATATTTCCTTCTACTGTATGGAAAATATTTATGAAATATGAAAGTTATATTATTTTGTCTATTTTCATCTCCCTTTGGCGGATTTGGATTTCGTTTCACGGTTTGCGAGATATTACAGTTTTTGTACAGCTGTGTTGGGAATTCGAGATTTACCAAACTATCGTTTCTTAATATTTTCTGATTTTTGATGACCAAACTAATTTTACTGTATTTTGATACTAGACATATAGGGGAACCCCATATTTTTACTGCATTTATTTGAGTAGTTTTCATGATGTTTTCCTGGTCTTGAATTCATTTTTCTAATTTCTGGTTGAACGTGTTTTCAGTATTCAAATCAGTTTTGAGCTATGTTTTTGTGAATTAGCATATGACTTAATTATACTCACTGGATTCGGTTGGGAGTCTAGTTTCTAGATGTTTTGACGGATTCAGATTTGCATATTTGTAACACCGGGAATTACTGTTTTAATGCAGTGTGGTCTTGCTGTCCTGAACTTAAGATTTGGTTATTTTATTCTTTATGAGTTATCTTGCACCCGTACATATTTATCTTGAAACTTGAACTTGTCACATGATCATGCCATGTTATTCTTGATATATTTTGCACACCTACATGCTTGTTTGACATTAATAATAAAATAACCAAGCCGGGGTTTAAGGAAAATATCTAAATAGTGAATAATTCAGAAATGTGTACTCGGAAGGGGGCCCGTGTTTCCCATATTGGAATTTGGTATATGATTTGGATTATTTGGAATTTGGTATATGATTTGGATTATTTGGAATTTGGTATATGATTTGGATTATTTGGAATTTGGTATATGATTTGATTAATTTGGAATTTGGTATGTGGTTTGGATTATTTGTCCCTAAGTACACTGCCCTCTATGGTCCACTATGAAATCTAAAACGAAACTGTTTGTTGTAGAAACCATGTAAGGTGGGCTGCATGAAGTGCTACCTAGATAGTAATCACTACAAGACTTGAACATGATACTTGAACATGATACATGCTTGCTTGACACTTGACTACATAATACAAGAGACTTGTTTACATGAGACTTGATACATGACACTTGATACATGATTACATGATACTTGACACTTGATGCATGTTTACATGATACTTGATTACTTGACACTTAATTCATGCCAATTACAGTTGATCACCTTACCATGCGAGTGGTTATATTTTGACATCATGCTTATACCATGCTATTAGTTAGTTTTTCCTATATACTTGTATCCTGCATTACAAGCGGCCCGTAACTTGCAATTGATGGGTACCTTGTTTTCTCTTTTCCTCTTCCCTGCAATCGTTAAATTGCAAATTTTAGAGAACAGGTTCCAGACGGTATTGGTGATATGAAGTACTAGTGATGGATTTTATTATTATTATTTCTTGTAGCTTGCTTGAATAATATTATATTTGATTACTTGAATTTATTCTTGTATTTGGGCAATGTGTCACAGGATATTGTTTTATTCAGATCATGACTATTTGAGATTTATATATTTCGTTTCAAGTATTCTTGTTGGTATTTTGGTTCATATGTGCATGTTGGTTGATACTTTTGCTTCCGACTCTGATTATTTCGTGAGATGTTGTAAAGATTCTTGAACAGCTTATGGATGATGAAAATCATTAGCTGGGCTTTTGTTGCGTATCCGTATTCCGTATTCTTTTTGGGAAGCGGGGCGTGACAGGTGTCCCTCAACCGAAGTATCCCCATGCCTAAGAGGCGTTGAAGTAGGCATTGAAGTCTTGTACTTTTGGTTTCACAAGTGTTGTATCTCGTTACAAAGATGAGCAGTTGGTCTTGTAATTAGACATGTTTCTCAAACTTTAATGAAATAATACTTGTTTTCGCACTCATATGTTTTGCTAGCATTTGTAGTTGTCAACAGTTGTAGGAGCACTTCTGAGTGGTGAGACGCTTCGTACTTACTCGTTTGCGAGTAGCAAAAGTCGCGTCGAACCAAATGTTGAACTCCGAACTTGTTGTTTTGAAAATGTCAACAAGTGCAAGAGCAATTCCGAATGGTGATCCGCTCTTTACTCGCTTAGAAGCAAGTAGTTGAAGCGGAGCCGAACCAAGTGTTGGACTCCAAGCTTGTCGTTTGGAAAATATCAACAGCTGCAGGAGCAATTCCGAATGGCGATCCGCTCTTTACACGCTTAGAAGCAAGTAGTTGAAGCAGAGTCGAACCAAGTGTTGGACTCCAAGCTTATCGTCTAGAAAATATCAATAGCTGTAGGAGAAATTCTGAATATTGATCCGCTCTTTACTCACTTAGAAGCAAGTAGTTGAAGAGGAGTCGAACCAAGTGTTGGACTCCAAGCTTGTCGTTTAAAAAATATCAACAGCTGCAGGAGCAATTCCAAATGGTGATCCGCTCTTTACTCACTTAGAAGCAAGTAGTTGAAGCGGAGTCTAACCAAGTGTTGGACTCCAAGCATGTCGTTTTAATGCAAAAAATTTTGTAAGTAGAGTTATACTACCCAAAAATAGAGAACTTCAGAAGAAGAGATTTATTTTTAATTGAGAACAACTGGGCGGCCACTTCTAAGTTGCGAGCCGCCTTTACACTTTGATAACAAGAAAGTACAAGTAAGGACTCTAGACATATCTTCTGGTGCGCTATTGGGGAAGTTGCTTGGAAAGGTGTTTAAACACCCTCTTGATACTTCATCGAGTGCTCCGCGTTCCATGTCCTTGGTATTCTCCTACCCCTCGGGTCTTCGAGTTGATATGCTCCTGGGCAGATAACTCTGGAGACCCTATATGGTCCTTCCCAATTGGGTACCAGCTTGCCTCTTTTGCTTGGATCGGAGATCGACAACTTCTTGAGTACTAGGTCACCCTCTTTTAGGTTGGTTGGCCGTACCCTCTTGTTGTAAGCTTGAGTGATTTTACGGCGGTAGGTCTCTTGTCGAATTGCGGCTCTCTCACGGATATCATCTATGAGGTCTAGGCAGTTGTGAAGCTGGTTTGCATTCTATGCTTCATTGTAGGCTATCAGCCGGGGTGAAGGGAGGCCCACTTCCAAAGGGACGAGAGCTTCGGAACCATATGTGAGGTTGAAAAGGGATTCCCCCATTGGAGCTCTTTTGGTGGTGCGATAGTTCCAAAGCACATTGGGGAATTGCTCGACCCACAACCCTTTAGTGGATTTGTCGAGCCTCTTCTTCAGGCCAGAGGGGATTTGTCGATTTGCATTCTCCGCTTGGCCATTGGATTGAGGGTGAGCCATCGAAGAGAAGCGCTGCTGAATGCCGAGGTCTTCGCAAAAGTTACGGAAGGTTGCTCCCGCAAATTGAGTCTCATTATTGGTTACGAGGATGCGAGGTATCCCGAACTGGCAAACGATGTTCTTCCAAAAGAACTTCTGGACTTTGTGCTCGGTGATTGTCGAAAGTAGTTCGGCCTCGATTCACTTTGAAAAGTAGTCTATTGCCACTATTAAGAACTTCAGCTGGTTCGACGCTGGGGGGAAAGGTCCGAGCAAATCCAGCCTCCACATTGCAAAGGGAATTGGACTCGCCAAGGAGGTGAGTTGTGCTTGGTGTAGGCGACGAATTGGGGCAAATTTCTAGCAGGCATCGCACTGGTAGACGTATTCCTCGGAGTCACTCAATAGTGTGGGCCAGAAGTAGCCGTAGTTCAGGAGCTTGTGGGCGAGGGATCTTGCTCCTAAGTGCGCGCCGCACATACCATCATGGGCTTCTCTTAGGGCATAGAGTGCTTCTTCTGGAGAGAGGCATCTCAGATAGGGTCGCCCGTCAATCTGAGTGTAAGAGCATTTGTACATGACTCAGTCGAGGAGTGTGTACTGCTCGGCTCGTGTCCTGATCCTTCTCGCCTCTTTTGGGTCTTCAGGAAGCACTCTGTCCCTGATGTTCTCGAGGAGGGGTTTCATCCAGTTTTCCCTAAGTGTTAAGGGGTAGGCTTCCATTGACTCCGGGGAGTCTTCGTTAATGCTTGGTCTGAGAAGGACCTTTATCAAGACGGTCTGCTTTAGACCTTGGAGGGAGGAGAAGGTGAGCTTAGAGAGAGCATCCGCCTGCGCGTTTTCCTCTCAAGGGATGCGCTGGAGTTGAACATCTTCAAATAGGGCTAGAAGCTCCCTAACCTTTTCCAAGTACTTGGCCATACACTCATCCCTAGCCTCGTATTCCCCGAACACCTGGTTGACGAGTAACTGGGAGTTGCTAAAGACCCTTACGCACTCGGCGCCTGCCTTGCGGGCCATGCAGAGCCTCGTTATGAGGGCCTCATACTCTGCCTCAATGTTTGATATCGGGAAGTTCAGGTGGAGGGAGTATTGGAGGACGAAAGCATCGGGGCCAGTTAGGATGATGCCAACCCCACTTCCATCGGCGGAAGAGAACCCATCTACATAAAGGTCCAGATCAAGGGGTCGGCCGGCGACTCGCATGAGTCGGGGATGGTGTTCTCTATAATGAATTTGGACAGAGCTTGGGCCTTTATTGCCGTTCAGGGCTGGTAGCTGATATCGTGCCGACTCAACTCGATGGACCACTTCATGAACCGCCCGGAGGTCTCGATCTTGTGGAGAACTTGTCTCAGTGGCTGGTCAGTAAGAATGACCACCGAATGGGATTGGAAGTAGGGGCGAAGCTTTCGGGCCGCCATGAACAGGGCGAGAGCCATCTTCTCCAGCTTCGGGTAACGGAGTTCGGCGTCGCGGAGCACCTTACTCACATAGTATATGGGCCTCTGCGTCTTATCCTCTTCCCTTACAAGGACCGCGCTGATCGTCTGCTCCGAAGCTGCGAGGTAGAGGTAGAGGACTTCCCCAGGTGCTGGCTTGCTCAGGAGCGGGGGGTTGGCTAAATACTCCTTGAGCTTGTCGAAAGACTTCTGTTGCTGCTGTCCCCACTCGAAGCCTTTAGCTCCCCTGAGGGCCTTGAAGAAAGGAAGGCACTTTTCCCTAGACTTGGAGAGGAATCGCCCAATTGCGGCGAGGCGCCCCGTGAGCATCGGCACCTCTTTGACGTTGGAGGGGGGAGCCATTTTGAGAATGGCCTGGATCTTTTCGGGGTTGGCCTCTATGCCCCTTTGGCTGATCATAAACCCCAGGTACTTGCCCGATGAGACACCGAACGCACACTTGTTCTGGTTTAGTCTCATATTATGCCTCATGAGCACCCCGAAGGCTTCTTGAAGGTTGAGAACATGTTCCTGCCCTTGGGTGCTCTTGACCAATATGTCGTCTACGTAGACCTCCATGTTTCGGCCAATTTGGTCTTGGAAGACCCTATTCACAAGGTGCTGATACGTTGCTCCTGCATTTTTTTAGCTGAATGGCATAACTCGGTAGCAATAAAGGCCTTGGTCTGTCATGAACGAGGTCTTCGGGATGTCGGAAGGGAACATCCGGATTTAATTGTACCCTGAAAAGGCATCCATAAAACTGAGAAGCTCGTGCCCGGAGGTCACATCAATCAGGGCGTCGATGCTGGGAAGAGGAAAGGGATCCTTCGGGCACGCCTTATTGAGGTCGGTGAAGTCAATGCATATCCTCCAGCTCTTGTTGGCTTTCTTCACCATCACCACATTGGAGAGCCACTCAGGGTAGTTTACCTCCTGGATAAATCGAGTATTGAGGAGCTTCTCAACCTCCTCTTTGATTGCCTGTTGTCGCTCGGGGGCAAACTTTCACCTCTTCTGTTGGACAGTCTTGACCCCAGGGGTGACGCTCAAACGGTGCATTGAAAGCTCCTCTGAGATCACGAGCATATCGGCTGCAGTCCAGGCGAAGAGGTCGTGATTTTCCGTATGCACCGGAAGATGTCTTGCTTAATGGAGGGGGAGAGAGCCTTGCTGACGCGGAACATCTTAGCGGTGTCTTCTTCGGAGAAGGCCACTTCCTCTAATTCGTCCACGGGCTCGGAGATAGTTTGACTGCCTTCCGGAGGAAGTTCAAGTGCTACTAAAGAGAGAACCGGACCCCCCATTGAGGTCATATAGCACTTCCGAGCCGCTTCTTGGCTCCCCCTCACTTCTCCCACCCCTGAGGGCGTAGGGAACATCTTCATGTGGTAGGCTGAAGGGATGGCTGAAGCGCGGCCAAACCTGGTCTACCGATGATAACATTATAAGCGGCCTTGAAGTCGACCACCATGAAGTCCATCGGCTCTGTGCGAGTTGCCGGGGCCTTTCCAGCAGTTACGTCGAAGGTTATAACTCCCTCCACCGTAACCGGGACACCAGTAAACCCGTGAAGAGTGTAGCCTGCGGGCTTGAGCCGGTCATTCGACAGCTGGAGGCCCTTAAAAGCCTCCAGGAAAAGGATGTTGACGGAGCTACCGTTGTCCACCAAAATTCGACGAATGTCGAAGTTCGCCATTCGGAGGTTGATGACGAGGGCATCGCAGTGGGGTGTGCAGACGCCCTCCAAGTCCCGATCGGAGAATGTCACAGGGACTCCTAGGCCCCTGGGGGGAGGATGGCTCTGCACAGAATTGACTTTCCTAACAAAGGCTTTTCGGGAGGAGTTAGAATCTCCCCCCATTGGGCCTCCGTGTATCAAGTGCGGGATGGCCTTTGTTTTGACCTCCGGAGCCTCCGCATGCTGCTCTGCTCGCCTATTAGCCCCCTGGGTGGTGGAGGCGGATCGGTCCTGTCCTTCCTGACGAAGCGAGTGAGCTGACCCCTCTGGATGAGGGCCTCAATATCGTCTTTAAGGGCCCGACAATCATTCATGTCGTGCCCGTGATCCCGATGGAAACGGCACCATTTGTTCCGGTCTCTCCTCTTTCCCGGGGTATTCATCTTGGGAGGATGAGGTATGAGTCCTCAGATCTCCATCAGGATGGCGGACACACTCGCATTTAGCGGAGTGAATTTTTCGAACCGAGGAGGAAGACGACGCTGACCCCCATTGTCCTTTTGGAGCTTCTTAGCTCCTTCTTCTTCTGCACCCTTCCGCTTGTTCGCAGAGGACGACGCTTCAAAAGTGGGGCGGTTGATGAACACAATATTATTCACTTTTTAGAGCGATAATCTTGTTATAACTAGACATTTAAAAGCGTTATATGTGGTATTTAACTCCTATTTTCTCTTTTCCATAGGAAACAGCTTATAACAGAAAAACGAAGCAGATTTAGGACTTCAAGGATAATACACAGCAAACTGCAGAGGATCAGTCGACTGGTTCCCCAACACAGGCGACTGGACAAGAGAAGCTGATTTTCCACAACTCTCGACACAGTCAACTCACTCCCAAAAGACAGTCGACTGGTCTGAACAATTATGAAATCTTCAGGAGTCTCGACACAGTCGACTTACATCCAGAGGCAGTCGACTGGTCTGCGGCGGAGTAAACAGATAAGATATTCGAAGATTCATCCAAATCTAATTTCAAATCTATCTGAATCCAGATTTATGCAAATCAAATCTAGAGACTGGGGATTTCCAAGAGCACGTGGTTAACAGATAAGGAAGGAAAGAAGAAAAGAGAAAGATATAAATCACCAAATCAAATAAAGAAGGACTTTCCTGAAAAAGGGCAAAACCCTAATTCTTCAGCCGCGCTCTATAAATATCAGTCAAGAGATATCGCAGGCCCTCTGGCTCGACTCTCGTCATCTCCCCATCATCCACCACCGAATCACAGAGTTGCAAACCATCAAGTCAAATCAACAAGAGGCATCATTCTATCAGCATCGAAGAAGAAGAGAGAAGATCCAGTATTCGAAGGCAGTCGACTGTGTGACGGCCAGTCGACCTTATTGCCGGACTCCATTAGTTTATTTCTCTTCTCTTTAGTCTTTAATGTTGATCATGTATTCGAATTTGTTGATTAATAAAACTATTATTATGTGGAACTAAATTTCATAGTTGGGTAAATTGAAGCCGTAGTTATGTAGTGCTATGTTCTCCTGAATTCTTCTATTTTACTTATTGATTGAATCTGATTGAATTGACATAGGTTTGTGATAACCAAACTTGTTCTCGAAGCCTGAGAGCAGTCGACTGAGGTGAGAGCCAGTCGACTGACAAACAGAGCTTGAGAATATCAAGTTTGTGTTACCATTCATCTGAATCTGTTATATGAGCATATTGAGACGACCCGTATCTCGTGCCCGTAATTGTAACAAAGGAATCATTAGGGGTTCCTGGTTCAATCAACTTAAGGGATCTAGATCTGATACTAATTTCTAGAGCCTTGAGTGTTTGTTCGTTTCCACTGATCTTATGTTTTCCTTAAATACAACTTAGTAGATACCATGCTAAGGACTTAATGAAAGAAACGAATTAGAGTAGATACCATGCCTAATTCTTGGCCTAGGGAAACAGTACTTTAAGGAGTAGATACCATGCCCTTAAAGTGAACAAACATGAGTAATAAGAAGAAATTCAGAAGGTGACTTAGCATTACTAACTATAGGTGGAGATCTAAACCCAACTACTTCATAAATATTTGTGATTCAACATTCCTTAATTTAGTTTTAATCTTTTTATTTCTTTTAGACTTCCAAACAACTCTTTATGATTTTTATTCTTTTTATTGATTAGTAAGTTAAAGTCTACAATCTCTGTGGGATCGACCCTTGCTATTGCTACGCTTTTCTAACGATTCGTGCACTTGCGAGGTTTTATAATTTGTGTCTAGTTTTATCTATTTATTTAGGTATCTAGATTAGCACAACAGCGGTGAAGATCTTTTTCCACTCGGATGTACTTCTCGCTCCGAAGTAGGAGTTCTGAGAAGTCCAGAGGGGGCTTCTTGGCGAGGGACGCCCTGAGGTCAGCATTGAGGACGTTGGACTATAAGGTGACAGTGGCCACCAAGGGTTCCAAGGAAGCGATGGACTTGGCTTCAGCAGTGAAGTACTTGACATAGTCCCTCAACCGTTCGCTCTTCTTTTGGCTGGGGAAGAGGAGGGAGGCGCTCGTCTTCTCTATGCGGCGACTGCTCAAGAAATGCTTGAGGAAGAGTCCTTCGAATTAGTCGAAGGAAAAGATAGATGCGGGCGCGAGTCGAGAATACCACTCCCGAGCCGGCCCCTTGAGTGTGGCCGGGAAGGTCTTGCAGAGGAGGGCATCAGATGCATGATGGATCATCATAAGTGTTTTGAAACTCTCAATGTGATCTGCGGGGTCTGACTCCCCGGTGTAGGTCTCGAAGTGTGGAGGCTTGAAGTTGTCTGGGACTCTGGAGCCTCCATGATGGCTCGAGAGAATGGGAGCCTGCTTGGGCGGAGGTCCATCACCTGTCGTTCTTCATCTCGGTCGAGCTGACCCAGGCGCCTCTCCATCTCGTGGAGACGGCGGTAGACCGAGTCCTCCCTTTGGTCATATCTTGCTGAGCCTCGAGACTCACCCTCTTGCCGAGGAGGACTGGGACTGCAACGGCGATGGCTCTGAAAAGGAGGCGGACTGATAGAACGATGGGGGTGGCTCGAAGCAGGCCGCAGACTCCGGAAGCGGCGGTGATGGTCAGGAGAGGGGCGGCAATGGCTCGAAGCCAGCCTGGGACTTCGGGAGCGGCGAGGATGGCTCAGTGCCGGTCGAGGACTGCGAGAACAATGAGGATGGTGAGGAGCTTGTCGAGGACTGCAGGAGCGGTGAGGATGGTGAGGAGCTGGCGGAAGGCTGGGAGCCCGACGACCATTGTTGGGGGCAGCGTTGAGCGCCCAGAGGACTGCCTCCTGGAATTGTTGAAATTCCACTCTTGTGACAGGGGCCTCCTGCTCCCGCTGGGCCTGAGGTGCAGGACGGCCAGCCGGGGAGCAACTCTGTTTTGGACGTTGTTGGGGCGACTCTCTCCGCCTTCGGGGAGAGTTGGTCCTCCTGCGGTCTGATCGGCGTAGTGGCCGATCCCTCTGGTCCTCGCGGCGAGGGTTCGCCTGGCGAGTTCGCCTTTCATCCAGACGGGTACGGAGATCGGGTCCATGCTCGGTCTGCTGATTGTTGAGTACATCCCATAGATCCTTTGGAGTGGAAGGAGTGTGGGAAGCCATAGAGTCCATGTCAGTATTGTGTATGGAAAAATAAACCTGATGTACAGGCTGCTTGTGGAGGCTTCGTCGAGAGTGCTCCCCCACTGTGGGTTGGGATCCCAAGGGCTGCTGATTGGACTACGGAGCTTGATCGAGCTGCAGGGTCGGTTGGTTGAGTGGAGGGAGATCCCCCTGTGGAGGAGGAGGAGGAGGATGAGAAGAGGTTGTTCTTCGATTGGAGTTTGCGGATCTCTTTTTGGGAGGCATGGCTGGAAGTATCTTTGGCCGAAGAAGGAAGGTGGGGTTGCTTGTCGAGTAGTTCCCACAGATGGTGCCAATCTGTTGCCGCTGAATCTGGTGTGGGGGCAATAGATGAAACTTGTTGGTTCATAGGAACTCGAACCAGCTGAATCCCTTTTCTTCCTTGTTGACAAATTGACTCCTTGAAGCTCCTGCGAACCTGCACAAACGTTCGAAACACCAGGATGGATCCCGGCAACGAACCCTCCGTCGCTCTTGTCAATACACAAAAAAAAGTGAAGGGAAAGAGGTCAAGTGTGTAAAGAGTGATCACCTTTGACAGTAGGAGGTAGGGAGATATTTATATTCGCCATGGGGATCTCTTTCAGGATAAGAGTGAATCCTTACTTCCCGGTATGGCTGGCCAGGGGTGGTTATAACCACCTCCTCAAGATAGGGACAAACCAGGATTTGCTCCTATCTTGTTGAATTGGTCCCTAGCGGGTTGAGACCCGCTCTCAACTGAACAGGTCCGTTCATGGGTTAGCGGGTCCAAAAGGAGAGACCCGGTTCCCAATTCGGACCCATCTGTAGGTGAAATTACCATCTTGCCCCTGTGACTTTAAGATTCGTGCCCACTTTGAACGGTTCCAATTTAACCCCATTTTTAGCCATATCAGAACCTAAGACTTCTTTTATAATAGTTATGCACTTGTGTTGTACGCGTTGGTAGATCTACAAATGACGTTAAATATAGTTTTTTTAAAAGGCTTTCTCCCATTATAATATTAGAGATTAGAGATTAGAGATTAATTAATGTACTAACTAGTTAATTGACAACCTACACATTTAGAGCATCCAAACGTTTTTATCAAAGGGTAATGCTACACCTACAACCTTTACAACCTTACAAATTTAGATGGCAAGATCTCATTGGAGATTTGTACTACAACATACTCTACAAAATATTTTCAATGAGATTGTGTCACCAAGGCCGTAAAAGAAAATATTGTAAGTGTAGCATTACCCTTTACGAAATTTGACAATTTGACAAAATGAGTGTTTCTTTGCATTCGTCGATTGCTAAATATGAGAAAACTTTAAAAAAATTATCTTCGGAAGAAACAACATTTGTCGTTTGATTGATTTTTTTCCCTTTATTTAAACTAGTAACTGCACATGCAATGCACGTTCTAATTAATTTATATATATATATATATATATATATATATATATATATATATATATATATAGTAAATAATAAGACGTAATCTAGCCTCGTACCTGCAACCTCCCTTTACTCATCACTAGGGCTACAATCGAGCCGAGCCGAGCCGAATACCTTCAGGCTCGAGCTCGCCTCGTTAAGGAAATGAGCTCAGTTTTGAGCTCGAGCTCGGTTCAAGCCGAGCTTTGACCGTATTCGAGCTGAATAGCTCGCGAGCTTAGCCTAAAAGAAAAAAAACAAACTCGAGCTCGGCTCGTTAAGGAAACGAGCTCAGCTTTGAGCTCGAGCTCGGTTCGAGCCGAGCTTTGACCGAGCTCGAGCTGAATAGCTCGCGAATAGCTCGATTCATTTGCAGCCCTACTCATCACATACTCTTTAAAAATTACACCTATGGCACAAACTTTTATTTTATATGAGTGACACTTTTGTAAATAGTTATGTCGTAAATAAATTGGAACTTCAAGAGTATTATGGTAACTAACAACAGTTTAGTAAATGAATGGTTAATATAACTTTCACTTTAAAATGAATGATTGTGATTAGATGATTGAATGTCTACAAACTATAGGTGGTCTACAAATGACAACCCCAACTCTCTCAATTTAATATTAGAGATGTGAGACGAGACTTGTTGTTCCGCCCCACTCTTCTTTAAAACAAAAATTGGATCGAATGGTACATGTTGTACCTTCGGAGAGCAAAATTTTTTTTAAAAAAATGGGACGTAACATGTTGTTCCGTCCCTTGTTTATGGCTTTATTTTTTTTGGGATTTTAAGCGTCAGACCCCAAAAAAAAAAATCCAAAAAAAATCCCTTTTAAATCTTGGGCGGAACATGTTGTCGCGTCCAAGCAAAAAAATGCATTAGACGGGACATCATGTACCGTCCATTATATTTTTTAAATTTTTTATTAAAAAAAAACTTAGACGAAACAACAATAGGCGTCTGATCCCCTTAAAAATTATAAAAATTATGAGATGAAACATTGTGTACCGTCTTCTATATTTGGCAATTGCCAATTTCATTTCTCAAATATGAGAAGCTATTGTTTCCCATTTCTCATAATTTGGATAAATAGCAAACGAGTGTGGATGCTCTTTGGATGGGTATTTGTAGTTGAGTTGATAGTTCACAGGCTGACTGTTATCTATAATATAGATAATATGTTAGGTCAAATCATGGAATTAGTCAGAGACCAATAACTTGTTATTTTTTTAAAAGAATTCAGCAAAATAAGTCGTAATTATAACGAGTAAAAGTAAAAAACAAATCATTAATGGAAGTGTAAACCTTAATTAGATAATTCAAAATATATCTCAATTGGATGGCTAACTCTTAGTTCTTTCTTTTGGCATACTTAGATATAATATTTTCTCAGGCAATTATAGAGCTGTAGCATTGAGATTTTGTTAGGGTTAGTAGTCCCAAGTAAACTTAGTCCCCCAAGTTAAATATATTATCCATTATCATATTATGAAAAGGTTATAGCAAATATCACAAGATTGTTACAAGAGATTGTATCAAATATTTCAAACATAGAAATATATAAAATTGAAAGAAATAACCAAATAATAAATATCTAAATGTGGACAAATATTTTAGGCATATTTTCAACATATATATAATCTGCAAGTGTCAATATGGTCCATTAGCATGTCTCTTTACTGGTGAGTAGACGTCAGGAGTTCAAATATATTTTGCACAATAAAATTTCCAATTAATGTATATCTAGGGTAAGTGTGGGTATGAGGCTATCACCTTGTTCCAAAAAGAAAAAGAAAATAAACATATAATCCAATCTTAATTTGTGTTAAATAGTATATATATACTAGGTTTGTCCGTTGACACGTGCCTACGGCACGTCTTCGGAACGGTGCACCTGATTTGATTATATAAAATAGTTTTGGAGGTCTAGCAAATTAATTGAAGTAATAAACATATTATATGAGGAACCAGTATGTCTACCTTTAAGCTCACTTATCGTCTTCATGATCATTAGCTTGAACTTACCTGAAATGCATATAGTTTGTTAGATTCACTGCATAGAGTTTTTTTTTAACTTCAGCATCAATTTTAGATACTTGTAGTAGTTATGCAAGGACATTATCATATAGGTTTTATAGAGCTTACTCTAATTCTATAACCACTATGAGCATGTCCAAATACAATGGTAACGCAAATGCAGGTGTGAAGGTATCTACAATACAAATAATCTAAACATTTATTTTAAAAATTTTAAAGTTTTGTTTCTAAAATTTCAAAAAAAAATTATTTTTTTTTTAAAATTTTAAATTAATGTTTTTAAATTAAGTTTTTGATTTTTAAAATTTTTTTGAATTATTTTTAAAGTTTTTAAAATTTTAAATTTTTTGGTTTTAAAATTTTTTTTTAAAATTAAATTTTTTATTTTATGTATTTTTTTAATAGAAGAGAGAGAAAGAAAGAGAGAGAGAGAAAGAAATAATTAAATAAATAAAGGAGTTGTTTTAGGTGGGGATTTAAATTTGAATTTTGGGGGGGAACTTTTGGGGGGGGGGGGGGGGGGGGGGGGGAATGTGTTTTTTGAGGTTAAATATGGGCCTTTGATTTTGGAGGGGATTGAAGGATAGCCACTTGATAGCTTTCTTTGTGTTTTATTATAATAATAATAATAATAATAAAACACAAAGAAAGCTATCAAGTGGCTAACCTTCAATTCCCAAAAAATCAAGGCCTAAATCTGACCTCACAAAACATATTCCCCCCCCCCCCCCCAAAGTTTCCCCCCAAAACTCAAATTCAAATCCCCCACCCAAAATAACTCCTATATTTATTTAATTATTTTTTTTTCTCTCTCTCTCTCTCTTCCACTTCTATTCAAAAAATTAAGAAAATAAAAATTCTAAATTTTTTTAAAAAAAATTAAAAACTAAAAAAAACTAAAAAAATTAAAAACTAAAAAACTAAAAAAAATTTCACAATTCGCCTCAAAAAAATCCCAGATCTAAGGAGGATCATTCGCCTCCAAAAAATCCCACAATTCTGGCACCAATCCTTGCAAACTCTTCGGAGTCAGCTGACAGTAACAAGGAGGGGGCCCCACAGGGAGATGAGTTGGCTCCGCAAATTCCTAATGAATCCTCTGGAGGCAGTTCTCAAGCAGAAGTTCGTGAAATGATGTGGGAAGGGAAGCTCGTCACACTGCTGCTATCCATATTTGACAAGATTAAACCTGCGGTGGAAGGGGCGCTCCGTGAATCAATGAGAGAAGAAGCGTAGAAGACAAGGTGGCTTTCAAAGAAGGAGTCAGTAAAAGTGGTAGTTTCCGCACACGCTCTCTGCTGAAGAAGACTGTGACTAGAGCCGCTAGCTCATCTGCTTCCGTTCCCCCAGGATTTCAGGATGGTCCATCCAAGAAAGTGAAGCATTCACGATCCACTGGCAAGCTCAAGAGCACCAGACCATTTATGAAGCACCTGGCAACCACTATTAAGAAAAAGACCACAGGTACATCCTCCTCGAATGTCTCCGTTTCAAATGCACATCTAAATCCTTTTGATTTACAGTCGAATGAAGATATAGTCGATGTAGCGACATCCATTGGAGTGGCGGCTTTGGGGCCACACCCGATTTCAAAGTTCAGGGGCCGCCAGAAAACTGTAGTTGATCAATCAGATCAACAACAGCATTCTGATTAGCAGTCTTGCTTTCTGCTCTTGCTGTTTGTTGTGCGTGTTTTTTTGTGTGCTTTGTTTATTTTCAATGAGGTTTACAAGTTGGAATGTTCGAGGGTTGGGCAACCTTGACAAATGCTCTATGATCAGAGATGGTATTCGGAGTTGTGCACCTTCTATAATTTGCCTACAAGAGACCAAACTCAGAAGTTCGGGACCACAGAAGCTATCGTCAATTGGGGGAGGGATTATTTCCAAATGGGTCCAGCTAAACTCTATTGGTAGCTGTGGAGTTATTCTTTTGGGGTGGAATGATCAGACTCTTGATTGCACGTACTCAGCGGTGGATATTTTCTCTGTATCTGCATCCTTCAAATGCAGGGCATCAGCCAGAGAATGGTCACTTACTACAGTTTATGCACCTTTTGAGGTTGAGGATCGTGAGTTATGCTTTTTCGAGATTCAACAGCGACGGAGACTCCTTAATGATGCCTGGGTACTATGCGGTGATTTTAATGTAACTATGTCTGATGCAGAAAGGTCTAAAGGTAGAGGCTCAAACAGAGACATGAGAACTTTTCGAAATTTCATCCAGGACTTGGAGTTGATTGATTTACCTCTATCAGGGAGGAAATTTACCTGGACAAACCTTAGAAGCCTTCCGACGATGGCCAGATTAGACAGAGTCCTTATCTCTGTGGCATGGGAAACTCTATTCCCCAACTGTATCCAATACTCGCTGCCAAGAGTCTCCTCGGACCACTGCCCCATTGTCCTTGATGACCAAGTAATCGCAAAAATGGTGCACTATTTCAAATTTGAAAAAGCATGGTTGCACCATCCCTCATTCATCCCTGCGGTTAAAGAGTGGTGGACTACTTTTCGATGTGAAGGGAATCCAGTTGATGTCTTTGCAACAAAACTTACACTCCTTAAGAGAAGGATCAGGAGATGGAGTAATGACAACTTTGGGCATATTGCGCAGAAGAAGAAGAAATTACAAGAACAGCTTCTAAAGCTGGAAATTGAAGCTGAGCAGTCAACAAGCGTTGTTGAACCCATGAAGTTAGTCCAAGCAGAGCTCCAAAATCTTATCAAAACAGAAGCAGTCTACTGGAGACAGCGATCGAGAGTGCAATGGATTAAAGAGGGGGATGCAAACACTCGTTTCTTCCACTGCATTGCAAATGGGCGAAGACGCAGGAATTTTATCCACAGTTTGATTATTGATGGAGCACTCGAAACAACCCCCCTCCGAAATAGAGGAGCTTTCGAAAAGCATTTCCAATCAATTTGTGGTACAACTGCTATATCTGATTTCCAAATAGACTGGAACTCACTCTACCCCCATAGGGAACATAGCCTTGATCATTTGGAGGCACCATTCACCATGGAAGAGATCAAGACGGTGGTATTTGGTATGAGCAGTGACAAAGCTCCTGGACCTGATGGTTTTTAAATGAGCTTCTACCACAACTTCTGGGACACTATCAAAGAGGATCTCCTCAACATGCTCCTCGCGATTCAGAAAGGTGAAGGCAACTTATACAGGCTGAACTACTGCAACATCATGCTCATTCCTAAGTGTGAGGGGGAAAACTCTGTTTCTGATTTCAGACCGATCAGCTTGCTAAATTGCTCTTTTAAAATCTTCACCAAATTGCTGGCAAATAGACTAGCTCCGATACTTCACTCCCTCGTATCATCTTCCCAGAGTGCTTTCTTAAAAGGTAAATCCACGGTAGAAAGTTTTGTTGTTGCCCATGAAGCAATTAACTTGTGCAACAGGAGACACTCAGACACCCTACTTTTTAAAATTGATTTTGCTAAGGCATTCGACACGGTAAATTGGAATTTCTTAGATCAGCTCTTAATTGCTAGAGGATTTGGCCAATCTTGGTGCAGATGGATCCATATGATCTTGCGGACAACTAAGTCTTCCATCCTTATAAATGGTGAAGGGGGTCGTCAAATCAACTCGAAGAGAGGATTGAAACAGGGAGATCCACTCTCACCAATGCTTTTCATCCTGGTAGTGGATGTCCTAGCTCAGATGCTCCAAAATGGTCGCAGAAATGAAGTATTCTCTCCGCTACCTGTCAGAGGCTCAATTGCAGACTTGTCAGTTCTACAGTTTGCAGATGACACACTTCTTTTTTGCAAGGGGGATGAAGAAGAGGTCATCAATCTTAAGGTAGCACTACAACTATTTGCAAACATCTCTGGTCTAGCTATCAATTTCGACAAATCATCCTTAGTGTATTTTGGAAAGTCAAAAATGAAACTCAAAGCTTTCTCAACTATCCTTGGATGCAAAGAGGAGAGGTTGCCTCTTAAATATCTTGGTATGCCACTTGCTTCGGGTAAACTCAGCAAACAATATTGGCAACCGTTGCTCCTTAAAATTGAGCCAAGGCTCTCAATGTGGAAAGGGAAAATGTTATCAAGAGGCGGCAGACTTGTTCTTATAAATTCTGTGCTTAGTGCTCTACCGGTCTACTACGCCTCTTTCTTTAGGTTACCCCATTGGGTAATCAGAAAAATTGACCAACTGCGCAGCAGATTCTTCTAGTGTGGCGCAAATAACGATATCAGAGGCATTGCAAGTGTGCAGTGGATAAAAATTTGTCAGCCGAAAGATCAAGGTGGCCTGGGGGTTCTTGATCTAAGGGTGTTCAATGAAGGTCTTCTGATGAAGTGGTGGTGGAAGTTGATTGCATCAGACTCCCTGCCTAGCCAAACCCTGAGAAGCCTGTATCAACGAAGCAATTCTAACCAACTAGTATGCCCTTCTACTGCTTCTTGTTTCTGGAAAGGAATCTATCCGCTGAAAGATCAATTCTTTGTCAACATCCATTGGAGCCTTGGTAGGGGTAACCTTATTAATTTTTGGTCGTCCAAATGGATTAATGCAGCCAGCATCTCTTCCCTATATCCGAATCTGGCTGCCGCAGCATGGAATACTGAAGCAGACATTCTCTCTCAAGGGTCTTGGTCTGATGGCTCTTGGACCTGGCAGCCAAGGCTGAATTGTGTTCTCACATAGTCCATGCGGGAGGAGAAGTTGCGACTGCTTGGGCTGCTTGTACATTACCAACCCTCAAGTTCTGATGACCAACCATCCTGGCGCCTGACTGCATCCTCTTCTTTCACTGTCAAGTCTGCTTACAATTTCTTCATCATGGCTGGCCTCCGATCCCCTTACTACACTGCTACTTAGTCCTCGTCTGCCCCGCTCAAATGCAAAGTGTTCATCTAGATGCTTAGTTGGAACAAGCTCAACTCAAAAGAATTCCTCCTCTCCAAAGGATGGTCGGGTGACACTACATGCACAACTTGTGCATGTTCTGTTGAATCGACCTTTCACATTTTTTTTGAATGCCCAGTTACCGTTGCAACTTGGACACACTTCACCGCACTGCTCAATATCCATAACATGCCCCATCACTTACACGAGTGCTTCACGACCTGGTGCTTTGGAAATCACAACCACAGACACACTTGGCACCTATTGACTGTCTCAATTTGTTAGAGTTTGTGGCTAGCTAGAAGTCATCGCACTTTTTCTTCTAAAGATGTGCAAGCAAAGGAAATTATTACTAATGCAATTTTTTACTTTCGCTCTTGGATAGATGGTATGGACAGCGGAAAAAGGAAGGCAAAGCTGATGCAAGAAATGGAAATGGAAGGTGTGCAAGATACACTGTTAAAGCAAGCACTCATAAGGGTTGATCAGTTGGACAGTGATGAAGGGAGTTGCTCGGCCTAGTAACATGCAGTGAAGCGCTCTCATTAACAGTTGATGGTTTTTGCTTTTTGGAAACATATTTTGAGACTTTGCTGATGTAACTTTCAGTATTATTTTTGGGATATCTGATAGGGGTCTTTTGTCTAACGAGCTTCAATAGTTGATGATGAAGGGGGATGAGATCATGTGGTTGTGCCTAGTAGAGGAGTACGACAATAGTCCAATGCCCTCTCTACGACACAAATGCATGCTATCTCAAACCTGGATTCGTCAAATGACTCGTTTTTGTTTTGAACCCCTACTTAGATTACTTTCTGTAATAGTGTTTAAACTTCTCTTACTTATATATATATATTTTCTGTGAGGTAGGGCAATCCTACCTTTTACCCGTCAAAAAAAAAAAACTAAAAAAATTACACATTTAAAAACTTTAAAAATAATTTTTAAAAACCAAAAAATCATATAATATGTTTTTTGCTGGACCCCCAAAAATTTCTCATATAATGTGTCTACTACTTCAATTAATTTGTTGGACCTCCAAAACTATTTTATATGATCAAATAAGGTGCACCGTTCCGAAGAAGTGCCGTAGGCACGTGTCAACGGGCAAACCTAGTATATATATCACACACACACATACACACACACACACACACACACACACACACACACACACACACACACACACACACACAAGGTGATCTTCCGTTGCGCACTTGGTGTGCACTCAGCCCATAGCCGCCCGACTTGAATCGTGATCTTGAATGGGCGGCTGTCTTTCCTCCCCGCTCTCTCCATTTTTCACAGGAATATTTCGGTCATTTAATACTATAATGCCAATTTCTCTCTCCCGCTCTCTCTTTCTCTCATTATCTCAAACCCGATCGCTAGGGTTTCCGAGTTGGGTATTTGGGCAATATTATGAAGTAAGGGTTTCAACGAATTTTGAAGCTCGGGGTGGGATGAAGAAGCTAAGGTTTTGCCTATTTGGGGGGATTTCGAAGATCCGAGTGTCACAAGGAGAGAAATGAGGGAGAATTTGAGAGTATATGAAGAGATTTATGGGATTTGGGGAATTTGGGGTGGAAGAAGCTAGGGTTTCAACAATTTTGGGTGGGGGGAGGGAGGGAGAAAATTTTGATCGGGTTTGAAAGAAAGAGAGGGGAGACAACGTTCAGGTTTGAGAGAAGGAGAGAAAGAAAGAGAGGGAGAGAGAAATGGGTATGATGGTATTATTAACTAAATACCTCTGAGAATAATAGAGAGAGCAGTGAGGAAAGACAATCGCCCGATCAAGATCATGATTCAAGTCTTGATCGGACAGCTGTAGGCTAAGTGCACACCGAGTGTGCACGAACCCAGTGCGCAATGGAAGATCATTCTATATATTTATAAGGAAATTCTCACTTGCAAACGAGTCAGTTTGTACAGACCTTTTGCAAACTAAGGTGTGGGGCCGTTTGATCAGATCGATTAAGATCCAGTGGCCATGATTGAGCCCGCCCATCATCCCCCTTTCTCACTTAAGTTGTGACGGGTGGTATTTCATCCCAAATAATTCTTCATCTTATTCTCTCTCACACTATCTCTCTCTCTCTTACAGTTGACGAAGTTGTATTTTTTTGCTTCAAATCTTTAACTTAGACCGTTGTTGAAAACAACGGCTTAAGTACTTCAAAATATGACTCTAGTATAACCTAGGTTATTGTTTTAAACAACGACTTAAGTTAAACATTTTTTTGTTAAAAATTGTCTCCCTTAGATCTCCATTTATATTCTTTCTCTCACTCTCAGTTTCTCTACTCTCTTTCTTGTTCCCAAACCTAAACTCGAAACTCAACCCGAGCCAGTGCCTCCTGCTTCGTCGCCTCATTTGATATGCCCCCTCCTCCTTCATTTCACTCTCTCACTCACTCTCTCCTTCTTCTCCCTCTCGCTCTCTCTTCCGAAGACTCTCCAGAAACCCAAAATCTAAAATCCAACCAACTCCCAAACCTTCCTCTTCCTCCGTCCGCCGTTGTGTCTCCTACTCCTTTCTATCTCCCCCCCAGTCATCACCTCCTGCTTCCCCAATCTTCTAAATCCAATCAGCAACTCGAAACCCTAATTCACCATTATGTTCCGTACAGATCGTCGACCACTCAATCTCCATCGTACATATCTGTATTGTGCAAGGTAATCACTTTATTCTAGTTTCGTATATGTAGCTATGTTGATGGAATTATTTGTTTAATTTTTTTTGATTATTTTTGTGATGCATAATTATGTATAGGTTAGTTGTTTGATGTGTATTGTATATAATTGTTCGATGATTGAAAACTGTAGAATTGTAGAAGTTGTTGTTGTTCGTTGAAATTATCGATATAGTATCATTTGTTATTATTCAATATTAGTAAAAGCACACAAACGGTATCAAAAAATTCTGAAACTTTACGAGTAGATCGGACTCACCACACACAAGCCCAACGCTACTTGAAAAAGTGAGTTTTGACTCACAGTTTGCAAGATACGGCAAAGTATCGCTTTCATTCACGAAAAAAAATAGACATGATACACATGAACTTGAATCCCTATAATGGGAGTGATATTTTGGATTTCGCTCAGCCTTTAGAATCCCCACATCCCACCTTCAGAGATATTCCAGGTTACTCATAACCTTAAAATATATATATCATTCATTTATCTATACACTTCTTATTCACTTATTTATTCTTTTCAATTCACCTTTGTCAACCACTAGGCCACTTCCTACCTATTATGTTAAACATTTCAATAAAATTTCCACATTTATAAAGCTTTGCCGAAAAATAACACTTAATTTATTTCTCACGTTAACAATTTACAACACCATTTTTAATACCAAATAATTTTCTAAATCTTTGATGACTATCTAGAAAAGTATTCCAAATTTGTTTGCTTTAAAACAAAACGATTGTAGAATAAATCCAAACAATCAATGGAAGCATAACTTAAAAAAATATTTTTTAACCACAAGTTAAATCTTAAATGTGTTTATAATTATTTCAAAATATTTCACTAATATTTGAGATTAATTTAAACCCGTTTTCTCAGGAAAATACATGCATTTAGAAGCAAAATAAAAAATAAAAAATTTAAATTTAAAAAAATTTAAAAAAATCCCCAAATTGGCTCTGTCTGGCATAAAATCCCGAGCACAAAGTGCCCCCAAACTCATCCAACTACCAAGAAGTCCATTCGCTATTGGTGTAAGAAACTTCACAAAATATACTTTATGTTTTTGTGTACTGATTACATAAATTTATTTTAAAAAGAAAAGGGGGTTTAAAGACTCGAACCCGAGAACCATCTACACTATACACAACGCCCATCCTCACACACAGACCAGTCTTCCAAACTAGCACTCATGTCAACTATTATGAATTAAATAATAAAACTAAACCTTGCTCCGAAATGGTTTTTAAAAAAAACAAAACATAGATGAATCTACGCTCAGGAAAAATCGAACCCCCAACTTTGGACACTGCACACAGCGCCCATAATTAAACGCTAAAACCAGTTTCTCACCTCACTCACTGTCGAATCCTATCAAAAGATATAGACACATCTACTGTTCTCTACCCCAAATTCATTAATACAATGTCGACTTCAAAATCTTAACTTCTACAAATTTAACTCAATATTACAGATAATTTAACATGGAATTTCAGTATTCAACATATTCACAATGACCATTGTTTATGTAAATTACTAATATGAGACATCAAAAAAAAATCAACCATAACAATACAACAATGCAATTCAAAGACTACACCTCATACAATTTCTCAATCCAGTGTGTGCTCATTTTTATTTAAGAATTTAGCTAACAACATGACTGATGTGTCTAATTTATATACAAATATTTGTACTCATTTACCTATTAAAATTGCTTGTTTTCGTTGATATTGTCTATAATTCATCGTATTTCTATACGATTTCAACTAATTAATTATTTTTGAAGAAATAATATTTTGATACAAAAAGTAAAGATTTGTGGAAAAAATCAACAAACAAAGTAAAATAATGGATTTATCAATTTTTATTGTTTTGTTGAGTTAAAAGTGCGACAAATAATTTTAGAAGGATTTTTATAAGCTAATATGATTTGTAGTAAGTTTAATTAATTTTAAACTAATTAATTTTATTTTATTTAAAAATCCTAATTTCTGGTATTATTTTGTGTATGTAGCAGCACGAGGTTGGCAAAAAAGGAAGAAAAGAAAGAAAAAGAAAGAAATAAAATTCTGGATTAAAAAGGAAGGAAATAAATGAAGAGAAAGGACTTTTCTGCAAAAAGTACAAACCCTAATTCTCTCTTTCCGTTCTCTATAAATACAAGCACAGGGAGAGAGAAGAACTCAAGAGGTGACGGCTACGAACAATAAAGAAAAATAAAAAAAATAAAAAATCTTTTTCTCTATCTCTCACGCATAACCAAGCGGAGAGAGAGAGAATTCATTAGAGCTTCAAACTAGGACCCACGCGATGCTTCTTCTTCTTGACGTGTGCAACGACAGCAGACAGGGGGCCCACATGACAGGTGGGGACGCTGCCTGTTCTCCTGACGTGGCGCGCGGCTTCCCAGACGACAGCTACTGCAGCAGATCGACGAGACAGCTGCTATGCTTCGGAGCTGACAGACGGGACCCACACGGCGTGAAGTGACAGCAGCAACAGGCGGCTCTGACTTCGGTGACAGCAGACAGCTGCTGGCGCACAGATCCCGAGGCGACGCGGTTTTCGAGGTGACATTTCTGGCTTCGGCTTTTGAGACAGAAAAGGGATTTGAATTAAATTTTGTATTCTTTTTGTATCTTTTCTTCTCAAATTTCTTTTGATGCAATCCCAAACATTTTATTAATTGCAAATTGAATATGAACTGAATTTATTGTTCTAGAGGCTAAGATGTAGCCGAGTTTTGTAGAACACAAAATTTAAGTCCTTATTATTACTCTATTTTTCCTGGTTGTGTTTTAATTTTTATTATTTATGCGTACAAAATAGTGGATAGACATTTGTATGATTTTTCAAATCATAAAGAGACCGAACAGGTGATTTGTGATTAATAAAAATTAATACCGTATATTGGAGGACGTGACCGTTAAGAAATCCAAATTTTCAATTAATAATTTGATGGATAGGCGAAGAATTAGTTGAGAATAATTTTTAGACTACGTGGATAGAGTGGTTAATATCTTTATGATTTTGGTCTACAATTAGAAAAGATAATATCTTTAATTCATAAGGAGTTATAATTTGTGTGTGTGTGATAAACGAGGTGAACCAAGAGCCCTAGAACTAATTTTACCATTAACAAAGTACAAGAGCTTCATAGTTTCACAGCCCTCTCCCTCTTCACCAATTTAGTTAGATTTAATTAGATTAATGTAATTTAGTTGTTTTATCATTTATAAAATTCGATCTTCCAAATAGTGATTAATCTAGTGATATCGGTACTCAATAAAATATCTAATCCCTGTGGGTTCGATACTCTACTCATTTAACTATATTACTTGTGCGATTTTGTATACTTGCAAATATTCACATCAAGTTTTTTGCGCCGTTGCCGGGGACTAGTTATTCTTTTATTGATATTGAAAATTGCTAGATTATTGCTAATTTGGATTTTTGTAATTATTTTTATTTTATTATTATTTTACATCTTTATTTTCTTTTGACTAACTTTTACTTTTATTTTCTTTTGACTAACTTTTGCAAATATTCACATCAATGACATTATCACCTTAACAAAAATCTAACAATCTAATACATGTTAATCAAATTTCCTTTCTAATTTTCCATCTAGTTTGGTTAAAATAACATGCATTTGATTCTAAGATTAATTCATCATCTAAAAGATTTTAGATTACACCTAACATGAATTATGATATTATCATGGCATAAAAAATTAGAAACTAAAGAAACACTCACCTGTTTTTTTATGAATTCCTATCAATTAGAAATCCTATAAATAAGCCCCAATCTTCCCTCCTCCAAAATTTCTGAACTCCAAATGAACACCAACAGCAAAGACTCTTTTTGCAAAAGCCAAAAATGAAATTTTTTCTTTCTTTGTTCACTAATGAATGGTCGGGAATGGGAGGGGCATTATAAAGGAAAAGTGATGGGAGGTTTTAATAAACTACCCATTAATCCATTTAACCACCCACTAATACACCCATTCAATTTTTAAAAAATCTCCCTCCAATGCAGATTGCCGGCCAAATGTATGGGGTGAGAAAACACGTGCACATGCTTGCTATGTGTTTGTGTGTGCACATACAATGCACACCAAAATCTGGAATTTTGTTTAATTAAAAGTAGCATATGTTACTCAAATTAATATAAATTTAATAAAACTAGTTTAAAATAATAATAATTTTTTTATACACACTTCATAAATTTTACTTTGAAAAAGAATTCAACCAACACATGCACTGCAAACACGTGCGTCGCACGTATCAATAAATATTCAAATACAAAATAAATTCGAGAGAACGAAAAATGTTCATAATAATTGAAATACAAAATACGTAAAATATATTTCATTAATCCGATATATGTATACAACAGTGTAATCAACACATGCATAGAAGACACGTACATTGCACGTATAAACAAAAAAAATATTAGAGTCAAAATAGGCGAAATGAATTTCAATTTATAAAACAAATTTGAACAAGTTATAAGTAATAATTGAAACACGTAGAAAATTTTATAATATTACGAGTGTTACATGTAACCGTACAAAATACATGTTCGTAACACGCGTGGAGCAAAATTCTCATAACTCAATTTTGTGGAGGTGTTAAATGAAAATTCACTATCACTATCATATGGAGATTCTTCCATATATTAGTTTTCTTCAAAATATTTCCTATATGCTGTTGTGGAGCTAGTTATACTAGTATGATGCACGTGCGATGCACGTGGAGGAGGAAGGAAAAGGACAAAAAAAACCTACCAATATGATGCACGTGCGATGCACGTGGAGGAAGGAAAAGGACAAAAAAAAAACCTACCAACACGTGCGCTGCACGTGTTTGCACACATACAAAAAAAAATAAAAAATTGTTTATTTGTTTACCAACCCCATCTCTCCCATTATAATAGTTATAGATATCTACTAAATTCTCATTTTTCATATAATGATAAAGATCTTTCATGAAAAGTTTGGTCATTAATTATTTGAACATTTATATTACTGGTTTGACCATGATTAATTTGATTTATTGTTATAATTATTGCTCTTTCTATACTAAAGAAAAATAATTTAAACTCGTAAAAATCATCTTGGCTTGCTAAACTTTGAGGATAATAAATATAAAAAACCATCAATTTATCCCTTCCATGACAGTAAATCATTAATTTTTGAATTAATTCATGATTGGAACTGTTATTATTATCCATTGTTCAATCTCATAGTTCTGATGAATTTAAAGCTTGAAACAATAAGTAATCCAAGAGTAGGGAGAGGTTTCTAAGGATACCATAAAAATCAAACAATATAGTCCAACATGCTTCCGACCTAGCTGAGCCACTTTGAGCTGTTCTGCATCAGTTAATACCAGTGGATAAAATACCATTGGTATGCACCCCGATTTCAGTACTCCTTTTACGTTCCTCCCATCTCAGGACTGCTATGCTCTTCAAGAGAGCTTCATCCAAGAAATTCATCTGGAACAAATGAGCAGCACTTTAAGACATGTGTCATGCCCTGCTTCCCGTTATAAGGAAATACAGACACGTAATTGAGGCCCAGCGAATAATATAAGTATGTCAACTCATATCATCCACAAGTTGTACAATACCAGTAAGCTCAACAGTACAATAATAATAATCACATAAACAATACTAGCATGAATAACCAATATTTGAGATACAGAAACTTACAATAAGCCCGAAAAATGCAATGCAATAACGGTACGTCAAGATCCTTCAGTATACCATATTCTGTACATGTATAAACATTAACTCAAAAGAAAGAGGAAGAGAACTCGTTAGAGCAAGCTACGGGTTGCAAGTAGTAGCAAGCAATTAAACAGTAAAAGGACAATGTAACAAGAAAAAGAAATTGGAACGATATTGAGGTCAATGACAATAGACGATAACATTGATCAAGAAAGCAAGGGTTGATAAACAATAATAGATAATGCAATGATCGATAAACAGTAAACAATAATGCAATGATCGGTAACCAATATTCAATAATCAATGATCAGTAAAAAATATTCAATAATCAGTGATCGATAAATGGTAAACAATGATTGATAATGCAAGTGTCTATGCTCAGTGTTATTCTTATATCTATCAGTCTTTTATTAATCTATCTAATGCACGCAATCTTGCATCTCATACCACAGGTTCGGGTGCATACAATCAAGTGAGCATTTCGACTCTAGTGGTGAATTCTACAAGGTAATGTTCTTGGGTCTTGCAATAACAATATTCAATGATCAATAAACAATACACGATACAATACACGAGAAATTAGGATACTACAGTCAGTAATCCACAATCAATCGATAAGATAATAACATGTCAATATGGAAAACACATGCCCTCTTCCGCGTACACTCTCTTATATTATCCACTACTAAGTCATTTTCCTTTTTACCCCGGCTTTATTTTGTTACAATGAATCATGCATATGCAATTGATGGAATAGTGTCAAGGAACAGTAACAATGAAGTACCAATGGTTGTGCAATAGTCGGTATGTAGTGCAGTTCATAGATACCAAGTTATAAAATTTATATTTAAAGAAAAGCATGAGAACACAATTCTGCACAGCAGTACCTTGCTGTACAAAAACTAACTTTCTCGCTGCTACGGGAAAGAAAATCAGAATCCGTCATAGGTTTTAGAAACTAGACTCTCTGCCGGTTCCGAAGCATATTCACACGATACATTTCTATTACATTAACTATGTATACTAGTTGATTCTTTGCGAGTCTACTATTCTGGCAGCAACTCAACATCAAGTTATTATATGTATAATTCGACTAAAAGCTCAACTAAAATTCTTACAAAAATTATAAATGAGTTCCTGACAGTGTTCATTAACATTATTGTAAATTTGAGATTTTAATTCTTATATTAACCTACTGTTTCGATCAGTTGAACATTGTATGACAACTATTAAGCAGTAATATAAAACCACGACAGTACAGTGGTAGAAAGTGCATATTTTACAATCTATACGTAGGATTGATGATCCGTCAGATGTTCTAGAAACTAGACACAGTGTGCTACAATTTATATTTAATGAGTTTTAGATAATATCATCAGTAATTGTGTCGAATTCTCGTTCCAATTTGGAGCATACAGCAGTCCAGAACATATTAAGTTGGTTTTTGCAATTTTTCATTTGTAAGGGTATAGTTTTATGATTAGAATTGAATATACAACTAGATCTAGACATCAGCATAGTTTCTAATATTAACGTGACAAACATTAGCACATCAACGATATTAAACTACGAATGTAATCATGTGATCATATATGCAAATACAATTCATTCAATCACTCATTATTCTCGTGTTCTAGTGTTTCAAATCAGTGGGTGTGAACGAGTGTATCTATAAACGGTTTCATGGATTTCTAAGACATATTCGAATGAGACGATGATGGATGTCAATTTAGGATTCAACAATATTCAGTGGATACGATTGATATTAACATAATAAAAGAGGGAAACTACTTGCGGAGGTCAAGAAAAGTGTTTGTACATGAATAAACAAAATTGTGCAAGAGATGATTGCCTTTTTGATGATACGACGATGAGACGAGCGACAGGGGCAACACATGCAGACGATGGAACAACGAGCACGTGCAAACTACATAACAAGCAACATATGCAAGCAACGTACTCCGCAACTACGTGCACACGACGAGTAGCACGGTAGTAAGAGACAGAAACACGTGTACAGCAAAAGACAACAGCAATGGTGGCGGCACTGCGGGCGAGGTGGCGTAAAGACGGTCGCGGTGGTTCGAGGTGAAGGGAGTGGCGTTCAAGCGGGGGTTCAACGACTGGCGGGGTGCAGCGGGATAGCAATGACGATGGTGGTGGGTGGTGCTGCGGTGGTAGGGGTTGACGGTAGGGGGTGAAGGTGAGGGGATGAGTTTGTCGGGTGCTTGCAAAGGTGGGAGCATTGGCCGTGAGGGTGGTTTCGGTGGTTGATGAGTGTAATTTATACCTGCTTTTATTACTCGTTTTACGTATAAAAATTGTGAGTTCGTGCTTATTTTGTTGAATTTCATTTTCTTTCTACTTAACTTTATTTATTTTTTTTGTTTTTGAAGTAATGAGATGGATGTTATGATTATGGGCTCAAATACACGAAGTTATGAAGCTTGGAGTTGGAGAAACAAAGCAATGTGAAAAAGCAACGAGAATATCACCTTGAACTTGTATGGCTATTTTAAACTTGAAGATGGAAGAATCTGAATTTGTGCTCTAAATAAAATGTGTCGTTCTTCGAGTCTTCTTCGAAACGAATACTCACTCGTCAAAAACGGAGTTCTGTAGCTCCGGAAAAATCAATTTTTCTACAGCATGCGCGCATAAAATAGCAAGTGGACAGTCGACCGCACACTCGACCGAATGACCAGTCGATCGCGCAATCGACCGTCCCTCTCTCTGTCAAAACCCTATACACGTGAAGGTCATGAACGGTTGACCGTCCGAAGTTGCGATCGACCGCATCGGCACGGATGTTATATTTTGAATGCAGATTTCGGGTCCAATGTGCTGTATTTTTATATATGTTTTTAGGGTTTCTTTGGGGGGTATATATAGATGCGAATGTGAACTCTAGGGAGAGATATCTTGGAGGCTAGAGGAATAAAAGAAGATCTTGAAGAGAAAGAGATTGAAGAAGAGGGATCTTGATGGCTTCAAGCAGCAACAACAATAAAAACGAGTTTTTCTTCTTCTCTTATAATTTTTATTGTGCAATCAAATAACATGTTTGTTAGTTGCAAATTTATTATGAACTAATTTTATTTTTCTAAGGCTTTGATGTAGCCTAGTTTTGAGAACACAATTCTAGTTTCATATTATTTTATTAAACTATTTTTCCATGGTTGTGTTTTAAATTTTTGTTCTTAATGCTTACAATTATTTGACCAACTATTGTATGATTTATTGAATCATGGAGATACCGAGAGGTAATTTGTGATTTAGAACTATAGAATTAAATACCATTGACTGAGCAAAATTAGAGATGATTTACCGCGATTAATGTGACTATAAAGAAATCCATAAAATTTAATGAGTCTTCAATTAATTAAATTTGCATAGAGATATGAAGAACTGTTAGTTTGAGATATTTTTTGTGTTGTTCGAGAGAAAACATTGAATAATTAAGGGATTTTGATCTACAACTTGGAAAAGTAAAATTTCATGTGACATAAAATTATGAATTGTGTGAGATTAACTAAGTAGTTTTTGCAATTAATAAACAACAAAATTTTGCATCTCATTCTTTTTAATTAGTATAGTTTGTTCTTTAGATTAATTGCTTTCTTTATCAAATTCTGATTTTCCAAATAGTAGTTAATCTAGTTATTTCGGTACTCAATAAAATAATTTGTTCTTGTGGGTTCGACACTATTTTCACTTAAACTATACTATTTGTTGTGATTTTGTACACTTGCAAATTATCCCACCAGTGGTTGCGGGATGCAGTGGCGTGGCGCAGGGGTAGGTGGACGATGGAGGTGAGGCCGGGGGTGAGGTCGTTGGCAGCTCTGGGGAAGGCGGCAGCAACGGGAGGCTTCGGTAGCACGCAGGAGGGTGGCCGATGGTGGAGTCGATGGCGGAGGGAGAAGTCGGGGTTGGAGATGTGTTTGGGCGTCGGGGTGGGGGCGTCGAGGAAGAAGAAGAGGTGAAGAGAGAGAGTGTCAGGGGTGAGAGATTGAGTGCAGAGATAGAGAGAGGGAGGGGGGATATAATATAATAATCATTATATAAATAGTATAGTTATATTATTATAATGAGAGGAATTAATAAGGAACTGATTTAGGGTTAGTGGGGTAGGTTATGATTTGTTGAATATATTATAATTGATTGCAATTAGAGGGGGGGGGGGGGGGGGGGTTATGCAGGTTAGAAGATGGAGGGTTGGTGAATTTATCATTAATTGTTTGGTTGGTGTGGGCTTGTGGATGTAGGCTACACAATAAATAAAATAAATAATTGAGTTCGGCTTCTCAAATAAAATTTGTAAGATGGGCTAGGAGAAAAACATAATAGCAATTAAAATAAACTGGACTAGAAATTAGAATGAAGAACTCTAGAAGGGACTAAGAATTCAATATGGGCTTACAATCAGGATAATTATGAAAGTAAGAAGAAATGTAGAAAATCGAAATACAATAATATGGAAGATAAAATACATAATATTAAGAAATAAATAAAAATTCGTATAATCGGAAATGGGTGTTACAACATGAAATCACAACCTAACTCGTTTTCTACCACTAGATGTATAATTCAGATATATAAGGCTGTAAATTAGTCTTTTTTGCAAAATCTTACAGGTAGAGCCTTACAAAGTTCTCCCATACGAGAGTAAATTAGTTAATCATACCTTGATTGAATATGAACAAGAAGCGAAAAAAATATGATTTTTATTGATTCTAGACTTGCTTCCAACCAACTCTCTTTCTTTTACAATCTTCCTTGTATGTGTAACGCCCCGAATTCCAACCGAATTCGAGATTTCACAGGATCTTTACTTCACTAAGTACAATTTTACAAGGAAATTAAAACTTTTTAATAATACATCAGAGTTCTATTACATCTCACTCACACAGCGGAAGAATAAAAAGATTACAACATTGAAAACAAAATACAAGTTATACAACTTTATCAAAGTAGGTCATCAATTTCATCATAATATCTTTATTCCTTCATGGATGGTCCATTCCTGCATATCAAGCTGTGGGCACGTCAGTCACTTACAACTGACGAAAATGTTATACTCGGCTAACCTCTCTATGCTATACATATAACGATCTCATTACTTTAACAAATCACAAAAAGTTTGAATGAACAATAAAGTATTAAATAGTGCCTACGCTAAACATGTAAGTGTATGTCATGCTTTAATGCCTAATGCACACATTTTATACTACGATGACACTAATGCACACTTGTTCGGATTCTATTCATCCCATACTACGTAGGTCTGAGAGCAAGAACCTACGTACTCCACAATAAAGGGTTCGATCCCTTGCTATGAAACTACCTAGTAACAAAAAAAAGATTTAGATCATTCCAAGAATATGGATCTCAGCCTCACTGGCTATTTTAATAGATCTCTCATCGTGCGAATCATCCCGCAAGTGCCCCCTAGCTACGGTATACGTATATACATTGGAGTATGGTAAATATCCGCCCGACTACACTAAGTCCCGGATTTAAAAATAAAAGTCCATCTTCCACGGAACAACCACAGTCCGCCAACTGGGTCAATAACCACGGAGATCCACCGCCGACTATATAGAAGCAACCCACTTACATTTGCCCAAGTTTACTACATCTTCACTTAGGTGCCTAATTATTTAGTCAAGACATGAATAAATTTCCAAACCCAGAATTAGTCATACCTCCTACCGGGCTTTATCAACAAATACGAGATAACTCCATGGCCATATCTCAAATCATAATCTCAACTCTTTTCAATTTAATAGTGTCGGTACCCGAGGTTTCACTAACTCTAAATAACAAACTTTTTCAAGTACAAGAAATCTTGGGTACACATACCCTTTAATAAACATGTCTTAAGCCTAGATATTTTCATCGTCAACTCATTCACAAATGATCAATATCTTGTTTTGACACTTATCCTCAAAGTAATCATTTCTTAGTCTTGATACTAACCATGATCTAGTTATTCTTTCACAATCTCTATAAGTAAATAATTTCTTTCAAGATCACACCTTTATCACATGAAAATCTTATTAACAAATTTAAGCTCATACAATGTATCTAAATCACATCAAACAATTCTTAAACCAAGTATAATCTTTTCAAAATAATTCACTTCACACAAACATATTTTTCTCATCTTCAAAATATAGATATCATACCCATTACTAATTAAATCTTAAATTAGAATTCATTTTTCCATTTCAATTCTCTCCTTTTTACTTCTCAAATATACTTCAAAATCGCTACATCTATTTTTAATAAAAATCTATTTCATTTTATAAGTATTCTAAAATATTTCCCAAATTTTTCTTTGCATTAAAAAAATGCTCTTTTACATTAAAACAACCAAAAAAATAATGTTTTGAAGCTCACAGGTTTCGAACCAAGCTCTCACGCCAGCACAGCAAATGCCCAAGGCCCAACCCGTTAGCCAAAAAGTCCATATGGACTTGGCATCAAATCTCTATGCCAAAGTGTTCATATGTCGACTTTTCAGTTTCGGGATTTATTTAAAAGGATTAAAAATAAAAGTGACTGTCGAGTTTCGAACCCAAGATCTCTATAACCAATACACTGTATTGCACTAGCTAACCAGTAAGTCCAAGTGTATTTTCTGTTTAGAAAATGTACTAATGTATTTTTTTTAAACTATTCAGAAAGCGGTTCTTTTTCTTGCAACTTGTTTATCCAAGATCAAATCATTCTAATAATTTGAAATAAAATTTTCTTGACTGAGATTGAAATTAAAAATAGTAAACAACAAATTTTAAATTCATTAAAACTCTATTTCTACTTCTTTAAACAATTCCTTTTTCTCATTTTTCACTTGAACTTTTATAAGACTTTAGTAGTGTTCATAAAACTAGTTTATGTTCCTACTTTTACAAATTTCAATATTATAAAAATACTAGTATGTCACTTATTCATGAGAATTTCACAAAAAGACTCTTTCATACAATAGTTTATATTTTCAATGGCAAAATACACATATGTCAACACATCTCATGATACTAATTGAAATTCATTTTGTTATCTTTCTTCTTTCTTAGTTATCAAGCATGCTTGGAATATAACTTTCTTCAACAAATTTCATATACTCAATAAGTACAAAATTTTGCAAACATACTAATATGATTCATAGCATAAAAGAATTCTTCTTTTAAAATAGCATGGTATCTATTTTTTTCTCAAGAGTAATGCTTTAGCCACTACCAATTTCACTACCATTTTCTTCACTACCTTAGGTGGCATACTCCTATTGGAGAGTTCCCCCACCTACTCTATCTTCCCCTACCTATTGGAGTGTGCCACTTAAGGTAGTGAAGAGAAATGTAGTGAAATTGGTAGTGGATGTAGCATTACTCTTTTCTCATTCACAACAAAACTATCCTCATTCATAGCATGTTACATTAACATAAACTTTATCTATATTTTTCATATCAACATTAATTAATACTACTCATTTGTAATGTTTAGCACGCATATTCTATAACTAGAAAATAATAAAACCACCCACCTCAATTGAAGATTGAAATCAATAAGAAGGTTGGAACAACTCCTAGCAAGGACTCCTCCAAGCACAAGAACTCTCTTACTCACTTTCTTTTTCTTTCTCTTATTTTGATTTTGTTTTGGTGAAAAAAGAGAAGTAGGAAATGAGGTGCTATTTATAAGATATTGTTATGGTCTAAAGTGCAAAATTCTCAACCTAATAACTCTCTCTTTAAATACTTCCAACCCTTCATTTTCTTTACTCCTAAACTCCTAACTCTCCACCTTTCCAACCCTTCACAACCTTAACCCCCATAACTCCAACCTTTTCCTCTCCCCACTTAGTTACAATCCGGCCTCACCCTAGGTAAAAACCGGCCAGAACACATGTGTGCATAAGCACACATGCACATAAAAAAATAAATACATTTTTGTAGTTTTAAATGTGTACAAAAAGTTGTAACTTGTCATGTATTAGTCCAAGATCAACTTAATTTGTGATTTTACTATTGCACTTGATTCATGGGCTTTCTTTAATTAACTAGTTTAATTATCCTAGTGGGCTCTCCTTCTAATGGGCTAGAATTTAATCCTTAGGCCCATGGATCAAAAGAAGGCTAATTAAGACTATGCATGCTTAAAATTTGTAAATGAGAGTAAGAAAATGAGAATAAAAATTTGTACGTGCATCATACATGCAAAAATCGAAAAATGCATTTTAATCAAAATGGGGGGAAAATAAATTTTCATTTTATAAAACGAGTTCGAACACGTAATGTAAATAGTCAATATACATAGAAATATCACACTTAGTGATGGAAAAGTACGCAATTGATGCGTGCATCAAGAGTACGTAAAATGCACGTAAAACTATAGAGATTGAAATTTAATATTTTTTTAACTCAAAAATGGTAAAATCAATGCGGAAGATGCATAAATAGTCGGTAATCAAAATACGTGGTGAAAACACGTTACAAAATACACGTGCATAACACAAAATGGCAAAATTGTCATTTCCAATTTTGCGGGGTGCTACACTCTCCCTCCCTTAGGATAGTTCTGTCACTGGAACTTGCTAGGGTAAAAGTTATATTTTGTACACGCCAAAGAAAATATCATTATTGTATTTATAAAACTGCAAACTTTAAGAAAAATAAACGTTGTATAAAAATACGCATTGAGGAAAAACAAGACAAACTCTATATATGAAAACTATGAGCATCAAAATTTTATAAGAACTAAACAAGAAAACTAGGAAAATAGCATGAAAAAAGAAAATGTGACCCAAAAGACAGGATGGATTGAGAGAGGTTTCATAAAAAAATATAATATTAGGTAAATCATTAGAAAAAGAAAAAATCAATTAAATTATCAATTTTAAAATAGTTCGGAAAACAATGCAATAAAGAGAAGCATAGTCAATGGATAATTTACAAATGGATTTAGAAATCAAAGTTCATCAAAGTAATAAGCGATAGAATAGTAAAATGGCAAAACTGAATTGGTTGTATAACAAAAATTGAATTAGCAATTTAAAAGAAGACTAGTGAATAAGAGTATGAAAAATAAACGAGAATGAAATTTAGTTAAAAACATAGACAAATTAATATCATAAAATAATTTGTAAGGTAACTATATAGAAGTCATACATTGAAATGCTTTCGAATTTTCAATTAGAGTAGGAAAAACCAACATGCCAAATTATATATCATAAGGGGAAACGAAAATTATAAATGACTTGTAGGAGTAAAACATAACATCATAGGAGAAAAATGTATTATTGAAATAATGCAAAAACTAATCATATAGAAATAACTTACGAATTGAAGAAAAAGTATAAATACCAAATTTTATTTTTGTTAGGTGAGTAGACACCAAATCCAGGATAAGCTAATAGTAAAATGAAATACGATGAAGTGATATGGAATGCTAAAAGATTCAAAATACTAGGAAGAAAATAGTTGATATTAAATAGTAAATACACGAGTATGATAGAAATCAGTTTAAATAGTATAATGCAAGGTTGCAAAATATTATAAAATAGAATAAGCTAGTGCAAAATAGAATAGTAGTAAGTAAACATTATAGAAAACAAAGTAGAGGTTATCTAATTAGAAAATCTCCTTCTAGTGTAAGTTCATCTCGTTGGTATCCAACTGCAGACTTGACTCTACGATCTCAAGTTGCAGAATTACCCTTTATGGTATCTGATTGCAGTTTGCCTTCTGGACATTCAGTTGCAGACTTTGCCTCCCCGACGTCCAGTTGCAGTTTGCATCCGTTAACGTCTAGTTGCAGATTTGCCCTCTCAACATCAGGTTGCACCAAAACGGGAGATGGAAAGATGTAATATTCCATATACATTTGGATATTGGGATGTTTAATATAGTATTAGGTTTGAAATCAGTGATATGAAAGTGGATGGAAAAGTTGCAAATGACAACATATTAAAATAGATAGACTTTAAATATAGGATATGAAAATAATTTATAATATTAAGACAAAAATAGTGTAAAGCATAAGCACGAGATGAAAACAATAATGTGGTGTATGTATTATATTGAAGAAATGTAAAATTACAAAATTAGTGAGTAACGATTAACAACAAAACAAATTAGCAAATAATATGTAATAACAATAGTATCGAATGTAGACAATAAAACAAAATAGTATGTCATATCTATACGAGTAGAAAAATTTCAACCTTGTTAAAAATATGTTGAAATATAAGATAATGAAAAAATATAGCATCACAAAATCAAATCATGTAGAATGAATACACATAAGAAAATTCAAAATATAATAGAAATAATAATAGTTGCAAAATTTAGTTAATAATTGGCAATAAAATACATAAAGTAATAGAAAATGTAAGCAGATAAACATAAAGGGACATAAAAACATGAAAGATGAAATTTTAAGACTGAAAAATACATAAAACAAATTTAAAAGATCAAGGATTAAGGAAGATAGACAAAATAATAGATATTCAAGTGATTAATAGTAAAAGAAAATATTTATTTTGAAAAAATATTGAAAGTTGAAATAGTACTATGATAAAATTCACAAAAATAATTTGAAAGGGAAGTGTGTAATGTATCATGAATGTAGGGTCAACCAACCACGCTTCCACTGCGCCACTTTGATACGCAGGGATAACATGCTCGCATACAATCTCACATCAATGTATACGAGGAGAACATCATGAATGAAGGTCAATAACTACTTTATTCACGACTCCAGCCATCCAATAGGAAGAGAAAACATCAGAGTATAGAGCAACATAAATGTAAATCACTTACATTTAAATCTCTATAAGCTGAAACTCACTCTACTGTCCACTCGAGGGTGTCGCTCCTTATAAATTTGTACTACTTGTGAAGCCTGCTCTGATACCATCTGTAACGCTCTGAATTCCAAATAAAACCAAATTCGAGATTTCACAGGATCTTTACTTCACTTCGTACAATTTTACAAGAAAATTAAAACTTTTCAATAATACGTCAGAGTTCTTTTACATCTCACTCACACAGCAGAAGAATAAAAAGATTACAACATTGAAAACAAAATACAAGTTATACAACTTTATCAAAGTAAGTCATCGATTTCATCATAATATCTTTATTCCTTCATGGATGGTCCATTACCTGCATATTAAGTCGTGGGCACGTCAGTCACTTACAACTGACGAAAAATGTTATACTCGGCTATCCTCTCTATGCCGTTCATATAACGATCTCATTACTTTAACAAATCACAAAAATTTTGAATGAACAATAAAGTGTTAAATTGAGCTACTACTTTGAGCGATTCAAAATTCAAAAGGGCCGATTACTGAGCGACTCAAAACTCCAGTCTTCTCTATCCTTTTCCCCCCTTTCTCCGGCCAGATCCGGTCCCTCCGGGCCGTCTTCCATCATTCTTCCTTCATTAAAGTTCGAGATCCCGTCCTTAGCTTCAAGCCCATTTGCTTTGTTTCCCCCCAGGCTTGGTTTTGCCTACTCAGTTTCCCTGGGCTTCTTCCTGTTTGTGCTTGGGTATTTCTTTGTAGCGTGCTAGAGCTCTGGATCCGTCCGATCGCTGTTGCCCTCCGGCCATTTCTCTCCCTTTGTTCGTGAGTTTGGTCCTCCGCTGCGACCAGGCCTCCCTTTCTTGTTGCCGGCGCTCTTTCGGGGTGCAGATTAGTGGCGGCGTGCGGGCTTGTACCCTTCCGGCTTTTTTCCCGTGGTCCGCTGTTCTCTCTCCCGATTGATCTCCCGACTCATCCGCCCCCTCCCGTTGAGCTGCGCATTTCTCCCTCGAGATCCGGGCTTCTCCCGCTGCAGTCTCTCCCACCTTCGGAGATTGGCTTCTTTCCCTCATCTTCACGCACTGTGAGTTTCTTTTTAGTCTATTCTCCGTTTCTATTTATTTCTCATTTCAGCAGGTTGTACTTCAATTTGATCTTGCTTGAGTGCATGCGCAACCCTTTCCCTAGTCCTTGTCTCTTTGGTTTGGCGGCGATCGGCCCCGTGCATTCCTAGAGCGGGCCGGTGCCCTGAGTAGCTCTTTCACCCATATTATTATTTCAGTTGATACTTATTTTCATTTACCGACCCTCTGTTGCTGTTTATGATTTAGTTATTTCAGCATATAGTTCCTTACTAATCTCTGTAGCTGTTTAGCTACTCTCTCCGATCTCCTATAAGTTCTGTATCACTGTGGTTTGGATCATTCTGATCCTCTGTTTCTAACTTGTAGTTTGTGCGACTGCGTTATACTTTTTTTGTTATTTGGTGCTGGATCTGTAGTGATCCTTTAGCCACCTTGGCAGTAACTGATCCTCTCTATATCAGTATCCACTGCCATTCTCTGGTCTTGAGACATGGTCTCTTTATGTTCGTCCTGGGTTGAGGACGATAAAAAATATAGGCCCGTTCATCTGGGTCGCTCTCTTCTCTCTCCTTCTTTTCCGTTGGACCATTCTACTTGTCAGCCCACTCCGTTCCTGGTTTGTTTCAGGTGCCTTCAGCCTCGACATTTCCAACGAGAGTGCGTCAACAAAACGAAGTGTTACTTTTGTGATAAGCTCGGGCACTCTCGCAGGCGATGTTTTTCCCTTCAAAAACTTCTTGAATTACCCAGAGGCATACCATTACCGGTCAAACTTCTCTTATTCCTTAACTTTCCTCTCTTAAAAGGCAGGTTTGATGCATGTTTGGGGAGGGACTTATGTATTGAGTCTAAAAAGATTATTGTCCCCACGGCGGAAGCTTCTTATTCAGATTCGAATTCTCTCGATGTCCTCTCGGACAGTGATGATTCTCCTGGCACTCTCCAGCTTACCAATATTTCTAGCCTGCTTAAGGATCGAAAGTTTCACTCGAAACTTGTTTCCTTCCCTTGTCTGGGTTCTTATCAGACTCGCCCCCTTTCTAAAGTTGTGGGGCAATCGCGTTTTAAGAGTCTGGATAAGGACCATGTATTGGCTAGAATGTTTCCGGCTGCTCGTCTCTTCCTCCTTATTTTTCCGCTCTTTAAGTGCATGCTTTATACATGGCTTGCGACGAAGAGCAGTCGTGAGTCTGGAAAGGATTTGGGTGCCTCTGTTGTGGTGCCTAATCCACCTACTTCCTCCACTCCCTCCTTCGTTGCTCATGATACTCTTCTTGCGACTCGTCAGTTTCCTAAATTAGCTTCCCGGTTTATAGTTCGTTCGGAGTTCACGAAACTCGTTCCCCTTCCTCGGTCAGGCCGTTATCAGCTTAGTCCCCATTTCAGTGCTGCGAGGCCTTCGATGCGTTGGTATCAGGATAAGAAACCTCATTTATGTACTCCTTCTAGGGCTTGCCATTCTTGGATCCGTAATTCGATTGAGAGAGTACGCCAACCGACTCGTGGAGTACCCTTCTTTTATCTTCATTCTTTTCAAATTAAGTTCACACCATTATTTTTGCCAGTTTCGTCTAGTCTCATTTCTCCCTCTAAGTGCCTTAACGATTTCAACACTGCTGGGACTGTCCCTTGCAGGACCGCACTTCCACTGGTGGAAGTCGATCCTCCCCCCGCTAAGAGGTCTTACAAGAAGAAACTTTATCCTGACTTGCCTATTCGCGCGAGTGCGCGTTTATTAGCTAAAAAAGTTTCTTCAGGGTCGGCGCTTCCTCATGCGCGCATCTGAGTTTTGGCATTTCTCCTTCGCCTCGGACTTGGCTATCCTTTTTTTTCATTGCAGGTTGGGCCTTGTGTAGTTGAGTGAGTTTGTTTGGTCTCCCGAGTTTTCAGCCCGCCTGTTGGCTGTCCTCCTCATTTGTCGTTCCCTTCGCCAAGCCCAGAGGCGACTCTGGCTTCTTATTCGCTGGCATTTCGTTGGGTCCTGCGAGTGCTGGCCTTTGTGGGTGTAGCTCCTCCATCTTGGAGTGGCAGGACGTCTTCCGCATCTTTGCGTCGTTTTTCTTGGGGTGTTTCGAGCGCGACGGTGTGGCTTTTGGCGCCTTCTCTTTGCTCGCCTTTCAGGGTCGTGGCTCCGCCTTCGGATTACGGTGTGGTGCTTCGTGCTGTGGCTCCTCGATCTGCTTTGCTGATGTTGTGTCTGTTATTGTAATTCTTATCTACTCACTTATTGTATATCCTACTTTTTTCTGTTTTACTTCTTGTAAAACCCTTGACTCTTGTATTGTTTATTAACTGTTTTATTGATTAATATATATTTTTTAATGGCTGGAGCCTTATGGCTCTATCCGATTCAACAAAAAAATAAAGTGTTAAATTGTGACTACGCTAAACATGTAAGTGTATGTCATGCCTTAATGCCTAATACACACATTTTATACTATAATGACACTAATGCACACTTGTTCGGATTCTATGCATCTCATACTACATAGGTGTGAGGGCAAGCGCCTACGTACTCCATAATAAAGGGTTCGATCCCTCGCTATGAAACTACCCAGTAGTAAAACAAGGTTTAGATCATTCCAAAAAATATGGATCTCAGCCTCGCTGGCTATTTTAACAGATCCATCATCGTGCGAATCATCCCGCAAGTGCCCTTAGCTCCGGTATAAGTATATACATTGAAGTATGGTAAATATCTGCCCGACTATGCTAAGTCTTGGATTTAAAAATAAAAGTCCATCTCCCACGGAGCAACCACAGTCCTCCACGGAGCCACGGAGCTGGGTTTATAGCCACAGAGATCCACCGCCGATTATATAGAAGCAACCCACTTACGTTTGCCCAGGTTTACTACATCTTCACTTGGGTGCCTAATTATTTAGTTCAAGACATGAATAAATTTCCAAGTCTAGAATTAGTCGTACCTCTTACCGGGCTTTGTCAACAAATACGAGATAGCTCCTTGGCCATATCTCAAATTATAATCTCAACTCTTTTCAATTTAATAGTGCCGGTACCCGAGGTCTCACTAACTCTGAATCACAAACTTTTTCATGTACAAGAAATCATGGGTACACATACCCTTTAATAAACATGTTTTAAGCCTAGATATTTCATCTTCAACTCATTCACAAATGATCAATATCTTGTTTTGACACTTATCCTCAAAGTAATTATTTCTTAGTCTCGACACTAACCATGATCTAGTTATTCATTCATAATCTCTATAAGCAAATAATTTCCTTCAAGAACATATCTTTATCACATGAAAACCTTATTAACAAATTTAAGCTCATACAATGTATCTCAATCACATCAAACAATTCTTAAACCAAGTATAATCTTTTCAAAATAATTCACTTCACACAAACATATTTTTCTTTTTTTCAAAATATAGATAGCATACTCTTTACTAATTAAATCTTAAATTAGAATTCACTTTTCTATTTCAATTCTCTCTTTTTTACTTCTCAAATATACTTCAAAATCTCTACATCTATTTTTAATAAAAATGTATTTCATATTATAAGTATTCCAAAATATTTCCCAAAATTTTGTTTGCATTAAAAAATGCTCTTTTACATTAAAAAAACCAAAAAATAATGTTCTGAAGCTCACAGGTTTCCAACCAAGCTCTCACGCTAGCACAGTAAACGCCCAAGGCCCAACTCGTTAGCCAAAAAGTCCATATGGACATGGCGTCAAATCTTTATGCCAAAGTCTTCATATGTCGACTTTTCAGTTTCGGGATTTATTTAAAAGGATTAAAAATAAAAGTGACTGTCAAGTTTCGAACCCAAGATCTCTTATAACCAGTACACTGTATTGCAGAAGCTAACCAGTAGGTCCAAGTGTATTTTCTGTTTAGAAAATGTACTAATGTACTTTTGTTTAAACTATTCAAAAAGTAGTTCTTTTTCATGCAACTTGTTTATCCAATATCAAATCTTTCTAATAATTTGAAATAAAGTTTTCTTGACTGAGATTGAAATTAAAAATAGTAAAACAAAAAATTTTAAATTCATTGAAACTCTATTTCTACTTCTTTAAACAATTCCTTTTTCTTATTTTTCACATAAACTTGTATAAGACTTGAGTAGTGTTCGTAAAACTAGTTTATGTTCCTACTTTTACAAATTTCAATATTATAACAATACTAGTATGTCACTTATTCATGAGAATTTCACAAAAAGACTCTTTCATACAATAGTTTATATTTTCAATGACAAAATACACATATGTCAACACATCTCATGATACTAATTGAAATTCATTTTGTTTTCTTTCTTCTTTCTTAGTTATCAAGCATGCTTGGAATATAACTTTCTTCAACAAATTTCATATACTTAACAAGTACAAAATTTTGCAAACATACTAACATGATTCATAGCATAAAAGAATTTTTCTTTTTAAAATACCATGGTATCTATTTTTTTCTCAATCACAACAAAACTGTCCTCATTCATAGTATGTTACATTAACATAAATTTTATCTATATTTTTCATATCAACATTAATTAATACTACTCGTTTATAATGGTTAGCATGCATATTCTAAAACTAGAAAATAATGAAACCACCCACCCCAATTGAATATTGAAATCAATAACAAGGTCGGAACAACTCCTAGCTCCTAGCAAGACTTCTCCTCTTAGCAAGATCTTCTCCTCCTAGCAATTTCTCCTCTCCTAGTAAGGACTCCTCCAAGCACAAGAACTCTCTTACTCTCTTTCTTTTTCCTTCTCTTATTTTCATTTTGTTTTGGTGCAAAAGAGAAGTAGGAAATGAGGTGCTATTTATAGGATATTGTTAGGATCTAAGGTGCAAAATTCTCAACCTAATAACTCTCTCTTTAAATTCTTCCAACCCTTCATTTTCTTAACTCATAAAGTCCTAACTCTCCACCTTTCCAACTCTTCACAACCTTAACCCCCATAACTCCAACCTTTTCCTCTCCCCACTTAGTTACAATCCGGCCTCACCCTAGGTAAAAACCGGCCACAACACATGTGTGCATAAGCACACATGCACATACAAAAATAAATACATTTTTGTAGTTCTAAATGTGTACAAAAAACTGTGACTTGTCATGTATTAGTCCAAGCTCAACTTAATTTGTGATTTTACTATTGGGCTTGATTCATGGACTTTCTTTTAATTAACTAGTTTAATTATCCTAGTAGGCTCTTCTTCTAATCGGCTAGAATTTAATCCTTAGTTCCATGGATTAAAGAAGGCTAATCAAGACTATGCATGCTTAAAATTAGTAAATGAGAGTAAGAAAATGAGAATAAAAATTTGCACGTGCATCATACGTGCAAAAATCGAAAAATGCATTTTAATCAAAATAGGGGGAAATAAATTTTCATTTTATAAAACGAGTTCGAACACGTAAAATAAATAGTCGATATACATAGAAATATCACACTTAGTGATGGAAAAGTACTCAATTGATACATGCATCAAGAATACGTAAAATGCACGTAAAGTTATATAGATTGAAATTTAATATTTTTGTTGACTTAAAATAGGGTAAAATCAATGCAGAAGATGCATAAATAGTCGGTAATCACAATACGTGGTGAAAACACGTTACAAAATACACGTGCGTAACACACAAGGGCAAAATTGTCATTTTCAATTTTGCGGGATGTTACAGTATGGAATTTCTCTCTTAGATAGTCGACCTTCTCCCTTACTATGTCTTCCATTTTATAGAGGAATGGATGAATTTACACAACTGGATTTGTACATCAGTTGAAATACATTATTATTCTGGTTACATCATGACTTACATCATAGTGTTGGGTTTCGAAGTCAATCACAGAGTAACTACGCAGTGAAAATAAATTAAAAATCTAGAAACCCAGCCATGGATCTATGAAAAAACCATAAAACATGTTAGGAGTATTTACCTCAACGATGGAACGACTATCTCCACAATCCACCAATCACGAGCACTACAACGTTGCGGTGCCTCTACTCCACACGAACGAATGAAATCAGACACTCCCTCACACCGCAGTGCTAGCTATGGAAAGAGGATATTCATGTTGCTTTCTCTCTTAATTTCTTTGACAGTTAGGATATTTTCTGGTCATTTCCCACCAATACATATCATATATATATAGTAGGAAATCTACCCTAAAAGAGTAGAGAGGCTATCAGACTCACAGTCTAACGTAGGTCATATTTATATGTGTGTCTTCTAATTTTGGTTGGCTCATTTAATCTAATTAATTGTCCAACCAATTTAGGGAGCCCAAGTCTTACTTGGATTTCCAATTAAATTCATCTAATGAATTAAAATGTCAATTCTGATTCATTCTAAATGTCTGACCCTATAGGTTCCCCTTACATTGACAGTAACACTAAAATATTTTAGTACAAACAGTGAGCAGTATCTAGCAATATACCACTACTACTCAAGTAACGGGAATGCCAGTGATTTGACATTACCTACGTGACCAATATTACCATGTAGTCTAGTCCTTATGTCCAGATATCTTAATTAACCATAAAGCATAGATCGTGTTAACCTTGTATAGATCAATCTTTAGTTTCTTGATGTCTGAGTAGACTTATTTAAACAAATGAGATAAAAATCTCAAAATGACTCATTTGAGCACAGCCATATATTTTGCAGTCTCACTCAATAAAGGGGCCAGAAGATATTACTCCTGTTAAGTAAGAAAGACAAATATTATCTAAGTCAATTGCATCCATCCGCAAGATTCATAGTATGTCTAATAGCCGACTTTATAATCACCTTATCACATGCGACATTTGACAGTATTAAAACATATAACTTCTCATATAGGGAACCATAGTGACTTCAAGTCAAATGACCACGTACATCATGGTCACTGTGAGAATCGCTCGATACTCACATAATGGTTCATACAATGTTCTCATGGTGGGTCACTTCAATACATTGTTACTCTAATATGTACCTGTTGCCGCTAAATTTGGTGTGGGGGCAAACAGATAGTATTTGTGGATTCTTAGGGAAACTGAATAGTAAACCTGTATACCTGTTCCGTCGGGGTTTGATCGTCGATCCCGCCGTACACCTGCAAAAAGTGCGAGACACCGGGGTTGTTCCCGGCGACGCACCCTCCGACGCTCAAGTCAGTAATCTGGAAGACTATGAAAGAGCGCAAAAACTGGTGAAAGATTGATTACCTCTTAATGGAGATGGATGGGGGTATTTATAGGCGTCTCAGGGACCAGATTAGGAATGTAATCCCCGTGATCTGATAAGGAATATACTCCTTGTAAACAGATTAGGAATGTAATCCCTAATTCCTAGTAGAGAGATAGATATGAATCGGGGCCGTTGATTAATATTAATCAGAAACCCTAATCCTATCTCGCTGGACCGGGTTTATTGCGGGTTGAAACCCGCACCCAGTTGAGATGGATCCATTCGCGGGTTAACGGTTCTTTGGGGGGGAGAACCAGTACCCGCTTCAGACCCGTTAGAAAGTGAAATTACCGTTCTATCCCTAGGCTTCAAGATTCGTGCCTGATTTGGACGATCCTGATTAAACCCCATTTTTAGCCATATCACGAGCCCCCCACTCGCGAAGGCTGAGCTTGATCAGCCTTTGAGGAGTAGTTTTACTGTTCTAATGGCTAGAGGAGTTGTATCGGAGCCCAAATGGGAGGTTTCGAATCTTGAAGGAGGCAGTTTGGTGATTTTTCCAGTAGATTGAACTATGAGTTGCTCCAGAGCCTCTTGTAGGAATATCCCTTTTAGCGAAGTGTCACTTTGTCGTTCTGGGACTTCGGAAGATTGTTTTTTGGGCTACAATTGTTTGTCCGGGGGCAAGAAGGTGCTCCCCGACTTTATAATTGCTTTCCCGAAGTTCTTCCTTGTCTCTCCGCATTTTTTAATTGTTTTTTGGTGTAATGGCTGGGCCGTCACCCCTCGTTGAGGGGCATATACATTTGTATCGCGCTTCCGACCCCCTCTAGAGCTCGCCGGCTAGGGGGCCGAGGTCCGTATGCGGTTCGGCACGTTTTTCCGAAGAGGAGAGTGAGTTCGGCGTAATAGTGAGTGTTGGGAGGGAGTTCGGCATGTCGCGAGGTCCAATCTTTCCCCGTAACGAGGTCGGTGTCAAGAATGCTCGGCAGCTGGTGCCGAGCTTGAATTTTTCCCCGTAACGAGGTCGGTTCCACGAACGCTCGGCAGTGGGTGCCGAACTCGAATTTTTCTCCGTAACGAGGTCGGTGTCAAGAACGCTCGGCAGCTGGTGCCGAGCTTGAATTTTTCCCCGTAACGAGGTCGGTTCCACGAACGCTCGGCAGCTGGTGCCGAGCTTGAAGTTTTCCCCGTAACGAGGTCAGTTCCACGAACGCTCGGCAGCGGGTGCCGAACTCGAATTTTTCCCCGTAACGAGGTCAGTGTCAAGAACGCTCGGCAGCTGGTGCCGAGCTTGAATTTTTCCCGGTAACGAGGTCGGTTCCACGAACGCTCGGCAGCTGGTGCCAAGCTTGAATTTTTCCCCGTAACGAGGTCGGTTCCACGAACGCTCGGCAGCGGGTGCCGAACTCGAATTTTTCCCCGTAACGAGGTCGGTGTCAAGAACGCTCAGCAGCTGGTGCCGAGCTTGAATTTTTTCCCGTAACGAGGTCGGTTCCACGAACGCTCGGCAGCAGGTGCTGAACTCGAATTTTTCCCCGTAACGAGGTCGGTGTCAAGAATGCTCGGCAGCTGGTGCCGAGCTTGAATTTTTCCCCGTAACAAGGTCGGTTCCACGAACGCTCGGCAGCGGGTGTCGAACTCGAATTTTTCCCCGTAACGAGGTCGGTGTCAAGAACGCTCGGCAGCTGGTGCCGAGCTTGAATTTTTCCCCGTAACGAGGTTGATTCCACGAACGCTCGGCAGCGGGTGCCGAACTCGAATTTTTTCCCCGTAACGAGGTCGGTTCCACGAACGCTCGGCAGCGGGTGCCGAACTCAAATTTTTCCCCGTAACGAGGTCGGTGTCAAGAACGCTCGGCAGCTGGTGCCGAGCTTGAATTTTTCCCCATAACGAGGTCGGTTCCACGAATGCTCGGCAGCGGGTGCCGAACTCGAATTTTTCCCCGTAACGAGGTCGGTGTCAAGAACGCTCGGCAGCTGGTGCCGAGCTTGGATTTTTCCCCGTAACGAGGTCGGTTCCACGTACGCTCGGCGGTGGGTGCCGAACTCGAATTTTTCCTCGTAACGAGGTCGGTTCCACGAACGCTCGGCAGCTGGTGCCGAGGTCCACAACTTGTCGTTTTCGTCATAGGAGTTCGTATCTACTGTGTGCCTTCTGAACTTCTGACAACTTCTGACAACTCTGACAGATGGGACGTTTTTTCATTGCGGTGACCTCTTGGCTTCCATCAGATGGGGCGCGCATTAAATGCCACTCATGATTTGGCGTGGTTAGCAAGGCGACGATTGAGGCCGCTCTGTCGTTTTGTGTAAATGGGCCGGTCGTACAGGCCCATTATCCTCGTTTGGAGCGCGCCTTTCTATAAATCCTCACCCCCCTCTATCATTTCTCATTTCTCCTCTCTTTTGCTCAGACTGTTTCTTGTGTTTAAGCGAATTCTTCCGGTGGTCGATGTTTGGTTCCGGCGAAGTTTTTCGGCAGCTATCTCCCTTCAGGTAATTTATAAATTATGTATGTTGCTTCTGTCTCCGAAGAAGTCTCTTGGTCCGAGCCCTCCCTTGAAGACGTCGAGGATTCGACTCCGACTCCGACCAAGGGCAAGAAGGTGTTCGGCAAGGATTCGATCGTCGAGGATCCGAAGAGGATGGTGGAGTTCGGACAACTGCCAGGGCCGTTGACAGGGCTTTATAGAGTTAGGCAGCTCCCGGAGGATCAGGCTGAGCAGATCGTCCATGGGAGGGGGAGGTCCTTCGAGGAGAACGTCGCGAGGGAGACGACGGAGGCGGACGAGGCAGCGTCGATCTTGCGCGAGGAGGATTTGGCAGTGATCCGGGATTCCTTTCTCATCCCGGAGGAGTACGAGCTTATGCTGCCGGGCCCCGGAGTTAGGGCCAACTCGCCGCTGCCAGTGACGATGTGTTGCTGGCCGTTCGACGCCTTCATCGCCGGGGCTCGGCTACCTCTCCACGCGTTCGCCGTTACCGTGGTGAGTTGGTTCGGGGTCAGCCCCATCCAACTCATGCCGAACGCGTGGCGAGTGATAAATGGCTTTGTTCTCCACTGCCAGGCCGCGGGGATCGAGCCGCAGCTAAACGTGCTTCGGACGTTATACCGGCTCCACCAAGGGAATAAATCGGAGTACCGGTATTACTTGACTCCGAGGCACGGCGGCAGGCTCGTCGTATGCCCCGACTCCATTAAGCATTGGCGAGAAAAGTGGTTGGTTGTGCGGAGTCGAGAGGCTTGGCCGATCCCTTCGAACTGGATAGAAGGGGTGCCGAAGAGGACGAGGGCGATCCCGAAGCTCACTGTAGAAGAAGAAGAGGCGGTCCGGATTCTCCTTGATCGGCCGAAGTATGATTGGAGGGAGCTGACGGAGGATATCCTCTACAAGGGAGGGCTCTGCCGCGTAGATCCCAGTACGCGGCTCTCGTCAAGTTTTTATTTTCCGTACTCTCTTCCTTGTTGTTTTCAATGTGTTAACCAATTTTCGCTTTTGATGCAGAAACCATGGACTACGACGCAGTACTGGCGCTCAGGGCAGGACTTGCAAGCAAGGCGCCTAAGAAGCGCAAGAGAGTTGCGTCCAAGCTGCCCTCGACCTCGAAGGCTCCGAGGATTGCAGCCTCTGTTGAGGAGGTGGAGGTCCTCGACAATCCGGCTGTCACCGTGGCGGGGACTTCAGCTCCAGCATCTGTGGGCGAGTTCCCCATTGCCGCCGCCCTCGCTATGCCGACGCTACCGCTGACGGTGGCAGGAGAGGAGCTCCTGACGGAGGAGCACAAGAGGATTCACATTCCGGACTGGCAAGTCCGGAGGCATGATGGGTTCCTCGGGAACTCGCTGGCGAGCATGCAGGCCGTCAAGCACCTCGCCACTCCGAAAGACCGAGCTGCCATGGAGGCCGGGAGAGAGGGCGACGACGTGATCGAGATCGCTCGTTCGGCGGTGTCGGTAAGCCTCGAGCTTCCTTGATTCATTGTACTCCCATAGCCCAAGTTTTTCTAACTCTCTTCGTTCTTCTTTGCTACAGATCATCGTCCACTTCGGCCACCTCACCGAGAGGTTGACAGCTCTGGAGAAGGAGCTGAAGCAAGAGTCCGACCAAGCTCGGAACGAAAAAGCTCGGATGTCGAACGAGCTCAAAAAACTCCGCGTCGAGCACGAGGGCAGGTCGGCGAGGATGGTGCACCTCGAGGCCGAGGTGACAAGGTTGGAGGGCGAGCTCCTTCGCCAGAAGGAGGGGTCGGCTAAGCAGCTGGCCGAAGCAGAGGCAGCCAAGGCAGCGGCTGTGAAGGCGGCAGAGGATGCGACCCTGGAGAAGGCACAGGGGTTCCTCGCCCAGAACATGGCGAAGGCCTTCGCCGCTGCCATCGACCGGGTGTCGAAGGAGTACCCCGAGGTGGACGTCTCGGGGTGGAGGCTATTCCCCGGCCACGTCGAGGGTTTCGACCCTGAGTCCGAAGGGGAAGAGGAGGAGGAGGGGGATGACGAAGCCGACGCCGGGGCCGGGGTCACTGAAGAGGTCCCCAGTACCGCGATCACTCTGCTGGCGGTGGCGTCCCCTTCGGAGAAGTCGACCCCCACTCGAACTCGTCGCCCGGGGAAAGAGGTCGCACCTTAACTCCGCTCCTCATTTTCTTGTTTTGTTTTTTGTTCTTTTCTTTTCACTCATTGTAACGCCTAATAGCGGACTGGCCACCGCTGCTTTTTGAAATGAATGAAAAGAAAATTTTTGCAAGTGTCGGTGTTCGGATCTTCGTCTTTCGCCCCCTTTTCGCCAAATATTCTCTTCTTGTCTCGAAAGTTTCTTGTTTTTTGGAAATTTTTCAAAGTATGGTGCTCCGGCAGTGTTCGATCTTTTTGCTGATTACTTTGATCTTTTTTCAGCTCGTGGTGGTTGACCAATATGCCGAGGCAATTCGCTCGGACGAGGAGGCTCGAGCCGAGGCCGGCCTCGGGGCGACGAGGTTGTGTCTGGCCAAGTGCCGAGAGCGGCGGTATGAAGTCGAGCTCGGGTTGCGCCGAGCTGAAAGTGAGCGGAACCATCTTCAGCTCGTCCTCGGCCGGCGAGACATCGAAATTCGTCGACTGGAGAGCCGAATCGCCGACATGACTCCTACAGGGGAAGGTGACTTTTCGTCAACTGCTTTCAGTAATGAGATTCGGATTCAATGCATCCGTCATAACTTGTCCAAAATAACAGCGGAGAGGGACGACTTGCTTTCCGAGATACAGCATCTGCACTTCGTAGAGACGAAGCTTCGGAGGGAGGGCGAGGAGCTAACGGCCGAAGTGGCCAAGTTGACGACCGAACGGGTCCAGTTGACTGCCGAGGTCGAAGCGCTGAAGAGAGCGATGGTGGATAAAAGCATCGAGGTCACCCACCTTCGGCGCCTCATAGCCTGTCGGTCAGGAGTTCCGGACTTCGCGATACCCCCTCGTTTCGAAGTTAACGTCAAAGACGACTCGTTGCGTGATCGGATCTCGGAGTTGGAGGCGGAAGTGGCTCGTCTTAAGCCGCATTCGGGACCAATCAACGTCCGAAGCACGTCGTGCACTCGCGCAGAGAGCGATCGGGGCATTACCTTCTACGAGATGGCAACCCGTCAGCGGATCGGCCATCCTAGTCTGGGGGACGCGCAAAGCTCGGTAGCAATTTCGTCGAGCGGAGCATCCGTCGGAGTGGCTACTAGAAGCGGCGCCGAGGATACGTCTCAATTCGCTGGCTTGGGGTCGCGCTCTGGAGACAAGCATTGTCACTCTCGAGTGTCTTTGAAGCGGAACGCCCCGGCTCCAAAAAAGCGCTGAAGACATCGACTCCGAGAGCCTTTGTATATATATATATATATATATATATATATATATATATATATATATATATATATATATATATATATTTAGCTAAGTGTAATCAGTCGGCATTGTTACTTTCCCTTCAACGACTTGTAATTCTGCTGTGTCCGTCTTTGTATCGCATCCAATCTATCAATAAAATGTTGTTGCCGAACTTGTGTGCTTTTTACTATCGTGACTGTTGTTTGCTGCGCCGAGGCTTCTAAGTCGGCTGCTTGCTTGTTTGTCGATCGGTGAGGTGAGTGTTCGACCAATGGTGTCGAGCTTTCTCCCCGACGCCCACTCTTGCAATCTCGCGAGGTAAGCTGAAAGGTGATGTGTGAGACTTTTCCAAGCTCAAGTGTTTGGCCTCGGATTGTTGCTAGAGAGGATCGACGGTTGCAGAAGTGATCTGGGTGTCGAACCACTTCTAGTTTGCTTGGGAGCAAATTTCCGAAGTAGAATCGAACCAAGTGTTGGGTTAGATTAGTTCAACGGTTGTGGGAGCAATTCCGAATGGCGAACTACTTCTAGCTCGCTTAAGAGCGAACTTACGAAGTAGAACCGAGCCAAGTGTTGGACTCCAAACCATCGTTAGATTAGTTCAACAGTTGTGGGAGCAATTCCGAATAACGAACTACTTCGAGCCCACTTAGAAGCGAACTTGTGAAGTAGAATCTAGCCAAGTGTTGGACTCCGAACCATTGTTAGATTAGTTCAACAGTTGTGGGAGCAATTCCGAATGGCGATCTACTCCTAGCCCACTTAGAAGCGAACTTGCGGAGTAGAATCAAGCCAAGTGTTGGACTCCGAACCATCGTTAGATTAGTTCAACGGTTGTGGGAGCAATTCCGAATGGCGAACTACTCCTAGCCCACTTAGAAGCGAACTTGCGGAGTAGAATCGAGCCAAGTGTTGGACTCCGAACCATCGTTAGATTAGTTCAACAGTTGTGGGAGCAATTCCGAATGGCGAACTACTTCTAGCCCACTTAGAAGCGAACTTGCGAAGTAGAATCGAGCCAAGTGTTGGACTCCGAACCATCGTTAGATTGAAGAGTTAAAAAGCAGGGAGATGTAAACAATAGCAAAAATATGTAAAAACTTTATTTATTAATATCCAATGATCGGCTGCTTCTAAAGTTGCTAGCCGTTATTATAAGAAAAAATAAAAGAAAATTACTACAAGTAACAGGAAAGGAACGGTTCGACATCTCGAATTACTTAGAGAGGCGTTGTTGCTCTCTCTCGGTATTTTAAGAGATGGTCGGTATTCCAAGTCCTGGGAATCTCCCTGCCTTCGAGATCTTCTAGCCTGTATGTGCCGGGGCGGATTTCTTTGGAAATCTTGTAAGGCCCTTCCCAGTTCAGGGCCAATTTGCTTTTCTGACTTGGGAACGAGATGGCCAACTTTCGGAGGACCAGGTCCCCTTCTTTGAGGTCCGTTGGGCGGACTCTTTTATTGTACGCTAGCTCGATCCTTCTTCGGTAAGTTTGCTGGCATATGGCGGCTCTCTCTCGGATTTTGTCTATCAGATCTAGACTTGCTCTGAGCTCCTTAGCGTTCTGTTCTTCTTCATAAGCTATCAGGCGAGGAGAGGGTAACCCGACTTCTAGGGGGATGATGGCCTCGGATCCGTAGGTGAGATTGAATGGGCTTTCGCCTGTTGGGGTCCGCTTCGTGGTGCGGTAATTCCAGAGCACGTTGGGGAGCTGATCGACCCACAACCCTTTGGAGCATTTGTCTAACCTTTTCTTAATGCCAGAGAGGATCTGTCGGTTGGCATTTTCGGCCTGGCCGTTGGACTGAGGATAGGAGACGGAGGAGAATCGGTGTTGTATGGCGAGGTCTTCACATAGAGATCGGAAGGCAGCCCCAGTGAACTGCGTTCCGTTATCGGTAATTAGGACCCTGGGGACGCCAAATCGGCAGATCACGCTCTTCCAGAAGAATTGAACAACCTTGTTTTCGGTAATCGTGGCCAGGGGCTCGGCCTCTATCCATTTCGAGAAATAGTCGATCGCCACCACTAGGAACTTGAGCTGTCCGGGGGCTGGCGGAAACAGCCCTAGTAAATCCATCCCCCACATTGCGAAGGGGATCGGACTTGATAGGGAGGCGAGTGGTGCTTGTGGAAGGCATCGGATGTCGAAGTGCTTCTGACAGGAGCTGCATTGCCGAAAGTGTCGTTCGGCGTCCCGGAGGAGTGTGGGCCAGAAATACCCGTAGTTCAACACTTTGCGCGCCAGGGCTATGGAGCCAGAATGGGCCCCACCGATGCCCTCATGAAGTTCTTGTAGGGCGTAGTCGGCTTGTCCGGGGGAGAGGCACCTCAGGTAGGGCCGACCGTCCACCTGGGTGAAGGAGCGTTTATACAGGATGCCTCCAATTAGTGTGTAACGCTCGGCTCAGGTTCTAACCCTTCGCGCTTATTTGGGATCCTCGGGAAGGAGTCCGTCCCTTAGGAATTCGACGAGGGGTTTCATCCAATTGTCTTCGAGAAGGACAGGCAGTGTTTCTACGGAGTCCAGCGTTTCGTCCTCTATGCTCGGCTTCAGGAGGACTTCTATCAATACGGTCTGCTCGAGGCCTTGAAGGGAAGAGGAGGCTAATTTGGATAGGGCGTCGGCCTGTGCATTTTCTTCTCGGGGGATCCTCTGGATGAGGGCCTCTTCAAACAACGCCATGAGGCTCTTGACTTTGGCTAAGTATTTAACCATCCTGTCATCACGTGCTTCATATTCGCCGAGGACCTGATTGACGACTAGCTGGGAGTCGCTAAAGATTCGGAGGCGTTGCGCCCCCGCATTTCGGGCCATCCCAAGGCCGGCTATAAGCGCCTCGTATTCAGCTTCGTTGTTCGAGGCTTTGAAGTTTATACGGAGGGAGTATTGGAGGATAAAGTCATCTGGGCCTGCCAGGATGACCCCTGCCCCGCTTCCCTCGTTGCAAGAGGATCCGTCAACATAAACCGACCAGATGGGTGGTCCCTTCACTGTTTGGCGGGACTCGGGGATAGTGCTCTCAACTATGAATTCGGCGAGTGCCTGAGCTTTGATTGCGGTCTGAGGCTGATAAGTTATATCATGTTGGCTCAGCTCGATCGACCATTTTATAAGGCGACCCGAAGTCTCAGGCTTGTGAAGAACCTGTTTCAGCGGCTGGTCGGTAAGAACGACCACCGAATGGGACTGAAAATACGGGCAAAGCTTTCTCGCGGACATCACCAGGGCATAGGCCATTTTCTCAATCTTCGGGTACCGGAGCTCGGCGTCCCCAAGCACTTTGCTGACATAGTAGATGGGCTTCTGAGTCCGGTCTTCTTCCCTTACTAAAACTACACTGAGGGTCTGCTCGGAGGCTGCCAGGTAGAGGTAAAGGGGTTCGCCAGGGATCGGTTTGCTGAGGAGAGGAGGATTGACGAGGTATGCCTTGAGCTGGTCGAAGTACTCCTGTTGCTACTGCCCCCATTCGAATCCTTTAGCCCCTTGAGGGTCTTGAAGAACGGGAGGCATTTTTCCCCAGACTTTGAGAGAAAGCATCCTATGGCGGCGAGGCGGCCTGTTAATCTTTGAACTTCTTTAACATTTCTAGGAGAGGCCATGTCCAATATGGCCTTGATCTTCTCCGGGTTCGCTTCTATTCCTCGTTGGCTAATCATGAAGCTGAGGAACTTCCCTGATGAGACGCCGAATGCACACTTGTTCGGGTTAAGTCTCATATTGTGCTTTCTCAAAATGTCAAATGCTTCTTGGAGGTCAGCCATATGATCAACACCTCGGATGCTTTTTACAAGCATGTCATCAACGTACACTTCCATGTTCCGGCCGATCTGGGCCTGGAAAACCTTGTTGACGAGGCGTTGGTATGTTGCACCTGCATTCTTGAGGCCGAACGGCATGACTCTGTAGCAGTAGAGGCCTTGGTCGGTCACAAAAGATGTCTTCGGGATATCCGGGGGGAACATTCTTATCTGATTGTAACCTAAGAAGGCATCCATGAAGCTGAGGAGCTCATGTCCCGAGGTTGCGTCAATCAGAGTGTCAATACTCGGTAGAGGAAAGGGGTCTTTGGGGCAAGCCTTGTTGAGGTCGGTGAAATCAATACAAATTCTCCAAGTCCCATTGGACTTCTTCACCATTACTACATTCGACAGCCACTCAGGATAGTTCACCTCCTGTATGAACCGGGCCTTCAAGAGCTTGTCTACCTCTTCCTTTATAGCGAGCTGACGCTCGGGGGCGAACTTGCGCCTCTTCTGCTGAACCGGTTTGGACGCCGGATCAACGCTTAGGTGGTGGACTAGAAGCTCTTCGGAGATGCCGAGCATATCTGCAGCTGACCAAGCGAAGAGGTCTTGGTTCCTTCGGATGCATTGTACAATGTCCAAGTATAGGGCGGACGGGAGGGTCTTGCTAACAAAGAACTTGCGGGCCGGCTCCTGCTCAGAGAAGAGCACCTCCTCCAATTCGTCCACCGGCTCGGAGGTCGGCCGAGCAGTATCTTGAGGGATTTCCAGAGTTTCTAAGGAGAGGACGGGTCCGAGGGTAGTGGTCATGTAGCACTTGCGGGCCTGCTCCTGATTGCCCCTTACTTCCCCTACTCCGGCTCGAGTGGGAAATTTCATTTTGAGATGATAGGCAGAAGGGACGGCTTCAATGGCGGCCAGGCCGGGCCGACCCAAAATGACATTGTAGGCTGCAGGGACATCTACGACCATGAAGTCCATCGACTCCGTTCGGATAGTAGGAGTTTTGCCAGCGGTTACGTCGAGGGTAATTACCCCTTCAATAGTCACTGGCACTCCCGTGAACCCATGGAGCGTGTAGCCGGCGGGCTTGAGTCTATCTCGGAAGAGCTTTAGGCCTTTGAAAGCGGCGAGAAAAAGGATGTTTACGGAGCTGCCATTATCTACAAGTATCCTCTCCACTTTGAAGTTCGCCATGTGGAGGTTGATGATGAGTGCGTCACAATGTGGGGTGTGAACCCCTTCTAGATCTTCGTCTGAGAAGGTGACAGGTACTCCGAGGCCTTTGGGAGGAGGGGTGGTTCGGACCGAATTGACTTCCCTTATGAATGCTTTCCGAGAGGAGTTGGAGGAGCCCCCCATTGGGCCCCCATGGATGAGGTGGAGGACTCGTTCTTCCTCAAAGTCGGGCGTCTCTTCTCGTTCCGGACGCTTGTTAGCCCCCCGAGGCGGGGGAGGAAGTTCGGCTCGGTCCTTTCTTACAAACCTGGTCAGCTGCCCTCTCTGGATAAGGGCTTCGATCTCGTTCTTTAAGGTGCGACAATCGTTGGTGTCATGCCCATGGTCCCGGTGATAACAACACCATTTCTCTTTATCTCTTTTCTTAGCGGGGGTGTTCATCCTGGGTGCCGGAGGTATGACCCCTTCCCTTTCGACTTCCATGAGAATGGTTGAGACATTAGTGGTGAGGGGAGTGAACTTCTCGAATCTGGGGGGAGGTCGGCGCTGGCCGGCATTATCCTTTTGGAGCTTCTTGGCTCTTCCTCTTCTGTTCCTTTTCTCTTGAACCCGGAGGAAGACCCCTCCCAGTTGGGTCGCTGCTCGGCCTCTTCGGCCCGGATGTACTTTTCGCTGCGAAGGAGTAGGTCGGAAAAGTTCTGTGGTGGCTTCTTGGCGAGAGAGGAGCGGAGGTTGGAATTGAGGACATTAGATTGAAATGCTGTCGCAGCGACCGACTGGTCGAGGGATGCTATTGACCGGGCTTCAGCTGTGAACCTCTTCACATAGTCTCTCAATTTCTCTCCCTTCTTCTGGTGGAAGTGCAATAGAGAGATGCTGGTCTTCTCAGCCCTACGGCTGCTTACGAAATGGGTGACGAAGAAGGTTTCGAACTGCTCGAAGGAAAATATTGAGGAGGGGGCAAGGCAAGAGTACCATTCTCGAGCTGGTCCCTTGAGAGTTGCGGGGAAGGTTTTGCAGAGGAGGGCATCGGAAGCTTGATGGAGGAGCATCAAAGTCTTAAAGCTTTCAATGTGATCAACTGGATCGGTCTCCCCGGTGTAAGTCTCAAATTGGGGAGGTTTGAAGCCGAACGGCACAGGTGCATCCACTATGGTTCGGGAGAAAGGGGGTCGGCTAGGACGTAGGGTCCTCCCCCTAAGCTCCTCTTCTCGGTCTATCTGGCCCAGGCACCTCTCTACTTCATGAAGACGGAGGTACATGGTGTCATCCCTCCGACGGTAATCAGCTGAGCCCCTAGACTCGTCTTCCTATGAGGGAGAGCGAGGGCTACGGCGATGGTAACTTCGGGAGCGACGAGGACTTGGGGTACGCCGGGGGTTGCTAGGAGCAGGACGAGGAGAGGGAGACCGTCGGCGAGGGCTTCGGACCGGTTGAGGAGATGGAGCCTTGGGTGCGTTGGTGTTGGGACGGAGGTTGAGAGCTTGTAGGACGGTTGCTTGGAACTACTGGAACTCAGCACGTGTGATGGGTGCCTCATTGTTCCTGGGCTGTTGCCGACCTGTAGGGGAGTGTGGCCTTCTTCGGTAGTGCTCGGGGGATTCTTTCCGACCCCTTCGGTTAGGGGACCTTCTATATTCCTGGTGGCGAGGGTACCGCTCATCCGGACGGTGTTGGCGGGAGGTTCCCTCTCGGAGCCGCTTCTCATCCAGGTGGCGGTGAAGGTCATCATCGTTCTGGCGGTTGAGGACTGTATTATGGTGACCAGAGGCTTGGGGATGATGGGAGGCCATAGAGTCCGTAGAGGCGTTGTGGATGGAGACGTGCTCTTGGTGAAGAGGCTGTTTTTGAGGGTTAGGACCCTTCGGGGGTGGCTGATTAGGAGGAGGAAGGTCTTGTTGGAGCGGGTCTTCCACGGTAGGGGAAGTTGTCCTTGTTGCTGAGCGGGATTAGGGGGGACTTCTTGCTGCTGATCGGGGTTGGGTCCTCGGTTGGACCCCCTTGATCTGACTTTCCTAGGAGGCATGGCTGGAGAAGATCTGTTCACCAGGAAGAGGAGAGGTCTCTATTCGTTAGTTTCCCACAGACGGTGCCAATCTGTTGCCGCTAAATTTAGTGTGGGGGCAAACAGATAGTATTTGTGGATTCTTAGGGAAACTGAATAGTAAACCTGTATACCTGTTCCGTTGGGGTTTGATCGTCGATCCCGCCGTACACCTGCAAAAAGTGCGAGACACCGGGGTTGTTCCCGGCGACGCACCCTCCGACGCTCAAGTCAGTAATCTGGAAGACTATGAAAGAGCGCAAAAACTGGTGAAAGATTGATTACCTCTTAATGGAGATGGATGGGGGGTATTTATAGGCGTCTCAGGGACCAGATTAGGAATGTAATCCCCGTGATCTGATAAGGAATATACTCCCTGTAAACAGATTAGGAATGTAATCCCTAATTCCTAGTAGAGGGATAGATATGAATCGGGGCCGTTGATTAATATTAATCAGAAATCCTAATCCTATCCCGCTGGACCGAGTTTATTGCGGGTTGAAACCCGCACCCAGTTGAGATGGATCCGTTCGCGGGTTAACGGTTCTTTGGGGGGGGAGAACCAGTACCCGCTTCAGACCCGTTAGAAAGTGAAATTACCGTTCTACCCCTAGGTTTCAAGATTCGTGCCTGATTTGGACGATCCTGATTAAACCCCATTTTTAGCCATATCAGTACCCATGTGAAGACTTGATATCTCATATCCATGACCCGTGAGATATGGTCATTAGTCTACGCACATAATATTCTCTATGTATTATTGTTATCCTAATTCACAATAATACTTGGCTAGGGACAATTAAGAATAGTGTTTCGATTAAAACCAATAGAATCTCATAATCAAGTCATGCACTGGATGTCCCATTGTATTGAATCTACTATTCTAAGAACTTCATTATTTTTATTTAATCACAATAAACAACATAAGAAATAAAATGGCTCATTTATGAAATAAATGTCATGATACAATGTAAACTAGTAAGGTCAATATAAGGGTGACATCTAGGGCATACACCAATACATGAGTCATTAATTAAGGTAAATTCGTCATTGCTTACGTCAATATAGACTACTCTAGAAAAAGTGATTCCTTCTGGTCAACTTCTTCACATACACCACATTTATGTTGGTGCTCTGTCTTCATCAGGCTACAGTAGTATCCGGTTGTTTGTTCTGTCATTGTTATTATTCCTGTAGATAGTATTTGCTACCAGTTGTCAAATAGTTCACGCTTATCTTGTGGCTGCTTTAATTTTTCTGTGTTATATAATATTATTTTATCTGAGTCTGGACTTTCATATATGAATATGTTGACGTCTCTTAATTTTATGTCTTTTAATTCACAATACATATTCCTGAATCTCACTGTCCTTTTTTCTCTGATTAACTTCTCAAATTCAGCAACTTTGTATGACACAAAGTTAGATGCTTCATATATTATTTGGGTAGTCATCCCTATTTTGATAACATGCTCTGTTGTAAGTTCTTCATTCTCCTCAAGGTACTCAGGTATTGCTAAATACATTCTAACATATATTTATTCGGCCTTTGTTGGGCCAAAATAACTCTTGGATACTTTGTATATTTCTTTTGGCAATTGGATAAGTTCTTCACTAACTATGCATTGATAAATACAGTGAATAAGTCATCTTTCAAATAGTGCCCAAGTTGTTCTTGGATTTGCTCCTGGTAGGATGGTATCAGCATGTTCATATGTTGATGTGATGTGGTCTTGATGAACTGGTTCACCTCAATTACTTGACATAATTTCTCCATATATTGTAAAAATACTATTTTCTTTGATACTTTGGTAGGAGTTTTCTCAGTGAGTAATGCCTCCTTCTATGTAGTTTTACTTGAAGAGGTATTTGCTTCTTTTTTTAGGGAATGGGTAACTTCACCCATTTCACTCCTTTTTTCAGTAACATTATCCACCATATTTTCTATAGTTGCATGCTGATTTATGTGCTAGTATAACAGACTTTGAAGTCCGCATATTTGTAATTGTAATTGATTAAATACTGCATTTATCTGTTCCACATTTTTCTTGAGGAAAACTATATTTTCTTCTATTTGCTGGACTCTGTTTTCCATTCTGCAAAAAATAAAACTGTTAATTTCTTGATAGACAATTTTCTAAAACATTATCTTTTAATTTTATATTTTTTAAAATCATAATGTGCTAGTTTCATTTGTCATATTATCAATTTTTTATTTGCTATAGTTGGATCTATTGTTTTTTTAATCCAAGTTTTTACTTGGGTATTATCCGTTCTTACTGTGAATTTTGCATGTATTATGAATTACTCAAACTTTTTTTTATGACTTTTAAGATTGCTAATAATTCTTTTTCATTTATGTAATAATTCTGTTGTGTTTGTGTGAATGATCCACAAGTGTATCTAGCTAGTCGTTCTTCTTTTTCATCTTTCTTTATAAATTCCCCAATTATTTTCACTTGCATTTGTTTCAATTGTTCATGTTCATTCTTTAACAAGTAGTCTTAGTTTATTTAATTTTTGTGAAATATCCCGTTTTTATAAGATTTGAGGACTATTAAAGTTTATAACTTCTAAATTAGGGTTATATAGGAAATTTGTTTATAGATTTTTCAACTATTTTTGGAAAGCTGTTAATTTGGTAAATATTTTTGAAAGGTGGGTTAGGTTGGGCCCTTTAAAGCATATGTAGTAGTCGCAACTCAATTTTTGGGAATTTGGTATTTAGAAATAGAAATTTGGGGTTGTAGTTGTAGTCGTTGAACCAAAAATTTGCCTTTTTCATAAATAAAAAAAAAAGTGATGGAAGATATATCATGTTTTGTCCCGTTTTTAAAATTTAATCAAGTGTCGGATGGATGATGAACTCTCGCCCAACAATTGTGGGTCAATACAGTGGAAATTTTCTTTCCCACTCAATTATCAGCTCCTTAAGTCAACTAATTAATCATTTAATAACTAAAAACAACCCTATAAAATCATGTTCACATAAACATTCCATCTCGGCCCTTGAACCAAACACATCAATTGCAAAGCTAATATGTACACATAACAATTTTTGTAGGCCTAATTCCATAGAATATTAACATAGAAAGTTTTATAGGCTTATCCATTTGGAAATTTTAAGAATGGGCGGAAGATGATCTTCCGTCAGTTCTAATAAATTAAATTTTTTGACTGGTTCTAATAAATTAAATTAAATTTTAAAAATGGACAATATTTTAGCTGTCGTCCGATACGTTTTTGTGCAAAATTTGTGAATGGACGAAATTTTATGTTTCGTTAACTATTATTTTCAAATTTCTATTTCACTTCCTAAATATAGTAGACTACTATTACTTTTATATTCAAATTTTGATTATTTGACCAATGGATGCGATTAGGGCTGTAAATCGGACCGGACGGGATCGGACAGCCATATGTTCAAGCTCGGACCGAAATTGTACTCAGACGGGCTTATGTCCGGCCCGGTCTAGGTCGGACAAAATTTTTATAGTCCGGACTCGGTTCTGTAAAGCATCGGACCGCAATAATATTCGGACGGACTTATGTTCGGCTCGAGCTCGGTAAAGAATCAGACCGAATAATTTGTTCAGGATCGGTTCGTATAACAATTCGGACGGTCTACGGTCAGAACATTTCTCGAGCCGGACTCGGACGGATGACAGACCGTCCAGTTCATTTTACACCCCTAACTGCGATGTTTTTTTTTAATTTTAATTTTGTAAAATTTGGCTTTAAAAAAAAGTCAAAAAGTTCTAAATTTTAAAAATGAGAGGAGCGAGAGAAGCAAGAGAAGAGAGGAGCGAGAGAGGAGTGAGAGAGGGGCGAGATATTCCTCCATATCAACGCTCTCAACATCATCCCAATTATCATCAAGTCCACTACACAAACCCCAGGCAGGTAGAGCAAGAGGAAGACAGGGCCATGGCGAAGGGAAGGAGAGATGATACCTCGGAGAGGAGCGCGTAGAGGAAACATGAGACTAGAAGGGACTACGATCAATCGAATAGATCGAGGGGTCACTCAATCCAGAGGGTTCACCATTCTTCCCAGAGAGGGAGGGCAAATGAATCTCATCAAGCCGAAGAGGAAAAGACTAAGGGAAAGGCGAAGAGGGATAACGCATTAGAGAAGGAAGATGATCAGGATTACCCAGCTCGAAGACGTCTGACATACGTGGAAGTTGCCAAGGGGACAGGAGGAAGACGTCGCCGGCTCGAATCAGCTCAAGAAGGAGCTCTCCCGCAGGGACGACAAGGGTCACCAAACACGACAATGAAGGGGAATGGTTGCTTGTGCGTTCCCGTAAATCGATCAAAGCGGAGAAGCGACTGGCCAGGGAAGAGTCAGCGTCGGCTGGCTCCGGCCAGCAATGCCATAAATGCGCGCAATGGGGGCACACGATCTCACACTGCAGCAACGATTGATTCTGTTATGCCTGTCGAAGATCCGGACACATCTCCAGAGAGTGTTCAAGCTTCAAGCGAGTTCCTACACCTTCATCCACAGCTCCAAGAGTAGCGTCGCCGACCAACACTCATAGCAGCAAAATGCAAGAGAGTTTCGCCGGGGGAAGATCGATGGTTAGAGCGTTAATTAATCCTACTCCTCTAATGGCGGAGTTTGAGCGACAATTTCGTATGTGCAGCATCATCAAGGTGCAAAGTGGGAACTCGTTGGCTGATGACATCGAAGGGTTGCTCTATGCTAATATTACTCCGTCGGCGACGCTCCAATGGCGAGTTCAACGTCTTAACTCTAGTGTCTTCTTTGTTCACTGTCAAGATGAGGCTAGACTGAACGAGGTATTAGGTAAAAGAGGTATGGGTTCCGATGATTTCTATGTCACGTTCTCACAGTGGTCTCAAAAGTATGGCGCTCTTATGCCGAACGAAATGCCTTCCATCTGGATTCGACTCTTCAATTTTCCCTTTCATTGCTGGCTTCGATCGGGGTTCCAAAATCTCGTTTGAGCATTTGGATACCTTCAGGAAGTGGACAAGAGTACCATTACCCAGGAGAGGCGAGAATTCGCGCGCATCAGAGTTGGATGTGAAAATTTCTCTGATATTCCTTCGATGGTTCAAGTGGAGTTTGAGGGAGAGTTCTTCGATGTTAAAGTCATAGTCGAAAAGAAGAAGAACATATCTTTTGTGAAGATTTCGGCTATGGAGGAACACAAGCGCTCCGATGATAGAAAAAAGGAACGGAAATGAGATGGTCGAAGGTTGAAGATGACAGTGGGCCGTCCATTCCAACAGATCAAGATCTTGGCCGTTCATCAAAGCTCAAGGCTCAGAACTCATTCAAAATTGCAGACAGATATGGCTCTAATCTCAAAGCAGGAATTCAAAAAGATGTACGGGAAGCGAGAATGAAGGAAGCAACATTGACGAAGATAGCACATCAGCGACGTGATGGGAAGATTGGACAGGAGGTACATATCGAAGGTACAGAGGGAAAAGCTACGAGCTCAAGAAAACTAGGGATCCTTAAGATCTCTTCGAACGTGGAAATCGAAACTAGAGAATAGATTTCGAGAGAGGATCCAGGTTTTTCGCTGCTGTCGAAGGAGGAGTTACAAGCTTCCATCCAGAGGGCTATAGAGGAGCTGGAGCGTAGAGGTGGTTTTGGCGCCAACTCGCGACCTCCAGAATTGCAGGGAAGGGACGGGGTGGAAAAGCCAGCTCAGGACATCACACATGAAGTTATCTTACCAAGGCCCAACAATGAAAGGGTCCAGTCCACTATACAGGGCCTTTTTTTGGAAGGGTTTCATGGGCCAGGGAGGGAAACGAGTGGGCTTGGGCTTCAGCAGGTGGCTTCGGCAGTGAGGAAGAATATAGGAGAAGAAGAAGGAATTGGCGAAAATTCAAATAGAGAGAATGCAGCGATGGAAGAGGAGAACGGCTTGGTGGAGGTCCACTCGAAGCAATCCTTAGAGCAGAGCGCGCATGTCCTTGATTCGGAGCCAATTGACGGTATGATTGGAGCATTAGAAAGAATACAAAGTGGCGGAAGTGCATACGATTCAGAGCATGAAAAGTGGGCAAAACAAGTTAGAGAACTAGCAGGGGGTGGAGCACGGGAGAGTGAAGATGCCGGGGTGAACAGAAACATTATAGAGTTCCAGCGGAAAAGCAAAAGGCAGTTGCATAAATGGGGCTCCAGTGGTCCAAGCGAAGAGGATTTGATTAGAGCAGCAGCAAATTCTAAAGAGCCAACTTCAGCCTGCCAAGGTAATCCTTCGCCTATTCTGTTAGTATTAAATCTTTTAAATGACGACTCTCTTATTTATTTCGCTAGTCTTTACGGTCTAGCCATGGGTTCCAATAAAGAGGAGAAATTGTATCATGTGAATATTATTAGAGGCGAGAGTCAGCAACAAATAGAGTAAGGATGTGGTCACGTTCGGGTCTAGAGCATAGGTGTTCGAGTCTATATTGAACAATGTTATACATCTTTTGGAATGTTAGGGGGATAAGACAGAAATTAAAAAAAAGGCTGATTAGTGATACTATCATTAGATACAAGCCTACCATTTGCGCATTTCAGGAAACTAGGGTTGAATCTCCGACTATGGAAGAGTTTAAGAGCATTAGAGGAATAGGCTCCTTTGAGAGGAGGTTTAAACATTCGAGAGGGTTTTCAGGTGGTATAGCTATTGGGGTTGACCCTAAATTGTTTGAGATTATTGACGAAATTACGGGGACATTTTCGGTCACGATCACTATCAGAAGACGAGCTGATAGTTGGATTCACACGGTCACCATGGTCTACGGTCCTTATGAATCGGCCCAAAGGAGTTTGTTCTGGGACGAACTTAGGTCCATTAGAGGAAGATGTAGGGGACCGTGGGTGGTGGGAGGCGATTTCAACATTACAAGATTCCAATTCGAACATTTAGGGAGAGGAGTACCGAGGGGAGATAAGGAACAGTTCAACGCGCTAATCAACGCTTTAGAATTAGCGGAAATAGATCCTATGAATAGGAAATACACACGGTCAAATCTTCAAGCAGTCCCTACTCTGGCAAAACTAGACGGAATCTTGGTGTCCACTGAATGGGAAGACAAATTTCTATTAGCTAGGGCAAAAGCGATGATCAGATTCACCTCGGATCACACTCCGCTGGCCTTGGACTGCGGGGAGGGAGAAAGAAGGAACACACATCAGTTTAGATTTGAGAATTCGTGGTCAATGTGCGAAGGAATATAGAAGATTATTGAGGAAAGCTGGAACGGGTCTACTACGACCGACTCTTCTGTGGGTTGTTGGATTCAGAAGATTAGAAGACTAAGAATAAAGCTGAAACAGTGGGCCAAGTCGGAATTCGGGCAGAATCAAAGAATCAAGCAAGAAATAGGAGAGAGGATAGAGCAACTAGAACTTATAGAGGAGGGAAGGGACTTAGTAGAGGCCGAATTCGATGAACTCTGTAAGAATAGACAAGATATACTACAAATAGGAAGGATGGAAGAAAATTATTGGAGGCAACGATCGAGAATTCAGTGGTTGAAGGAGGGAGACACTAACACTAAATTTTTCCATAGGATTGCCAATGGAAGAAGACGAAATAACCATATTTCCGGGTTAAATGTGGATGGAGTTTAGAGCGAAAGCGAGGACAGAATCAAGCTACACATCAATGAGAATTATAAGGAGTTGCTGGGCAAATCAAGGGAGCATAGGTGTTTTTTGAGCCAGAATATGTGGATGGAATCAAGGATTAATGGTTCCGATAGCATCGAAAGCAATTTTTGTAGAACCCCGTATTTTCAAATATTATTTTAATTATTTGAAAATGAATTTAAATAATTTTTGAGGATTTAAATAAATATTTTCTAAGAAATTTATCTTTTGTACACGTGCAAAACACGTGCAAATGACTTTTCAGAAGTTTGAAAAATTAAGTTTTCTTTATGAAAAATCATTATTTATTATTTGAAGATTATTTAGTATTTTTCCAGATTTTTCTGAAATTAATTAGTACTATTTGCAATTTTTGAGAAAAGAAGGACTTATTTGCAAAAGTGACATTTTTGAGGGTTGAAGTGCAAAATGCATTTGCTGGGCATTCCGATCAGTAATTGTTGAGGTTTGGAAATATATTTTTCTATTAGATCCTAATTTAAATGATATTTGGTTTAATTTTCAAGAAAAGGATTATATATGTGAGATGTACTTTTGGAAAGGATTATTTTGTAAAGTGGGAATAAAACCCTAATACTCTATCCGGCATATATAAGAGAAATTCTCTTTCAGCCGTCATTTTAAAAGAATACAGAATTTTGGTGATTTGGATTTTGAAGAACAAAGGAGGATTCTTGGATCTAGCAAGGAGGAGCTTTTGTGGATCTTTTCTTCAAATTAAGGTGAGTGGTTTGTTTTGTTTTGTTTTGCTTTGCTTGTTGTTTTGATTGATGAATGACGTGAAACCTTCGTTATGCTTGTTCGTGATCATTATGCCATTACCTTGTTAGTCTCGTTGTATGTATGATATGGATCTTTAATTTGGATATGGATGATGAGAACTCTTAGTGTTATTTGGATCATGATGATAGAAATATTAAGATTTGTTGAGGATATGTTGATTGTGAGATCGTATTGTTGGGAGACATATTAAGAATTGATTGTGTTATGATCAGATGATAAACATCTAGATCCGATGGTAGTAGTTCAGATTTTGATTAAGTTATGAAAGAAGTTTTGTTGAGAAAAACCCTAATCCAAGGATTAAGAGTTTAGATCATGAGGATATGAGATTTGAGTATTTGATTGATTGAGAAATGTATCCTTGATGGTGATTATTGAGAGTCGTTTATTAGCCTGGATACAATTGATTTTATGTTCAGTGAATCTTTAGAAAACTCCAGTTTGATTTGTGTTCAGACCTATTGTTGGAAACCTGTAGCCGACAGTCGACTGGACTATAAAGCAGTCGACTGGCACGAGCTTGTTGTGTAGTTTAGTCTTTGAGATTTGTTCGGGACAGTCGACCTATGACTCCTCTCAGTCGACTGATATACTTAGAATATTTTTGATGAGAATTATTTGTTTTGTCTCGGGGCAGTCGACCGACTTCTTGGTGAGTCGACTGGTCATGCCTTAGATTATTTTTGTAAAATGTTGGGATATGTCCTCTGGACAGTCGACTGGTCCTTTATGCAGTCGACTGGTCCTGAAGGATCTTGTATTTGATTATGAGATATTTTGTTTAATGTTGATTTTAAGATGTTCAGTTAAGAACATGATTTTGAGTTATTCAGTTGAGCCACTTGTTCAGTGGGAATTTGTTCAGATATTTGTTTTTGAGTCTCTAGAGGTATGTGACCCTAGTATACCGGTGTTGAGATATTTGTTCAGTTATTTGTTGAGGCCCTTTGAGGCACATTTTCAGTATTCAGATTTTTAGTCCGGTAGGGTACACTACTCTAGGAGATTTGTTCAGTAACCCAAACTAATAAGGATAGGCGTTAGTAGTGTCATGACGAATGAGAACATGAGTTATGCACCTCAGTATGGCTTTTGATGTAGGATTTTAATCTCCTGAATTATCCAAGTAGTTAACTTGTGATGTGTGATTTATCTCCGGAATTATCCAGGTAGTTAACCTGAGATGTGAGGTATTTCTCCTGAATTATCCAAGTAATTATCTTGAGATGTGGGATTGAACTACGGAATGATCGGAGTCGAGGCGACACTTTTGGGGTATTATTGTGATGATGAGTCTAGGTTTAGATGTGGGATGATCTCCTGAATTATCCAGGGAAAATACCTGTGATATGGGATCAATCTCCGGAATGATCAAGCATGGGCAAATTATCATAGTTTATCTTCATCTCTTAGTAGTCATCGTTGTCAGCATGTAGTCATGATGTTTTCTTGAATCACTTTTATGCATTTGGATTTCCTGTTTTTGCACACACTTGGCTTTTGGTTTTGGTATCACCCATTACTCTTTTATTGTTACTTCATACATTAGTGCTTGATTATTATTTGTTGGACATTATGCTTCAGATTCATTTATGTTATTTGTTTGGTTAGTTGCCACTCACACCATTTTTATGGCTGACCCCTTTAGTTTGGGGGTTAGGGTTCAACTCTAGCCTCACATGTTGCAGGTTATTGCTTAGATTGGAGGTTGGATGCTTGAGTGGGCAGGTTGAGATAATTGGATTATTTAGTGATTGGTGTAAAAGAATTGTAAAGACATATTGTGTTGTTATTGAGCTGTTAATGAAAGATTAAATTGAGTCGAGATGATTAGACTTCCGCTGTGATTTGTAATAATTGTTGTAATAAAGAAGAAAAATTTTAGTGGTGTTGTTGGTGTCTATTGTTCTATTGAAGTGGATTACTGGGATTTCGCCACTTATTTTCTAAGCTCTCATATTAGAAATTTGGGGCGCTACAGAGATTGGTATCAGAGCTCCGCTTCAATGTAATAATAGACTTAGTATGACAACCAACCTAGGTGTGGACACTAGAGAGTGAGTACCTAGGTGTGGACATCAGAGTGTGAGTATCACATAGAGTTAAAATATGATGTTTGGTTTGAATTTATGGTTTGGGATATGGTTATAGTTGTCAGAAGGTATTGATTTGAGTTTGAATTGTGAGTGTGTTGCTCTAACTTTACCCTCGTTTTGCAGTATTCAAAATGGTTGCACCCAGAGGTAGAAATGGTGGCAACAATGAAGATGGATCGGGTAGTTCTCGAGGAACGGGAATTGACCTAGAGGCTGAATTCGCCAAGGTGTATCAAACACTGAATACGTTGATGGCATTCAACGTGGCGCAACAACAGCAAGCTCAGCTGCAGCAGAATCCGCCGCCAAATCATGGAGCTGGACATGGATTGGTGAATGCCGACCCCATCAAGCAGATTGAATCCTTTAAGAGGATGAGGCTGCCAGCCTTTGAGGGGCAAGCTGATCCAACAGCAGCAGATGATTGGATTAGGAAGATGGAGACGATCTTCGAGGTGTCAGAGACTCCGGCAGCTAGCAAAGTGAAGTTAGCTTCGATGCAGCTCGAGAAAGATGCTGGTGTTTGGTGGGAATCACTGAAGAGGAATTTGGGAGATCAGCCTTTGACATGGGACGCTTTTCTGGAGGAGTTCAGAGATCGCTTCTTTCCTCTGGATGTTCAAGAGAAGAAGGCGACTGAGTTCATGAACCTTCAACAGGGGAGCATGACTGTTCGGGAGTATGAGACGAAATTCGCTCAACTTTCGAGGTATGCACCAGAGTTGGTCATGGACGAAGCAAAGAAGGCCAAAAAGTTTGAGCTAGGATTGAGGCCAAACTTGAGGTCAAGGATGGTTCCGTTGGGTATCAGGAGATTCGAGAAGCTGGTCAGGAGGGCAGCAATGACTGAGGAGGATATGGAACTGTTTCAGAAGAAACAGGATACATGGAACCGAAACAAGAGGCCAGCATCAAGCCAGAGTGGGAAGGGATTCCCCGCGAAGCAGGAAAAGTTCAGTGGACCGGTGCAGAAGGCATCTGGAGCTCAGGGAGTGACCTGTTACTACTGCAAGGAAGTAGGACACTACAGGTCAGCATGTCCGAAGTTGGCAGAGCATGTTTGTTCTCAGTGTGGGCAGACTGGACATTCAAAGCCCCATTGTCCACAACTGAAGAAAGACGGTTCGGGTGGAAGCAAAGTCCCGAAGAGGCAAGGGCGAGTATTTGCATTGACCGAGAAGGATGCGAGGAACTCGGAAGATGTAATACAGGGTATGCAGGAATTTTGATTTCTTTCATTTTGAATCAGTGTAATGAATAAAAGCTTTTATTTCAGAACAATTTAAGATTGAGTATCATTCTTATTGTAACAGGAGTTGTTTTAATAAATGGAATAAAAGCAAAGGTTTTGTTTGACACTGGTTCATCACATACTTTTATATCGCCAAGTTTTGCCAAGATCTTAGGTTTGGAACCTAAGTTATTTCCAGGCAGGGTTTTGTCGGTGGCAACGCCGTCAGGTGAAGAGCTGGTAGCGGATCGATATTACGAGGGCTGTGATATCGAGATTGGTGGAAGAATGTTCGGCATCGACTTGATCGAACTGAAAGTGTTGGGAGTGGATGTCATCGTAGGCATCGATTGGATGGCTATATATGGTGCCACAATTGATTGCAAGCAGAAGGAGGTGTTAGTGAAAGCACCAGGTGGACCTGCAGTAACTTTCCAAGGGAAGAAGAAGATTCCGCAGGTGGCTGCAATGGTATCTAAGAAGTCTATTGCAGATGAAGTCAAGGGCATTCCAGTGGTTCGAAGTTTTCCTCAGGTGTTCTTGGATGATTTTCCAGGATTACTGCCACAGAGAGATGTAGAGTTTTGTATCAACGTTCAGCCGGGAAGTGCGCCGATTTCCAAGGCTCCGTACAGGATGGCACCTGTAGAGCAGGATGAAGTGAAGAAGCAGATTGAAGAGCTTTTGAGCAAAGGGCTTATCAGACCGAGTTCATCTCCGTGGGGAGCGCCAGTGTTGTTGGTCAAAAAGAAGGATGGGTCGATGAGGATGTGCATTGACTACCGGGAGTTGAATAGGGTGACTGTTCAGAACAAGTATCCGTTGCCGCGGATTGATGATTTGTTCGACAGGCTTCGAGGAGCAGCGGTGTTTTCGAAGATTGATCTGAGGTCAGGGTATCATCAGGTGCGAGTCAAGGAGGAAGATGTGAGTAAGACAGCTTTCAGGACTCGTCATGGGCTGTATGAATTTTTGGTGATGCCATTCGGGTTGACGAATGCGCCAGCAGTTTTCATGGATATGATGAATCGGGTGTTGAGACCGTTCATTGATTCCTTCGTAGTGGTCTTCATCGATGATATCTTGGTATATTCGAAGTCGGAAGAGGATCATTCGACGCACTTGACAGCAGTGTTACAGACGTTGCAGGAGCACAGTTTGCATGCCAAATTGTCGAAGTGTGAATTCTGGAAGTCTGAGGTAGCTTTTCTTGGCCATATTCTTTCTAAGGAGGGAGTGGCTACTGATCCTCAGAAAGTGGAAGCAGTGAAGGATTGGCCCAGGCCGACGTCAGTGAAGGAAGTCAGAAGCTTCTTGGGATTAGCTGGTTACTACAGGAGATTTATTCAGAGGTATTCTCAGATTGCAGTTCCATTGACAGGTTTGACCCGGAAGAGTGTGGCATTTGTGTGGACAGATAAGTGCGAGGAGAGTTTCCTTGAGTTAAAGGAAAGGTTGACTACCGCATCTATATTAACATTGCCGCAAGCAGGGAAGGATTATGACATCTACAGTGATGCATCTCTCAGAGGTTTGGGATGTGTCTTGATGCAGGAAGGCAAGGTCATTGCTTATGGTTCGAGGCAGTTGCGCCCGCATGAGAAGAATTATCCGACGCACGATATGGAGCTAGCAGCTATCATATATGCCTTGAAGCTATGGAGGCATTATGTTTATGGTGAGAAGGTCAATATGTACACGAACCACAAGAGCCTGAAGTATATCTATCAGCAGAGGGATTTGAATCTTCGGCAGAGAAGGTGGTTGGAGGTATTGGAAGACATTCGTCCTGAGATCAAGTATCATCCGGGCAAGGCGAATGTAGTGGCTGATGGACTTAGCAGGAAGAGTAGTTTATCGAGATTGATCACTACTCGAAGGGACTTGTCAGCAGATCAAGGCAGAGAACCAGAGACCTGGAGGTTTGTTACAGCCATTACCCATTCCGGAGTGGAAGTGGGAGAACATTAGCATGGACTTTATCACGGGTTTGCCTAGGAGTTTGAAAGGCAATGACTCGATTTGGGTTGTTGTAGACCGATTGACTAAGTCGGCACATTTTCTAGCCATGAAGATTACTTGGTCAATGGAGAAATTGGCTGAGTTGTACATTGGAGAGATTGTGAGGCTTCATGAAGTTCCTGTGTCAATTGTTTCTGACAGAGATCCGAGGTTTACATCAAGGTTTTGGAGAAGTTTACAAGCAGCTTTGGGCACCAGAACTGATTTCAGTACAACATTTCATCCGCAGACAGATGGTCAGACGGAAAGGGTGAATCGAGTGCTGGAAGATATGTTGAGAGCTTGTGTTATGGATTTCGGTGGTAGTTGGGAGAGATACTTGGCATTGGTTGAGTTTGCTTATAACAACAGTTACCATGCAAGTATTGGGATGGCACCGTATGAGGCTTTGTACGGACGGAGGTGCAGGACACCTGTATGTTGGTATGAGGTTGGCGAGAGGCAGATGTATGGCCCTGAGATCGTGCAGCAGACGTCAGAGCAGATTGAGCTGATTCGCAAGAGATTGGTTGAAGCTCAGAGTCGGCAGAAGAGTTATGCTGACACTCGACGAAGAGATTTGGAGTTTGAGGTTGGGGATGCAGTTTTTCTCAAGGTTTCTCCGACCAAAGGAGTGATCAGATTTGGTAAGGGAGGCAAGTTGGCACCGAGGTATATTGGACCATACAGGATCATGGAGAGGATTGGCAAGACAGCATACAGATTAAAACTTCCTGAGGAGTTAGCGCAGGTACATGATGTGTTTCATGTGTCGCTATTAAGGAAGTATGTGGCCGATCAGAATCATCAGTTGGTAGAAGTTCCTGAAGATCTACAAGTGAACCTGAGTTACAAGGAACAACCTGTTGAGATCGTTGATCGTAGGGAGAAAGTCCTTAGGAGCAAGGTGATACCTATGGTCAAGGTATTGTGGAGGAATCAACAGTTTGAGGAGGCTACTTGGGAGCCAGAAGATCGCATGCAGAAGGATTTTCCTGGATTGTTTGTATGAGTGTATTCCTTTTGTATGATTGTAATTCTTTGAATAATTGTACTATTGATTGACATGTGATGTATTCCTTTATTTTGAGTGTGATGTTATATGAAATTGTTTGGATTATGATCCATTTGTGAAGTATGGGTTCCTTTTGTTGGTATGTGTTTTGAACTCATTAGTAGTAGTTCTGAGGACAGAACTCTTCTAAGGAGGGAGTGATGTAGAACCCCGTATTTTCAAATATTATTTTAATTATTTGAAAATGAATTTAAATAATTTTTGAGGATTTAAATAAATATTTTCAAAGAAATTTATCTTTTGTACACGTGCAAAACACGTGCAAATGACTTTTCAGAAGTTTGAAAAATTAAGTTTTCTTTATGAAAAATCATTATTTATTATTTGAAGATTATTTAGTATTTTTCCAGATTTTTCTGAAATTAATTAGTGCTATTTGCAATTTTTGAGAAAAGAAGGACTTATTTGCAAAAGTGACATTTTTGAGGGTTGAAGTGCAAAATGCATTTGTTGGGCATTCCGATCAGTAATTGTTGAGGTTTGGAAATATATTTTTCTATTAGATCCTAATTTAAATGATATTTGGTTTAATTTTCAAGAAAAGGATTATATATGTGAGATGTACTTTTGGAAAGGATTATTTTGTAAAGTGGGAATAAAACCCTAATACTCTATCCGGCATATATAAGAGAAATTCTCTTTCAGCCGTCATTGTAAAAGAATACAGAATTTTGGTGATTTGGATTTTGAAGAACAAAGGAGGATTCTTGGATCTAGCAAGGAGGAGCTTTTGTGGATCTTTTCTTCAAATCAAGGTGAGTGGTTTATTTTGTTTTGTTTTGCTTTGCTTGTTGTTTTGATTGATGAATGACGTGAGACCTTCGTTATGCTTGTTCGTGATCATTATGCCATTACCTTGTTAGTCTCGTTGTGTGTATGATATGGATCTTTAATTTGGATATGGATGATGAGAACTCTTAGTGTTATTTGGATCATGATGATAGAAATATTAAGATTTGTTGAGGATATGTTGATTGTGAGATCGTATTGTTGGGAGACATATTAAGAATTGATTGTGTTATGATCAGATGATAAACATCTAGATCCGATGGTAGTAGTTCAGATTTTGATTAAGTTATGAAAGAAGTTTTGTTGAGAAAAACCCTAATCCAAGGATTAAGAGTTTAGATCATGAGGATATGAGATTTGAGTATTTGATTGATTGAGAAATGTATCCTTGATGGTGATTATTGAGAGTCGTTTATTAGCCTGGATACAATTGATTTTATGTTCAGTGAATCTTTAGAAAACTCCAGTTTGATTTGTGTTCAGACCTATTGTTGGAAACCTGTAGCCGACAGTCGACTGGACTATAAAGCAGTCGACTGGCACGAGCTTGTTGTGTAGTTTAGTCTTTGAGATTTGTTCGGGACAGTCGACCTATGACTCCTCTCAGTCGACTGATATACTTAGAATATTTTTGATGAGAATTATTTGTTTTGTCTCGGGGCAGTCGACCGACTTCTTGGTGAGTCGACTGGTCATGCCTTAGATTATTTTTGTAAAATGTTGGGATATGTCCTCTGGACAGTCGACTGGTCCTTTATGCAGTCGACTGGTCCTGAAGGATCTTGTATTTGATTATGAGATATTTTGTTTAATGTTGATTTTAAGATGTTCAGTTAAGAACATGATTTTGAGTTATTCAGTTGAGCCACTTGTTCAGTGGGAATTTGTTCAGATATTTGTTTTTGAGTCTCTAGAGGTATGTGACCCTAGTATACCGGTGTTGAGATATTTGTTCAGTTATTTGTTGAGGCCCTTTGAGGCACATTTTCAGTATTCAGATTTTTAGTCCGGTAGGGTACACTACTCTAGGAGATTTGTTCAGTAACCCAAACTAATAAGGATAGGCATTAGTAGTGTCATGACGAATGAGAACATGAGTTATGCACCTCAGTATGGCTTTTGATGTAGGATTTTAATCTCCTGAATTATCCAAGTAGTTAACTTGTGATGTGTGATTTATCTCCGGAATTATCCAGGTAGTTAACCTGAGATGTGAGGTATTTCTCCTGAATTATCCAAGTAATTATCTTGAGATGTGGGATTGAACTACGGAATGATCGGAGTCGAGGCGACACTTTTGGGGTATTATTGTGATGATGAGTCTATGTTTAGATGTGGGATGATCTCCTGAATTATCCAGGGAAAATACCTGTGATATGGGATCAATCTCCGGAATGATCAAGCATGGGCAAATTATCATAGTTTATCTTCATCTTTTAGTAGTCATCGTTGTCAGCATGTAGTCATGATGTTTTCTTGAATCACTTTTATGCATTTGGATTTCCTGTTTTTGCACACACTTGGCTTTTGGTTTTGGTATCACCCATTACTCTTTTATTGTTACTTCATACATTAGTGCTTGATTATTATTTGTTGGACATTATGCTTCAGATTCATTTATGTTATTTGTTTGGTTAGTTGCCACTCACACCATTTTTATGGCTGACCCCTTTAGTTTGGGGGTTAGGGTTCAACTCTAGCCTCACATGTTGCAGGTTATTGCTTAGATTGGAGGTTGGATGCTTGAGTGGGCAGGTTGAGATAATTGGATTATTTAGTGATTGGTGTAAAAGAATTGTAAAGACATATTGTGTTGTTATTGAGCTGTTAATGAAAGATTAAATTGAGTTGAGATGATTAGACTTCAGCTGTGATTTGTAATAATTGTTGTAATAAAGAAGAAAAATTTTAGTGGTGTTGTTGGTGTCTATTGTTCTATTGAAGTGGATTACTGGGATTTCGCCACTTATTTTCTAAGCTCTCATATTAGAAATTTGGGGCGCTACAATTTTGATGAAGAGGAAGTGCTATCTGCTATCAAGAGTTTGGGGGAGGATAAGGCGCCAGGGCTGGATGAATTTCCAATTTTCTTTTACACCCTATATTGGAAAATCATCAGAGAGAACTTCACGAGCATTGTTCAGGATTTTTATAAGGGGGATGCGGAATTAGAAAGACTAAACTACGCGAATATCATTCTGATCCCCAAGAAGCATGAGGTTAAAGAGGTTGGTGACCTGAGACCCATCAGCCTCCTCAATGGCTCCTTTAAGATCATAACCAAAGTGCTGGCTAATAGATTAGGTCCACATTTGAAGGATATCGTTGGGGATTCATAGAGCGGCTTTATTAAAGGAAGAGATATTATGGATAGCGTCGCCTCTGCTCATGAGATTGTTTTCAGAAGTTGCAAAGAAAAAATGGATAGTTTCCTTTTTAAAGTGGATTTTCAAAAGGCATACGACCCGGTCGAATGGAACGTTGTGGACGAGGCCTTGCTCCTAAAAGGATTCGGGGAAAGGCGGAGGAAATGGATTTATCAGTGCACTAGAGGAGGTAAATTGTTCCTTATCGTTAATGGTGCACAAGGAAAAGAAATCAGATGCAAGAGAGATCTTAGCCAAGGAGATCCTTTGTCATCACTGTTATTTGCAATTGTAGCAGATGGGCTCGCAGAGATGATAGCAAACGGTAAAAAGGAAAGCGCTAACTTCGGCATAAAAATCAAAGGATTCGCAGAGCCTATTTCAATCTTTCAGTACGCTGATGGCACTTTATTGTTTGGACCAGCATCGACAGAGGATATCATAGCTATGGGAACAGTCTTGAAGTGCTTCGAGGCATGGTCAAGCATGAAGGTCAACTTCAATAAGAGCTGTGTCATTCAGCTTAGCGACAAATGCTCTATCCCCCCCCAGCAATTCAACAAATGCTTGGATGCAATAAGTGAGAGTTCCCACTTGTTTATTTAGGGATTCCTATCAGGCCTGGGAGACTCATTAAGGAGGACTGGCAACCATTTATTGATAGGATCGAAAAAAGACTAGCTGGCTGGAAGGGGAAATCTTTAACATTAAGGGGCAGGATCACTTTGCTCAATTCTTTCATCAACAACATCCTTATCTATCTCATGTCTATTTACGAGCTACCGGTATGGGTTATTCACAAGATAGACAAATATAGGAGGCATTTTCTTTGGAAAGGAGCTAATGAGGGAGGTAAAGGGATTTACCTCATTAGTTGGGGAAGGGTTTGCAAAAGGAAAGAGTTTGGTGGATTGGGAATCATTAATCTCAGAGATATGAATAAAGCCCTACTCAGTAAGTGGTGGTGGAAGTTGGCGAATCGACGAAACAATTGGTGGTTCAAGTCTCTTACTAATTATCGGGCTAAGAAGATGTTCAGATTTATGGGGAACGGAGTTCACAGTAGGAAGTCGTTCTTATGGAGAGGGGTGTACAAGACGGGTGACGTATATCATAGCAACACTCTTTGTAGGATAAAGAATGGCAAGAATACAAGGTTCTAGAAAGACAAATGGTGCGGTAATAACTCCCTTATGGGATTGTTTCCCTCCGTTGCAGAGTCAGTACTCAACAATGACATCCTTGTGAGCGATGTTTGGAAGAACAATAATTTGAGATTGGAAGTCAAGGGGCTCTTTGATCAGGAATCTATTTTCCAACTTCAACTGGTCAACAATTTGATTCGTATAGAGGGAAATTTCACTCAACAGTCGGAAGATGAGAGATGGTGGACTTTGGAGGCGAGTCGCAAGTTCTCGGTCTCCTGTCTATACAGATGGTTGAATGATGGAGGATTAAGAAGTGAGGCCGCGGATGTCATATGGGGTACCAGCATTCCTTCCAAAGTTAACGCTTTTCTATGGTTGGTGGATAACGATGCGATTCTTTCGGAGGCTAATTTGATGAAGCGGGAAATTTTGGACAACGCTATTTGTAATAGAAGTCTAAATCATGAAGAAGATACGAATCACATTATTTTCAAGTGTCATAGAACTAGATGGGTTTGGGAGAAAGTGGGTCATACGTACGTGGTTTTACAGTGTCCAGATTCTACTTCAGAAGTTTGGGGGGACATTAGATCGAATAGGATTAGAAAGGAAGTAAGATTAGAGTGGGATATTGTCGTTGCTTCAATTATGTGGAACCTCTGGCTAGATCGAAACGACTTTTGTTTCAATAGCATTACCCATAGATTATCTTTTCTGATGCACAAAATTCACTTATATTGTTATGAATGGACATGACTTCTCAAATCCAGGAAGAAGATGCGACTGGGAGAGGGGGAGGAGTAGATATCGGACAGTGGGGGGAGCTAGCTATCATCGATTGAGACAGCTCAGCCTTTGGTTTAATTCATGGTTACTTTACTCGATGTATTTCTTTTTTATGTATTTTGCTTCCCGCTTAGAGGGTAGTTTTCTCCTTAGGTGTACTTGGATGTTGATCGCCTTCGGGCCTACTGTGTAACTTTATTTCTGTTTCGATAATTTCTTTTTAACAAAGCGATAACTCACTATTTAAGGCTTTGTTTGGTTTGGTTTTTAAAAACAGTTTTTTGTTTTTGAAAATAGAAAATGGGTCAAAAACTTGTTTGGCAAGGGGTTATTTGGAAAATGTTTTCAGAAATCGCACCATTTCTTTCTGAAAACGATTAAAAAAAATTTAAAATTGTGTTTTGGTTTTCTAACTCCCATCGTCTTCACGTGCTTTCCATCTCATTTTGCTTCTCTCCTTCACGGCGCTCCTCTTTCCATCTCCTTTTGCTTCTCTGTAAAAACCCTAGATCTGAACCCCAAATCGGCAACAAGATTGTCTTCTCTACTTTTGAACTTTTAAAAAAACGCAATCGTCTCCTCTTCTGTCCAAACCGAAGGCTCCTCTTCTTTCCCTCTCCTTTAGCTTTCTCTCCTAAAACCCTAGATCTGAACCCATAATCGATCACAACCCTCATCGATCTACGGTTTTTGTGTAGAGGTACAGTCGGATTTGTTTGTTCCCCCTACTTCTTCGACAGTTTCATGGTGTGTGAAACACGATCAGCTTACAGGCGAATGTGTAGTCTAGCTCGGTTGAATCGAATAAAACGTCATTTGCTTGTTGAATCCTGTGGAGACAACTTCTCTATTAAGGAAAGGAAGGTATGTTTTTTTGGGAAACCAATTTTTTATAGTAAGATCGGGTAGGAATTTGGGCTGTGAGATGATTTTTTTCGTTCCTGACCTGGGATCTGAGATGAATCGGTAGAGAACGGGTTTTTGGTAAAAAAAATATTCCTTTAACAGAATGCTTTGATATGGGAAGTGAGAAGGTTTTTGAAACCTATTTGTTGTCTTCGTTGTCCAATTATTACTGGTGCAAAATAGACCTCTTCATTTTCTTGGTGTTAAAACCTGAGATCGCAGAAAATTGTCATAACTAATATCTTATTTAAAATTGTTCCTGTGATATTTGTTTCTGATCATCTTGGGTAGTTCAGAAGTTTCGCATTGTACATTTATATTGATACCGTTGATGTCCATAATATAGATGACTAGTAAGGGTAAAGAGATGGAGGTGGATCTTGATCTTGATCTAAGGGTATGGCCGACAAATGTTGAAAAGGTGTTTGTCGATCTGATGGAGGCAGCGGTAGATGGCTCGTTTAAAAAATTCCACATTTGATGCAAGAACTTGGCTTAAATTCCGCGTTGATCTGCATACCATTACGAGTCGAAATTATTCAGTAAGGCAATTAAAAGACAAATATAACAGACTTCGACAGCTATGGAGGGAGTTTCGGGATTTGAAGAATCAGAGTGGGTTGGGTTGGGATGAAGATACCCAAAGTGTTACTTGCAAGCCAGTAGTTTGGGATGCATATGTTAAGGTTCATATATAACTTCATCATGAAAATATTATTATGTCATTCACATATTCTTATACTTAAACGTAAGATCATTTTACTTGTTTATTAACATTAGTTATGAAAATTTTGTTGATAGGCACACCCGAAGGCCAAAGGTTTTCATGAAAAAGGATTTGCAAATTTTGATGCCTTAACCAAAATTTTCAAAAACTCTACTGCGCAGGGCACACTTGCTAGGGCTTTAACACAAAAGCCCCTAACATCCGATAAGGCACGTAGGGCCGATGAAATGTTCGCCCAACATGATATGCCATATGTAGTATCAGATGATGAAGGCGATGGAGCACCTGGAGGTTAGAGGTCTCGAAAAAGGAGATCTGGTAATTCAAGTGGATGAGCAACGAAAAGCTCGAAGACTTCTGGCAAGGAAGAGGCTTACGAATTGATTGTGAGTGCCCAACGTGCGAAACAAAGACACTACAAGGGCTTAGGCCGAGATGAAAGCCAACCCCAACCAACTCAACCCCAGCCACAAGTTCCACCCCCTTTTGCCGAAGACCCTTACTCCATGACAGAAGCCATGAAAATATTGAATTCGATGACTGGCCTTAGTTCCCAACAGATTTTTAAGGCATTTAACTTGTTTATAAGCAGCCCAGAGGCACGTGAAGGCTTCATTGGGATGAGCGAGGAGTATAGGCGTTTGTTCCTTGACAATTTTAACGACTAGGAAACTCACTTTTTTTAACATTTATGAGCTGCCTATGATCTATTACTTTGTCTTGTCATTACTATGTTTATGTTTACGTTTACGTTTATGTTTATGTTTATTGAACCTGAACTATTTGACGATGTTTATGTTTTCGGTTTAATTTGCTTTGTGATTGTTCGATAAAATCATATTTTACTGTTGATTTAAAAAAACAACACACTAGTTGGAAATAAATTCTAATTTTTCACAGTGAAATACTACTTGCACCGACGCAACATAGTGATGGACTGGTCAGACGATGACATGGATGATTTGGAAGACATGGATACAATCGAGTACATTAGCTCCTTATAAAGAGAACCATATTCCACTCCCGCTCTAACAGGGCGAGAATATTTGACAGAATTGTTAGATGGTCCCGCGTATAAGTTCCATTGCATATTTCGTATGAATCAAGACTGTTTTATGGCTTTGTGTCAATTTTTGAAGGATGGGAACTATGTCGAGGAGACGGAGTCGGGGTCCCAACGTAGACGTGTGTCTTTTGAAGAAAGTGTCGCCATTTTTTTGTTCATTGTCGGCCATAGTCACAGACAAAGAGTGGCAGCTGATCGGTTTCAACATTCGACATACACAATAAACAAACATTTTAAGAATGTGTTGAAAGGTTTGGCCAGTGCAGCGACAGTTCTTATTACTCCCCCAGATGCGACACGTATACATGAAAGGATTACGAGTTCTACGGATTTTTATCCATGGTTTAAGGTATGTTTTAGAATAAACATACATATAATTTTTTTTTTGATGTTTAAATGAATTTTCATATATTGAATCGTTCCAAATACGCGTTGTAGTCACATGATCTCAGTTATATACATAGTGTTTTATAATATTTCAATGGAAATGATAAAGTAGTATTTAAACTGAACAATGTAGGGAGCTATTGGTGCTGTTGATGGCACATTAGTGGATGCTTGGGCACCCGCTAGCCGACACAATACTTGTCGGGCACGAAAGGGTAACATAACGCAAAATGTTCTAGCCGCTTGTGATTTTGATATGATGTTCACATTCGTTTATGCGAGATGGGAAGGAAGTGCCAACGACTCCCGTGTAATTCAAACAGCATTATCACAAGGATTGCTTCAAATCCCTGCAAATGATAAATATTATTTAGTAGATTGTGGTTATCCCAACATGCTAGGTTTTTTAGCACCATACCGTGGCGAGCCTTATCATGCACAAGACTTCGAAGGGGCCAATCATGCACCGACACAACATAGGCAACTTTTTAACAAAATGCATGCAAGGCTACGAAATGTCATCGAAAGAACTTTTGGTGTTTTAAAAAAAAGGTTTCCTATTTTCAAATATATGTCTAACTACAAGCCAACAAAACAGGTGGAAATGGTGACTGCTTGTTGTGTCGTTCACAATTTCATAGGAAAACATTCAGTAGATGATACCTTTTTTACGGAGTATGTAGATGATGAGTTAATTCATCATCTACAAAATAATGAAATTCCATCAACATCTCAGGGGTTGGATATGTCTGCTTCCCAATTGAACCGTATGGGTAGAAAAAAAGATCAAATTGCTACGGCTATGTGGAATGCGAGACATTGATATTATTTGGATATGTATGTATCATTGTAATATTTACTGTTATAAATATCACAAGCATTTGTTCCTTTGCTTTTGTTACTGTGTGAGATGTTGCGTTGACCAATTGTTGTTGTGCAAGGATTGCACATGGATACAGTTTTTTTAGCAATGATGATCGAATGATGAATGGAGTTCTGAATAAGTGGAAGTGCCTATTATTTATTTTTTTACTCACCAAGATGATGTCGGTATAGGCAATGATGAAATCCACAACTTATTTTTGAAAACTTGCCCCCCCCCCTCCACCTTCTGCGTGGTTGTATTATATATTGGTGATACTGAAAATATCAAGCTTACGGGTGAATATCCATGGAAATGATGAAACTTTTTAAGCTAATCCATGGTAAGGATGAGACCTAATAAGATGATCCACAGATTCGAAGGTATTAGCTTCTAAGCCAATCCATGGAAATGATGAGAGATTTTAAGCTGATCTGTGGTATCTGTGATGGATATAGTGTATGAATGATGAATTAAACTATTGGTGGCGGAGGGGAGGGGAAAGAAACACATAATAGTTAGTACTAGTAGGCATGGCATTGTAAAAAATGCAGCCCTAGACTAATTTTTATAAATTTTTTGGAACAATTGGTACATACGAAGGAGTTCTGTTCCTACGACTAATTCAATACTTTCAAAGAATTCACATTGCTTTGTTATACATGACTTCATTGGCTTTGTTTGTTATAAAGTTCCCTTATAACAACTCGGAATATTGCAATGGTTTCCGATGCTTTATTGGGATTTTCCATGGTTTTTGATGCTTTATAATAAGTATGAATATTGCAATGAATCATATGATGGTTTCTGATGCTTTATAATAACATTGGAGATTGCAAAAAATCTTTGTTGTTGATGCATTCATGACTTGTGTTTTTTAAGCTTCTTCTAGCAGGTCATGGGTTCTGAAGAGAGTTGTATGGTTTTTGATCTGTGGGGTTTTATTTTTCTGGCTTCATCTTCCTGTAAGTATTTTTGAAGGTAGATGAAGCCTTTGTTGAGTTCATGCGTTGTCCAATTTTTTATTGTATCTTATGCCTTTGTTGAGGTGTGTTCTGATGCCTTCTATTCTTCTATTGTTGAGGTGTGTCCTGACTGTATCTGATGCCTTTGTTGAGGTGTGTTGGGGAACATATGTTTGGGGAAGTTAGTTCTGAGAAGGGAAACATATGTTTGGAATGATCCTTATCAAATTAACGTGGAAGCATGCCTCCACATCTCAGTTTTAGATATGAAATTTTATACATCGCGTGGTTTAGGGAACCAGCTACTTTATTTTTTACTCAGTTGTGCTTGTATGTGAACATCCCCTGAGGTTACTTTCCACTAATGGGTTATGTTGCTACTCATGAATTGTGTTGGCTTTTTATAGCACACTTGATGGGTTCTGAAGAGTCATGGCCTCCTATACTTTGGGGTTTTATTTTAGTAAGGCTTCATCTTGCTGTATCTATTGTTCAAGGTAATTCCCAAAAATTTTCTGCCGTAATTTTGTTGCTCTAGCTGCATCGATGTTGATTCAATCAACAAAATTTTTTTTTCACTATCCAATATTTATGTATTTCTACATTTTTTGGGTAAACTCTTTCTATGAAACTTTAAAATCTTTCCATACTGTGTACCATTCCCTTGCTGACATGGATTCTGATGCTGCTAATGGCTTCTAATGTTTGTGATGGATATTATGTCAATAGTTTGATGCTGTGATGGCTTCGGATTTTTGTGATGGTTCTGAAGCACGCACATTCTACCGAAGTGTTTCCTGTCATTTTGGTTTGGGTTCTGATGCTGATACTGTGTACCCTTCCCTTGCTGGTTTGGGTTCTGATGCTGATATTGTGTACCATTCCCTTGCTGGTTTGGGTTCTGATGCTGCTAATGGATTCTACTGTTTCTGATGAATATTATTGGATTTTTTGCTGTGTTTGCCTTCTGATGCTGTGCTGGCTTCTGATGGTCTGGGCAATGGACTGGGTTCTGATGCTCCTGTCATTTTGTTCTTGTTGGTCTCCATCTAAACAGGAAGTGCTTCATTTAAAATTGTTTTAAATCACCATACTCTTTTACTTCTATCAGTCTAGGCAATGATGACTAATCAAAACTTATGATGTATGTGATTGATAATGGACTGCATTTGATGCTTTATTAGGGAATAAAAGTCATCGATCCAACAGTTGATAATATTTCATTAGTGTCATGGATATATAATGCATTACAATGCATGTTTAGTACTAGTTGGCATGGCCTTCAAATGCAGTCCTACACTAATCTCCATGTTCTATGCAGTGATTTTTTCTATCCAAACATGGTCTGAGCCTATGATTAATTGATGCTCGATGATGATTAAATTAATGTTAGGTGTTGATTTTTGGTTCTTGTACATACTTTAGGATATGTTGGTACCTGGAAAGCTTTTGGAGAGCCCAAAAGTGCTTGCAAACAGGCAGCGAGAGTACACAATGGAAACAATATTGACACAGTTGAAGAAGGAAATGGGCTGCACCCCATGATCGTGCACAGAATTGATGATTTCTGAGGAAGTGAAAGTAAAATATATTTGAAATGTGCTCGGTATATTTACAATATTTGTATGTGATTTGCTATTTTGCACCTCCAAAATGAAACATCTTTAGTTCATCTGTTCCTGTCTGAATTGTTTAATTCTGAACAATGAATTTAGATAGTATGTATGTAGATTTTTCTTTTGCTTATTATGTAAGGAAGTACACCAACTTGCATATATTATTTCTCACCGTGGATCTTTTCATCTTTGTTCATTCCAACATCAACCTGCCCAGTGATGCATATATCTTCATCATTTGATCATTCAAATAAATAGTCTATTAACAAAGCAGGACTTCAATTCCCAAAACGTACATAAACCTCTCAAAATAAAACAGAGACATTACTTTAATACAAACAGTATCTACACATCAACAGCCACAAGGTCTTTCCCATCTCGCATATCAGTTGATGCAATCATCTTTGGGCAAGGTATAGTCGCATATCAGTTCATGTGATCAAGTTCAAGGTATTTCACATTAATACTACTCCTCACATTGAAAATATTTGCTCCATTGGCTCTTTCTCACGATTCTTGTTCGTATACATGTAGAACTTTGATCTGTAACTGCAGGGGGAAAAAAACACTTCAGAAGAAAATGAGAGGAAATTGATTAAACATACGGCGTTTTTAATCTCAGTGTCATAAAAACTGTACTCCTATTAATTTGAGAATTTAATTCTATACCCAAACGCCTTTTACAAGCTTATTATTCAGTCACATTTTAAAGAAAATTCCCCAGATTTTTTGTTTTACCAAACGCATTTTATAATCTCATTTTCAAAAATAGTTTTCAAAAAAAAATATTAGCAAACAAGTTTTACATTCTCATTTTCAGAAAACAGTTTTCAGAAAAAATTATTACCAAACAGCTTTTACGCTCTCATTTTCAGAAAACAGTTTTTAGAAAAAAATATTACCAAACAGCTTTTACACTTTCATTTTCAGAAAACTGTTTTCAGAAAACTGTTTTCAGAACAACAAACCAAACAAACACAGCCTAAATACTGTTTTCAAAAAAAAAAAAGGCTTTTAAGAGCATCCACAGTCGTTTTCTATATCTGCCATTTTGCCATATTATAGCAAACGATGCGCTGCAATCGTTTCTCATTTTGCCATTTTATGGCAAACGTTCTATTCTCATTTCTCAAATATGAGAAACGAAATGTAGTTTCTCAAATTATAAAGGACGGGATATCATATCCCGTCCCTCCGATTTAATGATTATTTAATCGATTCAGACGGAACAACATATACCGTCTTAATAATTTTAAATTTTTTTTTTATAAAAAATGGTCGGACGGGGATACATACCCCGGACGGGATATGATACTCCGTTTCTCCCAATTAAAAAAGTTTTTTTTTTTTTTTTAATATTGCCTCAGACGGGGAATGATACCCCGGCCGGGGTATCATACCCGGTCCCTCCCACTTTTTTTTTTTTTTTTTGTATTGCTGATTGTTTTTTGTATTACTGATTGGGTAGGTTTAATACATTCCAACCCATTCCTAATTAAACCTACCAATATACTTACCTAACAAAACCTACAAAATCCCAACCGAATACTACATCCCCAACCGTGATGATTTTCATTTTTTTTTAAGGACGGGGTATGATACCCCGTCCGAAGCTTTTCCACTTTTTTTTTAAATTTTTTTATTGAGAGACGGGGAATGATTTCCCGTCCGGAAGAACATATACCGTCCTATGCCTTTTTAAAATTAAAAAAAGAGGGACGGGATATCATATCCCGTTATAGCAAAGCACGACTGCACGATACGCATCCAATTGCTATTACTGTAGCTGCCATTTTATAGCAAATGAGAAATGCTCTAAGAGCATCCACAGTGGTGTTTCTCATTTGTCAAAAAATGGCAACAACAGTAATAGCAAATAGGGGAGATCGCTACAGTGGTCGTTTGCTAAAAAATTGCCAAAATTTTCAAAAATTGAGTGAGACGGTATATGATATACCGTCTCAACTTTAAAAATTAATTAAAAAAAGTTAATTACTTATTAACTATTAAACCTAATTAATTAACTAAATTAAATAATATAATATTAACTAAACCTAATTATATCACTACCTAAACCAAATTAATACTCCTAAACCTACCACCCAGCATTAATTGACTCCACTAATTCCCCCTTCCACAGACGGTACATCATGTACCGTCTGGTGAAATATATATATATATATATATATATATATTCCGAATCCTCCAATCCCGGCCGTTCATTTCTTTAAAAAAAAAAAGGAAAAGACAAAAAATGAACTCACAGACGGGATATGATCTCCCGTCTGATTCAGACGGGATATCATCTCCCGTCTGAGGAGTTTTTAAAAAAATAAAAAAAATGAGAGACGGTATATGATGTACCGTCTGAAGCTATTAGAATATATTAAAATTCATCAGACAGGATATGATATTCCGTCCTTTATAATTTGAGAATCGCTATTCAAATATGAGAAACGAATATAGCAAACTTGCTAAAAAATGGCAAATGAGAAACCATTGCAGCGTCCGTTTGCTTAAAAAAATGACAAATTGGCATATATAAAAAACCACTCTGGATGCTCTAAGTCGACCACAATAGATGCTTTCTCCAATAGCCTTGCACGCACCTAAATACCTAATCCGAGACAGAACAGCAAACACCGACATCATCCAATCATATCTTGAAACGGAACAAGACTCTTCAATTTGACTTCTTCCTATCCTTATCAATGACCCACCATCAGGGCCAAACCCGTCGTTAAATCTGAACCGTTCGCAGTCCTAAGCCGACAAAATCGAGGATCGTTAAGACACTACTAGCCGTCCGATTAGAATCCTACGGCCGAAATCGAATCCGCTTTAGATTCTGGAATCTAGTGAGCTCGCGTTATGCCGCCCCTTAGTTTGTGGCTTACGCGCGTCATTCACGCGGTTCATTCTTATCCATTCGGACATCCAAGTATTTGAAACGTGCCACAAAAGTAGGGTGTGCCTCAGGAACAATTAACACTATCCAAGACCCAAAAAACGAAGTTCTAATAAATCAGAGACCAATGTCTCCAATATATTGAACCAAAATTTTGAGGTGAATTTTAGGTTTTTTATATAAAAAAAAACCCTCACAATTTTTGTGCAGTAATTGGCTAAAATTTTAAGCTAGCACTAAGAATTTATGGTTTCGCGCTTAGAGCATCCACAGTCGTTTAATGTAAAAAATAGCAAAATATATATTTTGACAATCCATTTTGACGAAACACTGCAGTCGTCGAATGACAAAAAAAATGCATAAGTTCATTAAAAAAGAAAATGTTTCGTCTGTCATTAGGCCTGCAAATGAATCGAGCTATTCGCGAGCTATTCGGCTCGAGCTCGGTCAAAACTCGGCTCGAACTGAGCTCGAGCTCAAAAGTAAGCTCGTTTCGTAAACGAGCCGAGCTCGAGTTTGGGTTTTTTTTAAGGCTAAGCTCGCGAGCTATTCGGTTCGAATATGATTAAAGCTCGGCTCGAACCGAGCTCGAACTCAAAAGTAAGCTCGTTTCGTAAACGAGTCGAGCTCGAGCCTCAAGGTATTCGGCTCGGCTCGGCTCGGCTCGATTGCAGCCCTATCTGTCATTAAAAAATAATTTATACAGGCCGAAACTTAGAAAATATTAATAAATAATACGGGACAAAACATGATGTTTCGTCCCAAAGAGAAGAAAAAAATTATAAATTTCAAATTAACGTTCGGTTTTTTTTTGCAAAAACAATTTTAAAAAAAGTTTGTAAAAAATATTTGCAAAACAATTTAAAAAAAAGTTTGTAAAAAATATTTGCAAAACAATTTAAAAAATTGCAAAAAAAAATTAAAAAATTACAAAATTAATTTTAAAAATTATTTTAAAAAATTAAATTGGATTGGGACGAAACATCATGTTCATTCCCACCGTTAAATTCATTTAACTGATTATTTTATTTGGTTTTTAATTTTTTTACTTCGGATGAAACATCATGTTTCGTCCTATCAATTAAAAATATAATTAAATAATCCAGACGAAACATTGCTATAATATGTATTTTGCTATTTCGAATGCTACTTTTCCCTTTCTACTGTAGCCGAATTGTCAAAAAATGACAAAATAACTCACGACTGTGTGCGCTACAGTAAAAAAAATGGGCAAAAATGGCAAACAAGCAAACGATTGTGGATGCTCTTACATTCTACTAATATATGTAGTGCATATTGTTCCGGAATGATTGAAAAAAAAAATATGATAGAACTATGATAGTTATATAGTAGTAAGAGCATCGACAATGGTATTTCTCATTTTTTAGAAAATGACAGTTACAGTAATAGAAAATAGGGTATTTGTCTGCAGTGGTTGTTTACTAAAATTTTGCTAAAATTTGAGAAAGACGAGACATGTTGTTTCGTCTTTTTTTTTAATACAGTTAATTAATTATTGATTAAATATAAAAATAATTTAGTTAAATAAATTAAATAACAAAATATAACTAAAACCTAATTAACTATACACTTAACCTACTTAGCTGTACACCTAACACCTATTAACTATACACCTAATACCTAATGACCTCCCCAATATTTGTTGGACGGAACATGTTGTCCCGTCCAAGCAAAAAACGGGACAACATGTCTCGTTTCTGCATTTTTAATGATTTTTTTTTTCAGACGGTACATGTATCGCCCAATCAATTTTTATAAAAAATAAAAATTGTCAGACGAAACAACATGTATCGTCTGATCCCATTAAAAAAATAAAAAAATAGAGATGGAACAACATGTCTCGTCTCTTATAATATGAGAATCACAATTTCATTTATCAAAAATCAGAAACAACTGTAGTTATTTTGTCATTTTATGATAAAATTTCAAACCGCTGCAGTACCAATTTTCTCAAAAAAGGAGAAATTGGCAAATATAGCAAACCATTGTGGATGCTCTAACAAAGTGTGTTTGTTATCTGTGGTTAATGTTTTTTTAATCTATATATTTCAATATTTTCATTAATTTAAATTTAATATGTAATTTTGGTTAAAAAATATAATTTTAAGTAAAAGACCGCTGGAATCTTGTGATCATGTTGTTCCCTATTTAGCAAAATGAGTTCGAATTCCACTTGTATATTCGTTTATGGAAACAATATTGAAAAGGAAAACTTTGAAATTATGATTAAATTTCAATACATGCTTAAAAACTGAATGGAAATAAGGCAAAGGTTTTCGATTATGACTTTTTACGCCATACTCATCGACAATGGAACTTCTTTTTTTTTTTGGCCCTTCTTCTATGTCATTCTACCATAGCCGTCCAAGAGAATTTTCCAAATATCCCTAAATAATTTTGTTTGAAGCTGAAATTGAATTTGCCCGGTCTCTCACATAAAATTAAAATATCCTCTTTTTGTTTAAAGAAAATGTAAAGTATAGCCACCCTATTTGATTAATAAAAAATTAATAAAACAAGCTCAGGATATTGGGCGTAATTACAAAAACAACAAGGTAAGAAATAAAATATAACACCTTCATCACACATAGGAGGGTGGGATTAAAAAACAAAAGTAAAACATACATGAGTATCCAACTAGTACAACATGATACAAGAAATCCCTCCAGCAAAGCTCTGGAGGGTGGGCAACTAGATCATGAAACTCTGTATCAGTCAAGAGTATGACCGATCTCTACCTCTTCATCACCGTACTCCGCCACCTCCAACGCCCTGGCGATTCTTTTTCTTGGACTCGCCGCCACAGCAGTAGCCCCAAATGATATAAGATGCATGGTGTTAGAAAGATTACCATATATCTATATAATAAAACACAAAGAAAGCTATCAAGTGGCTCTCCTTCAATCCCCAAAAAATCAAAGGCCTAGATTTAACCTCACAAAACATATTTCCCCCCCAAAACTCAAATTCAAATCTTCCACCCAAAACAACTCCTATATTTTTTTATTTTTTTATTCTCCCTCTCTCTCCCTCCCTCTTCTATTCAAAAAATTAAGAAAATACAAATTTTAAGAAAATTTAAAAAATAAAAAAATTTAAAAACTAAAAAAATTAAAAATTAAAAACTTTAAAAATAATTCAAAAAAAAAATCAAACAAATCATATAATATGTTTTTTGCTCTATGTTTGCTACTTCAATTAATTTGATGGACCTCCAAAACTATTTTATATGATCAAATAAGGTGCACAGTTTCGAAGACGTGCCGTAGGCACGCGTCAACGAGCAAACCTAGTACTATTACAAGTTCCACAAAAGTAAAAATTATTTCTGTCTAGCTATAAAACTAGGTCGTTGTGCCAATTGCAATATACCACACTTCCCTCATTACACGTCTCTCACAAGCAAATGAGGGCCATATCCAAAGGTCTCCATAAACTTGGGAATAAACCGACGTTCCAAGGGCCAAGAGGACCTCACATAGAACCACCTTACCTCTGGGACAATCTAAGAACATATGAGTCTTTGGAAGCCACAATTTGTCGCGTTGTGTGGTTATCTTTTAACCAAATTTTTTCTACTCAGAATTACATTGTTGAGGACTAACCATTGCACGTAGTGCTTTGCACTCGTTTGGCAGTAGACTGTATTGGGACATGAAACTAATTTTAAAGTTCAAATTTTGGTAAACTATCTTTTATTGGGTAACTAGGTTTGCCCGTTGACACGTGCCTACGGCACGTCTTCGAAACTGTGCACCTTATTTGATCATATAAAATAGTTTTGGAGGTCCATCAAATTAATTGAAGTAGCAAACATAGAGCAAAAAACATATTATATGATTTGTTTGATTTTTTTTTGAATTATTTTTAAAGTTTTTAATTTTTAATTTTTTTAGTTTTTAAAATTTTTTATTTTTTAAATTTTCTTAAAATTAGTATTTTCTTAATTTTTTGAATAGAAGAGGGAGGGAGAGAGAGGGAGAAAAAATAAATAAATAAATATAGGAGTTGTTTTGGGTGGAAGATTTGAATTTGAGTTTTGGGGAAAAAATATGTTTTGTGAGGTTAAATCTAGGTCTTTGATTTTTTGGGAATTGAAGGAGAGCCGCTTGATAGCTTTCTTTGTGTTTTATTATATAGATAATGGATGCAGATAGATAAGATTGCGCAGGAGGTGCAACTTAACACAAAATCTATTGGCCAAGACCACTATTAGAACCAGGTGACTACCATTTCATCTTCATTGTCATCATTAACATCAAAACCAAACAAAAAAGAATCCAAAACTCAGACCCATTCCGAGTTTCTTAGTATGGCTTCTTTGGCAACTTGGACAAGGGAGGAGGATAAGGTTTTCGAGGATGCTCTGGCAAGCTATCCCGAGGGAGCACCCAACCGATGGTTCCTCATCTCGAGGTTGCTTTCAGGGAAGAGTCCAGGGGATGTTGAATTGCACTTCTCGGCGCTGATGCAGGATATCGAAGCGATCGAGTCAGATACAGTGGAACTGCCGATATACTACGATCACTATGAGGGCAATTCGACGAGCAACGGCAACGGCAACGGAAAGGGGAAGAGAGAGGAGAGGAAGAGAGGGAGTCCTTGGACTGAGGAGGAACACAAGTATAATAAGCTTTTCTTTTTCTTTTTTGCTTTTAGAAAAGAATGGAAAGAAATGTTAAATTAATTAGCAATAATTAAGTTATTAGTATAATTAATTTTAGTATGTGATTGATGGGTTCTTGGTTAATTACTTCTCTATTCTTTTTTAAGGAAATTAAATGATAAATCTCATTGATATATAACTTCGTAGTCTTTTGTTATCAAACATTCATTTACCGTCTGAGCTACAACTCACCGCGGGTAAGAATGTATAAGTTATTAACATGTCATGTTGTTGGAGTGTATTTAGATTGAGGTTTCTATTCTTTGAATTTCAGGCGATTTTTGGTGGGTCTGGAGCAATTCGGAAAGGGGGATTGGAGGAATATATCAAGAATATGTGTGAAGACGAAGACCTCAACACAGGTTGCCAGTCATGCTCAGAAGTACTTTCTTCGAAAAGAAAATGCCGGGACTAGAGATACCAAAAGAAAGAGCATACATGACATTACTAGCTAGGCGGAGTTTTTTTTTAATATATAATTTCTATTTATTTAAATAAAACTATATATACATGCTTAGTTGGTCAACTGAGATTGAATGCAAAATTCATAATTCTTCTTTAAATTCATGAAGAAGAAGAGGAAGGGTACTCTTATGTATTTATGTAGCAGTTCTCAGTAATAGAATATGGAAGACGTACATTTGTAAACCAGAAAGCAAAACAAAATTACAACGGAGACCTTCAGAACAATTTAGTTCAGTTGGTTAAGTATAGCCATTTATGTTGAATTTTTTTCCATTCATTTTCAAACTATATTCCATAGGAGATATTTACCAACCTATTTTTAGCATTGTCTCTTTTTTTGCCACCTCAGCACAAATTAAAACCACAAACCACAGTAAGTTCTACTTTTATTCAAACTATATTCAGAATTTTTTGTCTGTTTTATGAGGCCAAAATTGAAAACTACGACTTCTTCTCAATATTTTGTTTTATTGCTGCAATTCTCATCCGCAGCCACAGTTCATTTTGTAAATAAACAATGTCGTAGTTGAAAATTATAGCCTAATCTATATGTAAACCGCAGTTCATAGTTGTGGTCTTTCTTTCACATGTTCATGTTGGAATTAATTTTTGCAGTTTTCCGGGCCGGATTCCGGCAGACTCCGGCCACCGGCTGCGCCGGAAAATGAGTGGATTGCGATTCTCTCGTCGAGTACTATTCCGTAGTATACTCACTTGCCAAAAACGAATTCCGTATGAATGAGAAATGTTGATCCAAAGTTGGGTACTTGAAAGGTACCAACTTAACAAATGGATAGTCCCATATCGGAAATTAGGAAAGATTTTTACTAGTATATATATACTAGAAAACTGGACTAGAGGGCGTGGCCCGGGGGTTACCACTACCGTGTAGTGGAGAGAGGACTTAGCCAAAATGACAAACACACACGCGCGCGCGCGCGCCCGGCCCGGCCCCGGCCCCGGCTCGGCTCGGCTCGGCTTGCCCTACTGAACTGAAAAGGCTTTTCAGATTCAGTAACTGGTGCCCATTACTCTGTAACAGCAGAGTTGCACTTGAGTCTTCCTCTTCTTCTTCCTCTGCTCTAAGTCAGTATCTGTCAACTGATAGTACACACAGACAGCAGTTCGTTGTCTCTGAAGCAAGGGTGCTGCATTCTTCAGAGAAGGTACAGTTGTATCCTGGGAAGCGATTTGCCGGTAACCGTCACACTACGGGGCAAATTCTGCTTTAAGGACAGAGATTCTTAAAAATCTCGACTCTGTACAAGTTCATTGCTTACTGTTTTCCTTTCTGTATTTGATTTCTTCACAACTTTGTTGGAATTTCTTATTATTTTATATTCAGGTTATAACAATCTTAAAGCAGAATTTTTCCTCATGGATTCTAACAATTTTTGTGAAGTTTGTTTACAGGTTCTGTTCGGAACAAATAACTAATAGTTTTTGTTTCAACCAATTTCTGAGAAGAGAAGAGAACAAAATCAAAACATGGAGAACACACAAACTGAAGTTGCTACTGGGCTTCTCAGTACCCAAACTTCGGTGACCCAGAATGCATGGAGAACACACAAACTGAAGTTGCTACTGGGCTTCTCAGTACCCAAACTCCGGTGACCCAGAATGTGACTGCACAATCGGTTGCGGCACATTCGGTCGTTCTGCCCACGCACATAAGCGTGGGAGAAAAACCGGAGAAGTTCAATAGAACTGGGTTCAAAAAGTGACAGGGGAAGATGCAGTTCTACCTGACCACATTGAAGCTGGACAGGTTCCTCAATGAATCTGCCCCGATGCTGGCGCCAATGGAAGCACACTCCGTTGCAGCAGTTGACGCGTGGACACAGGGCGACTACCTCTGCAGGAACTACATCCTGAATGGATTGGTAGACTCTCTGTACAACGTCTACTGTGTCTTCAAGACATCCAAACTCCTGTGGGGGTCCCTGGAAAAGAAGTACAAAACTGAAGACGCCGGGTCCAAGAAATTTATTGTCGGCAAATTTCTGGACTATAAAATGATTGACTCCAAAACAGTGGTGAGTCAAGTCCAAGAACTGCAGGTTATAATGCACGACATTGCTGCAGAGAATATGACGCTGTGCGAACCATTCCAGGTTGCAGCGTTCATTGAAAAACTTCCACCTGGGTGGAAAGACTTCAAGAACTATCTCAAACACAAACGAAAGGAGATGTCTCTTGAAGACCTAATTATCCGGTTGCGGATCGAAGAAGAGAATCGCAAGGCTGAGAGGTCCTATGGAAATCAGTCCATAGAAAAGGCCAATGTGGTGGAGCATGAACAGAAGGGCAAGAAGAGGAAGTTTCTGCCACAGGTCTCCAACAAAAAACCTCTTGCAAAGAGGTTTGCTGGAAAATGCCACAAGTGTGGTAAGCTGGGGCACAAAATTTCTGAGTGCCGCAGTAAGGACAGTAATTATTCAAAAACAGGACATGTAAAAGGGAATGAAAAATCCCATGTACACATAGCTGAGAACTTGTCCACTGGTCTCTCTGACCTGGACCTCTGTGTTGTTGTTTCAGAGGTAAATCTTGTTGGGAGCAATCCTCGTGAATGGTGGTACGATACTGGGGCCACCAAGCATATCTGCTCGGACAAGGAAATGTTCACCTCCTACCAGAAGTGCAACAAAGATGAACAGCTGTTCATGGGAAACTCTTCCACCTCCAAAATTGAAGGAACAGGGAAGATAGTGCTGAAAATGACTTCAGGCAAAGAGCTAACACTCACAAATGTGCTGCATGTCCCAGACATTAGAAAGAACTTGATATCAGGTTCTTTGCTAAGTAAGAATGGGTTTAAAGTTGTACTTATTTCTGATAATTTTGTACTGTCCAAGAATGGGGTATATTTGGGTAAAGGATATGTAAAGGATGGACTGTTCAAGTTTAATGTAATGACAGTCATCCCTAAAACTATTGTTCCTGCTGTTCCCAAAGTTAATGAAATAACTCCTATTGTCTATGTTGTTGAGTCTTCTTCTGTTTGACATGAAAGACTAGGCCATGTTAATGTAAATTCTATGCGTAGATTAGTTAACATGAATTTGCTACCAAAGTTTAAGGTAGATAACTCAGAAAAATGTGAAGTTTGCACGGAGGCCAAACTCACTAAAACTCCATCGCGTTCTGTTGAAAGAAACACAGAAACTCTAGGTCTAATTCACACAGATCTGTGTGACTTAAAATATGTGCAGACCAGAGGTGGCAAAAAGTACTTTGTGACTTTCATAGACGATTGCACAAAATTCTGTTATGTATATTTGTTACATAACAAAAATGAGGCTTTGGATAAATTCAAAGAATATAAACTTGAGGTTGAGAATCAACTTGGCAAAACGATTAAAATCGTTAGAAGTGATAGAGGAGGAGAATATGATGCACCATTTAACATGTTCTGCTCGGAACATGGAATAGTTCATCAGACAACTGCTCCCTACTCACCCGAATCAAACGGTACTGCCGAGCGCAAAAACCGAACTCTAAAGGAGATGATGAATGCCTTGTTGTTGAATTCTGGCCTACCCCAAAACATGTGGGGGGAAGCGTTGTTGACTGCCAACTACATTCTCAACAAAATACCTCACAAGAAAACCGGCAAGACACCATATGAATTGTGGAAAGGTAACTTACCTTCATATAAATACCTCAAAGTGTGGGGGTGTCTAGCAAAAGTGGCAGTACCTAACCCGAAACAGGTCACCATCGGACCTAAGACGATTGATTGCATATTCATAGGCTATGCACACAACAGTAGTGCATATCGGTTCTTGGTATACAAATCGGATATACCGAATATCCATGTAAATACAATAATGGAATCAAGAAATGCTTCATTCTTTGAACACGTGTTTCCGTGCAAGGATACTACGTACCCTAAACGTACACGTGAACAAGGGAATGCAAGCACTTCAGTTGATGAACCAGAACAGGATACCGATGAGCCTAGACGAAGTAAACGGGCTAGAACATCAAAATCATTTGGTCCTGACTTTGTGACGGCCTTTCTGTTAGAGAATGAGCCCAGAATTTTCAAGGAAGCTATGTCTATGCCTGATGCTCCTATGTGGAAGGAAGCAATCAAAAGTGAAATAGACTCCATTATGCAAAATCATACATGGGAGTTAGTCGATTTGCCTTCTGGATGTAAAGCTCTAGGATGCAAATGGATTTTCAAACAAAAATTGAAACCAGATGGTTCAATAGAGAAGCATATGGCTAGACTTGTGGTACAAGGATTTAGGCAAAAAGAAGGCCTAGATTTCTTCGATACATATTCCCCAGTTACAAGAATAACATCCATAAGAATGTTGATAGCTATTGCAGCTCTACGTAACCTGGAAATACATCAAATGGATGTTAAAACTGCATTTCTAAATGGGGACTTAGAAGAAGAAATATACATGAAACAACCGGAGGGTTACGTAGTTCCTGGACAGGAAAATAAGGTGTGCAGGCTTGTAAAATCACTGTACGGCCTGAAACAAGCTCTAAAGCAGTGGCATGCAAAATTTGACAATGTTATGATGTCAAATGGTTTCAAAATAAATGAATGTGATAAATGTATCTACATAAAAGATAATCCAAATAGATACATTCTGGTCTGTCTATACGTAGACGACATGCTCATTATTGGAAGCAATAACGACATTATCAAACAAACTAAGAGCATGCTTAGTGGCAAGTTTGACATGAAAGACTTGGGAGTTGGAGATGTCATACTAGGAATCAAAGTTTCCAGGATATCTGAGGGGATTACTTTGTCTCAAGCTCATTATGCGGAGAAAGTACTTGAATGATTCAAGAATTATTCCAATGGGACAGCAAAAAGTCCCGTTGATCCAAGTCTTCACCTGTTCAAAAATACAGGTGAAAGCATATCACAATTGGAATATGCACGTGTAATTGGTAGTATGATGTACCTAACAAATTGTACAAGATCGGACCTAGCACATTCGGTAAACGTACTGAGCCGATACACGAGTAATCCAGGACGAAGTCACTGGAAAGGAATAACTAGAGTATTGAACTACCTGCGACATACTCAGAGTTATGCGCTGCATTACACCAGATATCCAGCAGTACTGGAAGGCTACAGTGATGCCAACTGGATATCGGACTCAAAGAACTCAAAATCCACAACTGGATATCCTCTAAGAAGCAATGAACTCAGATTCCATGGTGGATCTGGCTAATAGCGTTTGTTTAGAGGATTTCCATGACACAGCTGCACCACCAAGTGTAGAGGATTTAGACAAAGCGGCAGAAGAAGCAGAATGGCTTCGCAACTTCTTAGAGGATATTCCAATGTGGGAAAAACCAGTGCCTGTCTTATGTGTACACTGTGACAGCCAATCGGCTATAGCACGGGCACTGAGTTGTATGTATAATGGTAAGTCTCGTCATATCAGACAGCGACACAAAACCATTAGACAACTGCTCTCAAATGGAGTAATCTCTATAGAATATATAAAATCGGCCGACAACCTAGCGGATCCATTTACTAAAGGTCTGTCGCGAGAGCAGGTTATGAGATCATCAAGAGGAATGAGTTTAAAGCCTATGACGAAAGAGGAAACTTGATGGAAACCCTACCTAGGAATTGGAGATCCCAAGATCTAGGTTCAAAGGGACAACTAAATCTTGTTAAATCGACGAAAGCACTGAGAGATTAACATCTCATACCCATTCTTAGGATGATAAAACAAGTGCTGCCTGCAAATAGTTAGGATAAGCTTGGCTTTTAATGATTCCCATAGCTTTGAAATAAAAGTGGGGTATAGCAGGATACTCTTTATGGGAAATCACCTTGTGAGTGTGAAATGGGGCCGTTTCTAGGAGAATGAAGAGAGGCTACATTCTCCAAGTTCACTCATGATTAACCAGGGATGTTCAAGGCCAAAATGAACACAACAAGAGAACTTAGTTCTGTGAGGAGATGAAACTATGTGATAGTTATTGTCTAGGTTCACATGAACGCCCGGGTAGTTCAAGACATCATGATCACTACCTGGTCAAGTGAATCCGATAGCTAATTACTAAGGGTGGTTCAAAGTTGAAAAATTACTACCATTCCTGATGCAGTGATTTTCTGATTGTACTCTCAGAGTCTTTCTGTCATGTTTTTTGTTTTTCTGTCGTGTCTAGATTACATGGTCTGGTAATTTCCATTCATGTAGGGGATTGTTGGAATTAATTTTTGCAGTTTTCCGGGCCGGATTCCGGCAGGCTCCGGCCACCGGTGGCGTCGGAAAATGAGTGGATTGCGATCCTCTCGTCGAGTACTATTCCGTAGTATACTCACTTGCCAAAAACGAATTCCGTATGAATGAGAAATGTTGATCCAAAGTTGGGTACTTGAAAGGTACCAACTTAACAAATGGATAGTCCCATATCGGAAATTGGGAAAGATTTTTACTAGTATATATACTAGAAAACTGGACTAGAGGGCGTGGCCCGGGGGTTACCACTAACGTGTAGTGGAGAGAGGACTTAGCCAAAATGATAAACACACACGCGCGCACGCCAGGCCCGGCTCCGGCTCCGGCCCGGCCCGGCCCGGCTCCGGCTCCGGCCCGGCTCCAGCTCCGGCCCCGGCCTCCGCTCGGCTCGGCTCGGTTCGGTTCGGTTCGGTTGGGCTTGGCTTGGCTTAGCTTGGTTTGGTCTGGCTTAAATTTTTTATTTTATTTTTGCCCAGACAAACTTTTCCCCTACCGAACTGAAAAGGCTTTTCAGATTCAGTAACCGGTGCCCATTACTCTGTAACAGCAGAGTAATGGCTCACCAGTTACTAAACTGAAGAGTCCCCATTACTCTGCTGTTACAGAGTAATGGCTGCTGAACAGTCTCCAGTCCAACTCTTATCTATATATCCAGACATCAACTCCTATACAGAGAGAAAATTTTTGCACTTGAGTCTTCCTCTTCTTCTTCCTCTGCTCTAAGTCAGTATCTGTCAACTGAGTGTACACACAGACAGCAGTTCGTTGTCTCTGAAGCAAGGGTGCTACATTCTTCAGAGAAGGTACAGTTGTATCCTGGGAAGCGATTTGCCGGTAACCGTCACACTACGGGGCAAATTCTGCTTTAAGGACAGAGATTCTTAAAAATCTCGACTCTGTACAAGTTCATTGCTTACTGTTTTCCTTTCTGTATTTGATTTCTTCACAACTTTGTTGGAATTTCTTGTTATTTTATATTCAGGTTATAACAGTTCAACCCGAGAGTACTATTTCTCTTCGTACCTCAGGTTCATGACTAATCTCTTTGTGATTTGAACATGTTAAAGAGTGGCCTATGAATTGCACCGTACGTATAAACCATGCCGCAATTTTCACTTGCGGCATTGGTTTTTAATAAAATGAACTGTGGCCGCAGATAAGAACTATGACAATCAAAATTTTTTTTAGAAGAAGCAGCAATTCCCATTTGCGGTCTCATAAAACCAGAAGCCACAATGGACAACTATGGTCTTTGCTGATCGTGGCAAAGAAGAGGCCACACTTATAAATAGTTGTTACAATATTTGTTCAAATATGATTGAGAGGCACAAATTCAGAGAAGGAGAAGAACAATAAAACCAATAAAATTAAAGGAAAATGAAAATAATAAAACAAAGCTGGTTTGTGTCAAGGCTTCTGTATCACACAATCTCCTTAAACCAGTTTTTGCCTCGTCTGTGTGCTGGAACTTGCGTAGGCATCTGTTTTCCAGGATGCAACGACAGAAAAGTTAACACAGGCACCACGCCATGCTCTCAAATTGGACAGCGTTTGAAATTTATCACCAAATGACTAAGAATGAAACCTGACTTGAAGCACAAAATAGAGGGGGGGGGGGTGAGAAGAGTTTCTGGTCTATTGAATAAAGGGAGAGGGGCCCTCTATTTATAAGGCCAGAGTGAGAATCGTAACGGCAGACAGCCCATTGACTGCATCCACTGTAACGACAACCAACTTCTTTAATGCACAGATTGTAACGGCAGACAGATTCTCGAATGCACTATTGTAACGACGGAAAAAACTGTTTCTATAGTTTAAAATGTGAATAAATGGCAGACAAAACCGTTTCTTCCGGCATTCGTGTCTGCAGGGCGTGCGATGCGAGCAAAGAAGAGGCCACACTTGGAAACAGTTGTTACAATATTTGTTTAAAATAAAACAAATTTCGAGAAATTTATTATCTTTGCTACAACTTTGGTTACAGAATATTTGCAATAAATTCAAATATGATTGAGAGGCAAAAAATCGGAGAAGGAGGAGAAGAATAAAACCAATAAAATTAAAGGAAAATTAAAATAATAAAACAAACCGATTTGTGTCGAGGCTTCTGTATCACACAAACTTCTTAAAACAGTTTTCACCTGTCCGGGTGCCGGAACTTGCATGGGCGTCTGTCTCCCAGAATTCAACGACGGAAGAGTTGACGTAGGTACCAAGTCACGCTCTCGAACTGGATAGGTTTGAAATCTATCACCGAACGATTAAGAATGGAACATGACTTGAAGCACTGAACAAAGAGGATTTGGGGGGGGGGGGGGGAGGAGAAGTTTTTGGTCTATTGAATTATTCAATCAGGGGAGAGGGGACCTCTATTTATAGGGCCAAGGTGAGAATCGTAACAACAGACAACTCATTCACTGCATCTACTATAACTGCAGACAAATTTTTTAATGCACCGATTGTAACGGCAATTAAAAGCTCGAATGCACTACTGTTACGGCGGGAAAAACTGTTTCTACGGTTTAAAATGTGAATAAATCGCAGACAAACCGTTTCGTCCGATATTTGTGTTCGCAGGACGTGCGATGCTCTAAACGACTACAGGAACTCTTACAAAACCTTACATAACTATATTCTAAATGGGTCCTCTGTAGATCCGGATCCGATCCATTTGCCACCTCCGTCTATAATTTAGATCGACATCTGCCTGTCTAAGAGCATCCACAATCGTTTGCTAATTATCCATAAAATGCATTTTATAGCAAACGACGAGCTGCGGTCGTTTGCTATTTATGCATATTTTGGCTAAAAAGCAATAGTAGATTGCTATAAATGAGAGTGGATATGAGAATTATGCATAATTTAAGCGACGCAACTTGAAGTTGTGTCGCTCTAAAAATATATCATTTTAATAGTCAAACGGAACTTCTACTTGCGTCCCTCGCAAAAAAAAACAATATTTCGTAATTTAAAAACCAAAAATGAAGCAACCCCTTGGATGCAACTTCTAGTTGCGTCCCTCACTTGCGGAATTGTCGGATGCAACTTGAAGTTGCGTTTGTTCAATTTTCATTTCCCCCCCCTCTTCCGATGCAAATTGAAGTTCCGTCTATCTATTAAAAAATAATTAAATTCCTCCGACGCAACTTCAAACTTTGTCTGATATATATATATATTTTTTAAATTAAATTGCTATAAAATACCATTCGAACGACTGCAGCAAAGAGGCAAAATGCTATATGCATTTACTAGTTTTACCCTGCGCAAATTGCACATACCAAAATAATTTTGAGAGACTTATAAAATTGCATGTAATTCAAAAATTTAGAGATGTCTTTTAACTATTTTAATCACAATATAATCAAAAAACGAAACTTCTACAGATTAACCAATTCATATTTTTAAACCAAGTAGTTTTCAAACCAAACAACATCATTCTATATTTCTATTCAATTGAAAAGAGAGAGAGAGAAAAAGTCAAATAATTACCAAAGTTGGGTTGTAGCTTTTCTTGGACTCCTTGATGTACTCCGCTATCTCCTTCTCCACAACGTGCTTCTCAACCACCTTCTCTCTTAAATCACGCATTCTCTCTAAAATCAATCATAATCAACATTAGAAATACATGGAGGAAACAATAATGGATAATTAGCTATATCAAAATATGACAAATATAGAGATTAACCAATTCACATTTTAAAACCAACATCATTCTATATTTTATATTCTATTCAAAGGAAACTCCAAAATTTTAGATGTGTAATTTTTCAACAATTCCACCCCCAAGACAAATGTAAACCCTAAGTCACTAAATTTAGAGATGTCCTTTATCTTTTAATGCAACAGTATCCACGCATTTTTTGCGAACATCGTAATCAACATTCTTGACCACTCATAATCAGTAGGAATAACATTATCTTGCATTATAAGGTGACAAAGTTGTTATAACATCATCTTCGGTTCAGATAGTAATTGAAAATCACAACTAACAACAACTAACTAAAAAAGAAATCCTAAAAGTCAACAAACACAGTAATCCAAATTAAATCGACAAACAACTAATCTACAAATAAAACACAATGAATCAAACAAATCACTCACAACTCCGTTTTCGGTGACAGTAGCAGCAAAGAATGTATGATCAATTTGAAATCCCTGTACAAAAGATGCAGAATAAAAAATCCACAAAAATAAATCAAATTAGTCTAAAAATTCGCCCAAAAATTTTGAAAAATTTGCAAATAAGGGGGGGATTGATCGGACATCTGGCGGCGTGAGGCATGCATTGTAGGGTGACGTGTGACGAGTAGAAGGGTTAGAATAGGTTGGAGGTTGGGGAAGTGTCTCGCCCCGCTTCCCAAAATACGGAACACGAGTACGTGACGTAGGCCCAGCGAATGATGTAAACACCATCCATAAGCTGTACCAGACTAACTCAGCAACAAGAACAACAAAATACAACAATGCAAGAAATATAACCACATGAATCAAATATAAATTCCAATAATAAATGAAATAACCCAATAGTATAAATATCCAACATCTGTAATCAAAACAAACTACGGATCATAAAGCCCAAAAACAAAGTACAGGTCATAACAATGTTCAAGAAAATAAATCTAGCAACAAATAAAACTATGCAGCGGAGACTAGTTCCAACTCTAGAAACGTTGCTCATCAATTCCTTCGGGAATAGATACTTCAGTACCTGTAAAATCTTAATCTAAAAATAAAGAAAAGAGTGCCCTCAGAGCAAGTCGTGGGCAGCAAGTAGAGAAAACATATAATAATAGAAAATCATGTATATCAAAGAATAGGGACATGGTCAAAGACAAAGAACAAAACAAAGAGCAGGCAATAATATCAAAGGTGTACATTAATCACGCATGTAATGAGTGATATCAAGACAAGATCAAACATGAGATGCAAGTTATTAAGTATTTTATTAATCTATCTAGTGCACGTACTATTGCGTCCCATTCCACAGGTTCGGCACAAGCACAGTGATCGTTTTAGACCGATAGTGAATTCACGGATCGTGACTCGACATTGATAAAAATAATTTACAATCATGAATCATCAATAAATCATTATAATCAATACTCCTCCTTCCAAGACAATACAATATAACGATGAGACCTTACCGAGTATATTTCCCAACCGTTCACTACCAAATCTACCCATAATATTCCGGCTTGTTAATAGTTTATTTTCATCTTATGTGAGCATGCAAGAGGGTGTCAATATTGTATAATACTAAGTGTGACTAATTTTATGCGCTATAGACAAAGCATGAGGCAAACACATCAAATAAGCACAATTCACATAATCAGGACATCATGACCTTGTTGTACTAAAATGCTGATTACAGTCACTACAAAATAGAAAATTTGAATCCTCCAGAAGGTCTAGAAATTAGACTTCCACACGGTTCCAGTGAGTATAATTAAGGCATATAAAGGATACAGGAACTAGGGTGATAGCTCTATTCTATTCAGGCAGCATGCAATAGGTTGTGTTCAACTAATTATTTTAGGTCAGAGAACTCATTAATAAAATCTATAAAAATTCAGGAAAGTAGCTATACATGTCTAGGTCTAGCCTAATTTATTTCAGATTTTTCTCTTACTATTAACAGGGTGAAATAAAATATAGAACAGCAGGGTACGCATGCAATTGTGAGTCTGAAATTTTTAACATGGTTGTACTAAAATATTGATATCTAGCAAATTACAAATCTGAACTTAGATTCATCAAAAGGATGTTAAACTAGACATCAGAGGCTAAAAATTCATGTTTGTAAAAGAACTTCAAATTATGACATTATCATGGGTAAAAATCTGATTCAATGTAAACAACTAACATTTCAGAAATTGTCTTGACGTGAATAGGCAAATAAATAAATCATATGATCACGCATAGCATGCAAATTGGTAATCAAAGTGATCCTAGGTGTCAACATACAATTTCTAAGGTTTGAGATACAATTATCACATACATAGTAGTATTTCATTAATCAAATTCAATCTAGCACATTCAATTTAACCTGTCCGAGTTATTAAGTAATATGCATGAATCTAGTTATTTAAATGTGCACATGTATAAAACAATGGGGACTTGGTTTAGATCAAAGAGATAGCACGATGTTAAGAGTATGTCGGGTTAGCTCGTGTAAACCCTCGATAAACTTAACGGAATTGTCAAAAGTAAATTGATAACAAAATGGACGGGATCTACTTGCAGGAGATCAAATAAACTTGAACATACTAAAATGTTGTTCAAGAAGAGACTTTCCTGTTATATTACAGATATAATTAATAAGAATAACGGGATCAAAATCCCGAACGAAAACTCCCAAAAACACGTGCGAAACCCGTGCAAAGAAACCCAAGCCAACAAAGCACAGCAACTCAGCCAAAAGAAAACCCCACACCGGATCTGGACAGAACATGGGACAGCGATCTCGGATCCGATGTGCCAAAACACCAAACGGAAAAATCCACCAATCGGGCTCCTTCTTCTTTGTTAGAGAGAGAGAGAAAAGGGGGGGGGGGAGAGAGAGAGAGAGCACGATGACTTGGTGGGGTGACTACGCGACACTGCGGCGGGGGCGAAGCGACATCGGCACCACAGTCAGGAAGCGACGGTGGCGACGACAACCTCAACGAAACTCCGACGAGAGCAACCTCTGTTTTCGCTCGAAAACAGGGGAAGACGATGGCAGCGACTTCGGGACTTGGACGGCGACGCTAGGGGATCTGCGGTGGTTGCGAGGGTGATCGGTGAGGGACGTCGACGACAATGGGGTGCACGGAGTGGAAGAACAACGACGTCGAACTTGGGTAATGGGTTACGGCGAGGAGAACGGAATGACGACGGGGAACCACGATGGCAATGAGGGAGAGGAGATGGAGACGATGATGGTGATAGAGGTGGAAGGTGGTCGGAGAAGCCAACGGGATAGAGGTTTCGGTTTGGGTTTGGGGTGCAACGAAAACAGAGAGGAGAAGGGGGGGATCGGGGGGAGAGAATACGGTGGCGAGAGAGGGGGATATTTTTAGGGTTTAATAATAGGGTATATATATAGGGATCAAGAATTAGGATTTTGGGTTGAGATTATGTGGGTTCTGGGTATCTGTTTTGGCTCCAAAAAGAGAAAAATAAATGCAATGAGATGAGACGAATACAAAGGAGAACAAATCAAACTCAAAATAGAAAGAGCAAAATTTGCAAAGAGAACAGAATCCAACCAAAATAACACTGATCGATCAAGAGAGAACAAAAGAGCCCAAGAAAAGACAAAATACGCTATAACAAATGAATCCAAATACAATAATCAAAAGAAAACAAAATACAGCAAAACCGAAAATAGGGCTTACAGGAAGTGGAAGGGTTTGAAGAGTTTTGAAAGTGGGGGAGGATGAGTACGTGATGTCGTATTTTTTCTTTTTCTTTTTCTTTTTGTATGCGTGTTGAACATGTTAGTTCCTATTTTTGCCCTCTTTACTCTATTTCAAAATAGAGGAAGGGGATGTGGTGTAGACCTATTTGTAGAATATATAGATACTATGTTTGCCCGTTGACACGTGCCTACGACACGTCTTCGAAACGGTGCACCTTGTTAGATAATATAAAATAGTTTTGGAGGTCGAGCAAATTAATTGAAGAAGCAAACATATTATATGATAAACTTTTGGGGTCCAGCAAAAAGCATATTATATGATTTTTTTGAACTATTCTTAAAGTTTTTAAAATTTTATTTTTTTTAGTTTTTAAACTTTTTATTTTTTTACATGGAGATGTGATTAGTTTCTTCATGAGTTGGTCAAATTTACATGGAGATATGGTTAGTTTCTTCATCAACTAAATTACTTTTGTGAATGACACGGTAGGAGCTTCAGTTGGCGCAGGTCTGACCTGCAAGCATAAATATTGCACTCGACTATTAAGGCATCAATTTAAGGAACAAAAAAGAGGTTACTGTTGAAGAACACAAAATATAAATACTTACATTATCATTACCCCCACATCAAAGAGGCTAGATCGTCTCTTCTTTTTGTTGGGATTACTCTGCCTTAGGAAATACTTCTGAGCATGACTGGCTACTTGCGTCGGAGTTCTTGTGGTCACAAAGTTTCTTAAAATTCCTGTCCAGTCTCCTTACCTAAGCTCTTCGAGTCCTGATATAAATGTTTGGTGTTCTTCCTCCATCCACGGTACTCCAGATTCATAAAAGAAGGAAAACTCCGTTTGAGATCAAATCAGATTCACTCTACAATCACTTTGATTATGAAGAAAACACAACATTTACTATTGTCAGTTAAATTATATACTAAGAGTAACTTGAGAGACTAAAAGCAGTTAAATTTTGTTCAACCTCATTGCTTGTTCATCTAGAAACAGAAAAAAATTGCCCAATGTCTATTAATGTACTAAGTTCTTTCCCCCCTTTTACAATATTCATCCAAGTTATCCCCCCGCTTGGGAAAAAAAGTTGTACCTTTTTTTTCTCTCTTGGCCGCCCCTTCGACTTGGATCTTCATCGGATAAGTACCCATGATCACCGGCGCTATGATAAGCAATCTGATTTGCAGCATACGAAGCAAGGTTTCCCACACTATAGCTCTTCCTCATCACATCCTCTTCCCCCCTCTAATGGAGCCCCAATTCTAACTCCAATCACTTATTAATAATGTTTAGCTAAATTTAACCAAAACCCTCCATCAAAATAACTGAGAAAACACTTTAAATGTCAAAACATTAGAGTTCAACAAAGAAAAAATCAAATTAAATTGAGTAAATGAATAAAAGATGGGAGAAGAGATTATTATACATACCGATTTCAATTTCAGTTTGGATTTGGGCTTGTTGACGAACGGCCAATGGTTTTTGTAGCAAAAATGTAAGAAAATGTACAAAGTTACTGCAGCAATAAACAGTACTACCTAAGCAAAGAGTTAGCAAAAATGTAAGAAAATGTAAGTTTGATCAATTCAAATTTGTGAAATGTCTAAAAGACAAAGAGTGTAGTAGTGTGAGTCAATGTGCAAGAAGAAGGAAAAAAAAGCAAACAAAACAGCAAACATGAGTGAAGGAAAAAGTACTGAGTGTAAGAAAAACTGGTAGGTGAAGTTTGGTCATAATGTTATTGCCATCTTAGCTTGACAGCAGATTAATCTAATATGTATTTGTGAGATCATTTACTTTCTTCAAAGATAAGCTTTTCTTATGTAATTCATGCTCACCATATGATATTAACCAAAGTGTTGTGACAATAATAAGCGTTATAATATGTAGAGAATTGTACGTTGTCCATTGAAAACCTACTGTTGCAAATTTTTTGTTGATTAATGTCTAATCTAAATTTGTATGAAGTCAAAAACAGTTGAGAGTGATGAATCTGTAGGATAATGGCTCGATTCTGGTATTTGGTATCTGCAGTGTTCGAAAGTTTCAGAGCTTCAGTCGACTGATTGGAGGAGCAGTCGACTGTCCAGAGGAGTTTTTCGAAGACTGAGTATACAGCATCAGCAGTCGACTGTATGTGGGAGTCAGTCGACCGTCCTGGAGGAATCAGTCGACTGGTAATTGGACCAGTCGACTGTCGGCGGGTTTTGGATCTAGATTCGGCCCAATTCGAAAAGGCCCAATAGTTTCCCTATAAATACACCCGTTAGGGTTTTGTAAATTGTAACACCTAATTCGGATTTTGTAGCCGTCATCTCTTGTAAAGGCTTTGTTTGCCCATTGAAGAACATAGTAAAGAACCCCAACCGCCCCGTGGATGTAGGCATCGTTTTGCCGAACCACGTAAATCTTGTGTTCTTGTGTTGCTTGCTTTTCTGTTTTTCTCTCGCTGGTTCTCTCTTTGTTTCCGCGTTTGGTTTGATTGTTGGTTTGATTTGTATTCCGCACAACAAGTGGTATCAGAGCTGTTGGTTCGACCTAGAGGGAGATGGCGGGTGATGCAGATGCAACCAAGGATGTTGTGGGATCAAGTTCGTCAAGAACAACGATCCACAACGCAAAATTTGAAGTTGAAAAATTTGATGGGACAAACAATTTCGGGATGTGGCAATGTGAGGTGTTGGATGTTCTTGTTCAACAAGAACAAGATGTTGCTTTGGAGGTAGAAAAACCTAAGGATATGTCCGAAGCAGATTGGAAGAAGTTGAATCGAGTTGCGTGTGGGACTATTCGGCTCTTTATTGAGAAGGCTCAGAAGTACGATTTGATGAGGGATACCATTGCTGCGGTGTTGTGGAAGAAACTCGAAGACAAATACATGAGGAAAAGTTTGGAGAATCGGCTGTATTTGAAGAAGAGACTCTTTCGCTTCACCTATACGGAAGGTATGTCTATGAATGCTCATGTTGAATCATTTAATAAATTATTGGCTGATTTGTTAAATTTGGATGAGCAAATTAAGGATGAAGATAAAGCCCTAATTCTGTTGAATTCATTACCTGAAAGTTATGATCATTTAGCAACTACTTTATTATATGGAAAAGATACTGTGAAATATGAAGATGTTGCAAATGCTCTGTTGAATAATGAAACTAGGAGAAGGGATAAAATGGTTGATAGAGAAACTTCTGAAGCTTTGATTGTAAGGGGCAGGACTGAGACCAGATCTGAGTCCAAATCTGGGAAAAAGGGAAACAAATCTCGTTCCAAATCGAGAGAAGTTTCGAAGGACAGGAAAATACCGGCCAAAGATGAATGTGCTTTCTGTCATGAAAGGGGGCATTGGAAAAAAGATTGTCCAAAGCTACGAAATAAGGGAAATTCGACTGCAAATGTGACTGTTGATAATTTAGAAAGTGGCGAGGATTTTTCTTTTGCACTTGCTTCTAGTCCCTCACTTTATCAAGAAGTATGGTTTCTTGATACAGCAGCCTCCTATCATATGTCTTGGAAAAAGGAGTGGTTTACTTCTTTGGAGTATATGGATGGTGGTGTAGTTTTGATGGGAAATGATGCGCCTTGTAAGAAGGTAGGAATCGGGAAGATTGAATTGCTAATGCACGATGGTCTTATTAGGGAGCTTTCAGATGTATGGTATGTTCCAGATTTGAAAAAGAATCTGATTTCACTAGGTGCTTTGGAGGCCAGTGGATTGAAATTTGCTAGTGAAGGTGGCATTCTGAAGGTGACTAGCGGATCACTCGTGGTGATGAAAGGGCAAAGAAAGAGGAACTTGTTTTTCTTGCAGGGAAAAACATATTTGGGTGAGGCTGCCAGTGTAACTGAAAGGCCTAAACAGGTCGTTCCCGACTCTACTAGGTTGTGGCATATGCGACTCGGGCATGCAGGAGAAAAGGGCCTTGCAGGGGCTTGTGAAGCAAGGGTTGCTTAAAGATGCTAAAGGGTGCAAGTTGGAATTTTGTGAACATTGTGTTTTGGGTAAGCAAACTAGGGTGAAATTTGGTACAGCTGTACATCAGACAAAGGGTATCCTCGATTATGTGCACACAGATGTTTGGGGCCCTACTCAGACACCTTCTATGAGTGGTAGACACTGGTTTGTTACTTTTGTTGATGATTACTCCAGACGAGTTTGGGTATATACCATGAAGCACAAAGATGAAGTTTTGACATTGTTCACAAGTTGGAAGAAGAAAGTTGAAAATCAGACTGGTAGGAAGATTAAGGTTCTGAGATCAGATAATGGAGGGGAATACAAGAACGATCCGTTTCTGAAGTTGTGTGAAGATGAAGGGATCCAGAGGCACTTCACAGTTAGGAAGACTCCACAGCAAAATGGGGTTGCAGAAAGGATGAACAGAACCTTACTTGAGAAGGTGAGATGTATGTTAGCACAGTCTGGATTGAAGAAGACATTTTGGGCAGAAGCTGTTATATATGCAAGCCACATTGTCAACCGTTTACCATCAGCAGCACTTGAAGGCAAAACGCCTATTGAGGTATGGAGTGGTAAACCTGCATCTGATTATAGTTTTTTGCATATATTTGGTTGTCCTGCTTATTTTCATGTAACTGAAACTAAACTTGATGCAAGAGCCAAAAAGGCTATATTTGTTGGTTTTAGTACTGGTGTCAAAGGTTACAGGTTGTGGTGTCCAGAACAGAAGAAGTTAGTAATCAGCAGGGACGTGACTTTTGATGAGACCAGCATGATTAGCTCGGGACAGTCGACTGGTGGTATGGGACAGTCGACTGGTGAGCAGCAGAAGAGTGGGACAGTTCTCCAACAGGTGAGTAGCAGAAGCTCGGGACAGTCGACTGGTGTACAGGAGCAGTCGACTGGTGGTCCTGAACAGCAGAAGAGCCGGAGCTCGGGACAGTCGACTGTTGGCGATAACCAGTCGACTGGTAGGAGAGTTCTCCAACAGGTGGAGTTAGAAAAGTTGTCAGTTGAAAATCCTGTTCCTGTCCAAGATGAAGATGATGTGGTTGATACTGAGAATGATGAAGAAGTTCCTATCCAGCAGGAAGAATCAATTGCAGTAAGAAGGCAAAGAAGAGATATCAAACGACCGTCTCGCTTTACAGATACAGTTGCATTTGCTCTTCCCATTGTGGATGATGAAGTTCCCTCCAACTTCAAAGAAGCTACTAGAAGTTCAGAAAATGCAGATTGGAAAGTTGCTATGGATGAAGAGATGAACTCACTTCACAAGAATAAGACTTGGGATTTAGTGCAACTACCAAAGGGGAAGAAAGCAATTGGTTGCAAGTGGGTGTATACGAAGAAAGAAGGTCCAAAAGGCAGTGTTCGGTTCAAGGCTAGACTAGTTGCAAAGGGGTATGCTCAACAGGAAGGTATAGACTATAATGAAGTGTTCTCTCCAGTTGTGAAGCATCCTTCTATTCGGATTTTGTTAGCATTGGTAGCACAGTTTGATCTTGAATTGACACAGATGGATGTGAAGACTGCGTTCTTACATGGGGATCTAGTTGAAGAAATTTATATGTCGCAGCCAGATGAGTTCAAAATTGCTGGGAAGGAAAATTGTGTTTGCAGGTTGAAGAAGTCTCTCTATGGGTTGAAGCAATCTCCAAGGCAGTGGTATTTGAGGTTTGACCAGTTTATGAAGGTGCAGAGATATTCCAGAAGTGAGTTTGATCATTGTGTCTACTTCAGGAAATTGCAGGATGGTTCTTTCATATATCTGTTATTATATGTGGATGACATGTTGATTGCCTCTAAAAATGCTAAGGAGATTCAAAATTTGAAGAATCAGTTGAGTTCTGAATTCGAGATGAAGGATCTTGGTGAAGCCAAGAAGATACTTGGGATGGAGATAGCTAGAGACAGAGCAAAGGGCGTAGTGAGTTTGACACAGAAGCAATATCTTTTGAAGGTGCTGAAACGGTTCGGTATAGATGAGAAAACTAAACCAGTTAGCACACCCTTAGCCAGTCATTTCAGAATTAGTGCTTCTCAGTCTCCAAGTACAGATGAAGAGAGACAGTATATGGCTAATGTACCTTACACTAGTGTGGTTGGCAGTTTGATGTATGCCATGGTTTGTACTCGACCAGACATCTCTCAGGCGGTGAGTATGGTTAGTCGATATATGCATGATCCAGGCAAAGAGCATTGGCAAGCAGCTAAATGGATTTTGAGGTACATAAGTGGCACCACAGATGTGGGTTTGAAATTTGAAAGGGATGACAATATTAGCAGGTTATTGGTTGGGTATGTTGATTCTGACTATGCAGGTGATCTAGATAAGAGGCGGTCTACTACAGGCTATTTGTTTACTATGGCTAGAGCACCTATAAGTTGGAGGTCAAATTTGCAGTCCACTGTAGCGTTGTCTACTACTGAGGCTGAATACATGGCGGTTGCTGAGGCCATGAAGGAAGCCATTTGGATACATGGACTTTTGAAGAGCTTGGGGATTCATCGGGAGAAGGTGGAGGTACACTGTGACAGTCAGAGTGCTATTCATTTAGCGAAGAACCAAGTTCATCATTCGAGGACCAAACATATTGATGTTCGTTATCATTTTGTGCGTGATTTGATAAAGGATGGTGATATTCATTTGGTGAAGATTGGAACAGCTGATAATCCTGCGGATATGTTGACCAAAGTTGTTGGGGCAGCCAAGTTCAAGCATTGCATGAACCTGGCTAATATTTTGCATGTTTGATAATTTGGCATGGGCAGTTGGGATAGTACTTTGCTATTGGTTTGTTTAGTATGTGATATCATACTAAGGTGGAGTTTGGGTTCGTTTGTTGCATTTGGTGATGAGCAGTTGTTTTGAAGTATTTGTGGAGATTGCTTGGGCTACTTGAAAGATTTCACCAAGGTGGAGATTGTTGGATACTTGACTTGGAAGATCTCGCCAAGGTGGAGATTGTAGGATAATGGCTCGATTCTGGTATTTGGTATCTGCAGTGTTCGAAAGTTTCAGAGCTTCAGTCGACTGATTGGAGGAGCAGTCGACTGTCCAGAGGAGTTTTTCGAAGACTGAGTATACAGCATCAGCAGTCGACTGTATGTGGGAGTCAGTCGACCGTCCTGGAGGAATCAGTCGACTGGTAATTGGACCAGTCAACTGTCGGCGGGTTTTGGATCCAGATTCGGCCCAATTCGAAAAGGCCCAATAGTTTCCCTATAAATACACCCGTTAGGGTTTTGTAAATTGTAACACCTAATTCGGATTTTGTAACCGTCATCTCTTGTAAAGGCTTTGTTTGCCCATTGAAGAACATAGTAAAGAAACCCCAACCGCCCCGTGGATGTGGGCATCGTTTTGCCGAACCACGTAAATCTTGTGTTCTTGTGTTGCTTGCTTTTCTGTTTTTCTCTCGCTGGTTCTCTCTTTGTTTCCGCGTTTGGTTTGATTGTTGGTTTGATTTGTATTCCGCACAACAGAATCTATTGAAATAGAAGTCATATAGTCTGCAAGGTTAAAAGGGATAGACAGAGAAAATAATTCAGTATGAAATCAGATTAGCGTTTACCTACTGAGGTCCATAAACATCTTCATATATATAAGAATAATTGATCAACTGGTGGTTGTGTGGGACACTAATACTATAATAATAATCAACATATATTTGGACTTCATAAAAAATGAGGGACTCATAAAATTGGGTTATCCAGAACTCCCCCAATTTGATTAACCCGTAAAAAAGGTAATATCAAGTAAAGAGCACATCCAAAAAACTTTGGAGAGCTGTAAAACATGCAAATTGATAATTCAAAACACACAGCCTAGTTTGCATAGTCCATGCCTTACATCACATGTACAGTATGTGGTTACTAAACATTTCTTCTTTGTATGCTTTGACTTAGTTATTCAATTTTGCTAGTTGTTTGATTCATATTCCTCATTTTTTTATTCTCAGTATGCTTTGCGGTAAAATTATTTTGTTTGGGACCATTTGTTAATTGGCTCATGTAACCACGCATGCAGATGCACCTTTTTTTAGAAGGAGAAAATATGAACCACAAATGTGTACATGTACACATCATGTTTGTACATGCTTAATTTATGTAAACTAAAGTCACTCAAGGTATACAATGAAGTTGCATTATGTTGTTGATTTGATGGCATTAATGATTCAACCGAGTTAACCTGGGTATATAATGAAGGTGGGGAAAGTAGTAGAAGTATATCTGGAGTAAAATTTAATCCCCTTTGTACCAATGTGGCTTGCTTTCGAAACTTGAGTCTATATATGTCGCAATATCAAGACTTCTCTTCTGGATCATTATATTTGGCACTCAAATTTAGTTTATCTAATCCATTAATATATATCACGCTTGTTCCTCTTGCACATTATATTTGGAGATACATGGCGTATTCAATGTGGTGGTCACTGTTCAAAGAGAGCTCCATTATATTACAGGTAATGGGAGAAACTACATTTCATTGATCCAACGAAACAATTAATAACTTCATTTGGAACAGACACCATCTATGTGATGCAAATAGATTCTCATTCAGTCACATGAAACTGGATCTCTCAAACACCGGTAACTAACTCTGTATGAACTGGATCAATGGCCTGCACTGAAATCCCCACACGCACGTTATATTTGGAGAAACATGGCGTATTCAATGTGGTGGTCATTGTTCAAAGAGAGCTCCATTATATTATAGTTAATGGGAGAAACTACATTTCATTGATCCAATGAAACATCAGTACTTCATTTGGAACAGACACCATCTATTTGATGCAAATAAATTCTCATTCAGTCACATGAAACTGGATCTCTCAAACACCGGTAACTAACTCCATATGAACTAGATCAATGGCCTACATTGAAATCCCCACATAGTCTTCCCTGACACACACTAAAACCATCCTGTCTCCATGTCCATTGTGGTATGGATGAATCCAATTAAGGTGATTAGTGATGGATAAGAATTGTAACTTCTAACTGGCTAGTGTCATGAACCTAATAAGTGTAAGTATATAAATTGGATTTTCTTCATTAAACCCATATCAAAGAGTTATACGGAAAACACAACAACACTTTTATCATGCAGAGCCTGATTCATGAATTTCATGGACCAAGATTCGAACTCTTCCAATGTAGTTGGACATTATCTTCTACTGAGATAAACTAACTATTTAAGATAAGATATTTATAATCTAAATTACTATAATTTCTCATTAACAAAATATCATACGCATTTCATCATCCCCCGTGCATAATCAATAAAAAACAAAAAAAAGTAAGAAAAACTACCTTTTCGAGAGATTAGCATTCTAACATATAACTATTTTACTTGAGTTTTTTTTTTTCTCTCACTTGATCGGAATTTTCATAATATTTTACAGGGGTGCCAAATTGATCACTTTTAAGATTGATTGATCCCAAAAAATATTTGAACCAATTGAAATTGAAATAAGTTGATCGGAGGTAGAGTTAAAGATGCATCAAACCTTAAGGTGGATATCAACGGCGTTGGCTCCATCTACAACATCCATGGCCACTTGAGTGTTGGCTTTGATTTGAACCGAGGATTTGGAGAGGTTTTAATGGGGTTTCGGATTTCGAGAGGGAGAAGACGAAGAGCGGCGGCTGTGAGGCGACCAAGTTTTTAGAGAGGTTTAACAAAGAGGCCGAGGGGGAATTGGGGGGACGACGGCAGTGTGTGTTAGAGGTTGTCGAGTTTCTCTCAAGTACTTTTCTCCAGGTGCGGGGTCGGGGCGGGATCGACGACGGACGGCGACGATGGAGGGTAGAGACGGGAGGGATCGTGGTGAAAGGCTCTGATACCACTTGAAAGCTCTGATTCCACTTGTCAGAGAAATCTACTCCCAACTCGTAGTACTAATAGCGGAAGTGCACTATAAGCAATAGAAACTCTCAAGAAATAGATGAACCAAGAACAAGCCACCACAATATATGGATCTCACAAGAACACAACCAATATGCAGAGATAACCAATACTTCTTATTCCCAAAGAAATACAAAGATTACAAGAAAGATTACAATTCTCAATCGCTCTCCTCGCCTTTGAAACACTCGGCACAATCTCTCTTTTGAAGTTAAATAATGATCACGGCATACGATTACTAAACTCTAGAGTTTACGGCCATATATATAGCCCCCAAGCAAACCCTAAAAGATAAACACAAATATAGAAAATTGGGTCTTTCTCTCGTAAGCCCAAAAAGAACAATCAGCGTCGATGTCAGTCGACCGCACGCCAAGCCGGTCGACCGCAACGTGCAGATCTAGACCCGAGGGCTGACCGTTCGAATGCATCCCTAGTGTCGGTCGACCGCCCCCTCCTCTGTTGGACGCCTACACTCGAAGAACCCCTAATTGACTGGGTCGGTCGACCGCACCCTCAAGACTTCTCTTCTTCTACTTGCTGCTTGTCTTCCCTTGCTTCTTTGTTTCCTCATTTTCTTCTCCAACTTCTAGTACTCCGTGCCTACGTATATTTGAGGTCACAATTCCTAACAATCTCCCACTTGGACTAAATACACCACGCTTAAAAGTTATTGCAATCTTTCCTCGCATTATCTCTGCCATCTCCTACTTTCATGGAAGACCCAAGTACTTCCCACTCTCATGAAGAGTACCTCCGCCACTCCACCACGTGGAGTGCACCAACCACCCCTCATCGCCTCATGAAGGATGTGCTCCACCAATCGCATAGAGCACGAATACCGGAGAAACAATCTCCCGTGTCGGATTTCGTGTTATGAGACTCCCCACCTCACAAGATCTCTATCAACACCGGACATGGTTCGAAGCCTCTCAATGCACCATCTGCACTAGAAACCTCCGTGGACGACACCTCCACAAACTCTGTAGACTATTCAATCCCTACAGTCCCAATTGGTTACCCTCATCGATATCACCCCGCATGCCATGCCCCGCTTCCCAAAAACATGGGATACGAGCGCGTGACGAAGCCCAGCGAATGATTTTAACATCATTCATAAGCTGTAGGATCGACTCAGCATCATAACAAGAATATAACAAAATTTATATATAACCAAGCATGCATGAATAATTTATTAAACAACAGAAAACAATTGAAATAATAATAATATTCAAATAGTTTCCAAGTCTGGAACAAAAGGAAAAACTCAGGAACATAAGTCCGTTACAAGTTTTTAAACAGAAAGAATAAATAATTCAAGAAAAACAAATGTTCTAAGCAAGTCTTTTCTCCACTTGAAGACTAAAACCTCTGCTCACCAATTCCAGCAGGTAGCTCGTCACCAAAGTTTGCTTAATAAATATAAAAGGGAAAAATAGGGAAAATAAGAGAAAATGCCCTTAGTGCAAGCTAGGATTACAAATAGTAAAAACGCGTACAAGAAACATGAAACAAAATTTGGAATCAAGAATATAATAGGGATTAGGGATACAACAAGTAGTAGAAATTTAAGAACTAGCTAGCAAGGAGGACAATTCAAGTGAACAGGCTGGATAACAAATACTAATGGCGAAACAAGTGACAAGTTTACCTGTAGGGATATCTAACCTCAAGTGACAAGTCTCAAGTCTAGTGTCAAGTAACAAGTATCAAGTCTAGTGTCAAGTATCAAGTCTCAAGTCTACTGTTAAGTTGTCGAGTACAAGTATCGAGTTGCAAGTGTCAAGTATTATATTCAAGTACCATGTCTCATGTAACATGTCATCAAGTATCAAGTAAATATGTGTCAAGTTGTCAAGTACAAGTATCAAGTGGACAAGTATCAAGTTCAAGTTTCATGTATCAAGTTTCATGTATCATGTTTCATGTATCATAGCATCAAGTATTAAGTCAACATGTATCGAGTTCAAGTTTCATGCTCAAGTCTTGTGGTGATTACTATCTCAGTAGCACTTCATGCATCCATATTTTTACTACATGGTTGCTACAGTCAATGCAATTTCGTTTAGACCTAGTAATGGAGTCTATAGGGAGGCGCACTCAGGTATCAAGTATCAAGCAAGCCATGGTTCATGAATCGGAAAATAAATAACAAGTTCACGAAGCAAGTTCGCGAATCCACTAACAAGTTCAAGAACCGCACAGTGGGTTCATTAATCAAACAAGTTCATGAGCCAAGTAACTGACTCCAAGAAACGATCAAGATACAACAAGTTCATGAACCAAGTATTTGGGAAACACGGGCCCCCTTCCGAGTACACTTACCTATATTGTCCACTACTATAGTCTTTCCCTTAAACCCCGGCTTGTTATTTATTATTATTATTATTATTATCATTCTTTTGCGATTACTGTTATTATTATTGTTACGATCATCGTTCTTATCATTGTTATTCTTATTGTTATTAGTATCGATATTTTGTTATTATTATTGTTATTGGTATTATCATTTTTATCGTTACTACTATTATTATTATTAATTTGTTTTGAGCCTGAGAATGCTCAATTTATATACATTTCACCATTTCGGTGCAACCTAATGTCGAGACGGCAAATATGCAACTCGATGTCAATAGAGGCAACTTGCAACTGGATGTCGGGGAGGCAAAATGTGCAACCGAATATTCAGACGGCAACCTGCAACTTGATGTCGTGAAGGCAAACATGCAACTTGATGTTAAGGAGGCAAGATATTCTACCTATCTGTTGATTGATATTTCAAGACAATTTTTACTTATATAATGAAACTAAAGGTAAAGAAATATTTCCTTTATGTCATCTTGTTTATACTGTTACATTTTATGTTTCCATGCAATTTGAACTTGTATAGTTGATTTTACTATATTTCGTGTATCGATACCAGTTCTCTCTATCACACAAGAGCGACTTGAAGCTTCAACTGCCAATTCGCAAAGTACCCTCTCCGCAGCAACGTCTTGCCCACTAGGATCACTTCCATGGCCAACAGCTTCCACTAAATTAGTAACCTTCCCTCCACAACTGAAATAACTCGGTTGCACCCCACACAACCTACTACTCGATTCCGGCTGAGAGTCAACTACAGGAGAAACGCCCATCACGTCTCTAAGTAAATACAGCGTTCCCTCACGCTTCCCTTTTGCAACCACCCTTGAACCTGCAGTTATGCACCGCTCCCAACTACCAACTGTAGTAGACAATCCCTCATTGTCTAGCCTTCCAATTGAGATAAGATTTTCTTTCGAGTCTGAAACATGCCTTGTCTTCTGCAAGACAACACTTTGATCATTAATGGTATTCATGCGAACAGTACCAACCCCACGTACAGGACACCGGTGACCATTCCCCACGATCACAACTCCAAAATAGCCCTCCTCAAAGTCATCAAATACCTCTCTCCTCGGAGTGCAATGAAAAGAAGCTCCCGAATCAATACACCAATCTTGAGTGCCCATCTCCTCCCGAGCTGATAAGCATAAATTCTCAACAAGCCCTACTTGAGCTTCCTTTGGAGTATCTATCTTCGGGTTCTCCTGCTTCTTCTTCATATAAGCCTTGTAACTGCACATCGTTTGACCATTCTTGTGACAATACCAGCACTCAGGCCCATGTCCTCCATCGCTGTCATCAGACCCACTCTCAGATGAACTACTCTGATCCTTTTTTCTTCGACTGCTCTTAGATCTCCCACGTCTCTTCTCAACGTACATGGCGGAATCTCTGGAAGATGATGATGGATATCTCCCGTTTCTCACCCTTCTCACCTTCTCGTTCAGAATGCTACTCACCACATCCTGTAGAGTCGTTGAATATGTCATAGTGCATGTAATAGTCTGTTCCACCGTATCATAACTATCGGGTAAAGTAGATAGAAGTAACAATGACTGCCCCCTCTCTGAAAACTTCAAACCTGCAACTTCCATCTGGTTATAAACCATACAGTAATTATTCACATGCTCTGCTACTGAATCCCCTTCCTTCAACTTCATATTAACCAATTTCTTCAGATGAAGAATTTGATTAGATGCCGACGGTTTTTCATACACATCCATGAGAATCTCTATAGCCTTCTTTGTGGTCTTTGCCTTCGATATACGAAATAATGTCTTCCTACTCAGCCCCAGCTGAATCGGCCCCAGCGCCTTCTGATCCAAACGATTCCACTCCGTCAAGACCTTCGCATCCTTGTCTGCACCTACGAGCTTCTCATAAAACAACGGACCATCAAGATCTTTTTGACGAAGATACGCTATCATCTGAATCTTTCACATCGCGAAGTCACTCCCATCGAATCTTTTGATCTTCATCTTGTTATTGGCCATCTCGAACCAATTGCTCTGATACCACTCGAAAGCTCTGATACCACTTGTCAGAGAAATCTACTCCCAACTCGTAGTGCTAATAGCGGAAGTGCACCACAAGCAATAGAAACTCCCAAGAAATAGATGAGCCAAGAACAAGCCACCACAATATATGGATCTCACAAGAACACAACCAATATGCAGAGATAACCAATACTTCTTATTCCTAAAGAAATACAAAGATTACAAGAAAGATTACAACTCTCAATCTCTCTCCTCGCATTTGAAACACTCGGCACAATCTCTCTTTTGAAGTTGAATAATGATCACGGCATAGGATTACTAAACCCTAGAGTTTACGACCATATATATAACCCCCAAATAAATCCTAAAAGATAAACACAAATATAGCAAATTGGGCATTTCTCCCGTAAGCCCAAAAAAAAACAATCAGCGTCGATGTCGGTCGACCGCACCCCAAGGCGGTCGACCGCAACGTGCAGACCCAGACCCGAGGGCAGACCGGTCGACCGCACCCCTAGTGTCGGTCGACCGTCCCCTTCTCTGTTGGACGCCTGCACTCGAAGAACCCCCAGTCGACTGGGTCGGTCGATCGCACCTATAGCCGGTCGACCGCAACCCTCCAAACTTCTCTTCTTCTACTTGCTGCTTTGTCCTCCCTTGCTTCCTTGTCTCATCCTTTTCTTCTCCAACTTCAAGTATCTTGTGCCTACGTGTATTTGAGGCCACAATTCCTAACACGGGGTGGGGTGGACGGCGGGCGGCGGTAGGGACGGACGGGTGAGGAGATGTGGGTGAGTTTTGGGTAAGGAGAGTTAGAGTTTGTGGGTTTTGGGGGAGATGTAGAAGAGGAAAAGATTTTTGGGTGCTTTTTAAATTAATTCTGTTTTTAACAATTGATGTGGGCTGCACGTGTAAGTTCTTATTTTTGCTCTCCTTTCTCTAAGAAAGGAGAAATGGAATAGGTCTATTAACTTAAAATATATATAAATAAATACATTTATGTATTTTTTAACGATCGTCACTGTGGATGCTCTAATAAAGACGACTTTTCCGACCTCAAAACTCAATTATTGAACCATCCATCATTCTCCATTTTGACTGTCGAAACTCGCACCACACTCGATCCAATCTAACATGGCGATCCTCTACGCCTTGGTGGCGAGGGGAACCGTCGTCCTCGCCGAGTTCGCTGCCGTCACCGGCAACACCGCCGCCGTCGCCCGCCGCATTCTTGAAAAACTCCCCTCCGATCCCGATTCCCGCATGTCCTTCTCCCAGGACCGTTTCATCTTCCACGTCCTCCGATCCGACGGTCTCACCTTCCTGTGCATGGCCAACGACACCTTCGGAAGTCCGTACTTTCACTTTCATCTCTTTCAGTTTTCTTGAATTTTGGGGATTTTAGGGTTAGGGTTTTCAAAAATTTTAATTTGGGGTTATTTTGTGTGTGTAGGGAGGGTACCGTTTGCTTATTTGGAGGATATTCAGATGAGGTTCATGAAGAATTATGGGAGGATTGCGCAGTCGGCGCTGGCGTATGCGATGAACGATGAGTTTTCGAGGGTTTTGCATCAGCAAATGGAGTATTTTTCGAGTAATCCGAGTGCGGATACGCTTAATCGGATTCGAGGTGAAGTTAGCGAGGCAAGCTCTCTTTCTTACCTTTTAGGAAGTCTTAATTATTTGGTTATTGTATTGATAGAACAATGCAGTTAAATTAGGTGTGTAGCGTATTTTAGAGTTTGATATGTATCTTGAAAGTCAATCTGGACTGAACCCTTTGGCGGTGTTTTCATATGCATGATTCAAACAAGGATATGAAGTTGTTAGGAAAGTTATGGGCATAAGTTACCCAGTACTAAAGTGAAATTGAGAAAGTGAAAATAAAGTAAACACAAATATTTTACATGGAAAAATCCCCAAAGGAGACGGGCAAAAACCACGGGTAAGGTAGTGAGATTTTACTATTGAAAGTAGGGATTACAACACCTTCTCTCTAAATATAAGGGGTGAGTACAATTTTCAGTCTCCCCTGTAATAGGAGAAACACTCTCACAAATTTGAGAAAAAATATAAATATACAAATTATTTTTAAGAATATACAATATTATCTCTCTTGAGAACATTCTTATAATATTCCATTTTACTAATCCATATTTCTTTTTTCTTCCTAACTTTGCTCTGCATCTTTCTCTTTCCTAAAACACCTTATTTATAGGGATGGAAGCGGTGCAACGAAGAGAGCTATCACCATCTCCACCTTTCTCTCAATGAGAATTGTCAATTTTGTGGTTTGTAACCATTGCCCCTTCATTGTTTATTTTATGTTTTTATCAAACTTGTTTGGTGTGGTGGGGCCCACTTGGTGGGGTCCTCCCACCAACTTTGTCGATATTTTTTTACTTGGAGACTTGATTGATGATTAATCATGTCTCCACACAATCCATTCTACCTTGCCATCCTCATAGTGTTTATGTTACTTCTAGGCCACACAAGGATCAACACCATTCAAAGTTGCCAGTGTTGATTGGCTTGGTATGATATCTGCTAGATTCTTATTAGTGTGAATCTTATGCATATCAACACTTTCTTTCTCCACTACTTCTCGAACGAAGTGATACTGGACTCTTATGTGCTTTGTTCGTGAATGAAAGACTGAATTCCTTGCGATGTGCAAAGCATTCTGACTGTCACAAAACAGAACACTCTTTTTCGGCTTATGCTCAAGTTCCTCTAATAACCTTTGAATTTAGACTGCTTCATTGCAAGCACCTGTAGCCACCATATAATCTGCTTCCGTTGTAGATAAAGCCACAACAGTCTGCAGTTTCGAAATCTAGCTGACAACTCCTCCTGTAAGTGTAAACATATGACCCGTAGTGGATTTGCTTTTGTCGAGATCTCTTGCAAAATCTGAATGATGCTGATCCTCGTGTGGCCTAGCAGTAACATAAGCAGCATGAGCATGGCAAGGTAGAATGGATTGTGGAGACATGATTAATCCTCAATCACGTCTTCAAGTGAGAGAATGTCGGCAATGTTGGTGGGAGGGCCCCACTAAGTGGGCCCCACCACACCAAACAAGTTTGAAAAAAAATATGAAAGAAACAATGGAGGGATGGTGCCGACAAGCCACAAAATTTGTTAATTCTCATGGAGGGAAAGGTGGAGATGCTGATAACTCTGTTCGTTGCTTCTCTCCCATCCCTATAAATAGGGATTTTCAGGGAAGAGGAAGACGCAGAACAAAGTGAGAGAGATGAAAGAAAGAGGGATTAGTAAAATGGAGTATTATAAGAGTGTTCTCAAAAGAGATAATTTGTATACTTATATTTTTTCTCAAATTTTTGAAAGTGTGTTTCTCCTATTATAAGAGAGAGTGAAAATTGTACTCTACTTATATTTTGAGAGAAGATGTTGTAATTCCTATTTTCAATAGTAAAATTTCACTATCTTGCCCGTGGTTTTTATTCCGTCTCCTTTGGGGGTTTTTTCACATAAAATATCCGTGTCCACTTTATTTTTACTTTCTCAATTTCACTTTAATTGTGCTATAACTTCTGCTCATAACTTTTCTATTAGTGGTATCAGAGCTTTGGTTGTGGGGTGTGAAGCAGAAATGTCGATTACAACAAAGTTCGATGTTGAAAAATTCAACGGGAGTAATTTTTTATCGTGGAAAATGAAGATCAAGGGAATCTTGAGGAAGGATAATTGCTTGACAGCAATTGGAAATAGGCATGCGGAGATCACCAATGACGGCAAGTGGGTCGAGATGGACGGCAACCCAATTGCCGATCTGCACTTGACACTAGCTGATGGTGTGCTATCCAGTGTGGCTGAAAAGAAGACAACAAAGGAGTTTTGGGATACTCTGACGAGATTGTACGAGGTCAAGTCACTTCACAACAAGATATTCTTAAAGAGGAGACCGTACACTCTTCGAATGGCGGAAGCGACACCGGTGACTGACCACATCAATACCTTGAATACTCTATTTTCGCAACTTACATCAACGAGTTACAAAATAGAGCCACCTGAACGTGCAGAGCTTCTACTTCAAAGTCTACCTGACTCGTATGATCAACTCATCATCAACATGACGAACAACATCCTGACAGACTATCTAGTTTTCGACGAAGTTGCAACTGCTGTTCTGAAAGAAGAGACCAGGTGCAAGAACAAGGAAGACAGACATGAAAGTTCACAGCAAGTGGAAGCTTTGATAGTGATGAGAGGGAGATCAATGAAACGTGGTCCCAGTGGGAGTCAGAATCATGGTAGATCAAAGTTAAGAAGTAAGAAGACTTACTAGTGTCACAACTGTGGCAAGAAAAGGCACTTCAAGAAGGATTGTTGGTTTAAGAAGAAGAGTGGAGATCCTGAGTCATCAAATGATCAAGGGAATGTGGCAAGTACCCGGTATGATGGTGAAGTTCTGTACAGCGAGGCAACAACGGTGGTTGGAGGCAGAAATCAGTTCTCTGACGTTTGGTTACTAGACTTGAGCAACATGGCACATGTCTTCTCGAAGAGAGTGGTTCCACACATACGAACCAATCTCAGGACACATAAGTGATGATTATGCTTTGGAAATAGCTGGTATTGGTACTATCAAGCTCAAAATGTTTGATGGTACGGTTTACACCATCCAGGAGGTACAACACGTGAAGAGTTTGAGGAAGAATCTATTGTCTTTAGGACAAATAGATAGCCTTGGATGTAAGACCCATGATGAAAATAGGGTCATGAAGATTGTCAGAGGCGCGCTTGTGGTCATGAAGGCAGAAAAGTTTGCAGCAAATCTATTCATGCTTAATGGAGAAAATCTGCAGGAAGCTGATGCGTGTGTAGCATCGACCAGCAAGGGAGAAAAGTTGACAATGATGTGACATATCAAACTAGGCCATATATTCGAACGCGATTTGAAGATTCTCTCCGACCGAAAGTTGCTTCCAGGGCTCAAATCGTGAATCTATCATTTTGTGAGCATTGTGTTACAAGTAAGTAGCATAAATTGCAGGTCAGCAGATCTGAAGCCAGGAGTAAATGTATTCTAGATTTGGTTCATTCTGATGTATGAGAATCACCAGAAACGTCCCTAGGAGGAGCAAAGTATTTTGTGTCTTTCATACTCCAGGAGATTGTGGGTGTATCCAATCAAGAAGTCAGATGTATTTTCAGTGTTCAAAGACTTCAGAGCGCAGGTGGAACTTGAATCCGGAAAGAAGATCAAGTGCTTGGGGACAGATAATGGGAGAGTATACAAACGGCGAGTTTCTTGCGCTGTAGAGAAGGTATCAAAAGACAGTTCATGGTCACATAAACACCTCAACAAAATGACATGGCAAAGCGGATGAACAAAACTCTTGCAGAAAGGATGAGAGCTATGTTGCGAACTGCAGGTCAACCCAACTCTTTTTTGGTAGAAGCAGCGAAAATTGCCTGTTATGTCATAAATTGGTCACCATCAACGACAATTAAGCTGAAGACACTGATGGAGATGTGGATTGGCAAGTCGGCGAATTACTCTACTTTACATTGGTTCGGATGTCCCGCATACGTGATGTACAATGCCCAAGAAAGAATGAAACTGGATTCGAAATTCAGGAGGTGCATGTTTTTGGGGTATGCTGACGGTGTGAAGGGGTATCGCCTGTGGGATCTCACTACCCACAAGGTTGTTGTGAGCAGGGATGTGATCTTTGTAGAAGATCAGCTACACAAGAAAGATGGAAGTGATAATACATCAAAGGAGAATCAAGAGACTACTACAGTTCAGGTGAAAGATAAACCAGATAAAGATCTAGTTTCTTCTGAAGCAGCACCAGAGCACGAGGTACAAGAACCAATTGAGTCCGAGGCTCCAGAAGTTCGTCGGTCAACTCGTGCGAGAAGACCACCATCATGAAACTCGGAGTAGGTTACGGAGAGCATCATTGTTGCATATTGTCTTTTAATAGAGGATGGAGAGCCATCATCTTTCTAGGAGGCAATCAAAGGCTCGGATGTATCCTGTGGATGGTAGCAATGCAGGAAAAAATTGACGCTCTACACAAGAACAAGACGTGGGATCTTGTTACGCTACCACAAGGAAGAAAGGTCATCGACAACAAATGAGTCTACAAGATCAAGCGTGATGGTAATGACCAAGTGAAGCGGTATCGTGCAAGATTGGTGGTAAAAGGATATGCCCAGAAAGAAGGTGTTGACTTCAATGAGATATTTTCACCTGTGGTTCGACTCACGACAGTCAGAGTAGTCTTTGCGATGTGTGCTTTGTTTGACCTACATCTGGAGTAGTTAGATGTGAATACTGCTTTTTCTTCATGGAGATCTTGAAGAAGAAATTTATATGCTCCAACCAGAAGGTTTTGTTGAAACAGACAAGGAGAACTTGGTTTGTAGGTTGAACAAATCTCTGTATGGTGTCAAACAAGCGCCGAGGTGTTGGTACATGAGATTTGATTCCTTCATTATTAGCTTTGGATACAATAGACTCAATTCAGACCATTGTACGTATTACAAAAGGTTTAATGGTGAGGAAGACTTCATTATTTTATTGTTGTATGCGGATGACATGTTGGTAGCAGGCCCTAACAAAGATTGAATCCAAGAATTAAAGGCACAATTGGCTAGGGAGTTTGACATGAAGGACTTGGGGCCTGCAAACAAGATTCTAGGGATACAGATTTACCGAGACATAAGTAACAGGAAGATTTGGGTTTCCCAGAAGAGCTACTTCAACAAAATCTTGCGGTGCTTCAATATGCAAGATTGCAAGCCAATTTCTACCCCACTTCTTGTTAATTTCAAGTTATCTTTCAAGATGTGTCCTAGCAATGAAGTAGAGAGGAAGGAGATGTCTCGAGTACCGTATGCATCAACAGTGGAAAGTTTGATGTTCGCTATGATATGTACAAGACCAGACATTGCACAAGCAGTGAGAGCAGTTAGTCGATATATAGCGAATCCTGGTAAAGAGCATTGGAGCACAGTAAAGAGGATTATGAGATACATCAGAGGAACCTCAGATGCTGCATTATGTTTTGGAGGATCATAATTAACCGTCAGAGGCTATGTGGACTCAGATTTTGCAGGAGATCTCGACAAAAGCAAATCCACTAGGGGCTATATGTTTACACTTGCAGGAGGAGCTGTAAGCCGGGTTTTGAAACTACCGATTGTTGTGGCTTTGTCTACAACGGAAGCAGAATACATGGCGGCTGTAGGTGCTTGCAAGGAAGCAGTTTGGATTCAAAGATTATTGGAGGAACTCGGGTACAAACAGAAAAAGATTGTTCTGTTTTGTGACTGTCAGAGTGCTTTGAACATCGTAAGGAATCCAGTCTTTCATTCACGGACAAAGCACATAAGAGTCCAGTATCACTTCGTTCGAGAAGTAGTGGAGGAAGAAAGTGTTGATATGCACAAGATTCACACTAATGAGAACCTAGCAGATGTCATGATCAAGTCAATTAACACTGACAAGTTTAAATGGTGTCGATCCTCGTGTGGCCTAGCAGTAACATAAGTAGCATGAGCATGGCAAGGTAGAATGGATTGTGTGGAGACATGATTAATCCTCAATCAAGTCTCCAAGTGGGAGAATGTCGGTAAAGTTGGTGGGAGGGCCCCACCAAGTGGGCTCCACCATACCAAACAAGTTTGGAAAAAACAGGAAAAAAACAATGGAGTGACGGTGCCGGCAAGTCACAAAATTTGACAATTCTCATGGTGGGGAAGGTGGAGATGCTGATAGCTCTGTCCGTTGCTTCTCCCATCCCTATAAATAGGGAGTTTCAGGGAAGAGGAAACACTGCAAAGTGAAGGAGAAAAAAGAAAGAGAGATTAGTAAAAGAGAGTATCATAACAGTGTGCTTAAGAGAGATAATATTGTATCTTCTCAGAGATAATTTGTATACTTATATTTTTTCTCAAATTTGTGAGAAAGTGTTTCTCCTATTATAAGAGAGAGTGAAAATTATACTCTCCTTATATTTAGAGAGAGGGTGTTGTAATCTCTACTTTCAATAGTACAATCCCACTACCTTGCCCGTTGTTTTTTACCCCGTCCCCTTTGGGGTTTTTTCCACGTAAAATATGTATGTCCATTTTATTTTCACTTTCTCAATTTCACTTTAGTTGTGGGGTAATTTCTGCCCATAACTTTCCTAACATAAGTTAATGGGAATGATAATAATATTGATGTGAAGTTTCTGGGAATGATAAAACCATTGATATGAAATTTATGGGAATAAACACGACGAATAAAGCATTGGAGAGTTCACTGAATTTAAAATTTATAGACGGAGTACAACCATTGGCACTAAGTTGCTCCAATACTTTTATCAGTAAGAAATGATACCAACAATGGTTGAGTGAGGTTGATACTGATAGCGAGATTTCGGACCTCAACATTAAGTTGTTTCTATGGAAACACGAGTATCCGTCTAGAAGAGGAACTTTATTATTCCTGATGGCATTGTGTTTAAGTTGGAAAGTTGAAGAATTGGAATTGGATAAACATCATGATCAGAAATTTCCGAAGTCACACAGTACTAATCAGGGTAACCTTACTATGAAATTTGATAAACTTCAATCCTTCTTATCAGTGCAGCTTTCAAGTTTTATCTTACCGATTAGTTCATCAAATATAATATCAACAAGTATGCTTTCTTGCCATGAAATCCGTTGCACTTGAAAATCATACTCAATCTTTCTGCACCTTTTCATGTTTCAGCATATAAATTAATTCACCTGCAAGGTGAAATACCGACAAAACGTGTTTAACATTGTCAGTCATCCCTCCATATGTGAGGTCATTGTCTTCACCATGACACTTTTGGAGGTTTATTTTGCAGACTCCTCATGTGTATAACATTATCACAGTTTGAGATAGGAAAAAATTCGTCTAAATGTGATTTGTGTCCAAGTTCTTTCTGGTCTTTTCTTAAATTTTGTTTTCTGTGGTTTTAGAATTTATTTGTAGTTTGACTAATTGCTAGTGGTTTTTAATCTTAAGTTACAGTACTCCATCAGGAGCTTATCCAAATATTCAAAAGTAGTAGTGACGGACAGATGGTGTTTACTCGAAAAATGCCTACATGAATTTCAACCTCTTGAATGGACTTATTCTATAAGATAATTTAAGCTGGTCTTAAACTGTTTGTCTATATGGGCTTTTATCTTCTTTTTCATTAAGAGTTGGATAGTGCCATCAAAATTCATTAATACTGAGACAATAATGTGAGTACTACTAACAAAAAAAGTGTACAAGCAAAATAAGAAAGACAGACTAAGAAAAAAGAAAAGAGAGTAAATTAAGAGGTTGCCTGAAAAGTCTTGTTTACTTTTTGAGAAATGATGCCATTATCATTCCGTCCCCTTGCCCCTCCAATCCTACCTATGTCCTCAGTACCTGGTACATAGTAGCATTGCCTTCTCGCACTCTCCCTCACACACACACAAACTCTTGCATCCTTTTCCCTGCTAACCTCGCTTTGTGTCTGCAATACACAGTTGCATTGCCTCGTCCTCCACCTCCCCGGCTAGACCTATCCTCCTTTCTAATCCTGCCTTATATGTCCTCAGTACAGTATGCATCAGGAAATTGCATTGCCCCCCCTCTCTCTCTACATCAACAAGAAGCTGGTGCTTGTCTCGTATTGGAATACATTACCAGATTTGTTATAGTTACTGATACATTACTATAATAGGGGTTGTTTTATATTCTATATTGACTGACATTTTCCGAATTCCTTTTCTGAAGTCATACACTATCAATCAAATTACCTTATCCTTGAAATTCTTGGCACTTGAAAATAATTCTCGTCCTTTTTTGCACCTTCCAAGTTTTAGTACATATTGTCAGTCATCGCCTCATACGTCAGGTCAATGTCTTCACCATGAGACAATCCCATTGTTTGAGTCTACGAGCTTCATTAGGATGCATGCTACTAAGTTTTGCTTACAGATTCCTCATTTGTGTAACTTGTCACAATTCAACTAAACAATTTATAGATTATGGCTAAATGTGATTTTGTGTTTAAGTTCTGTTTGATCTTTTATTAATTATCCTTTCTGTTTTTTCAAAAGTTATCTGTAGTTTCACTTTTACCAATTGCTAGTGGTTTATTATCCTAATTCCTACACCTCCACATTAGGGGTGCCTAATCTGAAGATTTAGAAATGGCAATTATGATGTATTGTATTCATCTAGAATTGATAATTAAAAGTTTTAAGTGGACTTCTGGTAGAAGATAATTTAAATGTTAATAGCTAAACCCATTGGTATTTTGCCTCTTCTAATAGTGTAGTTCCCTCTTGGAAAAGTAAGATCAGCTTTAATTATTTGAACTCTCCGCTTTTTAATTAAATAATAATTCTTATTGGAATTTAAGGGTTGTTCTGTATGTTACCTTATATTGCATATGCCATCTGCCTGCCAAGTAGGGTTGGCATTCGGGTCGAACGGGCCAGGTCGGGCCGGACCCGCCCGGGTTGGATGTTGACTTGGGCGGGTTCGGGCCGGGTTGGTGACTTAACCGGGCCGGGCCGGGCCGGGTCGAAAAGTGGCAATGGCGACCCGCCCAACCCGTGAACCCATTCGGGTCTAACCCGGGTTGGGTCGGATCGGTTTGCGGGTTGGCCTCTTTAGATAGGTTTTTTTAAAAAAAAACCTTAAAATAATAATAATAATAATAATAATAATAATAATAATAACAATAAACATTAAAAATCGTAATAATAATAATAAGATTGAAAGAGTGAAATTGGCAAAAAAATATTGAAATATTATTCATATGATTTTAAGTTATACAAGTTTCACAATTTCTAATGAAATAAAAAATTCAATTCACAAATATGTTTTATACACTAACATATTTCTTATATACAATTTCAATTTATTTCAATTTTTCTAATTTGAAATAACAAGCAAAGATATAATACAATTTTTTTATCTATTTACAATTGTCTTCAAGTTGATGGCCTTGAATTTGTTGTTGTTGGTCTTGAATTCTTCATTTTGGTTGCTATTGTTGTTGTTGTTGTTGTTCCGGCAAGTTGCTCCCACTTGTAGACGTAGATAATGCTTTCCCTTGTGTCCTATCTTCGGCCTTCAGCCAGCCTTCTGTGCAAACGAGCATCTTTAACGTGTCGGGCTTCAAGCGATTCCTGTAATCAGTTAGAACTCTGCAGGTTTTACAATATCACCAACATAAGTATCATTTAACATTTCGTTAAATGCAGTGGCGGAGCCAGACTAATCAAAATGGGGGTCCCAATTTTTTTTCCCGGCATCAACATGATTGTTGTCGAAAATTCATTACTTTATTTTTGTTTTGAAAAATCAAAGTAGTTGGATCAAAATAAAATTATAATCAAAGTAAATATTTGAATTAGTGTTCTTAGTATCATGTATTTTTTGGCACTTGTACAATTGTACTCTAAATTTGGTAAGAGTAATAATAATCAATAATCATACTATACTATTTACACTGTTATAATACTAGAGGCCAAGAGATACAACCCAAATGAATAGATATACTTGTAACTTATGTACACACTAGCTTCTTATTCAAAATTTTATCCAAGGATTATACAGATCAAATAATAAGCATTATTGTTAAGATTTAAAAAAAGTCTATCGGTAGAAAAAAATGATTTGTTCATACTTGTATCAACACAATAAAATTCATACTACATACTTGGAATTGAATCAACAAAATGATTTAGAATTCAAATCCAGACTACATATTATACAAAGAGATGAGAGAATGAGAGAATGAATTATTTAATATTAATAGAATGAGAGAATGAATTATTTTTTAGTCCAAAATCCATACCACTATTTCAGCCTTTAAGGGGTGGACTGAGCTTGGGGGTCTAAAAAATTTTTTAACTGGGGGGCCAAATAAAAAATTTGGCCTATATGAAGTGGGTTTTACAAAAATTTTGGGGTCCCAAATGTCCCCCCTACTCACCCTCTCTCTGCCCCTGGTTAAATGTTTGCATCATGCTAACTAATGAAATAAAAATGCTACTAGAAGTAGATTCATATATTTTTGAAAATTTTAAAGTTGCGGTTTTAACAGGTTCTAAAAATTTCAACAAAGATTCGGCATAAAACCAATCGGTGGGAGTCATTTCAAAATTTTGCATATTTTTTGCGATACAAAAATCATTTACAACTGCTTTATATTCAGTAACATGTAGTAAATCAAAAATAGAGTTCCATCGGTGTTTAACATCCTTTGAAACTCTTCTAAAAGGTACATTTGAAATCATACACCAATTTTTCCATTCTTGAAATACGTTGGGACTTAATGCAATGAAATGTACACAATTTCTAATTTTAAGTATATATGGATCGGCTATTTTTAATGCATCTTGAACACACAAATTTAAAATATGACGTGCACATCTAATATGAAAAATATTGTCAGATGGAGGGTTTAATGCGGATTTTAAAGTAGTACTTGCTGCATTGTTGTTAGATACATTATCAAAACTAATACACATAATTTTATCGCGAATATAAAAAACATCACAAATTTCTAAAATACGGTTTGCTATTTCAGCGCCACTATGGAGATACGGCAACGCGACAAGTGATATGATTTTTTTTTTGAAGAATCCAACCATTGTCGATCCAATGACAGGTTATTCCCATCATTGGAATATTGTTGACATCCGTCCAACAATTCAAAGTTAAACTAACTCTACAAGTTAAACTCCATAAAATTGCAATCAAAGCGTCCTTCATTTTATTGTACACTTTAAAACAATCCGATTTGCAAGTATTTCTCGGAATTCTTCTAAAATGAGGGTTTAAGGCCGTTTGATTAAAATTTTTCAAGTTCCTACTCTTGGGATTGGAAAATGGTAACTCTTTATTACTAATCGGGCCATTTTCCGACGAACAAGATTGGGATTATAATGGTGGCTATCAACTAGACCGGTCCTAGGGTTGATTTTTTGTTGGCCGGGTAGGTCAACAAGAAGTTTTTTATGGTTATTTTGGATGTGTCTACTAATTGTACCGGTGCCATCACCCCTCTTGAATTTGTATGCCTTAGAACATGTTTTACAAACTTTCAAACCTATACCCGGAGTTTCTTCCTCCGGGATATAATCGTAAAATTTATGCCAATCAGTACTTTCTCCTCTACTTTTCCTACTACTACGGGGTTGTGTGGTTTTGGTTGGTTGTTGTTGTTGTTGTTCTTCTAATTGTATGTCACCTACAACCTCGTCGTGTGTACCCCATTGTTGGGTAGGAGGATCATGGTACTCTTTGGCGAGCTCACTGATTGGGACAATTGGTGGCCTACGGGAAGTGTCGGTGGAATCTTGCCCACTTTGGCTATGACCGCTACCGCGTGATATAGACATAATGTAGTAATGTATGTAAAAAAAAAACTACACAATGTAGGAATGATGAATTATAAAAAAAATCTAGAAAACAAGAGGGTTGAGATAGAGAAGATAAAAAAACTAACAATAATTATAACTACAACAAAAATAAAATAAGAGAGGTATGAAATTTTGATACCGTTCACCGTAGATACGCGTATATAAAAAAATCCGTAAAAATAAGAATAGAAGTAGAAGTAGAATTCCTCAAATCCGGAATTGAAGAGTTTGAGAGAGCTTGTAGGAGAGTTGAAGACTTGATCACTTGGAGTTGGACGAGAGTTGAAGAGTTGAAGATGTTGAATTTTGATTTCGATACGATCGGAATTTGATCGTGTATATGCCTTGAACACTTGTTTATTCAATACTTCAATTGTTCACAAATTGCTTAGAACTGAGTAATAGTAGTAGAGAGAGTAAGAGAGTAATGTGTGATTTTTTTAATGGGGTTTTGGGGGTATTTATAGGCTAAAAATAAAAAAAACAAAAAAAAAAAACAAAAAAAAAACAGCCAAACGGCTCTATGAGCCGTTTGTATGCTCTCTGGTGAACAATGCCAGCCCAACGGCACGCTGATCCGCGGGTCAACGGTCGGCCCGTGGTGGGTCGAACGTTTGATCCGACGGGTCAAACGGTTCGTAACCCGCGGGTTGGTGGGCGGATTGGGTAATTTTTAACGGGTTCGCGGCTGGGTTAGACAGGTTCGATTCAGTATTTCGGCAATCCGGATCGACCCGTTACTGTTCACGGGTTCGACCCGAACCCGCACCGCACTTACACGGCCCGGGTTAACCGGGCGGGTCGGCGGTTGACCCGGCCCACTTGCCATCCCTAGCCAAGCATCCTTCAATGTATTGTGCCTGTGCTTTCTTTTTCTTCTTGGTAGAAGTTTGGTAGGAAAATCTTCTTCAAATCCTTCTCTCTCATCCAACTCATTGTTCATAACCTGCCTCTTTGCATGGTAGATTTTCTGGATGATGATGTGATGATAATCAAATGATCAGACTTCGAACTGTTGTATGCAATTTAAGTCGTGCTGGCCTGAGTTTGTTCTCGACTACTTTTAGATATCCAATAGTCATTTTTTCATGACGGGTTGAGCTGTTCATTCGTTGATGACATCCAAAATTTAAAATTTTGCTATCCCCCGGTAGTTGAAGTGTTCTAGCCTTCTAGGTCATAGTTCAGTAGTTCAGTAACGTTGCTTTTCAATTTAGATTGGTGAAAGTGTTCTTTTACATTGCTATGGTTAATCTCTTTAGTCAGATATTATTCTGATCGCTTTGTTGTATCATGTGATATTGATAAATTTATTAAGAAATGAAAATTGTTCTGCAGATACATACTGTGATGGTGGAAAATATAGATAAGATATTGGATAGAGGTGATCGCATTTCACTTCTAGTTGACAAAACTGCTACAATGCAAGATAGTACCTTTCATTTCAAGAAGCAGTCTAGGCGTCTTCGCCGAGCATTGTGGATGAAAAATGCAAAGCTTTTGTAAGTGTGAAATATGGCAGCATAACTTTTCTTTGTTTCTCTACATAGTAACCTTAGAATAGCATTGTATGGTTTCCCATATCCTGTTCTGAGTTTTCTGGCTTTCATCAATCACAATTTCAATTATATTTTGTTTATTGATAAGTGTGTGGATCTAGATTCGAGAATATTGTGCAGACCTACTGTGCCTCCTACGCTCTGTTTTCTGTGGAAGAAGAATTCTTAGAACAGTTTTTCTTCTAAGTTAGATGTGGATAGGTTGTAGTCTTGTAGATTATCCTTCATTGAGATGTGGACGAGGGCTTGATGTAGTAGACTAATGGTTGTTCAGAAACTGTTTCAATTCAGCCACAATGAGGGATGCAGAAACTCTTGCAATGTTGATGACAACTTTCCTAATTCTTCATTAAGGAATTTACTGGATTATTAATCACTTAGCTTTTGTACACGTATACAGTTTGTTAATATAAAAATTATTTTTGATCTGTGATAACAGGTTAAACAGGGAGGGCATGCGCATGATAATTTAACACAATGACCAAGTCATGTCCATGTTTATAATCCCCCAACCATTATATCTATATCTTATACTAATAGGAGAGAGAGCCTATCCCTTCTCTCTTCTCTCTATTTCAAAATAATGAAAAGTAGGAATTCCTATTTAACTAACAAGTGTACTATACACAATTTTATTAAAAAATCAAAACAAAATAAAAACTCCAATCCCTCAAATAAAATATCTTCTCCTCCCATTTTTTCAATCTCACGTCTCTTCCCAAACCCACTGTAATGCCCCGGATCCCCGTTACCGGACATCCGTGACACAATCAGAATCTTTGCCTTCAAATGCATCTCAACACAGTGAAAGTACCGTAATCTTTGCCTTCAAATTACATTAGCTTATTACAACTTATTACAATTATTCAGACTCCTCGTGTGAAGCTATCTGCTGTCTTCCAGAACGGTAATCAACTGGTCGCTGCCGAAACTTCACTGGGTGGTCAATCTACTTTCCTGGGACATGCCCCTCGGTTTGAGCCTTCTGTTGCGTGACTCCTATATTTCTGCACCTGCTCGAATAGTAGGTAAGTACGTCCCTCTTCCATTTGGATGCCCGCGTTCCCGATTCCGGTTTTCAACACCTGATTGAGTGGGCACGTCAGTAATTCTACTGATGCAATGCTGATAAGAAAACAACGATCTCCAACTAGCAGTCACAATCAGCCTTTCATGAAAGCAGAAAAGTGCTTCCTAATTTTTTAGTGTCAGTGTATGCCATGACCTGAAGTCTAATGCATAGTGTACAATGCACAGACAACCTATGCACTTAGTCTAATATCAGCAAGACTTTGGATACGCATGCATCTCATACTACATACGTTCCAGATCAAGACGTTTCCTTCGGTTTCAAGCTTTCGAATCCTCGCCATGTAATGCATTCTACTATTGTACACTTTCTGTTCCTGATAAGTACAACAAGATTGAGGAGGTTATAAAAATTCGGGGAGCTACCCCGCTGCCACTAATAATCGTTGCATTGGACCTCTCTCAAAAGCCGTGACGAACTTACATATACACTACAGCATACCCATAGCACTGAAGGTCCACCATGGTCCATTCGTGTCCACCAACATAGAACAAGGGAACATCCCGTTCTTATCAAGGTATCTCAGGAATTAACAGAGCGAGATACGGCTCTAGTATCTTTCCATTGAAAAGACAGCCCGTATCCCTTTGACAGGAAGAGACAATCCTGGTTATTACCGCATAGTGCTGGCTTTTTAGAACGAGTCGGATTATAGGAAATCAACCCTAACACTAGTTCGGTCGTCAAGTGAACAGTAAAGAAAACTTAATTAAATATAGTTTACTGAAAATATGTTATCACTCAAATCATGCACGGTGTCAAAATCAACAATGTTGAGCCTGACTGGTCTGCGAAAAAGAATAATCATGGGAATCACATTTACCGATTTCCAATACCTTCACAGGTCTTCGACCTTACCCCCGGCCGGTGACTCTCAGCGAGTAGTCCATCGGCGCCCAAAAGATGCATAAAAGTTGTGAATGAAGGTAAACACACACAAACCCCAAATACTCGACCATTGACAGACTCAGACATCAAGACACCAAATCACAATCGACCATGCAGTTATTCTCTCAACTCACTCATGTGTCCACCATGAGTACTAAGCACCGGAATCTTGTCTAAGTTCCAATGAAGTGCTTAAAACATTTTAAACTCAATAGCTCATGATCACCACACTGCGGTATGCAGAGATTTCTATTTCAATCATCCAATATTAAGTAGTTCAAGCAAACACCGGTTGCTGCGACTCAAGCTACGCTCATCGGAATCCAACAAATTTAGGTTTTCTAGAAGGCTAGGAAACTCTACTGCAATTCCCTAGTTGACAACTCTCTCAAATTTCTTACGGAACTCTAGTTCCCCGATTTAATCCATGATTGAAGTCGATCAAGACGGCAAGTTGCTGAACTAGTAACCTTCTTAATTTCCCAAATATAATTCGGAACTTCATGATATTACCCATTATGGGAAGTTAAGAGTCTAGACTACAACTTTCCAGTTGACCATTGCATCAGATTCATCTATCTAATGGCTCTAAAAAGGTCTCTCAATCATCAGCCTGTGTACCCCCCCCGTACACTGGCTGCACCTTGCCGATGGCATAAAAACCTACCCGCTCATCGGAAAGGCACAAATCCAGGTTCTATGGAAAGGTAGGAGTGTCTACTACAACTTCCTAGTTGAACACATCCTCAGATTCATCCATTAAAGTCCTCAAAATCTCCAATTTCTATCAGGTGCACATTCAGGGAAAAATTTATTCATTTAACAACAAGGTCTCAACGTAGACTCGATCTGCCACAGTCTTAGGAAAATCATCACTTTCAACCTACAAACGGGAATTACATAATTCCAGATGTTTTGGAAAGCTATGACTACCTACTACAACTCTCTAGTTGATCAATCTTCCAAATTCTTAACACATAACTTCAGAATTACCCATCTTCACAGATTAGTCAATCTGAATTAAGCTGAACCTGGTCTATTTTAAAATTCAATAACAAATCAACCCTAAGTCCAAAGCTCATGAAATTTGAGATTCTGATACTACACATACCATTCCATTGTGTCCAAAAATTGCATCTAGATTCATCTTACACAGAGAGTTATGACTTCTCAAACATAGCATAAAAATTCAGCTGCTTTTCAAGCAGGGTCTTTACCACTTCATACTATTTATTTTTGAAACTTCATCAAATGTCATCAAAAAATTCTAAAATTTGAGAATCAAGATATAGACACGTACCACAAGCTACTGCAAAAATTTCATTGCCATATCATGCACACACAAGTATTTATGAATAGATGAAATTCAGTCTCAAGACAGACAGACTCAACTCTGTCTTCTAGACCAGTTGTAACGTAGGAATTTTTTTGAGATATCAAACAATCTTAGAAAATTATGAAATTTAAGACTGGTTATAGACACACAAGAGTATCCAGAAAAATTTTCAGCTCAAAATAACCCACCAATATTGAGTTATGATTTCGGAAAGACATGTCAAATTTTCACAAGACAACAGCTTTTTCAGCTTGGCTCTGACCGAAAATGGGATGAGTGTTTGGGCTACTAAATGGACTTCAAATATTATGAAAAAATTCATATATGCTCTAGATCCATAGCACAACAAGTCCTAAAAATTTTAGTCCCAAATTCCAAGCTGTTTGTGAGCTAGAAATTCTTAAGTTACACTTTACAAGCATGTTCTTAAACAAAGGATCATGACAAAGTTGCTCTACCATATAACTATCTTTTTCTTATCATGTCAATATTCATTAATGATAACATAACTTTTCTTAACTACTACCACATGCTAATTCACATACAAAAGAAACTAAATTTAGAGTTTTAGAGAATCACCCACTTCTTGTTTTGTAAGAGAATCTCCAACTAGCTTTGCTTGCTTCCTCCTTGGCTCACTTGCTCTTCCACAATCCAAGTGTAGAAGTTTGGCTATCTTTTTCTCTTCTCCTTCTCTACTACTTAAAAACTCCACCTTTCTTTCCTTCTCTTCCTTTTTTTTATTTATTTAGAAGAACAAGATAAGAAGATGAGATAGTGGGTGGAGTAGGGGGTTTTATAGGAAATGAAGGAGCTAGGGTTTTGGGGGAATGGAATGGGCCGGCCAAAATGGTGTATGGTGTAGGGTGAGGATGAGGGGGAAGTGAGGTACTGGAGATGGATGGATGAGATGGTGCTAACACAATCAATTAGAAGCTTCTTGATGTTCCTTGGAAACTTCATGAAGAAATCCTCTAGGCTCAAAATCAACCCTTGGATCTTATCAAGATTGGCCTAGGGTTGATCAAGATGAGGGTTAGCTCTTAACCCTAGGTCAAGAAGACATAACCCTAACCTTAACCCTAGAGCACAAGTACAATCCATAATCAATTTAGTTTAAAATAAGTAATAAGAAATAATTTTAAATTTATAAAAATATATGCTTTATAAAAATTATTATTTTCTCTCGAAAATTGTCTTGTTAAAACAATCAGGGCAACTTTACAGTTTAATTGAGAAGACATCCCGAGTTTATCTCATCGGTTTCAGAATAGCTCATATATCTGAAATTTTCCAATTAAAACTAATAATTATTAGAAAAATATATATAATTGCGTGCAATACTCAGACGTGCACGGATTACAACGCAAAATAATTATATGCTATTTTGCGGGGTATTACACCCCCCATCCCCTAACTTAGAATTAGATTTTTAAGCAAACACAATTTAGAAAATTATTTTTATATGATTTTCTTAGTCTATCTTTACCCTAACATATGCTATAATGCATAGTTTATAATGTATTACCGAATGTTAATGATGTTATAATATACCTGTTAATATAAATTAGTTGAATTTGCGACATCTTTTCATTGCATGCATTTTTTAGCTTCAGTATTATTCAATTGGATAACATTATGGTTTGACAGTAATTCTCTAAAACATCTGCTTATATGCGGATGATAATGAATATTTCAGTAATTACGGTAGGGATGATATTCATAAGTTCCTCCCAATCCTCTCATACTTTTTAGAAGTTCTATATAATTTTATGTGTCCCTCAAAATTATTTTAGGCTGTGCAATTTGTAAGGGTAACACTAGCACTAATAGGAGAGAGAGTCTACCCCTCTCTTCTTTCTCTATTTGGAAATAGGGAAAGGAGAGAAAAAGCAGAGATTTCTATTTAACTAACACGTGCACTACGCATGATTTTATTAAAAAACCAAACCTAAATAAAAATCCCAATTCTTCAAACACAGTCTCTTCCCCTCCCACTTTCTCAATCTCATAAAATCTCATGTCTTCCCAAACCCACCCCATCCCGTAGCTTAGAATTAGATTTTTAAGCAAATGCAATTCATAAAATTATTTTTATATGATTTTCTTAGTCTATCATCTTTACCCTAACATGTGATATAATGCATGGTTTATAATGTATCACCTATTTATTAAATGTTAATGATGTTGTAATATACCTGTTAACATAAATTAGTTGAATTTGCGACATCTTTTCATTGCATGAATTTTTTAGTTTTAGTAATATTTAATTGGATAACATTATGATTTGACAGTGATTCTCTAAACCATTTGCTTATATGAGGATGATAATGAAGATTTCGGTAATTACGGTAGGGATGATATTCATAAGTTTCTCCCAATTCTCGCACATTTTTTTGGAGTTCTGTATAATTTTACGAGTCTCTCAAAACTCTCAAAACTATTGTAGGTTGTGCAATTTGCACATGATAACACTAGTTTTGGTCGAAACAAATCTTAATAATGAGATAGATGAGAATATGATGCGTTTGACAGAATAGGAGAGAAACTGTGAAAGTAGGGAGAGTGTGAAACCATTACCATTATTTGTTCTCGCCATGGAAGAAGAGCTTAAGAGAGGTAAGCAGATATGTTATTTGGCTGCTGGGGGACAGTTTCCCCACAATAGCAGTGTTGTTGAGGTTACTCTGTGCAGCAAGGATAGCCTTTTAATTTGGGTCAGATCCCACAATATACTTTTACTCTCTGTTATCTGCGTGCTCTTGATGTTGAATTTAGGTAGCATGTGTGAATTTCCGTAATCAAAGTAAAAGTTAACATAAGTACCAAGTGTCTAACCATCAGCTCATGTAGATTATATTGATGATTTGAACTATAAGCATTTTTATTAGATGTGTCAGAAATCTGAACAACCACTAAATAATTTCTTTGGTTAGGGACAATGTTTCGTACTCGTTGGGGATTAGGAATGAGCAAATGATTTTTGACTAAAGGTAATGTTTTGATACTGTTTTAAGCCATGTTCATAATATTTTACTGGCTGTTTTTTGTGAAGAGTATCATGTCGAATTGCCGATACTTGAGTTAAGCCTCATGCCAGATCCGTAATCACATATAAAACAATGACAGGAGAGGGTTGACCTATGAAGCACCGATACAAGTATGGGGTGCGGGTACAACACGACATGGGTACGGGGATACGTGATTTTACAAAAAAAGTGAGATACGGGTGCATTGGTGGGTATGCTAAATGTGAATTATCTTATATTATATCTATAAATAAAAAATTGTTCATGTTGTTAAAAATGCAAAATTTAAACAAATTCATAGAACTATAAGAATACATTACAATTATACACATTTTGGAAGGAAAAAATTGATAATATAACTATCAAATCTTTGGGTGTACTTGTTGAAATTTCACTAGGACCCCAAGCATTTATCTCAACATAATTGTTCAAAAAGTTACAAAAAATGGGTACTCCTTGGGTACACACCGGGGAGTACCCAGGGAGTATCGACACCCAATACGCCCCCGACACACTTATATTGGCCATTTGGAAGTACCCATGCTTCCTAGGGGTTGACTTGAGAGTCTAGAAAACTTGCAGATTTCTTGTTTGCAAACTTATTATTTCCTTTGTTTACTACCCACATATATTGCATTTGCATGAAATAGTTAGATGAGATTGGTGAATATTTTCTCCACTGCGTGTGTAGTAATTTGATGCATAAACATAATGGTTGCTTATTGCAAGTTCCAGCTCATTTTCATATAGGAAATAATGTCTAGAAGGAATAATGCTATGAGAGAGAAATAGAGTCGGCGCATAAAATAATGGTCCCTTACCGCAGGCTGCAGCTCCTTTCCATATAGGGGAGAGAGAGAGACTTTTATAAGGGAAAGAATCGAGTTCACAACCGTGTTCACACCTAACACAATCAAAGCACCATGACCAAATCAGGTTGTTTCTATTTTCATGCTCAAAGTACCACTCCCCTCATCCTACTCCAAAGGAGTAGGTCCTCTTGGGGAAAAAGAGGTGGTACAAGAAATAATTTTATTTTCCTTGTGACAGTTTGCTCACAAATCCCTTATATAGGAGTAGGAACTCTTGTGTTTATGGAGAGTTTTAAGTCTAGGAGAATCGGTGTCGAATCTTTCCCCTAAAACTTATATCTGTAATCCCCATGGGGGAAAAGTTACTGTCTTTCTGTATATTTTGCTATTCAAGGAATGTGTATAATAAATTACTAGATCAAAAGAAATAAATTATAACATGGATGGAAGTCCTTTTCGAGCTTGTCTTGAGAGGCTTTAATCTTTTTGATAAAATAGATAGAATCCCAAAAGAATTCCAGCCAACTAGCATTAAAAATAAAATGGAGCATAAGTTCATACAAATAGAGATTACTAAAGGATCATATGAAGACATAACTGCTTCATTTACAGAGTTTGCTCCCAAGAAATATAGCAAGTAGATAGAAGTCCCCATCCCCGAATAGAGCAGTCATACAAAACAGTCTAAAAAGTTTCCAGCTAAATCACTACTTCCATTTAACTATCTGAAATCTTATTTCTTAAGTCACTACTCCCATTTAATCTTAAATCACCTTTACCTTAAACTCTTCAGGTCACGGTTTGGGATCCAGAACCAATTATCCTTCATTCTGCTTATAAATCAGGTCAAAATTATGCACGATATGGATTGGATCCATTTAGTGGTCAAGTCTTTTCCAATCATAAGTTCAATTATGGAGCGTAATGCTCATTTAAAAGCCAGTTATGCATGGAAATTCTGGTCGAAGAAACTATATACAAAATGAGGCTTTTATAATAATCGTGAATAACTTTTAGCAACCTCTATATTGCAGTAGACTGCTGTAAATGAATCTGATACATGATGCACTTGATCCCTTGTTTCGCAGCATTAGAGTAATATCCTGCGGATTGTGAAAGTTTCTCCGCTTTACCATATTTAGATTTGTTTTTCAAACGGTTTCTTGATCATTTAGTTTTCCTTCATTAGTTATCAAATAGACTGACAGTTTGTTAAATATTACGGCGACTCCTGGCACTATGAATACCTTTGTTTGTTGTGGGTACTATCATATTTGGTTAATTCCTTAGCCAAACAGATTTTGAAGTTATAGCATGATTAATTGGTATGTCTACTGAAGAATTCTAAGGAGGAACAAAGTTTTACTACCACTGCTGCACATGTTATTATTATAGATATTCAGTTTTTTCAAGCCGCTTGTCTAATGCTTTTTACTTATTAAACCCCTTCTCTGTTTTTTTGATTTTTTTAATTGTAGAGCTTTGCTGACATTTTCAATAGCCCTATTGCTGTACATTATCATTGCTGCTTGCTGTGGAGGCATCTCTCTTCCATCTTGCAGATCATGAGGCCTAAGAAGCTTGTAAAGACCAGATCAGACATCCACTCGGCTATGTTTTGGTGATCTATAAGTCCCAACTCATTTTTACCAATTCCATACAGACTAGTCTGGTCTCATGGTTTCTGGATCAGTCAGTTCCGAGTTTCTTTCCTGTATAGTGTTTGCTGTCATCAATTCCTCATGTCCTTGCTTGTGCATGTAAAAATACTTTCGTGACATGTCTCCCTTCATATATGGATTGAGCTATTGTTATGGAATCGTGAATCATTGATGTGGAGAGCTATAACTCTGTTTCGGTTGAATTTGTGAATGCTCTGTATTTACTGGGGGTTCCTTTTGTAATTCGAAGTGTAAATAACCCTCCTATGATTTGTTTGATTGTCGAACTTTCATCTTCAAAAGCATCTGTGCTTATCTGTGCTTTAGGGATGGAATGAAAGTGAGCCGTCTAGCTAGCATTTCTCCTACACACAAAAAAAAATTTCACTATAATCTTTTAGTTTTTGAGGGAACCTAAATCAGATGGTAGAAAAATTATCACATCGGAAAAAACTAGTTTTTATCTCTACTTCTATAATGGGAGAAGGCCTTAGTGTAATTTGTCAATATCCCAATCCGTACAATGTACGTTTAATTAAACTCTACAATATAAACTAATGAAATACGTACAGTACATATTCAAATTTATTACCCTCGTCCTATCTCTCAAAAAAATCAAAAATCCTACCCTCTTCATCTCCCTCTTTCTATGCACCTGTCCTGTGGGAGAATGATCATGAACAGTGAATGTCAATTTATTATTTTACGTGTTTCGCACGTACTTATCCCATTATAATATAGATAAATAGAATATAAAAAAATATTGTTCAGACGTGCATTGCACGTGTATTTACTAGTCTCTAATAAGAGTGAGAAGTATTCCCATTGTAGGTAAGTGCTTTGGCAAAACAATCGTTTTGGTATAATAATTGTGATATAACATAATAGCTTTAAAAAAAACTGTAGACAGTAATGTAAATGACTTTGGTTTTTTAGTTTAAATTTTTTGAGGAATTCATCAACCAAATTAATTAGCCATCAATCTTTTGGACGGCTTATAGTATTACTTTTCCCCCCCAATCTTCATTGTTTACATAATAATGGTTTTTTGAAAAAAATGAACGCTGCCTTTTAGCTTGCATGACAGCTTGCTTGCATGGACGGCACAATTGCCTTTGCTCGATTTCATTGTCAAATCTCAACTTAGATTGCGGTGAAAAAAAGGGTAGGAAACACAAAAAGTTGGATTGAGCTAACTGCTAACACCCCTTTCATGTCATAACCCCTCCTAGGTGGGTGTCTACTCAATCACTCCTTACTCTATCTACACCGACAAAGGAAATAAAAATAAAAAACATAAAATCTCCCTCTACATAGTCCTTACGGTTGAATTCTAACTGCAGAATAAATTCAACAACGACGATGAGATGTAAAAACTATAGAATCAAAATAAGAGAACAAAGAATAACCAAAAGCAACACACAATAACACACAAGATTTTTATCGAGGTTCACCTAAACAATAGTTACTTCCCCGCGCAGAGGCACTTTTGCGATTTCCACTAGAAATATAAAGATTAGGTTCACAAATCTCTCAAGAACTCACCACCAAGGTGTAGGGTTTCTCTCTATCTCCCTCTCTCTTAATGACGGCTGGTAGATCTCTCTTTTCCCTTGGCTTAATCCTAAAATCGTACACAATACAATATATATAGGATTCCACAATTTTCCATCTCAGCCGTTCATCTATTCAGCGTAGGGACGGTCGACCGGTCTTCTCCCTCGACTGCACGAAATCCAATAAAGAGCGGGTCGGTCGACTGCGCGGTCGACCAGTCTTTCCTTCAAGATACAGAATTGAGTCAGAGGGCGGGACGGTCGACTGCGCGGTCGACCGGTCGACTTGCCTGGGCGGTCGGGGGTGCGGTCGACTGCACGGACGACCGCAACTCTGCTGTAGCACTTGCTACTCTTGACCTGATGCTCCCACTTCGACTCTCCTTCCCGACTATCTTCTTCAACTCATTGTCGTGTATTGGATCCACAAACCATAGCAATCTTCCACTTGGAGACATATACACGAAGTCTCTAACCTGTTCTTCATTCTTCCATTGACCTAGTCTAGGCCTGTGCCTCTGCGAGTCTCCTCAACAATTAACTTGGAGACAATCTGATAGCGGTATAGCAAAACTGATATTTCTTGCTATCCACCTTCTTAGTGAGCATGTCCGCCGGATTCTTAGTACCAAGAATCTTAGTTAGCTTCAACCATTTCTTCTAAACCGCCATTCTGACAAAATGATACCTCATTTGAATGTGCCGAGTCCTAGAGTGATATGCCGAGTTTTTCTCCAAGAAAACTGCACTTTGACTGTCGCACCATAGTTCACCTATGGGTTCCTGCCCAACTGTTTCATAAGCTCCGAAATCCACAACATGTCTTTCGTCGCTTCCATAAGTGCCATATACTCTGACTCCGTAGTTGACTGTGCTACAACCTTTTGTAACTGCGAAGCCCAACTAACAGCTGTTCCACCAACTGTAAATACATACCCTGTAGTACTTCTGCAACCATCACGATCGCCCCAAAAATCCGCATCTACATAACCATGTATATGCAAATAATCTCCCCCAAAACAAAGAGAGTGGTCTGAAGTACCTGGTAGATATCTAAGAATCTACCTTACTGCATCCCAATGCTGTTAACCTGGATTCTTCATGTAACGGCTGACAACTCCCACTGCTTGTGAGATGTCCGGTCTTGCAGACACCATCGCCTACATCAAACTCCCAACGGCTGAGGCATAAGGAATAGCAGCCATTTCCTCCATCTCCGCCTCTGTCTTAGGATACAAGTCCATTGATAACTTGAAGTGAACAACCAAGGGACAAGTGACTGGCCTCGCACCATCCATATTGAATCTCTTCAACACATTCTTCACATAGTCCGCTTGAGATAACCAAAGCTTCTTGATACTCCTGTCTCTACTGATCTTCATGCCGAGGATTTGCTTTGCTTCACCCAAGTCCTTCATTGAAAACTCTGAAGCTAGCAACTTTTTTACTTCCTTGATCTTCTCTATACATGAACCTGTTAACAACATGTCGTCCACATACAACGCCAAGGCAACTGTATCATTGTCTTCATATCTACGGACATACACACAATGATCCGTTTTGCATCTATCGAAACCTTTTCCTCTTATGAAACAATCAAACTTTAAATACCATTATCGCGGTGCTTGCTTGAGCCCATAAAGACTCTTCTTCAATCGACACACCATGTCTTCCTTTTCTTTGGCTTCAAAACATGTGGGTTGTTTCATGTACAACTCTTCTTCGACATCACCATGGAGAAATGTTGTCTTCACATCCAATTGCTCTAAGTACAAGTCTTCAATAGACACAACACTAAGCAAAACCCTAATAGAAGCCATCTTCACAACCGGTGCAAAGATCTCACCATAATCAACACCTTCTCTTTGAGAGAACCATTTCACAACAAGCCTGACCTTGTACTTCTTACTACCATTTGCCTCATCTTTGACTCTAAAGACCCATTTGTTCATAAGAGCGTGCTTCCCTGCTGGTAACTTGGTCAACTCCCAAGTTTGGTTCTGTTCCAAGGAGCTCATCTCATCCTTCATGGCTAACTCCTACTGAATTCGAGCCTCATCCCTTAAAGCCTCCTCATGAGTCTTGGGCTCCCCCGAATTCGTGTACAGAACATGCTCGTGAACAATACTAGCTGATGGATCAAATATCCTGGTTGGCATCTTCTCTTGTGTCGATCTTCTCAATATGGGTACCGGTTCACCGATCGGTTCAGGTTGCCCGAACTGTTCTGGCTGTACTTGGTCGTCTTGGATAACCTGCTCATTCCCAATAGGCTCACCATGAGCCTCCTGTGCTGCCTATGGTACTTGTACCTGCTGCTGCACTATAGGACCCCCACCACTAGGACGGCCTTCAGAATCAGAATCTGAGTCTGAGTCTGAACCCCAATCTGATTCTGAACTAGTTGTACTACCTTGAGCTGTGTGCCTGTCCTTGTATAGAACCTCCTCATTGAACACTACATTCCTATTGCGAATGACTTTGTTATCCATAAAATTCCAAAGCCTGTAACCATACTCATCACCACCGTAGCCAATAAAGACACACCTCTTGGACTTATAGTCCAACTTCTTTCTTTCTTTCCTGTCAATTAGTGCATATGCCATACAACCATAAACTTTCAAATGCGAATAATTAGCAGTTTTACCTGACCATAGTTCTTCTGGAATAGTCCCATCAAGGGCACTAGATGGGCAACGGTTAATCAAGTACACTGCTGTATCAACTGTAGCGGTCCAAAGATGGACCGAAGGACCCGCATGAAGTCTCATGCATCTTGCCCTTTCGAGTATTGTGCGGTTCATCCTTTCTGCTACACCATTCTCCTGTGAAGTCATAGGAACTGTCTTGATTCCTCTGATACCTTCCTTTGCCAGATAGTATACAAACTCTTTGCTTGTGTACTCACCTCTGTTGTCTGACTTGATTGCTTTCACCTTGCAACCCGTCTCATTCTCAATCCTGGCTTTCCAAACTCTGAAAGCCTAAAAAACTTCTGATTTCTTACGAATTGCATAAACCCAAACTTTTCTTGTAGTATCATCGATAAATGTGATGAAGTATCTCTTACTACCATAAGAAAATTACTGAGTTGGACCCCACACATCTGTATGTACCAACTCTAGCTTTGCAAGCTCCTTCTCACGCCTACCCAACTGAAAGTTAACTGTTTTCTGTTTGCCCATCATGCAATTCTCACAAAAATTCATCTCAACCTTCTTCAGCCCCGGCAAAAGATCCCTAGAACAAAGCTGCTTGACACCCTTTTTACCAAGGTGCCCCAACCTGATATGTCATAGAATTGAAGAGGAACTACCTGCGATGTTGCAGCAATGATATCACCTGAATCACCTCCCCTGAGTAAGTACAACGTGTCACTACGCTTTTCTTTTGCCACCAACCTGGCACCTGTGGTCACCTTCCATTCTCCATACCCAAAGGTTGTTGTAAACCCTTCTTTATCTAGTTTACTAGTTGAGATCAAGTTTTTCTTCAAGCTCGGAATATGTCTTGTGTCATACAAGACCAATTGCCCACCATTGCAAGCCTTCGCTCTCACAGTGCCTCTACCCACAACTGGATATATCTGCCCATTACCAACTGAAACTGTACCAAAATCACCTGTCCTGTAATTCTCAAAAGCATCCCTCATCGGGGTACAATGATAAGAAGCACCTGAGTCTACACACCAATTATCTTACAAAATATTAAATCCAGTAGATAAACACAATTCATCTAGACGGGGTTCAATACTTATCACATTGGCTACCTGAGACCCTGCTTGCACATTCTTATACTCCTCGCATTGGTCTCTCCTATATCCTGGCTTCTTGCAGTACCAATCCTCACCTTTACAATTTCCTGTTCTTGACTTGGACCTGTGATTTCTGCTATGCGACCTCCCTCTATTGTTACTTCTACCACGGTTATCAACTGACAGCGCGGTATTACTAAGATATGACACCGAAGTCTCTCCATGTCTCTTCCTCCTTGTATCCTCATTCATGATGCTGCTTATAACATTCTTTAGGGTTGTCGTATCAGTCATTGTACTTGTTAGAATTAGGGATAGGAAAATATTCCTTTATTGATTGATTAAACTGAGTACAATATGTCTCCTATATATAGGAGAGAAGAGAATACTACACCAATACATTATTCAATATGGGACTAAACTAATCTATCATCTAACACCCCCTCTCAAACTCAAGTTGGTTCAAGCAACAAGAGTTTGGAATACTGACGATGTTGATATGGAAGAAACGACAAACTGTGATGCAGAAACGGTGCTTGATGGCGCATGTGACAGAAATTGAGAAGTAGACTGATGGGATCTCACCCCTGACTTGAGATATAGTCGATGCTAGGATCTCACCCCTGAACTGAGACATAGTCGATGTTGGGATCTCACCCGTGAACTGAGAAATATAGAAATAGACTGATGGGATCTCACCCCTGACTTGAGACATAGTCGATGCTGGGATCTCATCCCTGACTTGAGAATGGTCGATAATAGGATCTCACCCTAGACTTGAGAATTGTCGATGACTGAGAACTGGATGCTGATAATACCCTCTCTCAAACTCAGTGTGAGTTTGCTAATGAAGACTGCACAGGCTGAAGACCTGCATTTTTGTTGTTGTTGTTGTTGTTGTTGTTGTTGTTGTGATGGGATCTCACCCCTGACTTGAGACATAGTCGATGCTAGGTGATGATGGGATCTCACCCATGACTTGAGACATAGTCGATGCTGAGATCTCATCCCTGACTTGAGAATGGTCGATAATAGGATCTCACCCTAGACTTGAGAATTGTCGATGATAACATCCCCTCTCAAACTCAGTGTGAGTTTGCTAATGAAGACTGCACAGGCTGAAGACCTGCATTAACCTTTGATCCAGGGAGTTTATGGGGATATGTATCATCCTGGTTATGGTTATGCTCCATATGGGCCATATCCTTCTCCTGGTTCCCCAGTTCCGACAATGGGGCACGATGGTCAATTTTATGGCCATCAACATTACCAGTACCATGCTCCTTATTACCAACCACCCTCACCTGCCAATGCACCATATGCTCCTAACCAAGCTCTCTCTTCCAGATCTCCATCAGTCCACTTGCCTTTGCCGCCGCCGCCGGCGATCTCTTCGCCGGCTCAGCCGCCGCTGTAGCCGGAGACGGCTGAAGCTCCTCAACCTCCGCCATGGATTCCACTGAGAGACGAAGCGACATGCAGTGATCAGATCATCGTTGTCTCAATTTTTGAGGAGAAGATAGAAAGAGGAAAGGAGGAGAAGAAGAAGACGGGATCGGATCTTGTTGTTTTGATGGGATCGGATCTTGATTTTTGGGGGATTTTAGGGATTTTAGGGTTTGGGGATTTTTTTTTTGGTAGATTTGGAGGATTTGATTTGGGAGAGGAAGAGGGATGACGGCTAGGGTTTTGGCGGGAGCGGAAGAGAGATGTCGGGAGGTGGAGTGATTCCGTTGAAGACGAGAACCACTTCACCTCGACGATGAGGATAAAATTAGTATAGGCCTTATAGAACGATAGGCTCTGATACCATGTTAGAATTAGGGATAGGAAAATATTTTTTTATTGATTGATTAAACTGAGTACAATATGTCTCCTATATATAGGAGAGAAGAGAATACTACACCAATACATTATTCAATATGGGACTAAACTAATCTATCATTTAACAGTACTAGTAATAGTCTGCTCTACTGTGCCATAACTGTTGAGAAGACTTGATAGCAACAACAACGATTGTGCCATCTCCTCAAATTTTAAACCTGACGATTCCATCTGATTGTAAACCATACAGAAATTGTTGATGTACTCAGCAACCAAACCACTTTCTGATAACTTCAAGTTAACCAACTTCTTTAGATGTAAGATCTGGTTCGCTGCATTCGGCTTCTTAAACATGTCTGTCAATATTTCCATTGTCTCCTTTGCGGTTCTTGCCTTCTCAATATGAAATAGCGCATTCCTACTCAGCGACAACTAAATCTGCCCAAGCACTTTCTGATCCAATCTATTCCAGCCCGCCAACACAACTGGTTCGACCTCTGTCCCTTTTGGCTTCACACCAAACAACAGATCATCTAGATCCTTCTGTCGGAGATACGCAATCATTTGGATCTTTCACATTGTGAAATCCATTCCATCGAACTCCTTGACTCTATTCTTGTCCCCCATCTCAAGCAAGACTACCAACCTGTAGCTCTGATACCACTTTGTTGAATTCTAACTACGGCATAACTTAACAACAATGACGAGATGCGAGAACTATAGAATCAAAACAATAGAACAAAGAACAACCAAAAGCAACACACAAATTTTTTATCGAGGTTCACCCAAACAATGGCTACTTTTCCGCACAGAGGCACTCCTGCAATTTCCACTAGAAATATGAAGATTAGGTTTACAAATCTCTCAAGAACTCACCACCAAGGTGTAGGGTTTCTCTCTATCTCCTTCTCTCTTAATGACGACTGGTAGATCTCTCTTTTCTCTTGGCTTAACCCTAAAATCGTACACAATACAATATATATAGGATTCCACAATTTTTCATCTCAGCCGTTCATCTATTCAGCGTCGGGACGGTCGACCGGTCCATCTTGATGGTCGACTGGTCTTCTCCCTCGACTGCACGAAATCCAACAGAGAGCGGGTCGGTTGACTGCGCGGTCAACCTGTCTTTCCTTCAAGATACATTATTGAGTCAGAAGAAAGGACGGTCGACTGCGTGGTCGACCGGTCGACTTGTCTGGGCGGTCGAGGGTGCGGTCGACTGCGCGGTCGACCGCAACTCTACTGTAGCACTTGCTATTCTTGACCTGATGCTCCCACTTCGATTCTCCATCCCGACTATCTTCTTCAACTAATTATCGTGTATTGGATCCACAAACCCCAACACTTACCATACTATTTTGTGGTAAATTTCAGTTTTACTTTGGAGGTATTTTACAAAGCGGTAGCTAACTCCCTGTCTAACCTTCAAACAAGACTTTAAATTTTGCACTCCTAATAAATAATCTAACCAATGAAAATTGAAGGCGTACTTGCATTGATTAGAGGCTAAGACCTCCTTTATATTATTATGCACGTACATTGGACATGTTTATTTGGTTACCATGAATGTATTTGTTTGGTTACACAATCCCAACTCATATTCTCAAAAAAAAAAAAAAAAAAAAAAAAAACAAAAACAAAAATTCCCAACACTTCCATTAAAAGATTATTAGATTAGATAAAGAAATGTAGTAATGAAAGTAGTTTATGTCATGCTATATTTTCTCGTGGTATATTTTTGTCATGCTAGATGGAAATTGACATCATTAAAAACAAACATGATTAGATGATGGAACTCAAACAGAATTTGTCGTGAATTCAAATTCAAATTCCAAGAATTTGTCGTGAAGAGACTTACACAAAAGCTCAATTTTGTAACTTCTCAATCCACCATAGGAAATTTGTAACATCTATACTGTATAATACTATGTACTATACCTTTTTGTTCTCAAGCCATATCTTAAGCATGAGAAATTAAGTGGTCACCAGAAATGCAGTAAAGCCTGCTAACTCATAATGCCATTCTATCATTTTTGATCTACATAAGCCAGACCACATATATGCATTATAATTGAGTCATGGCAGAGTTGGGTGGTCTAAGTAGTGTCTAAGAGCATTTGTTGTCGTTTGCCAAATATGTATAATATGCATAATTGGCTCAAAACGGTATTACAGTCGTTGGCCAAATATGAATATTTCGCTACAGTCGATTGCCATAAATGAAAGAAGATTTGAGATTTAATCATATATGAGAGACGGTACTTCGAGTGCCGTCCAGCAAGAAAAATTAATTTTTTTATCGTCCGACGGCACTTCTAGTGCCGTCACTTGAAAAAAAAATAATTTTTTCAATTAACAAACACCCAAAAATAGCACAAACCCTCGGACGGCACATCAAGTGCCGTCCCTTGCTCCCTTTTTGTCGTACGACACTTCATGTGCCGTCAGGAGTTTTTTGTAATTTTATATATATATTTTTTGCAATCTTTGAAATGTTTTTGCAATTTTGTAATTTTTTTGCAATTTCTGGAATGTTTTTGTAATGTTTTGTAATTTTTTCGTAATTTCTGAAATGTTTTTGTAATTTGTTATAATTTTTTATTTGCGCTTCGAAGACGAATTTTTATTCCTCCGAAGGCACTTCGAGTGTCGTCGCTCCAATTAAATTTTTTATTTATTTATTTTTTTTCCGACGGCACATGAAGTGCCGTCGCTTACTATTTTAGTATAAAAAGCTAAAAAATAGCTTTTGACGATTGCAGCAAAACTTCGATTGCTATTTTCATTTATGCATATATGCATATTTATCCCTTCAACGACTACAGATACTCTAACACTATAATTTTCATATTAGACAATTTGTACATCTTTTTTCTTTTTTGTGTTCTCTCTCTTGGGAAATTATGAAGTTCGATCAATGATCAGAGCATAAGAAATGTCACATACATGTGATTAAATTTACATTTGATAAATTTGTTCTCAGTAAATTATTCATTTACTTTACATATTCTTCTCAATTTCTTTCTACTTAATTTACTCTACTAATTAGTAAATAATCATTAATCATGAGGAATATTTTGCTTCAATTTTTTTCTTAATTGATGTAGAAGTTGAAAAACTTAGGAAAACAAATTTTGCATAAAAAATTATATTCACTAAACTTGTTTGGTTGCTTGTATTGAAAATAAAAAAATTGGTTGGTTAAAAAATTTGTTTGGCCGAAAGAATTTTTTTTTTGTTAAACAAAGTAATGAAAAATATAAGATAAACTAAAAATAACAAATTAAAAGGTATGGTGGACAAACTTTCCACTATTTTTTATCTCTATCCAAATTAAAAAAAAAGCATGAAAACTTATATTTCAAAACTTTCTTACATTTTACATCAATCCAAATATAGCACTGCATCCAAAAAAAATGTATCCAATACCATTAGTATCGAAGGCTTGAAGCTACTATACACGATTTTCAAGATTTGAAGGGTTGCATGCTAGTTTGGAAATAAAATCGATGAGAGCTGTAAGAATTTAAAAAACGGTTGGTCTCGTACAATCTCACCTATATTGATGCCTACACCTATCAGCTCAGACATTCACATTAATCAGCTCCTAATTAAGTCATAATCTGGGCCGGCCCAACACTTATTGAGATCCAAAGAGAACTTCGAATTGAGACCTTTTAAAAGCTGAGAATAATATTTTGTTAAAATTAATACATTTTTATTTAAATATTATCTTTCGGATTTTTTGAAATGCAAAATTATTTATTATATTATTGTAATTAATTTTGAGTTTTTTGATATGTGAGGAGACTTATTTAGAATTTTGTTGTATGTCAGGAGGTCTTTATTCTTTAGATAATTTTTAGCTTTGGTTGCTTAACCCTTGGGCCGGCCTTGGTCATAACTTTCATGTTGATTGCCATGCATCTTTCATTTCTTGAATCAGGTGTACCATACCAAACAAACCTGTATACTTTTAACACCTTCAGAATCCCTCTATATAATTAAACTAACTCGAATCTTTGAATTACTTCACATAACACACACACACAAAAAAAACTTCACTTACAAGGAGGACATTTATAGAAGGGCATGAAGGGTGTCTGCTTCATCATCACCATACTACTCATAACAGTTCTGGTGAATTCTAGACCGATAAAGGTTGGCAATGCATTCAAAAGCTTTCCTACAGGAATAGTAAAGTTTATCAAACGATTCACTACAAGGATAGACAATAGTGGAGATAAAGATCGAGAAAATCAAATCCATACCAACCAAACGAGACTTCTAGTGGGAATTCAAGAAGGTGCACTACTCGCCCATAAAACTTGTCTAACTCATGAACATTGCAAGAAGAGCAAGATGATTTGTTCCAAGAAGTGCAAAAAAATGCGAGGTAGGATTACAGACACATACATTTTCTTTTGTGTCACTGTGTGCGAGAAATGCATTCCAACATGTTGATGACTTTACCGATGAGTCTTTTAGTATGCTCTTCTACTTAAGTTTTTCTTTCTGTTATCCTTTTATTATGGTCATGTTCATAGCACTGGAAATTGAAGCTGTTTATTCTCACATTTTGCACTTAAATGCAAATTTACTCCTAAGTTCTCAAATTCTTTTTTGAAGAATGGAGTCATGTTTCATGTCCGGTAAAATTTTGTAATAACCAATAACTCACATGAACATTTGTAATTACTAATTTTTCTTATTCATTGAAAAAGAGTTTCTCTCACTAGATTTTTCAGAGAGAGAAGCTCCCAAAAAAAAAACCCCAGAAACAAAACCCTAGATCTAGAGAGAGGTTGGAGGGGGTGGTGGCCGGGATCACGCCGCTCCCTCCCCAACCACCGTTCGACGCCCCAGCCTATTGACGACGCTGCCCCGCCCCCTCCATGACCTCCCCTCTCCGATCTACCTACCCTTCGATGCCTCTCTAATGTCGCACCGCCTTCCTCTCCCGCCTCTTCAGTCGCGCCGCTGCCGTCAAATCGAAGGCCGACGCCCTGCCCCGCCCTTCTAGCCCCTTTCCCAACTCCCCGATCTCCCTCGACGCCTTCCCCCTCCCCGATCTCCCTACCCTTCAACTTGTCTCTGCCGTCGCACCGTCGTGGGCCGTCGAGTGACCACCCCGGCGGTGACCAGCGCCGTCGACCTCCAGAGTTGGTGGGGGTTTGGGGCTGGTTTGTTTGGGATTGGGTGGCTTTGCTAGATGTTTGCCCGAATGTTCTGTGCGTTTGTCATCATGTCCACACTCTCGGGGCCAATCATGGTGATAACGGCTTTGATTTGGTTTTTGCGAGAGTTGGTAGTGCGTGTGAAGATGCCGGAAGTTAAGTTGTCTTGCACGTTTGTGGAGCTTGGGCCCAAAGATGAGGTCCCTCTGTGATGTGCGCTCACTTGTCTCAACTTTCGGGGTGCTTGTCTCAACTGTCGTGGATGGACTATGTCGCACCAGAGCATTCTCCCGTGCCTGTTGTCGCGAACACCATGGATTTGGGGTTCAAGTGTGTGAGGTCGGTGTTTCGGTTTGGGGCCCGGGGGAGCCAGGCCGGTAGTTGGTTGGTGTTGGGGGTGAGGGTGTGTGGGGTTTGGGTATGGTTGGTCTGCTTACGATGTCGCCGGTACATTCTTCACAGTGCCTACTATCAGGCTATTGAGCTTCCTCCAGCTTAGACCACTGGCTCGTGACAGCATCGCCTCTTCCCTCGGATTGGGAGTATGAGTCGAGATAAGTCTGTGTGGTGAGAAATCGCCGGAGAGAGTTTGAGCGTGATAGAGGTAAAGGTATTCTTTTCACGGCTTTCTCCTGGAGCGTGGTTTTTGGTGGGGTGAGCGAGATAGTTGTTTGGTGAGAAATCGCTTGAGAAAGCGCTATCGTGTGAGAAGTGAAGGTATCCTCTTCACGGCTATCTCTTTGGTAGCGGCTGCGGGAGCGACTGGCACGTTTGTAGGATGGGTGGTGGAGATGGTGGGAGGGTGCGATCGTTGTGCATGTACCGTGGGGTCAGTTTTCGATCTGCGCGGCTTGGGCCCAGAGATGGGGTCCCCCCAACGAGGTGAAGGTAGGGATCGGCGGGTGATAAAATACTGCCAGACTTGTTTCAGGTGGGTGTGCATGTGTCGTGGAGGCACTGTACGAAGCTAAACTAACGTACTTATAATTTTGCTCCAGGGTTGTTGGAGGGATTTGTTGTTTGTTTGTACACGTCATGTTGCTTCATGTATATTTTATTTTCTGTCTGTAGTTTGTACTTGGGTCCAGTACTCTGAGTTTAATTGGTTAAGCTCTTATTAATGAAACAGGGTGGCCAGATTCCACATTTTCCCTAAAAAAAAAAAACATTTGTAATTACTAAAGATGTCAAGCGGGATTCTGCACAAAAAAAAAACCCTTAACGGGTTAGCCGGTTGTAACAATCTATCCTCAATCACTTATCCGTTAGATACAGGGCGACATTTCGCTTAATAAAATGCAGTCGACATCTCGGATCCACGTATATAAACAAACCCTCTCACGTAACCCCGATTTCTCCCTCAAATCCCCTCCTCCATCCCCCCCTCTCCCTCTCACCTCCACTTCTTCTTCTTCTTCCTTCTCTCTCCTCAAATTCTAGGTTTAGGGTTCGAAAATGTCGAATCAGAGTGGGAAGCTGATGCCGAACCTCGACCAGCAGAGCACGAAGCTCCTCAACCTCACCGTCCTCCAGCGAATCGACCCCTTCGTCGAGGAGATCCTCATGACCGCCGCTCACGTCACCTTCTACGAATTCAACATCAATCTCAACCAATGGGTACGATTTCATCTCTAGCTCTTTTCGCCGTTTTCATTTTCTTGATCTGATCGTGATTGATTGATTGATTGAATATATCTGTATTTTTCGCAGAGCCGCAAGGATGTGGAAGGATCGCTATTTGTTGTTAAGAGGTGAGTTGGATCTGGATCTTGAATTAGGGTTTCGATTTGGGGATTATTGTTTAGGGTTTTGATGATATTATGGGGTGATTTTTGTGTTGGTAGTGGAAATGTGGGAATGGGTTGTTGATTTTGTTTGTTTGATTGTCGGTTTTGCAGGAATGTGCAGCCGAGGTTTCAATTCATTGTGATGAACCGCCGCAGCACAGGTTTGGAGTTGATTTCTTTTTAATTTTTTTTGTTGTGGTTAGCTTGAGTTAGCCGAATTGAGCTGAAACAGAATTGCGGGGAATATTTTGTTGGTGTTTAGTTCGATTTTTTAAGGGAAAATTTGGTAGCATGTGGTTGTTGGTTCTGATATGCACTGATGAAACTCGGCTGTTCTGTTGTTATATTAGATAGTAAGGGGCTGTTTGGTTGGAATGAGCCAAAATTTGAATGTTTGACAGGGAAAATGCGATGGGCACAAGCTTTCAGCTTTGTGCAAAAACTTTGCTCCACAAGTTGATGTGACACAATCTCGACTGTGAATCTTGAATCTCTCGAAATATAATGATAAGTTGAGATTAAGCTACATCAGCTTGTGGAGCAAAATTTGTGCACATAGCATTACGCATTCTGAAAGTGAGAGATTCCATGGATGAAGAAAAATCTCAAATCCTTTTTTTCACTTGTATGGTTGCAAGTAGAATAGGCAGGAGCCACTTCTTTACAAGTTTAAACTATTTTACCATGTTCGGATGCATATTCTGTTTTCTAAAAGGGCAACTTACTGTACCTTTATTTTCTCATGTTTGGTTGGAAAATGTTAGTAATCCTTTTGAAGTTATATGCATCAATTGGATTGGGGCTTGCAATTCATTACAGAAATTAAAAAGTGCAAGATTCCTACCTGATCCACAACTCTTGGAGGGGATTTTAATTGTCCTAAAGTTCTGAGTGGTAGTGGGGGTATGAAAAACTGCCACAAATGTGACAAGCATACATGGAAATCCCGATCCGCTAAACTGATCTGCCCCTTTTGATGATGTCAAGCCCATTTTCACAACTCCTACTGCTTTCATGCAAACCAAATAAATGGCTCCTAATGAAATTTTTTCGTGGACAGTTATTTTTTACTGTAACCAACTAGATTTTCGGAAACCACATTCATTATTTGTGTTGTGATTCACAATTTTTAATATTTTAACTTTCAAGTATTGTCTTTTTTATGTGAACAGATAATCTGGTGGAGGATCTGTTGGGCGATTTTGAATATGAAGTCCAGGTACCTTATTTGTTGTATCGGAATGCTGCACAAGAAGTAAATGGTATATGGTTTTACAATTCTCAGGACTGTGAAGCGGTGGCCTACCTTTTTAGCAGGTATAAGTTATTGTGCATTTGCAGGTGCTACTTTGTTCACCATCTTATCACAGGACCTAAGTAGTTTCCTTTTCGGTTAAACTCCTTTAAACCCTTTCTAGAAAATTTAGGTATTAAGATGTAGCTTCAATGTTAGTATTTGAAACTATTTGCTAAGACCTAGCTGATTCCATTTGTGCAGGATCTTCAATGCATTTTCCAAGGTCCCTCCAAAGCTGAAAGTATCTTCATCCAAAAGGTATCTATGGTTTTCTAATAAGTACAAATATATTTAGCCTTTTGTCTCATACTTCTACCCATGGTATTCAATCTCGGTATTCGGTATTGGCTGCCATTTATCAGTAATATTGTCCATGACGGGTGTATCAGTAGACAAATTTCCCAAACTGACTCAGCCAATGCATCTCGGTATATACTGAGATTTGATACCAGGCTTCTACGTTCCATATTATCTTGATAGAGTTTAATTTACAGTGGGAAAATAACCCACTCATGTTTATTGTCCATCAGCTATATTCCTATTGATATTTTCATTTTTCAGCTGGTTTTATTTGGAGAACATGTGTACATAGATAAGTATCTGCTTCTTTCTGCATGAATGCTTATGTAATACCTCATGAGCTAAATCTTTTGCATCATCGTCATTGTATAGCTGTATTTAACTTCTATATTTGATTTTAGTATATACAACATGCGCATATCTCCATTTTCATCTGGATTGCCAACTTTTAAGAGTTTGGCAGAAAGAAGTTGAGAAGTTAGTGGAAAAAAGTTGACATGAAATATGAAATGTAAGAAGGATGAACATTTTGAAAATAAAAGTTGCAATTAGGGAAGCTAAGAAAGGAAACTTGAGGTTATCCCAACGTATGCGTATAATTTACAGAGGTTCTGTACGCAATTTCAAATATAATTGTTTATATATATAACTTGGTTGGAAGAGAGTTAAAAAGGTTAAAGATCCAGTTTATCTTAAATGGATTAAGAATGAAGATCAAAGAGTTATATGTAGAAAGGTGAAGTTATTTCATAAGGTATCAATGATTATGGACATGGGTACTTATGATTAATTCAAGTGATGCATTTTATTCCAGGGTCTTTAAATATGGCTGATAATCAGGGTTAGTAAAGGCTAGGGTTTAAAGAAGATATAAATTGGAGAGCTGTTATGCTGACGATATCTCAATAAAGTTTGGAAGTGTTTAAATGAATGGCTACATATGACAAATTAAATAATTTTAAGAGAACCGTCGAGGCAAACTCAACACCCAACACACAGACTAATAAATGCTTACAGGGTGTTGGCTTGTTGAAAAGCCACTGCAGTCATTCCTGTATTAGTGGATGGTTGCAACTAAGGTTAAAAGTTGCGAAAAGGGTTCCAAAACTTTTAATTTGCAATCTTCATAAATGCTGCAACTGGATCAGATGTAGGGTTCTAGTTGTAAAATGGGTTAGCTGCAACAGCAACAAAACTTTTAGGTTTATGAGCTTTTACTGATTTCCTGTAGATAGGTAATACTACGTGAACAAGCTTTAATCCACAAAGTCATGTGGCACTATCTTCGCTATATTGCAGTCTTTAAAAATACATGGGTGGTTGTATATTGTGTCATATAAGCTTGTGCACTAAAGTTTGTGCGCAAAGCTTGTCCTTATAGCATTACTCCTAGTAGATGGTCAGATTACTTTTGAAATTTATTGCACCTATATATACTAGAAGCATCATATATGATACGACTAATATTATAATTTTAAATATTTTACTTGTTAGTTGCATATAAATAACATAAATTTTACTTGTGTACTCTTATTCTCAATGACATAACATGGTCTACCTGATAACATAAATAACATTCTTTTTTTATATTTTTAATTTGACTTGCAGCACTGAGTTTGAGGAACTAGAAGCAGTTCCTAGTTTAGAGGTGATTGAAGGTCCTCTGGAACCACCAAGATCCTCTAGTTCAGCTTTACTTTCTGACGCTACTGATGGTTCTTTTGTGAACTTTTTCAGTGTTAGTACCCGTTAGTTAACTTTTCTTTGTGTGCAATCAATCTCATGTCTGTTGCCATTCATAATATGATTTGCTATTACTTGTCAAATGTATGTCTTTTTTCAGTAGAATATTTGTATTGAAGTTTTGATGTCCCTTTGCACTGTTTGCTGTTATTTTCTCAACATTTATGTGCAATGGTTCACAAACTCGGTATTGAGTTGAATTTTGTTCTCCTGAATGGGTATCATTTTCAGCATTCGTGGACATTGGGTGGTGCATTGGCTCTGATTATGAAAATTTGTTGGTATCAATTTGTTGAAGTGTTTAGGTAATGAATTAGAAAACCTAAACATATTTGAAAAAAAAACTGTATTTTAAAGCAAATATTCAGTCTTAACCATTTTACAAATTTTATTATACATACAAAAATTTAACTTAGAAATGCTAATTTTAAATTATATGAGTATACTATTGGATTAGACTGTTTTAAGCCAAAATGAATATACTATAAGAAGATATGCTAAACATATACTTAGATAATTATAATTTTCTTTCTTTCAGCCCAAGTGCTACCACAGTTATTCGATTGTCTTGTCTCTGTACAACTCACTTTTGTCATACCTACACTGCAATAATGGCATATGCTCTATGATCTAGAGTTTCAATTTTTTTGTGTGTGTTTTCTTTATTAACTTTAGTATCAACCTTCCAAGTTTTGGGGAAGTATCTATTTCGGTAGGCCTATATCTGAGACGACTTGGGAGTATTGTCTTAGTCTTGGCCAATATTTAATATCATGGTGTCTGCCTAAGTAGGAATAGCTAAATTGAATCAGTGCTCAATGAAGTCTCAAATGGTCAGTTATGCACTATATATAATATCCTTGCAAAGATATACTATATATAATCATGACAAGAAGTGTTGAAGATAGTTCATCAGTTATAGTGTTTTGATTGAGTATAACCGCACAATTAATGATATTAAAACATATGGACGTCTTCACATTCTGGCTTTAAGATTTAAGCTCATGTTAATGGTTGCAGGTAGCAATGAATTCTGGAAATGCTCAGAATGTAGCTATTGCAGGAGACAAACCACTAGCATCTCCAACTAGACCTTTGCATTCAGAGATACCAAATGCCACCCCATCTCCTGTGCCAATTCTTCCATCTGCTACTTGTCTGCCTGCATCGACTCCTTTAATGACTCTCCTTGATACTCAAGAATCTAGTGGCAACAGCAATCGATCCACAAATCTTGTTAAACCTTCTTTCTTCTCGCCCCCATCATCTTCTCCATTGATGATGCCGCCGATTTCGTCTTCAGTGCCAACGTGTCCCCCTTTACACCCTCCAGTGACCATGCAGCGGCCATATGGTACTCCATTACTTCAACCATTTCCACCACCGACACCACCAGCATCTCTTGCTTCTGCTCCCATCACACCAATTATCACCAAGGACAAAGTTCGTGATGCATTATTGAGGCTTGTGCAGGTACAAATTTTGAATTTTTTCTTAGTTAATATGCATGTGCAATGTCAATGTAACTATGTTTTTGGGCCACAGAATTCTGTTATAAACTATGCTGTTAAAATTGGAAAATCATAATTTAGAGATAACTAAATTTGTTTCTGCTGATGTAAATTGACAGACTATGAAGCTTTGAGATGTGTAAATTGCATGTGTATTGGGTTGTCATATCGAATAAATCCTTAATGTGTAGTGCTAACGGCCATTATAATGGTTAGGGAAGGCTACATATACTGAAATATAATTTCTGAAACAGATTTTTTCCCAATAATATTGGATGATATATGGCCCCGATATCCGGTACAGCGCTGAAATTGATATCAGGGTGCATTGGGAAATAACAGTGACTTAGATATATTCCATTTTGGATACCGAGGTTATAAAAAACGGAAATGAGATTAAAACGGTCGGGCGTTGTTGGTTTTTTTTTTTTCTTTTTTTTTTTTTTCTGTTTAAGTAGGGTTTAAACGACTAAAATGGTTTTTCTATTTTATTTTTAATATAAAAATATTTTATAATTAGGAAACATGAAGGAAACATATATTTCAATCCAGAAATAAAGGGAAAAAATTATGGAAAATGTCAAATATTTAAAGCTTTCGTCACATGACATATCATATGCACAAATAAAAATAAATTTAACAGTTCATTGTAAAACTAAGAAAACTTGCAGAGTGTAACAGAGCAGGTTCATTATATAGGTAATGATCTAGTTTTAATAGAATGATTTGATAAAAGTTCAATATCCAAGGCCAAAAACGTTCTTGTATTATAAAAAACCTTGTTTAAACCTGAACCCGTTTACTGCCCAATTATCTCAAATTTACCCATTTTGATCCCCTTTTTAAACAAAAAGGGAGGAACCCATTTTCAACCGCTATTTTCCCCATAAACGGAACGGTAAGCTCAAAATTTGTTTAAACGAACCACTTAAATGGGGTTTTTCCCATTGTTTAGAACTATGTTGGATACAAAGCCAATTGGATCCATAACCCGATAGAACATGAAGCCCATCTACTCACTGTAAAATTTTTAAAAAATAAATCTAAATATTATTGCTTTCGCTTCATTTTATATGCTTCTGCCCTTTTATTTACCTCATTGCTACGTTTCTCACCTTCGTATTCAATTCTGTTATGTAATTCATCTCTGTTTCTTCCAGATTCATTCATAATATGTGCATAACCAGTTCTTATGTTATCCACATATATAGTTGATTAATCTTTAATACATTGATATCTTTCTTTTATGTATTACATTTTAATTTGATGAGAGGTAATTATGGTCGTAACTATTGTTATTGCTTGTATTAGTTTTTTTTGTATTTATGATATAAATATAATGTATGTAAAAGTCGTCTAAATTCTAAATTACATTTCGGATATACATCTACGTCTGTATGGCTACCTGATTTTTTGGGATGTCAGCGATATCCGATATCTTATAAAAAAATTTGCCATCACATGCTATGCCAATATCCGATATCGAAAACCTTGTTAATGGGTACCGATGCATACATTGTGTATCACTAGTAGAATCTATTTAATGCAAACAGGACAACTACAACGTAACTTATAGTCGTTATATATGAAATCACATGCAATCTTATATATGAAATCACATTATCGAAATATATTTAAACATTAAAGATCGAAGATTAAACATTCTAAACTACAAAAGAAAATGGATTCGCATATCTATATCAGATTATTAGGACATTTTCTCATGTAGACTGATTATAATCACTTGGAGGAACCCATTAAGGATGATCCATAGATTCCATATTTCCATACCATCCATGTTAATTTCATGTCTTGCTATATATATTTTTATGAAGAAAAATTATAAAAAAAAACTTCGGTGGGTGTTAAATAACAAAAGAGTAACTATTCGGTATATTGAGGTGATTAAAGATATGTATAAAGGGACAATGACCACAATTAGAACAACCACATGAGAAAGCAGTGAATTCCATATTACAGTAGGTTTACACCAACGTTCGGCTTTAAGTCCATACCTCTTTGCTTCTGTTATCGATGAATTGATGCGAGGAATATACAATGAGGTGCCATGGTGTATGCTTTTTTTCGATAACGTCGTCTTAGTGGACGAGACTAGAGTATGAATCAATGCTAAATTAAAATTGAAAAGAGAAACCTTGGAAGTTAGAGGCTTTCAAATAAGCGGAACTAAAACAAAACATATGCAATGTAATTTTAGCGATATTCGGAACACCATGAGGAAGTAGTGAAGTTTGATGGATAAGAGATACCTAAGAGAGACCGTTTTCAATATTTATGCTTGATTATACAAAGAGATGGGAACATTTGTGAAGATGTTATACATAGGATCCAAGTAGGGTGGCTTAAGTGGAGAAATGCTAGTGATATTTTGTGTGACAAACGAATACCTTTGAAGTTGAATATAGGACGACTGTTAGACCTGCAATGATGTATGGAGCAGAGTATTGGACAACAAAGTAGCGAGTCCAAAAAATGAGTATAGCGGAGATGAGGATGCCAAGATGGATATGTGGTAAAATCAGGAAGGACAGAATTTGAAACGAGTATATACGAGACATGGTAAAAGTAGCTCCTATGCAAGATAAATTAAGAGAGAATTGTCTTAGGTAGTTTGGACATGTCACACGTAGACTTAGTAGTGCCTTTGTTAGAAAGAGTGATTTGATAAATATTGAGGGTAGAGTTTGGGGTTGGGAAATACCTAAACTTACTTGAGTGGAAACTGTGAGAAAAGATATGATACCTTGTGGCCTCAAAATGGAAAACCAGGATTCATGTAGCCGAACTAGTGGGGAAAATGCTTTGCTGTTGTTGTTGTGATATCTTTTTTTAATGAAAAATGGGTTGTTTTAATGCTTCTTGATCATGTTTTAAATGGTTGCGAATTGAACATTTTTTTAATTAATAGAACAAACTGGACCGCATGATGCATTAGAGCAAGATTTTAAATATCAGATATCAGTGATTAAAAAAATATCGTCTTGTGGGTTGCCATAACAGAGGAAGAATATGTCCTAAATGTGATGTAAACAACCTTTACATGCAAATATTTACACATCACAAATTCAAGCATTATAATACTAATTACCAAAATATGTAATTGCTTACATAAAATTGCAATTCAGTACTTTGGAGAAGTTATCTACAAATTAAAGATTGAACATATTATATAAGTAAAGGGAGGCGATCTAGTGAGAACTAATCCTCACAATAAGCTTCGCGAGACTCCTTTCATAGCCATCCCATGAATGATCTGAACCGTTCATATTATTTAGAATGACTAAATTAGTCTACATATGTAAAATCAAGTTATTTGAAGTTTATTTGTCCATCCATCATGTCATTATAAAATTAACAATATTCAGTCATACAATTGGTAGCACATTAATGCATGGACAATAAATCTTAAATGACTTGATCTCTCATCCGTAGACTAATTTCGACATGCACATCAAAATGAAGATTCAACATTTTCAATTTATATCCAAAAAAAAGTTCTCTCGTGGTTCTTATCGAAGGAGTTCTCACGTGATCATAGCCCTATAAGTAAAGGGATTATATATCATAATAACTAACAAGTTAAGCCAGAAGATGATAAATACAGGAGACGGTTGGAGGTTTGGTAAAATTGAGGTTTGAGTAGATGAGATATTTTATTGTGGAATTGACGGTTTTGAATCAATCATGTTTAGGTTCCCATTGGGGTCAAATCCAAACCGGAAAGGAACCAAATGCCGTTATTTCTCAATATCCGGCCGAAACCGATCTGACTATTATGTAGGATAACTGGTAATATAATAGTCATGAAGGGTCCAATTGTTTTCTAATGTCCATTTTGGTAACGGTAGTGTAGTTTAAACATTGTACATTGTAACGGCCGTAATTTAAAACACTGGATAAGAGGCATCCGAATCATTTGAATTTTTGTAGACATGGGTCAAATGACATACTAAACATGATGAAAGTGTAGATCATCTATAATGAGTCCATGTGATATAGTCACTCAATTACATTAAATCATCTGTCTATGATCAAAATGCTTATATTTTGTATGATAAGCAATTGTTCCATATTAAAACTCCTTCAAATAAAAAAAACACCTTTTTTTAGGTACTCTTTCAACTCCTCGGGAGGTCTTAATTAAGATGTACTAAGTTGTATATGTTATTCTGGAGTGGAAACATCCTCACAATAAATCCGACTAAAAACAATGTGTTTCAAATATCGACCCATATATGGAATATATGGGGTTTGGCCTATTTATCGATGGTACTTGCTCAAATTTTGGAAAACGGTATTAAACATCAAATTGCAGCACCCAAACCCCCAAACTAATATATCGGATATAGTGGACCCTACCATAATTCTGAATTCAAGGGAAAAGTAAAACAAGCAATTGTGAAATGTGTGCTTCCATATTCTGGATGTCATGATATCATCGTTGGAGTGCACGATGTAGATTTTCTTTTTTCTATTCTGGAGGCTAATTAAATGTTAGTAAATAAAGAAGCGCTAGTGGTGCTTTGTGTGACAAACGTATACGTTTGAAGTTGAAGAAAAATTGTTTTATAGAACAGCCGTTAGAGCAACAATGATATATGAAACAGAGTATTGGGCAACAAAAAAACATGTCAAAAAAAAAAATGAGTGTAGCGGAGATGAGGTTGCTACGATAGATGTGTAGTAAAAACAGGAAGGATAGAATTAGAAACGAACATATATGAGACATGATAAACGTAGTTCCTATTCAAGATAAATTAAGAAGAAAATCGCCTCAGGTGGTTTGGATGTGTCACATGTAAACCTAGTAGTGTCTCCGTTAGAAAGAGTGATTTGAGAAATATTGATGGTAGAGTTAGGAGGAGGGGAATACCTAAACCTACTTGGGTGAAACTCAAGAAAAGATATATGATAGCTTATGGCCTTATAGAAGATATTGCGCAAAACCGAGCAGAATGAAAAAATTAGGATTTATGTAGCCGACCCGAACTATTTTGGAAAAATGCAATGTTGTCGTTTATAGCTAGTAGCCCTGGCATAACTTGAATTTGTCCTTACCCATCCCAATCTACAGTGGCATTCGCATTCTGTGAATCTGTGATGGCATCCTGGTGTTTTATCGCTTCATTGCTAGCTATGCTTGCTTCGGTGTGATGTTCTCTTTATGCTACTTATAAGAACCCATGATATTTTTTTTTGTAGTTATTTATATTTTTTTATTGTGTGGGAACTTTTATGCAGTTCTTTTGGAAACATTTCTGATAACAGCTGATATTAAACATCTTTTTTGTTGCAGAACAATCAGTTCATCGATATGGTATATCGGGAGATGATGAACACACATTATCCATAACAGACTGGTGGTTAATTTTGTTCATGTAGGTCGAGTTTAATGTGCATGAGTCTGTGAGCTGCTGTACATCTTCTGTGAGTTGTATCGAACAAAAAAGGTTTAAAAAAGGGTAAAATGACAAGTAACAGAGCTGAACATGAGTGACTTTGTGAATGAAATCAGTTAAAAGAAGATTATGAAGTTATCATGTTTCAGGTATTATTTGAATCGAGCTGTTGCTTATAGTTGCATAACTGTGGTAGTTTGAGCAGTAGAAATTGTTCATTTTATCATTCCTGTTCTTTGTGGCGCGTGTCCCATGTCCAGACTCTGCTGTCGCTAGTTGTTGGATTTGGACATACACTACTGGCTTTTGAATCGGTGGAATTATGCATAGTTTTTGGAAAGAATGGCATGTATAATGAATTTTTAATCAGCAGCCTATTCTGAGTCTGTGTTCAAGTCCTAGCAAAATTAAACTCCAAGCAAAAACAATTGTTGAGGGATCAACACAACAGGTACGTATTTGGATTTAAAGTATACCCCCTGACAATTGACAGAAAATCAAACCCCACCCCATCCTACCTGCACGCACACACACACTTGATAGTGCACACACACACTTGATAGTCGGAATTCATCAGGTAATGAAAACTTTTGTGAGCGTAACTCATCAGTTGCTTTACCGAACGATCTTGTGTCAGCTTGATCGGACGGTACTGCAGATGACCTAGTAGGTTACTTAGGGCAGAACCAAAACACAGACTACATATACAAAAGATTACATAGTATATTCATTCTCGAGAAGATGAAATTGCATACTCAATCCAATATAAATAGCTTTCAGGCAACTTCAATGAGAATCAACTACAGTTGTTCATGTGTGACATTATTCCTCCGAAAATTCCTTACAACATTCAGATCACTGAAGAAGAGGTCTCATCTAAAAAAGCCATTGCAACTGCAGCATGGACAGCAGCACCAATAGGGAGCACCCCTTCATCTAAAAAGAAGTAAGGGGAATGCAAAGGGTACGGCCCATCCTCTCGAGACTCATTTCTGATGCCGATGAAGAAGAGAGCACTTGGCATCCTTTGTCCATAGAAACTGAAATCCTCGGCTCCCATAATCATGGGGCTCAACTTAACATTGTCTTCACCCAAGAGGTTTTCCCCAACTTTCTTTGCATGTCTGTACATCCCTTCGTCATTGACGGTTGCAGGGTAGGGTTTGTTCTCCTTGTCCATGAAGTCCAGCATGGCTTCACAACGGTGGACTGCAGACTGAAACTCTATGATCTGCAGATGGAAACACCAGATAGTAATGAAAAAAAGTTTTTTCGATAGGGAACAAGTTTTCTCCTTATATTTTTATTTAATCAAGTTCACAACATAGCAAGATGAGTAAACCATCTGGATATTTGATTAGAATATTTGATACCTCCCCGATCCGTTTTTTAAGGTAAGCGATTCCTTCAGAAGTCAAACTCCTAAAAGTGCCTCCGAAGGTCACCGTTTCTGGAATGACATTGTAAGCTTCTCCACCCTTTATAAACCCAACAGATACTACCTGCACATATGGGAATGAGCAAACGGAGATTTACTTCCTACCAGCCATAAAACTGAACAAAAATTAATACACGCTTATCGAAAAAGTAGTATGCCCCATTATAGAGGGGATGTTATCGTAGAGTAGGTGGTGTAAACATCCAATAGTAGCATGCCATCCAGGGACGTATCTGAATGTCGGGAGGCCCTAAGCAAATTCTCAAATGGGATCTTTTGCAAGTTGACAAAATAATAATGACAATTATTTAAATGCAAACAAACTTAGAGCATTAGAGAACAAACTATTTAAAATGAAAACAAATTTATATATATGCTTTGAAAAAAAATTTAATTGATAACGTACGCCTTTTATATGAAATGTCTCGTGACCAAAAGAAACTCGGACAAACTCTAACAACAAAAACAAAATATGTTATCTCAAAGAGGTAAACATGATATATTAGAAAACACGATCAGAATGAAATGATGATGAATATATGTAAATAAGAATACTAGTTGGAAGCTTAAAATGTAGAATAACCATATGCACTTGAAGATTTGGTTAAATTTTATCATAAATAGGTAAATATGATATATTATAGAACATTAAAAAAATATCATAGAGTGACATACATGGGCTAAGTAAAAAATAATATTAAATTTATAAAATGGTAAAATGACATGTATGACTCTGTGAAAAATAATTAGTTTTAAAAATAAAAATGATTGAAAAATTATCATAGAGTGACATACATGAGCTAAGTGATAAATAATATTAAATTTATAAAATAGTAAAATGACATGCATGGTTATGTGAAAAATAATTAGCTTTAAAAATAAAAATGATTGAAAAATTAATTGGCCTATGCAAGTTTTGAATCTACAACCTTCACATTATTAGCACAACACTCTAACCAACTGAGCTAATAAGCCAACTATTAATATAATGTAATTATATAAGAAAATATTACATTTTACTTTTACTTAAAAAATTTGGGGCCCTAAAATTGGGGGTCTAAAGCAGTTGTTTGTGCTGCTTGAGCCCAAATCCACCCCTGGTGCCACCTAAGATAGTAAAGAAAAAAATAGTGCATTTGGTAGTAGGTGTAGAAATGCTATCATCTTCATTAGTTGTCAGAGCATTCTAAATCAAGTGTCTGAACGACAAGAACTTGAAATTATAATGTGGGTAACACTAACGCATCGAATTGATAAAATTTAGAAAAGAAAGTATGAAATTACAATTAGAAAGGCGGCAGAGGAATATGGGAGGAAACAGAGAGAGAGTGTGAAAAGGATTGATTACTAAATGGGAGAAAGCCGGATGTCAATGCTTACCTGCAAAGTGTGAAGCTACATTAAACTTTGATTATGTGTGTTGTTTTTCATAGTACTAATTTGTTATTGTTGCATAATCAAAATACAACACAAATAAAAAAATATACATTTCAAAATTATTCTAAGAGAATTGTCACACATTTATTATGTTCATTTCAACGTTCCTATTCATATTGACGTATAGTATAGAGAAAGAAAGAATACATTACTGAGATGATTATAACTGAGTACAATGCATTATATATATAGGAGATGAACAAATATTAAACTAATACAATTTCCAATATGAGACTCAACTAAATACTACTTTAACACTCTCCCTTAAGTTATGCGTAGATATTGTCGAGCCAAGCTTGCTCAAGAATGTTTGAAAAGACTTAGGAGGTAGTGTTTTAGTTAGGATATCAGCAAGTTGTTCATCGGACCGGACATACGAGAATGAGATCACTTTCTTCTCCCATTCATCACGAACAAAGTGACAATCGACATTGATATGTTTTGTGTGCTCATGAAACATTGGATTTTCAGAAATATTCATAGCAGCTTGATTATCATAATACAGTGGAACTGGAGATGATACTGGAATTGACAAGTCTCGAAGGATAGATATGAGCCATAAACTTCAGAGACCAAATGCCCAATGACTAGGCATTCAGATTTTGCACTTGATTTAGTTACAACATGTTTATTTTTACTTTTCCATGATACTAGATTTCCTCCAAAGAATATAAAGTACCCACTAGTACATCGTCTATCATCAACTGACTTTGTCCAATCAGCATCAGAATAACCTTGTAAGGAAAATGATTCACCAGGTTTGAAGAAAAGTCCATGTCTTGGAGCCTTCTTAAGATGGCAAAGAATGTGAACCACTGCTTCCCAATGAGTGGTGGTCAGTACATGCATAAACTGACTAACTCGACCAATTGCATAGACAATATTTGGTAAGATACTGAGAGATACATGAGTTTTCCAACCAGTCGGCGATATCGTCTTAGATTAGGAAACAAAGCATCATTGGGAAGGAAGATAGCTTAATAATGGGATTCATAGGGGCAAAGACCATAATTAGAATCACCACAGGACAGACCAGTAATTTTTCTATTATAGTAGGTTTACACCAAGGTTCGGCTTTAAGCCCCTACCTCTTTACTTTGGTTATGAATGAATTGACACAAGGAATATAAGATGAGGTACTTTGCTGTATGGTTTTTGCCGATGACGTCGTCTTAGTGGATGAGACTATAACAAGAATCAATGCGAGAGAAACTTTGAAAACTAGAGCCTTAGAATAAGCAGAACTAAAACAGAGTATATGGTTGTAATTTTAGTGATATTTGGAACACAAATGAGGAAGTAGTGAAACTTGATGGTCAAGAGATACCTAAGAGAGCCCGTTTCTCATATTTAGGCTCGATTATAGAAAGAGGCAGAGAGATTTGTAAAGATGTTATACATAAGATCTAAGCAGGGTGGCTTAAGTGGAGAAGTTCTAGTCATATTTGTGTGACAAACATATACCTTTGAAGTTGAGGGAATTTATTATAAGATGGTTGTTAGACCATCAATGATGTATGGAGCAGAGTGTTGAATAACAAAGAAACAATATGTCCAAAAAATAAGTGTAGCGGAAATGAGGATGCTAAAATAGATATGCGGTAAAACCAAAAATGATAGAATTAGAAATAAGCATATACGAGACATAGTAGAGGTAGCTTATATCCAAGATAAATTAAGAGAGAATCGTCTTAGATGGTTTGGACGTGTTACACGTAAATCTACTAGTGCCCCGTTAGAAAGAGTGATTTGATAAGTATTGAGGGTAGAGTTAGGAGTAGGGAAAACCTAAACTTTGGTGAAAACGGTGAGAAAAGATATGATACCTTGTGGCCTTACAAAAGGTCTTGCGCTAAACCGATTAGAATGAAAAACCAAGGTTCATGTAGCCAACCCCAACTAATTGGGAAAAAGGCTTTGTTGTTGTTGTTGTTATATAGGTGTCACTGGGCGACATCCCAACATTCTCATCTCAGTAAGAATATCAAAAACATACTTCCTTTGTAAAAGAAAGATGTCATCCTTCGTGCGTGCAACCTCAATGCCAAGAAAGTATCGGAAAGGACCAAGTCCTTTGTTTGAAAGGTTTGTGCTAATTGCTTCTTGATGTCTGCAATACCTTGCGAGTCACTGTTTGTCATAATGATATCATCAACATTGACTAATACGATAACAATGTCATTACTTCATTTCTTTGTGAAGAGAGAATGATTTGCCTTGCTTCTAGAGAATCCATAAGAGCACACAACTTTGCCGAACTTTTCAAACCAAACTTGAAGAGATTGTTTGAGGCCATAAATAGACTTTTTGAGCAAACATACAAGATTCTTCCCCTGTGGCTTAAAACCAGGACTCTGCTGCATATACACCATCATTTTTCAAGTCTCCATTCAGAAAGACATTCTTGACATCAAGCTAATGAAGGGGCCAAGAACATTTTGATGCAATATAAATAAGAACACGAACATATGTGAGTTTCGCAACTGATCTCTGCATAGTTGACCTCAAATTCTTGTGTAAATCCTTTAGCGACAAGACGAGCTTTGAGTCGTTCAACAATGCCATCAGGATCATGTTTGACAGTGAATACTCACTTACAACTAATTGCCTTACCACCACCCACAGGGAGGTGAACCAACTGCCAAGTACCATTCTACTGAAGGGCATGCATTTTCTCTTTTGTGGCTGCTGTTCAACCATGGTACTTTAGTGCTTCCTGAATTTTTTTATGAATAGAAATGAAATTCAAAAAAGAGGTAAAAGCTCGAAAAGATCTATTCAGTTTAGAAGAAGAAACAAACTTAACAATATGACAGTGAGCACAAGAATGTTTAGTTTTACATTGACCGATAGGTAAATCATTTGTGTTATGAATATTAAAGATAGTAATGGTTGGCACCGGTGGAACAACAAAGGGTACCTCTTGGATGGACGAGTCTGGACGATTCTTTCGTTTCCTTACATAAACCCGAAGTGGTGGTGATGGTATTGTTGTTGTTGTTGGTGGTGGTTGTGTTGGGAAATCAAAACTCTATAGCAGCCCTTAGTAAATCAGGAGTTTTTGAAGGAGTTTGTTCAAAAAAAAGTGTGTTCAAAAAATGAAACATCTGCTAAAGTAAATATTTTGTGTGAAGAACAATAGCAAAGATAACCTTTCGAAAAACGTGAATACCCAAAAACACATATTTAGTAGCACATGGGTCAAGTTTGTCAGTGCCTAGGGAGATATTTTGGACCAAACAAGTGCAACAAAAAACATGACATGGCAGTGAAAATGCATCTTTAGATGGAAATAACAGTTTGAACGAGAATTGATTTTGAAGAATAGGAGTAGGCATACGGTTAATAATAAAACATGCAGTGAGAACCGCAAAAGTCTAATGAAACTTTGGGACCTTCATTTTAAACATTAGAAAACGAACAGTGCTAAGTAAATGTTGATTTTCGCATTCTGCATTCTATTTTGTTGAGGAGTGTAGGTACAAGAAGTTTGATGTATTATTCCATATTGAAATCTAGAACTCACGTATTCTTTAGCATCATCAGAACGAAAATAGTTAAGAGTGGTGTCAAATTGTGTACTTATCTCAAAGAAAAATTATTTACAAACTTTAAACAGTTCAGCGGGATCTTTCAAGAGAAACAACTGTCATACGAGAAAAATCATCAATAAACGTAACAAAATAACGATATTTATTAAATGTGAAAAAACCAACAAGGCCTCAAACATCAGTGCACCAAGTCAAATAAATGTTCACTACGTTTATTGACATGTCCTGGGTAGGAAACTTGATGATGTTTACCTAACTCACATGGCTCACAAGATAACTTAAAAGAAGACACAACCGGAAACCAAGTGCTGGAGAGTAGTATAGGAGGGATGTTCCAGTCGTCGGTGCTACAATACACGATCGACAGAAGAATGAAAGGCCAAGACTGGAGAATTCAAGATGTATAACCCATGTTGTTCACGACCGGTGCCAATTACCTTCCTCGTTGTAATATCCTGAAACACGTAATGAAAAGAAAAAAATGTCACTAAATAGTTTAAATCCTTGCAAATCTTAGGAACCGATAATAAGCCATTAGGAAACGTAGGAACACACAAAACAGATTCAAGATAAATGTCCAGAGAAAGGAAGATATTTTCCATTCCTTTAATAGGGACAGGTGAGCTATCGACAATATGCACATAATAATTTATAAGCAAAGAAAATGAAGAAATCAGTAAAAGAGACATGTTCAGAAGCACTTGAATCAATAATCCATTGATGAAAAGAAACATGACAAATATTATCTGAGTGAACAGAATTACCAGGAGGAGACATCATGTTGCGGAATGCCTAATACTCTTCAGCAGAGAAGGTATATTGGGAGTTGGTTGGCACATTTGTAGGAGCAGCAATGAAAGAAGGGTCCACAGTGAAAGACTGATGTGCAGCAGGAGGACGATCGATACATTTTCAACATGTCGTATACTCGAGACCAGTTCTGACAATAGGTGCAATACTTAGTGTTGCGGTGATCGTCACCATGGCCATGACCACGATCACCACCGTCACGTGAAGAAGAAGAACCACGACCCTGGGAAGAAGAAGAAAGCTACTGCAAGTGATCAGAAAAACCATGGTCTTGGCCAGAAGCGAGTGCAGACGATGCTGGGGTTTCAACAAGAGCAAGAGGGATTACTCATGTTAGCTGAACATTGAGATCACGTAGAGTGAGACTGGCATTGGTGGCAATGATATAAGAACGAACACCTTTAAGATATGAGCGAATATTGAACAAGACAAGAACGACTACAAGAGTCTTACGTTGCTTCTGTTGGACAGCAAAATCGGTAGAGTATGGCTAATAGATATTCCATTCTTCTAAGAACTGATTAAATCGGGAGATATATGCATGAATGTCGTCACCTTGCTTGGTCTCGATCACATCGTGAAATATATCATACAGGCGTTGCATGTTATTGAAGGAGTACATTTGATGAAGCGTATCCCAGATCTTCTTTGCTGTGTCAAGGAAAGTGGAGTTGTAGACGTCATGGTCCATGCAATTGGTCATTATATTTACAATCAAGTTGTCATCATGATCCCAAACTTTGAATGCAGGATCCATAGCCATAGAAGCTGGCACAGTGAGGTGATGGTACATCTCGTGCCTTTTAAGAAAATGCATGATAGAGCAGGACCATCTCATGAAGTTGTGTCCAGAGAGATTCTCGGTGGTCATGCATTCGGCCTTCAATCGCCGTTGGAGGTGAGGGGATCGCCGCTGGAAGAGAGATCGCCATTGTAGTAGAGGAGACCATCACTGGAGCAATTCTAGATTAGATCTGAAGGAGAAGATGAGTACGAAGGAGAGGGTGATTGGAGTGAGGAAAAAATTGGCACGCATTACAGAGCAGCGCACATCACGAGGCGTCTAACTCCTTTTTTGGCTCTACTAGAGGACGGCTGTATCTAAAGGAAGGTGGCGGCAGTCGGGCGACGGGGTGGCGACAGTATGACGACGATGGGATGGCGGCAGTAGGGATGCGGCGGCATGCTGGTGCAAGCGGGAGGAAAGGATTTGGCTTTCGGGTTTGGATCGGGAGTGGATCTGGATGATGAGTTTCGGGTTGGGAAGGAGTGGAGGCAGGAAAGGCAGTGGGAGAGCTGCTACGGGAGTGGGGCGACGGGAGGGAGGCGAGGCGGTGGGAGGATGACGATGGGAGGAGGAGGGCAAAGGGAGAGGGCGAAAGGAGATGTAGGGTTAGGGTTGGGTTCGGTGGCTGCGGGAAGAAGAAGAAGAAGATGAAGCAGAAGAGAGAGTCCGATGATTCTTTTTTTATTTAAAAAAAACAGAAACAAGAGAACCCTAATTTATTTTGGCGAAACTTTTGTGTGTATAATTTATCTGCTCTGTTACCATATTGACGTATAGTATAGAAAAAGAATATTTTACTGAGATGATTATAACTGAGTACAATGCATTCTATATATAGGAAATGAACAAAGATTAAATCAGCAAAATTTCCGATATGGGACTAAACTAAATACTACTTTAACAATTCCAAATTGCTAATGTACCATAATTTGGAAAGTGTGTTTGAATTTGGGGGATGAACGAGATGAGGTGATTTCTAGTAACATAGTCCTAACATAAGATAACTCAATTTCCCAACTAAATTTATTAGAGAGGGTAATTCTGTTATTTAAGCAATACACAATTCATTAATATAAGACGTGATGATTTGTAGAGAGACTAGAAATTGACTCACTCTGCTACCCAAAGGATCCGATTCCCGGGAGACAATCTGCTGAAGGCTTAAAACTGCAAAAGATGCAGCAATAATGGGATCTGCAGCTATGTGGGGAACTGCTGCATGCCCACCTTTTCCTTTAATTGTTGCCGAAAAGCGCCCAGATGCTGCAAAGAATGGTCCAGATCTGGAACCAATTTTGCCAGTAGGAAGTGAAGGGTCGACATGCATTCCAAATATGGCATCAACTTTATCCAGGGCACCTTCTTCTATCATATGATAAGCACCACCATAACCTTCCTCTGCTGGTTGGAAAACAAGCTTGACAGTTCCCTTCAAAGCAAAAAAGAGCAAGGTTCATAGGATGTGGGGGAGTGGTGCATTTTTTAAAAGCAAAACTGAATGATGAGTCAATGATCATTCAATAGAAGAATAGGCATGAAGCTTGTAATGAGTTTTTACCTTTAAATTATCCTTCTGATCTTGAAGCAATTTGGCTGCACCAAGAAGCATTGTTACATGAGCATCATGACCACATGCATGCATTTTCCCACTTTGTTTGCTCTTATACTCCCATTCTACCAGCTCCTTCCAGATGGAGAATATTCAAATTTTATTAAATATTTATTAGAATATAATAAGCAAATACAAAATCTGTGTGTTAAGATAAAAATAAATAAACAAATAAATAGAGACACTCCCTATTACAATAAAATATGCCACTAGAACCACTTTTCATGCAAATAAAATATTTTCAACAGAGTAATGCTATCCTAGGAAGCACGAATACTCTTTTGGGGATGCATATCTCATACCGGATACGTATTCGGTGGATACTCACCGGATACGTATCCCAGCAATTATTTTTTAAGAAAAAGAAAAAAAAAAGATCAGGTACTCTGGGGATACGTCGGAATACTCTTGGATACTGTTTGGATACGCGGGGGGGGGGGGGGGGGGGGCGGGGGGGGGGGGGGGGGGGGGGAGGGTATATATATATATATATATATTCTACTATCTCTTCGTCTTCTCCTTTCAAATCCTAATTTCATTTAATTAAAAGATATTATTTTATTTCATTTGATTAAAAGGCGTCGACAAAATGATAGATGTAGGATATAGTTCTTGTTATTATTTTGGTTGAGTGATTACTTGTATTATTGTACAAGTTGCTGTATCTTTATTCACTTTAGTGTTTGCGTGTTAGATTTCTTTAAGATGATAGATATAGAACAATAGGATGTAGTATTGAAAAGTCTTGGTTGGTTCATGGTTATGACTTATAAAGTTATGATAGATGTAGTTATGATATTGATTCAATTGAATATGTTTAAGACTAGCCTACTTTTATTTGAACATTTCGTCATGCAATATTGGTATTGGTGTTGTTGAAAACCTAGAATGATCCATTAGTTAGTTTTGTTTGACATTGGCTTGTAGTAATTTTAATTACCATGTTTTTGTTTCTTATTTTTTTCATGTTCGTATTGAACTGAATATTTTAGTTTACTATTTATATATCTATAATATTAATTTTTAAAAATTATTTTAATTTAGCGTATCCTAACGTACCCATATCCCAATTTTTGAGAAATTGGCGTATTTGAGTGCCAGATACGTACCGTACCGGATACACATACCCGTATCCGTGCTTCATAGATGCAATCTTTCCGTGTACTAACTTTCACACTACAAGAGAAATTAATGTGATAGTGTTTTAACATGGGTTCCAAAAATTTTCAGGCTAGTATTGTGGAAGTAGTGCTCTAGAACTACAACACTTACCATTTTCCTTTTTCATATAAGCAGACATAAGAAAGTTGAATGTAATCAGAATGTTATATTCTTAAGCAATGCTTTGATTTAAAAAAAAACAAAAAGGAAGAAAAAACTCATAAGCAATGCCCAAATACTCCAACAAGATTGTGGAGCGAATAAAGGATCAAATGGTCTAGTAAACACTCTATTCATCCTAGGCTAAAGCTCCGTATCATCAATAAGAGCTCAAGATGCTGATGTCTCAGTTTCCCAGTATCATCACCAGGACCAACCGATGAATGTAGAACTTTGGCTGATGTCCTTATTTTCAATTTCTCCCTTAAATCAGCCCACCGGCATTGGAAGGCAGGGGATAATTAGACCCATAATGTTTGTGAATACCTTGTAGGATAATGGCTCGATTCTGGTTCAGATTGTTTTGGAATATCTGCAGCAAATGAAAGTTACAGTATATCAGTCGACTGGGTTGGAGGATCAGGCGACTGTCCAGAGAGAAGTTTCAAAGACTAAAGATACAGTAGCAGCAGTCGACTGTCCCGAAGGAAGTACCAGTCGACTGGTAATTCGACCAGTCGACTGTCGGCGGGTTTTGGATCCAGAATAAGCCCATTTCGAAAGGCCCAATAGTTTCCCTATAAATACGACCCGTTAGAGTTTTGTAATGAGCGACGAAAGAGAGGCGAAATTAGAGACCTCTTTTCGGATTTTGCAGCCGTCATCTCTTGTAAACTTTGTTTTGCCCATCGTTGATTATAGCAAGAAGAAACCCCAACCGCCCCGTGGATGTAGGCATGTGTTTTGCCGAACCACATTAAATCTTGTGTTCTTGTGTTGCTTGCTTTTCTGTTTTTCTCGTTGTTTCTCTCGTTTGATTGTTGGTTAGTTTGTATTCCGCACAACAAGTGGTATCAGAGCTGTTGATTCGACCTAGAGGGAGATGGCGAGTGATGCAGATGCAACCAAGGATGTTGTGGGATCAAGTTCGTCCAGAACAACGATTCACAACGCAAAATTTGAAGTTGAAAAATTTGATGGGACAAACAATTTCGGGATGTGGCAATGTGAGGTGTTGGATGTTCTTGTTCAACAAGAACAAGATGTTGCTTTGGAGGTAGAAAAACCAAAGAATATGTCCGACGTAGATTGGAAGAAGTTGAATCGAGTTGCGTGTGGGACTATTCGGCTCTTTATTGCGAAGGCTCAGAAGTATGATTTGATGAGGAATACCGTTGCTGCGGTGTTGTGGAAGAAACTCGAAGACAAATACATGAGGAAAAGTTTGGAGAATCGGCTGTATTTGAAGAAGAGACTTTTTCGCTTCACCTATACGGAAGGTATGTCTATGAACGCTCATGTTGAATCATTTAATAAATAATTGGCTGATTTGTTAAATTTGGATGAGCAAATTAAAGATGAAGATAAAGCCCTAATTCTGTTGAATTCATTACCTGAAAGTTATGATCATTTAGCAACAACGTTAATATATGGAAAAGATACTGTGAAATATGAAGATGTTGCAAATGCTTTGTTGAATAATGAAACTAGGAGAAGGGATAAAATGGTTGATAGAGAAACTTCTGAAGCATTGATTGTAAGGGGCAGGGACTGAGACCAGATCTGAGTCCAAATCTGGGAAAAAGGAAAACAAATCTCGTTCCAAATCGAGAGGAGTTTCTAAGGACAGGAAAATACCGGCCAAAGATGAATGTGCTTTCTGTCATGAAAGGGGGCATTGGAAAAAAGATTGTCCAAAGCTACGAAATAAGGGAAATTCGACTGCAAATGTGACTGTTGATAATTTAGGTAGTGGCGAGGATTTTTCTTTTGCACTTGCTTCTAGTCCCTCACTTTATCAAGAAGTATGGTTTCTTGATACAGCAGCCTCCTATCATATGTCTTGGAAAAAGGAGTGGTTTACTTCTTTGGAGTATATGGATGGTGGTGTAGTTTTGATGGGAAATGATGCGCCTTGTAAGAAGGTAGGAATCGGGAAGATTGAATTGCTAATGCATGATGGTCTTATTAGGGAGCTTTCAGATGTATGGTATGTTCCAGATTTGAAAAAGAATTTGATTTCACTTGGTGCTTTGGAGGCCAGTGGATTGAAATTTGCTAGTGAAGGTGGCATTCTGAAGGTGACTAGCGGATCACTCGTGGTGATGAAAGGGCAAAGAAAAAGGAACTTGTTTTTCTTGCAGGGAAAAACATATTTGGGTCAGGCTGCCAGTGTAACTGAAAGGCCTAAACAGGTTGTTCCCGACTCTACTAGGTTGTGGCATACGGGCATGCAGGAGAAAAGGCCTTGCAGGGGCTTGTGAAGCAAGGGTTGCTTAAAGATGCTAAAGGGTGCAAGTTGGAATTTTGTGAACATTGTGTTTTGGGTAAGCAAACTAGGATGAAATTTGGTACAGCTGTACATCAGACAAAGAGTATCCTCGATTATGTGCACACGGATGTTTGGGGACCTACGCAGACACCTTCTATGAGTGGTAGACACTGGTTTGTTACTTTTGTTGATGATTACTCCAGACGAGTTTGGGTATATACCATGAAGCACAAAGATGAAGTTTTGACATTGTTCACAAGTTGGAAGAAGAAAGTTGAAAATCAAACTGGTAGGAAGATTAAGGTTCTGAGGTCAGATAATGGAGGGGAATACAAGAATGATCCGTTTCTGAAATTGTGTGAAGATGAAGGGATCCAGAGGCACTTCACAGTTAGGAAGACTCCACAGCAAAATGGGGTTGCAGAAAGGATGAACAGAACCTTACTTGAGAAGGTGAGATGTATGTTAGCACAGTCTGGATTGAAGAAGACATTTTGGGCAGAAGCTGTTATATATGCAAGCCACATTGTCAACCGTTTACCATCAGCAGCACTTGAAGGCAAAACGCCTATTGAGGTATGGAGTGGTAAACCTGCATCTGATTATAGTTTTTTGCATATATTTGGTTGTCCTGCTTATTTTCATGTAACTGAAACTAAACTTGATGCAAGAGCCAAAAAGGCTATATTTGTTGGTTTTAGTACTGGTGTCAAAGGTTACAGGTTGTGGTGTCCAGAACAGAAAAAGTTAGTAATCAGCAGGGATGTGACCTTTGATGAGACCAGCATGATAGGCTCGGGACAGTCGACTGGTGGTCGAGAACAGTCGACTGGTGAGCAGCAGAATGTGGGAAAGTTCTCCAACAGGTGAGCAGCAGAAGCTCGGGACAGTCGACTGGTGTACAGGATCAGTCGAATGGTGATCGACAGCAGCAGCAGAATGGGAGAGTTCTCCAACAGGTGGAGTTAGAAAAGCTTTCAGTTGAAAATCCTGCCCAAAATGAAGATGATGTGGTTGATACTGAGGATGAGGAAGAAGTTCCTAACCCTCCCCAGCACGAAGAATCAATTGCAGCAAGAAGGTAAAGACGAGATATCAAACGACCATCTCGTTTTACAGATACAGTTGCATTTGTTCTTCCCATTGTGGATGATGAAGTTCCCTCCAACTTCAAAGAAGCCACTAGAAGTTCTGAAAATGCAGATTGGAAAGTTGCTATGGATGAAGAGATGAACTCTCTTCATAAGAATAAGACTTGGGATCTAGTGCAACTACCAAAGGGGAAGAAAGCTATCGGTTGCAAGTGGGTGTATACGAAGAAAGAATGTCCAAAAGGCAGTGTTCGGTTCAAGGCTGACTCGTTGCAAAGGGGTATGCTCAACAGGAAGGTATTGACTATAATGAAGTGTTCTCTCCAGTTGTGAAGCATCCTTCTATTCGGATTTTGTTGGCATTGGTAGCACAGTTTGATCTTGAATTGACACAGATGGATGTGAAGACTGCGTTCTTACATGGGGATCTAGATGAAGAAATTTATATGTTGCAGCCAGATGGGTTTAAGACAGCTGGGAAGGAAAATTGTATTTGCAGGTTGAAAAAGTCTCTCTATGGGTTGAAGCAATCTCCAAGGCAGTGGTATTTGAGGTTTGATCAGTTTATGAAAGTGCAGGAATATTCCAGAAGTGAGTATGATCATTGTGTCTACTTCAGGAAATTGCAGGATGACTCTTTTATATATCTGTTATTATATGTGGATGACATGTTGATTGCCTCTAGAAATGCTAAGGAGATTCAAAATTTGAAGAATCAGCTGAGTTCTGAATTCGAGATGAAGGATCTTGGTGAAGCCAAGAAGATACTTGGGATGGAGATAGCTAGAGACAGAGCAAAGGGCATAGTAAGTTTGACACAGAAGCAATATCTTTTGAAGGTGCTGAAACGGTTTGGTATAGATGAGAAAACTAAACCAGTCAGTACACCCTTAGCCCCTCATTTCAGAATTAGTGCTTCTCAGTCTCCAAGTACAGATGAAGAGAGACAGTATATGGCTAATGTACCTTACACTAGTGTGGTTGGCAGTTTGATGTATGCCATGGTGTGTACTCGACCAGACATCTCTCAGGCGGTGAGTATGGTTAGTCGATATATGCATGATCCAGGCAAAGAGCATTGACAAGCAGCTAAATGGATTTTGAGGTACATAAGTGGCACCACAGATGTGGGTTTGAAGTTTGAAAGGGATGACAATATTAGCAGGTTATTGGTAGGTTATGTTGATTCGGACTATGCAGGTGATCTAGATAAGAGGCGGTCTACTACAAGCTATTTGTTTACTATGGCTAGAGCACCTATAAGTTGGAGGTCCAATTTGCAGTCCACTGTAGCGTTGTCTACTACTGAGGCTGAATACATGGCGGTTGCTGAGGCCATGAAGGAAGCTATTTGGATTCATGGACTTTTGAAGAGCTTGGGGATTCATCGGGAGAAGGTGGAGGTACACTGTGACAGTCAGAGTGCTATTCATTTAGCGAAGAACCAAGTTCATCATTCGAGGACCAAACATATTGATGTCCGTTATCATTTTGTGCGTGATTTGATAAAGGATGGTGATATTCATTTGGTGAAGATTGGAACAGCTGATAATCCTACTGATATGTTGACCAAAGTTGTTGGGGCAGCCAAGTTCAAGCATTGCATGAACCTGACTAACATTTTGCATGTTTGATAATTTGGCATGGGCGGTTGGGATAGTGCTTTGCTATTGGTTTGTTTAGTATGTGATATCATACTAAGGTGGAGTTTGGGTTCTTTTGTTACATTTGGTGATGAGCAGTTGTTTTGGAGTATTTGTGGAGATTGCTTGGGCTACTTGGAAGATCTCGCCAAGGTGGAGATTGTAGGATAATGGCTCGATTCTGGTTCAGATTGTTTTGGAGTATCTGCAGCAAATGAAAGTTACAGTATATCAGTCGACTGGGTTGGAGGATCAGGCGACTGTCCAGAGAGAAGTTTCAAAGACTAAAGATACAGTAGCAGCAGTCGACTGTCCCGAAGGAAGTACCAGTCGACTGTCGGCGGGTTTTGGATCCAGAATAAGCCCATTTCGAAAGGCCCAATAGTTTCCCTATAAATACGACCCGTTAGGGTTTTGTAATGAGCGACGAAAGAGAGGCGAAATTAGAGACCTCTTTTCGGATTTTGCAGCCGTCATCTCTTGTAAACTTTGTTTTGCCCATCGTTGATTATAGCAAGAAGAAACCCCAACCGCCCCGTGGATGTAGGCATGTGTTTTGCCGAACCACATTAAATCTTGTGTTCTTGTGTTGCTTGCTTTTCTGTTTTTCTCGCTGTTTCTCTCGTTTGATTGTTGGTTAGTTTGTATTCCGCACAACATACCTCCCATTAGATGTGGAAGACTTTATGCCAACAAGAGCTAAGCTCAACTAGCAACTTCTGCTGATGATCTAGTAAGTGAATAATAAACATATGACACTGACATGACAAGGAGTGGGTTGAAGCTCTCATTGATGCTATTTTGCCTTGTGATTCCCTTTGATAAACATGAAAATATAAAAGTCAGGGCTTTGATCACAAAACAGTAATTCTTATGCATCATTTTAAGGTTAATTTTCAGGAAAGATGCTCCTAAATCCCAATACTCATTAATGTAACACAGTGAACAATCTCTCAAATCCAGGGCCGGCCCTGAGTTCCGGGGGCCCGAGGCGAACGACCTAAATAATTGTTTTTTGGGCCCCTAATTACAATATAATTTTTTTACGCGCAAAATATGAGCTTATATTTACAAGAGGAATACAAATTTGGGTATCCCTAAAATTGTAAAAAATCTGGGGGCCTGAGGCGGCCGCCTCAACTGCCTCAAGGTGGGGGCCAGCCTGCTCAAATCAACTTAAGTAAAATAAGGCATCAACAATGAATTTTAACAGCCATTAGATATAACCTATGTTCCCTAAGCATTGAAGTTGTGGATGCTTCATTTACCAAAGGTATTGTCTGTTCTCCAAATTCCCAAGTATAATACCATATACTATTCTAATTCAGGAGCACATGTTCTAACTTCTATCCTAAGGTATTAACTTCCACCAGCCAAATCAAACATACCCAACATAATTTCCGAAAAGAGCTAAAGGAGCACCAGAAATGGTTTTAATAAAAAGCAAAGGTAAAATCCTCAACCCTTACTACAACTTCGTAGTTTTGGTACACTCAATGTCTTTCACATGGTAGCAATGGTATCAGAGCAAACCCAGACACAATTTCGAACCCCACTAGCAATACGTGCACATATCACTAAAGAATTTTTAAAAATTTGTTATACCGCTGTGCACAGTTATGTCTCAACTCTCAACCGACAATTTGTTCGGTACTTGTATTACTTCGTTTCGGTCCATAATTGAAAGGTTTGTGTGATGTATCAATGTTACTAGATTTCCCCCTAAAGTTAGCCGGCTTCAATCTTTTATACTTTATATTGATCCAACTAAAAAGAACCAATAAAAACGATAAAATTTACCTGAAGTGGTAGGGCATCCATGTCGGCTCTGAGCCCAAATACAGGTCCACTTCCCGACCCAATCGACGCGACGACTCCAGTTTTGGCAACAGGCCATAAGTACTCCACGCCCATGGCGTCAAGCTCAGACCTTATGAGCTTGCTGGTTTCAAATTCATGGAAAGCTAGTTCTGGGTTTTGGTGGATTCTTCTTCTGGTGCTCTTTAGCCAGTTGTAGAACTCGGGTTGGGTTGATAGTTTGAGGAGGTCTTGATGTGATGACATTGAGGACGATGATGATGGAGGGAGAAGAGAGGTGGAAGTTAGTAGGAGTGAGAAGAGGAGGAAGAAGAAGAAGAAGAAGAAGAAGGAAGCCATGGCCATGTGAGAATTGTCGACCCTCTTTTTCTGTTTTGCTAACAAGGAGTCCATTCTGTGATAAGAACTGAGAATGTTGTAACTTGGGCTTGGGCTTGGGCTTTGGCCCATGGCCCATTTCCTGTCTTCGCTAATATAAATAACAATCAGTTTTTTCTTCTTTGTTCTTCCTCTAATGTTGAAAGCGTGATTCTATGTCTACTCTGTTTCATTATAGAGAAAAGATAGAAAAACTGACTAGAAATATACAGACCAGAAAGTCTACCCCATGGTAGAGACTCAAGTCAAGGAAAAAGTTACCGAACGTCTTATAAGGTAGGCAAATCAACAAGAAGAACCACAATGAAAAGCTTGGAGCTAATCTAGTTTCTTTTCATCATAAGACCCATGCTTTTGGAAGATGCTTGGAAACCATTTGTGAGTGATGGTAGCAATAGATGTGCTCGGTTACACGGTATGGCTCATGATCTCATTGGATTCTTAGATTTTCTATGTGTGCAAGAGGACAAGGATGTGCTACGTAGATAGAAAACACACACAAATTGGCATTGAATTAGAGAAAATGAGTGAAGATTTGGGAGGATTTGGGGGTTAGGATTTTTGGGGTTTCAAGGTTGGGAGTTGGGGATGAAGAAGAAAAAGAAATAAAATGAAGTGGAGCGAGAAAGTGAGGGAGCCCGACCGTCGGGTTCCACATGTGGTTGTTAGTAGGAACAACGACCACAGTATACTGAGGTTGCTATTCCCATTAGCAACCTCTGTTCAAGAGTTTTATTTGAGTTTTTTTTTCCAAAGAGCAATAGCTATCTGAAATTTGCTAAGTGTCTCAATATGATTTAAATAAGGTCGCTATTCCCATCAACGACTACACATATCTTGTGGTCGGTTATAGGAACAACGATAACAAACAAAAAAAAATTATACGAGCGTCCGCTATTTTTATTAGCGATCTTTAAAAGGAAGATGCCATTAATGAGCATAACGACTGCTACTGACGTGGCAGCAACTAGCTCAAACTTGCTAAAAGTTTGAAAACTGGCATACTCTTATAAATAGTTTCGTAAAGTGGCTTAGTACGGCAAAAAATTCAACTAGAAGGCAACTGATGCAGTTATTTATTATTACATGTTGTGATAATCATTTAAACAAGACCAGGAACGGAAAGACCGCAACAATACAGATAATCTGTAACCTGTCATTGTTGATTCAGTTTTTTAAAAATCCTCATTATCAACCTGTTATACAATATTAGTCTCAATTCAATACGACTGATCAGTTTGACTCCAACGATCACAAGATTAAAATACATCATATGGACCATTTTTGTTAAACGCGTATATTGTATTAGTGTAGTAGGTTGCATATTATTTAGTACTGTTTTAGTCTTAATCTCACATTGAATATAATTCATTATTATTTTCTTTGTACTTGTATATATAATTGGTTCACTGCCTCAATAATAAAACAATATTTATTTTTCAAAATAATCTAACATGATACCAGAGCAAAATTAATCATCTCAATTAAATCCTAATCTCTTTTCTAATTAGCCTTCAATAAAGTCCTAACCTTTTTTCTTCTCTCCAAGTCTTCATGCAGTTCCGTTCTACCCAACACCGTCGATCTGCACCGGCCTTTCTTCCTTGATCATTATCATTATTAGCGCCACCATCATCCTAATCAATCCACACTGATCACCAGGGCCGGTCCTAGCCCAGGGCGAGCAGGGTGACGACCTAGTGCCCAAGATCAAAATTTGGTTTAGAGGAGCACAAAAAACACAAAATTCATTACTCTAATCAATTAAATTCTAAACATATGAATTCTAAAAGTCCCCAAAGAATTCTAAACGTCCCATAACTCTTCAATTTCTTTTACCTCATTATTATCAAAGTCCCAATAACATAACATTATCCATTGCTGCCTTCCGAAACCCATCTCCTCCACCACCGAAAGCCACCCATCACCTCCATCTCCACCTCAGCTCCACTCCAATGCCATCCACACCCGACAACTCCATTCCAAACCAATTCAACCCCGACAGCCTCTGTTCAAACCCAAGCCTGACGAAACCCTCTGCCATTGTTGCCACCATCACTCCTATTGTCACTGTCACTGCCGCTTATTGAAATCAGATTTAAGAAAAAATAATATTTTTCTTATTTTATTCTTCTACTGTGCATCTGTTTATATACACATTACATTCTTGGAGAAGGGGTACAATTAATTGAGAAGATTAAGGAGATGAGAGATTTGAGGGAATCTGTTCCCTATAAATTAGGAAACAGAATATACAGACTTACTATATTTCAACACCCCCCTCAAGTTGGTGCATAGATATTGAACATGCCCAACTTGTCCACAAACATCAAGAAGAGCCGATTCGAAACTGTCTTGTAAGAATATCCGCGAGTTGATCTTCTGACTTCACCTTAGAGATCTCAATAATTTTCTCATCTAATTTCTCCTTGATGAATAATCTATCCACCTCTACATATTTCGTCCTATCATGTTGAACTAGATTGGCAATAATATCACACGCCGCTTGACTGTCACAATACACGTTAATAGGCTCATTCAGACCACAGCATAAATTCTGTAACAAGAGTTTTAGCCACAAAACTTCAGTTATACTTAATGCTACTCCACGATACCCAGCCTCTGCACTAGAGCGTGCAACGATATTTTGCTTTTTGCTTCTCCATGTAACTAAATTTCCTCCAATAAAGGTAAAGTCTCCTGAAGTGGAGCGCCTATCAACAACAGATCCTGCCCAATCGACAGTATATGCCTCAACCTTCAAGTGACCATATTTCACAAACTAAACCCTTTTTCCTGGATCAAACTTTATATATCTCAGAATTCTCATCACGGTATCCATGTGTTGTTCACGAGGTGCATGCATAAACTGACTCACCACACTTAATGCATATGACAAAGCTGGCCGCGTATGTGCAAGATACATCGGTCGTCCTACCAATCTCTAATATCTTTCCTTATCACATGGTACTTGATCTGGATCATTGCAAAGTTTCAGTCATTCTTCTAACGGTGTATCAATAGAATGACAAGCAGACATTCTCGTTTCCTTCAACAAATCAATACAGAAATATACCTTTTCTAGAGCGAGAAACTTCAATACCAAGAAAATATCTCAAAGGGCCAAGATCCTTCATTTCGAACTCTTGTGACAAGTAACTCTGTAGTGTCTTTCTCTCCTCAGGATCATCTCCAGTTACTATCATATCATCCACATATATAATTAGAACAATAACCTTACCTTCTTTCCTTTTTAGGAACAAGGTATGGTCTGAATTGCTCTGAAAATATCTGAACGTCCTCATTGATTTCGTAAATCTTCCAAACCAAGCTCTTAGAGATTGCTTGAGATCATACAATGTTTTCTTCAAACGACACACTTTATTACTATGTTGGACGAGTCTGTTTGATCATGGTGGTAGATCCATGTAAACCTCTTCTACAATTCTCCATAAAAAAAACATTCTTCACATCAAATTGTTGTAACGGCCAGTCAAGATTAGTAGCAAGTGACAGTAGAACTCGGACTGTGTTAAATTTTGCCACATGTGCAAATGTTTCATCACAATCAATTCCATAAGTTTGAGTATACCATTTGGCAACTAACCTTTCCTTGTATTGCTCAATTGAACCATCAGACTTATACTTTACCGTATAAATCCATCTGCATCCTACCAGCTTCTTTCCTGTTGGCAGTTCGACTATCTCCCAAGTCTCATTCTTCTTTAAGGACTTCATTTTCTCATCCATTGCTGCTTTCCACCTTGGATCGGCTAAGGCTTTTTGCACACTGTTAGGAATAGATACAACAGATAATTGATTCACAAATGACTTATTTGATTCAGACAATTGGTAAGTGGACACATAATGACTCATGGAATACTTGACTTTACTAGTGGGATCAGGCTCATAAGTAGGTTTGGGATACCTCTAGTGGTACGATTCGAGAGTTCTCTTCTTGGAGCTTCAGACAACGATGATGATTGGTTTTGGGGTTCTAACGGTGCTGGAGGTGGAGATGACACTAGTGATGACATGGATCCCGATGACTCATCTTCAAAGAGGTTCGACACCGATTGTAGTTCCTCATGGAGATCTTCTCCTTCAACCAAATAATCTTCATTCGAGTGATTGTTACTACTTACATCCTCAACCAAATTTTCATTCGACTAATCGCCACTACTTACATTCACAACCAAATCTTCATTCGAGTGATCGTCACTACTTACATCCACATTTTCAGTCCTTGTATTCAATTGTTCACTCTGAATGGTAACCAATTCGTCATAAGCAAGAATTTGAACTTCACTTCGGTACTCTTCCTGAAGTTCAATCTCAGAGGAAAAATACATCTCGTTTTCATGGAACATAACATCCATAGTCACAAACATCCTTTGAACTGGTGGATGATAGCACCGATACCCTTTCTTATCCTTCGCATATCTTATGAAAACACATCGTACAACTCGAGGATTTAACTTATTTCGCTCATGTTGATGAAGGCGGACAGATGCAACACACCCAAACACCCGAGGTGGCAAGTTAACGACTGTTGGAGTATTCATAACTTCAGTTAATGCATAAAATTGCGTTATGAAATTCAGGATACTAGAGGGAACTCGGTTGATTAAGTATGCAACAGAAGTAAGAGCTTCCCCCCCCAATACATGAGTGACATATTGCCTTGAATAAGGGAAGCACGGACCACCTAGAGCAAGTGTCTGTTTTTTCTTTCTGTAACCCCATTCTGTTGTGGTGTATACAATCATGTGGTTTGGTGAACAATCCCGTGTTCCACCAGATATTGTTGCAGATTTGAACTCAGGTACTCGCCACCATTATCACTCCTAAGAACTTGTATCTGAGCATTATACTGCGTCATAAACCACTTGTGAAATTTCTGAAATAGACCACTAACTTCACTTTTAGACTTCATTAAACAAATCCAAGTCATACGAGTACAGTCATCAATAAATATCAAAAACCATTTTGCTCCTCCAAAGTTAGTGTTTTTGGATGGACCCAAACATCAGAATGAATAATCATAAATGAGAGAGGGCTTTTACTTAGATTTGGAGGAAAGGAGACATGGTGACTTTTTACGAGTTCACACACATCACACTGAAAGGTAGAAATATCCAACTTCGAAAATAAACTTGGAAATAATTTATTCAAATATCCAAAAGAAGCATGCCCTAGACATCGATGCCATAGCCAAATCTCTGATTTCTTCTTCTCCCCCTCGGATCCTTCCACAGATAGAGTTTGAGTCAACTTGCTTGAACTTTCAGATTCTAAATCCAGGTAGTAAAGCTTCTCGTGTCTAACCCCAAAACCAATCGTCTTGCGAGTTTGAATATCCTTAAACACACAATGTAAGGGCCAGAAAATCACAATACAATATAAAGTAGTAGTTATTTGGGCAACAGATAACAGATTAAAATTCAAGAATGACACAACTAATACAGAATCTAAGGTTAGGGTTTTTGTGAGAGATATAGGACCCTCACCAATAACGGTGGCAGGATCACCATTGGTAGTGGACACACTAAATTTGGTGGATGGTTGTAAGGTTTGGACTTGTCTAGAATCAAAAGTCATATGGTCGGTAGCACCTGAATCAATTATCCATGTATTATTCATAACAGAGGCAGAAATTTTAAATACCTTACCATCATTACCTGCAGCTCTAACTAATGCAGAGACCAGTCCATCCCCCTCTTCAGTTCCATCAGAAACTCCAACGGTGACCGTGGGTTGATTGTAATTCTTCTTCCGAGTATCCCTACTATGATCCCAGTTCTCCGGGTAGCCAATAATCTCATAACAACGAGCTTTCGTGTGACCGATCTTGCCATAATGAGTACACTTCCTCGACTCATATGGTAGTTTTGGTCCTATGGTGTTGTTACAAACAAAGAACCCCATACAACTGACTTGTAAGATGGTGGCAAATAGTACACAGTGTCACCAAACATGAATCAAAGCCCAAACAGCAAAACAACAAGATCTGATCCTGATCAATCAGCAAGATCAGGATCTGGACGGTCGAGACGTCAAGATGGAGCCGGATCTCAAAGGTCTCTGATCTTCGACTACGCTACCAAAATTCAATGGCAGCGGCGATGGGTCTTCGACTACACCACCAAAATTCAATGGCAGCGGCGATGGGTGGCGACAATGGGAGGCGACGGGCGGCGATGACGGGAGGCAGCAACGATGAAGTAGCAAGTGGGTTGGGTTGGGGTTTCGGATGGGATGACGGAGGAGAACGAGTTATTGGGGATCGGGGTCGACGAGGATCAGGTCGACGAGTGGTTTCGGGGATCGGGGTCGATGAGTGGTTTCGGGGATTGGGGTCGACGAGGAGGGGCAACGAGATCGATGGCAGTGAGGATCTATTCCTCTCCGTTTCTTGTTCTTCTTCAAAATAGGAGGCTTCAGATCTTCAGATCGAGCTTCGATGTCGATTTCACTGAGGAATCGACGACGGGATCAATGACAGGGACAACAGCATCGGGATCTTCTTCTTCTTCACCTAGCTTAGGATATTTTAGGTTCTAATACCATATTGAAATCAGATTTGAGAAAAATAATATTTTTCTTATTTTATTCTTCTACTGTGCATATCTTTATATACACATTGCATTCTTAGAGAAGGGGTACAATTAATTGCGAAGATTAAGGAGATGAGAAATTTGAGTGAATCTGTTCCCTATAAATTAGGAAACAAAACATACAGATTTATTCTTACTATATTTCAACACCACTGCTGTTCTCCATTGTTGGCATCGACCCCGAGGTCCGGGACCCCCCCCTCCTTTGGCCAGTAGCCTCTCTTTCTTCTCCTTCATTCTTTAATTTCATTTATTACTCAAGAACATATCTAAATCAATTTGAAATTAATAAAAAGAAATGTTCTTTGCGTTGAATGAAAGTTGAATCTCGTATGTGTTGATGAGTTCATATGGAATGAGTGAGAGGTTGAAGATGAGGTGGGCATATAGGCTCCATGTGTTTATATTTCATTTTTAGTTCCTTAATTATTCATTTGATTAATTAGAATAAGCCGTGTATATAAATACATATCGTACCAAACTACTAACACTTAATTTGATTTTGCATTCGTTTAATTTCATTTGATATATCTATATGCACGAATGGACACTCACACATTCTTATGATATAAAAATATCCGTATCATCTAATTGCTTTAAAATAATTAATTAAAATTCTTTAATTTTTATTAAAGTAAAATAAACGTTTTGTATGAATAAAAATAGAATCTCGGTCTATAAATTTTTTAACTTTATCAATTATTCGGTTCAAACAAAACTTTTAATTAATAATAATCGAAAAAAAGATAAAATTCTTTAACAAGAAGATGTTTTTTTATTTAGACAATGATCCTCATAAATAATAATACAATTTTCATAAATAAAAATGAGTTCTTATATGAAAGACAACAATTTTACAATTATTCAATTAATAGAATCATTTCTTGTTTCTAATAATTAGAAATATACAGACTTTCATAAGAAAAATTATCTTTCATAAATCAAAAGAGAAAAATTTCTATAAAAGAGAAGATCAATTAATTATCGTGAAATTGTTAATTGATTTGAATGCAGTGTTTTCGGTTGAAAATTTTTGAAGTGCAAGTCTTTACATTCACTATCCAGGTTCCGTTGTTCTATACTTCTATGTTTTATTAATTTCAGAGTATTGGTTTCGTGGATACCCTCTTGTATCATATTTTATCAATATATAAAAAATACAGACGTGTTTATAAAGGCCACAATATTATTTTTTGCCCAGGTCTTAAATACATCAGACTGACCCAGCAGATCACTTTCGGCTCACTTACATATACTGCCGCACACCTATTTCATACCAAACCATTACCACCACCTCATCCATTCGTACTGCCGATGGTACACATGCACATGATTTCTCCCTTCTTCTTTATCCCTCATGTTCATCATTTTCCCAGTGCTACCCTAAATATAATTTCTGTATCTCAATTGACTTATATGAATTACATTGTTTATCTTTGATTCATCTTCTTGTGTTGTACATGATCTACATACGGTGATGCAAGTTGGAATCGAGCACAAAATAGACGACTTTTATTACATGGATAAGATATCTCTACCAGTACCTACAACTGCAGTTATGAGTCTTGTCACCATTTCACATTCTCTTTGTGACGTTTGGCTTCACCGTCTAAGTCATTTATCTTTACATCGTCTACGATTTCTTTCTAGCAGTGGTTCTTAAGGGGATTTTTCAAGCTTCTTTATCACATTGTATTGGTTACAAATTGGCGAAGCGATTGGCCTCTTTTTTCCCTCTAGAGTGCATATTTTATCTTCTCAATTTGAACTTATTCATGCTGATGTTAGGGGACATTTTCATTATTTATCTCGGGGTGGAAATAGATATTATGTGATCTTTATAGATGATTTTTCTCGTTTCACTTGAATATACTTTCTCAATAAAAAATCTTATGTTTACGACTGTTATGTCAATTTTAGTACTATGGGTGCTACCCAGTTTTCCTCTACCATTAAAACCTTCGGCTCTGAAACCATGTTAGATTTATAGATATTTTGAGAAATAATATTGTGTTATTATTGAGGCATTGAAACAAATATATATACAAGTATAAAAGGAAAGGATAATATCTTGTATCTTCTCTACTTGAATAATATCTCGGTTATTTTCCCATCGTATTAGGTTCACCAAATTGGGATAAAAAATGTATGCATGTGTATTTGGTTTGGTCTACGTTGCTTGGTTGTTCGTTGTGACGGTTGCCGCCTCTCGTTATATCCATACACTAAGAACTATTGAAAGAAGGAAGGAATAAGGATACGGATTTGAAGCTAAAATTTTCTTTAATATCTTCTCAATTACTTACATTGCTTCTGGGCCTATTTATAAGTTTTACAAGATATCCTTGCTCTTTCTAGAGCTTTACTTAAAGCCATACATTTGATAGATTTTCTATAACCTTATGTTAGACTCCACACATTTCACTACATATTTTTACAATTACTAGATATTTTTACTGTACCTTAGATATTTCTACAACTATTTAGATTTTCTATTATATACTTGAGATTTCTATAGGCCACTATAATATTTTACATTTTGAATTACAAATTATACTTTAACATATGTACCTCATTGAAGTAAGCCAAATAAATAAGAAATACCAATTATTTCTTCAAGCCAATCCGGTCTCACTTTGATTCTGAGAACTTAAATAGGCAAGATATGGCAATTTTCCTCTGCTTTGTCTTCTTAAATATTAAACACTGTTAACTCGACCATTCAGTTTGAACTTTAACAGTACACCATAAACAATTAACAAAAGCTTATTCTCAAAAGCAGGAGATGAGAGTTGTTCTTTCAAAATTTAAGAAATACCTGCACTTCAGAGGACAATAGCAAACTTCATATTTCATACTTCAATTTATAGAGAACATAAGACAATGGACAAATTGTATGAACTAAAAGGCTTGGACCAAATCATAACATGAAATACTTCATACACTAATAGATTAATGCATAAATACACAACACAATTTATTTATTTTGGGATGACACATGACACAACTTTCCGCAGCTGATTGAGATGATATTCATTGCACATCCATTTTCACATTGTGGATTTCAGGCTAGCGATATGCAGTGCAAACCAGTCTAGCAGATTGTCGACAGAGTGAAAATAGGCATACCTGAATGACTTTTTGATGATGATGACACCGATGAAAGCCGAGTAGCTAATTGCAAATCCAAATATAGCAGCCCACATCATTTCAAAATCAACTTCATTTTCCTCTTTCTGACCATTTGTGGAAGGCAGCACACGCGAAGGTGCACCACTAGCGCATTGAGGTAAAGGCCATCCACAAAGGTCTTTGTTGCCGCTGTAAACAGAAGGGTCACTGAAGGTAGAAAACTGATTGCCTGATGGAATTGTTCCGGACAAGTTGTTATTGGACAGGTTCAGGTAACTCAGGAAGGTTAGAGCCGTCATGCTGGAAGGGATTTCACCTGAAATGTTATTTGTCGAAAGATCTAGAGACTGCAACTGTATCATGGAGCTGATCATATCTGGGATCTTTCCTGTGAAGTGATTTCGTGACAAATTCAAGAAGTATAATCCGCGAAGATGCATAATCCCATTTGGGATCTCTCCAGAAAGATTGTTGCTTGATAGATCTATAATCGTCACAGCTGATAATACATCAGTGTAGTCTGCAGTACTCCCCTTTACATTTAGCCATAGATTTTCAGTGTACAAAGCATTCGTGCTGTAAATCTGGAATCTTCTATCCCCTGCTTCGTGCGTAGAATTCATAGCACTGAAATTTTGGAAAGAAAGAGACAAGGTCCCTGTCAAATTGTTGTTTGACAGATCTAAAATTTGAAGAGATGTAAGATACGATAGTTGTGGTGGAATAGAACCAGTAAACTCATTCGACCGTAAAACCAGAGCTGCCAATGATGATAGGCTTTTGCCTATCCATGTCGGTATGTCGCCTGATAATTTGTTTTGACTGAGATCAAGAACGAACAATTGCTGGCAATTCTTCAAAGACAAAGGGATTCCCCCAGTGAGCTCATTGTTATCCAAATGCCACGAACGGAGATAAGGAAGAGATCCGAACAAGTCTGGCATGTTTCCTGACAATCGATTGTATGATAAATAAAGCGATTCCATCTGTGATGACTCGTTCAGAAACCAGGGAAGCCTCCCACTTAGATAATTATCCGAGAGATCGAGCACTGTCAATGAACTCATGTTCAAAAAGAACATTGGACCAGATAATCTATTGCTCGACAAATCTAAAGTTTCCAAGTTGTTCAAGTTTCCAATGGCGTCCGGAATTGAACCGCCTATATTTATATTTGACAAAAATGCATTTTGCAAACGGGTCATATTGGACAGAGACACCGGAATCTCTCCTTCCATCGGATTATCTGCTAATGAAAAAATAATCAAATTTTGGAGATTACCGATGCTGTTGGGTATTCTTCCACTAATTTGGTTGTCTGATAGATCAAGATCAACCAAGTTGAGGAGGTTCCCTATACGTTCAGGGATCTTCCCACTAATGTTGTTGGAGTTAATAAACAATGACTCAAGCTGGGTATAATTTTCCAATGATATCGGAAAACTTCCTGTAATATGATTCCACGGTAAGTATAATTTCTTCAAATTAGACGAGTGCCCTGAAACAAGCGGGAACTCCCCGTAGAAATCATTACTGGTGAGATACAATTCGACTAGGCTGCTGATATTATTAAGTAGCCAACCGGGAATGGTCGATCGGAGGTTGTTCATGCTGAGATCAACTGTAGTCAGAGATGTCAAATTATCAACAGATGGAAGATTAGCTGGAATATATGAGAGTTCACAACCATTCATAGATAGATCGGAGAGACTAGGAAGCATGCTGATGTCGTAAGCCCAGTCAACTGCCTTGGAGAGGTCAATACCACCTAGCATGATTTGGGACAAAGAAGTGAGCTTGGCAAGCCAATGAAGGTTGTCGACACGAAGTGAAATGAAGGAAGGATCAAACGACGCAGTGCTGTAGAAAATGTTAAGGGTTTGCAAGTTTGAGAGATTCCCAAGAGTAGGAGGAATCGTTCCATTGAAATTTGTATCAGAGAGGTCGAGGTATTTTAAGTTAGTGAGAGAACCGATGAACTCAGGTAGGGGAGCGCTGGAGAAATTATTGGAACTTAGATCCAAGTACTCGAGATGAGCAAGGTGAAGCAGAGCAGAATTTAGCTTGCTTGGGCCAACTGAAGGATTGCTTTGGTTCGGATTTTTAAGGTCGAGCTTGGTGACATGCCCGGTCCTGTTGTTGCATTCAACTCCGTGCCAGTTACTGCAGCAATCTCCGCTCTTCCCCCAGGAAGAAAGCCACTTGCCATCAGGGTCGTAAATGTCGCGCTGGATCTCGAGGAGAGCACTCTTCTCACTTTCGATGCATTTAGTGAACACCATACTGAAGAAGAGAAACCAAGTCATAATCATAAGGAGGGATAGAGCACTGGTTTCAGCCATGAGATTTTTCTCGAGTTTAGGAAGTGGTAGTGTTAAAGGTTGGTTATACACAAACAGCTAAATAGCATAGATTCCGTAAGTAAGAAACAAATCATACAAGTATTAAATATGTATATTAATATATTATGTTTGTATTATATTGCATGTTTTTTAGTATTATTATTTTAGTTTTTAATCCCACGTAGAGCTCATTATCCTTTCCAAAAATGATAGAACTTCACTTTGAGTCGTGCTCCTACATCTCCGTGCTTCCAGAGTTTCCAATGATATTAGGTTTTGTTTCAAGAAAGAAACATGCATGACCGTCTTCAATGTGAACCCCTTCCCATCTGGCATCTCCAACTCAATTGTTCCCTCACCCACTACATTACAAATCTCACCAGTCTCCATCCTCATACAACGACTTGTTCTAGACTTGTAAATAGAAAACATCTCTCTCTCAGAGAAAATATGAGAAGAACTATCCGGATCAAGAAACTAGCCAGAATCCACATCATTAGAACTTGAAATAAGAAGACAGTCCAAATCATCATCTCATTCAGCGGCACTGACTATGTTGGCACCCTTCTAATTCAAAATCTTGCAACAATCCCTTTTGTAAATCTCAATCCCTCTGCAATTATGACAACAAATCCTGCCCTTATGCGCAATATCCATTATAATTAGGGACGGAGCCAGATACATTTACTGTGGGCCTAATGCACCCTCAAATTTTCACAAACCCCCTATATTTTTAAATTTTATTTTTTTAGCCACCCCAAAATTTATAAATAATCCCTTATATAGATATATTTTACTAGAAGCCCCTCCGGCAAAACTATTCTAGCTTCGTGCCTACTTATACTGGTATTTGTTCAGTTGTTAAAAGAGGTCAGGAGTTCAGTCTTTAGTCACAATGAATTTCTTTTTACTGCTAATGCTTGTTTTATGTCATCCAGGTCCCCCCCCCCCCCCCCCCCCCCCCCCGCCGAAACTCAGGTCCTGTCATCTTAGCTATAATTAAAATTGCGACCATGAAGTATTCTCTGCCTGGTTGTAGTTGTCACTTGCCTGAAGTGGGCACCTATACTCAATTCTCTCATGAGTACATCCGTATGCCTTAATCAACACTAAAGAAAAGGGTGAGAGTCTGTAAACTGCCTTCAAGTTTCGCGATGTTCACTTTCCCGCTACATCATCCTTATATGTCCTCTTTGAATTGATCATCCTTTTAATCAACCTTCAACGGAAAGACCGCAACAATACATATATTTTATAACTTGTCATTGTTGATTCAGTTTTTTTATTTAAAATCCTCATTATCCTGTTATACAATATTAGTCTCTCCCATTATGTAATAGGTTCATGCCTTAATCAACGCTAAAGAAAAGGGTGAGAGTCTGTAAACTGCCTTCAAGTTTCGCGAAGTTCACTTTCCCGCTACATCATCTTTATATGTCCTCTTTGAATTGATCATCCTGTTAGTCAAAACCTTGAACGGAAAAACCGCAACAATACATATATTTTATAACTTGTCATTGTTGATTCAGTTTTTTTATTTAAAATCCTCATTATCATGTTTTTTTTTTTTTTTTTTTTTGATAAAAGATGACTACTGTCATCCTCATTATCATGTTATACAATATTAGTCTCCCATTATGTAACAGGTTTATTTATTTATATTAAACATGTATATTATATAAGTGTAGTAGGTTGAATGTTATTTAGTATTGTTTTAATTTTAGTCTCGTATTGGGTACTGGGTAAAATTCATTATCCTTTCTTTGTACTTGTAAATATATTTGGTTCAATGTCTTCCTAACACAATATTATTTTTCAAAATAATCTAATAGGATATGAGAACAAAATTATTCATCTCAATTAAATTATAATACCTACCCTAATTAGCCTTCAATAAAGTCCTACATTATTTTTTCTCTCTAAGTCTTCATGCAGACCCGTTCTGTCCAATGCGGTCGATCTGTTCCGGCCTCTCTTCTTGACCATCACCATTATTAGCGCCACCATTGTCTTCATCAATCATTCAGTCCAAACAGACCACTTTCGGCCTGCATGCAGCCCGAATCACATACTCTCTCTGATCTCCAGTGCCCTACCAACTCATCACACCAAACACCAAAGAATTTTTTGTCGTGCTGACCCACTTTTTAAAAATATTTGGGGGTCTGCCCACTTTCAAAAACAATTAGCGATCTGACACAGTTTTGGATACGTCAGCATAAACCGTTATTGAAAATAACGACATAGGTGATTACCTTGCCGTTCTTTCAAAAAGCGACATCATTTTACAATTTTTTTTAGTATGCCGTTATTTGGAGTAACGACATCTGTATATTTCTCATACAAGTATGAATCTTCTGACTTGTAAAAAAATTCTAAGGGTTAAAACAACTTATAAATAATGCTGTTATCCCCAATAGCGGCATCCGAATTACTGATGCTGTTATTGGAGATAACGGCTCCAATAATGGCTCCAATAACGGCATCAGTTATAATAAAATGATCCGCTCCTGCTATTCTAAACAAATGCAACAGTTTATTTTATTATAACTGATGCCGTTATCTCCAACAACGACATCAGTAATTCGAATGCCGTTTTTGGGGATAACGATATTATTTATAAGCTATTTCAACACTTAGAATTTTTTTTCAAGTCAGAAGATTCACACTTGTATGAGAAATATACAGATACCGTTACGACAAATAACGGCATGCTAAAAAAAATGTAAAATGATGTCGCTTTTTGGAAGAACGGCATGGTAATCACTTATGCCGTTATTTTCAATAACGATTTATGCTGATGTGTCCAAAACTGGGTCAGATCGCTAATTGTTTTTAGAAGTGGGTCAGACCCCCAAATATTTTCAAAAAATGGGTCAGTACAGCAAATCTTTCACACCAAACATCAGTACCACTGCCCAATCATTATCAACAAACCAAGCACAAACACCAATTTTTTTGTCCCTGGATCCAGCTTCCTTCTCTAATATCTCTAATCTCTAATTTTATAATGAGAGAAGGCCTTAATGTCATTTGTGAATCTATCAGCGTATGCATTGCACATGCATAACTAATATGAAGAAGGTCCTAGGTTCGAGTCCTCACTACGTCAGATTTTTTACCTTAAAATTTTAAAATATATTAAATGTGCATCACAGTGTAAATTACTATCTATCTATCTATCTATCTATAATGAGAAATCTTCGGTTGCTCACTACTTTAGTGAGCATTCTGTGAGCACTCATGAAATAGAGCACCTATGACAAATCCGAACCGCTCATATTGTTCTATATGCCTAAGATAGCCTAACAAGATAGCCTAACAATAAAAAATCAATTAATTTGAAATTCATCTGTCCATGATTTACATCATCACAAAATTGTATGGCTGAAAATTCTAACAGCATGATGGATGGGAAAATGAACTTCAAATTACTTGATTTTTTATTGTTAGGCTATCTTAGGCATATAGAACAATATGAGCGGTTCGGATATTTTATGAGTGCTCACCAACAGTAGTGAGCAACCGAAGGGGACTCATCTATAATATAATATATAATCTCTATTATATTAATGGGAGAGTTATCAAACAAACTAACAAAATTTTATTATTTTTTTGTCACCAAACAAACAATATTTAATTTTTTTGGGTCACAAAACTGGCACATGTGTTGCACGTTCAACTTCAACTATACTTATTAATACGCATATCACATGTACAATTTTTTCTATTTTTTTTTCACAACAAACACGTGTGTTGCACATCCAACTTCACTCTACTTATTAATACATACATCGCACATTCAAATTAAGGTTATTTCCTTCAATTTTTTTTAAAATACGTGTATTACCCGTTCAACTCCAACTTTTTCAAAAAAAAAAACACTAAACAAACAATTTTTAAATTTTTTGTCACAAAATAAACACGTCTGTTGCACCTTCAACTTCAACTCTACTTATTCATACGTACATTGCATGCGCAAATCAAATTTTTCCTTTAATTTTTTTTTTCAAATACGTGTACTGCCTATTCAACTCCAACTTTTTCAAAAAACACCACTTTGTCACCAAAGCAACACGTACATCGCACGTGCTACTCCAAATCTATTTATTAACACGTGTATCACATATGCACAGCCAAGTTTTTCCTTAGTTTTTGATATGGCTAAAAATAGAACCAAATCGGGACCGTTCAAATTGGGCAAGAATCTTAAAGCTCTCAGAGGTAAAACAGTAATTTTACCTGCAAACGGGTCTGAAATGGGAACGAGATCTTTCGTCAAAGCCCAATAATCCATAAACGGATCTGTCTTACTGGGTATGGGTAGCGATCCGTTACAAACCAGCCCAGATGGATATAGAGTAATTAAAATTCATAGTTATCTCTATGAAACGATTTAAATTCTATCTTATCCAAAAACACTGGGAAGTAGAGGTTTGTCCTTATCTTGAAACGGAACCCTAAGACGACTATAAATACCCCCCTCCCCCCACCAACAGGGTAATCAATCTTTTTCTACACAAAGCTCTTTCATAATCTTCCTGATTACTGACAAGAGCGTCGGAGGGTGCGTCGCCGGGATCCATCTCGGTGTATCGCACTTTTTGCAGGTTCGAGACAGCGGCAAGAAACAAGTCATCACGTTGGTGAAGGTCAACATGTTTGCCTTATTCGTTTTTCCAAGAATCCACAAATTCATCTGTTTGCTCCCATACCAAAATTAGCAGCAACAGTTTTTTTTTAAAATTACATGTATCGTCCGTTTAACTCAAATTTTGTTAAAAATTAAGACATTCAATGCACGTGCTAATTACTACTAACTTACATGTATCGCACGTTCAACTCTAACTCTTTATTAAAACTAGCATCCCACGTGAAAATGACTAGTATTCTTTATTTGGAAAATGCAGTCAAGGCTCGCCCTTTGACTATCATAATTGGCTACAACTGGAAAACTTCAAAATTAATTATTTTTTGCCTTGGAAAAATTTAGTCAGACCCCCAGTTTGAAGTCCATATCAAGTGCAAATACTTCCTCTTGCACACCATGGCTTCCATTGATACTCGGTATACACCTCAACGCTCACAACCGCGTCGACAACAACATTATCACCCTATACTACAATCCACTATTACTATTTCTACTTGAGGTTCTCTTATTTGGTGTGATCACCATCAGATGTGAGGTTATACAACTGTATGGTATCGACGTGTCGTGCTTTGTGGCGCTCCTAACAGACTCCTCATGTATCATGACAAGTTACCAATGTTGAAGCAACTCCTTCAACAAGTATGATTTTTGGTCCATCTGGTCTAACCCATTATAAGTTACAGAGGCTTTTGCAATCATCGCAATTGACTGGTATTTCTCATTTCCTGGTTCATCTACCTTTGCTACCCATTCAGGTAATGTCTCTGCCTCATGGATATTAGATTATGGTGCTATTAACCACTTGACTTCAACTGCCATGTACCTATTTCATACCAAACTATTACCACCCACCTCTACCATTCATACTGCCGATGGTACACATGCACATGATTTACGCTGGCCATCTTCTTGATTCTCCATATTTTTTTGTCCCTCACGTTCATCATGTTCCTAATGTTGCCCTAAATATATTTTTTGTATCTCAACTGTCTGATATGAATTACACAGTTATCTTTGATTCATCTTCTTGTGGTGTGCATGATCCACATCCGGTGATGCAGGTTGAAATAGGGCACAAAAAAGACGACCTTTATTACAAGGATAAGCTCTCTCTACCAGTACATACAATTGTTGTTATGCGTCTTATCGCCACTCCACATATTCTTTGTGACGTTTGAAATCGCCTTCTAGGTCATTTATCTTTACCTTGTCTGCGATTTCTTTCTAGTAGTGGTTCTTAAGGGGATTTTTCTACTAATTCTTTATCACCTTGTATTGGTTGCAAATTGGCAAAGCAATTGGCCTCTCATTTTTCTTCTAGTGAGCATATTTCATCTTCTCCATTTGAACTTAATCATTCTGATGTTTGGGGACCTTTCCCTCATTTATCTTGTGGTCGAAATTAATATTATGTGATCTTCATAGATGACTTTTCTTGTTTCACTTGTATCTACTTTCTTAAATAAAAATCTTATATCTATGTATTATTTCAATTTTGTATTATGGTTCCTACCTAGTTTTCTTCCACCATTAAAACCTTCCGCTCTGATACCATGTTAGATTCAGAGATGTTTTGGAAAATAATATTGTGTTATTTTTCATGCATTTAACCAAATATATATATAAGTACAAAGGAAAGGATAATGAGTTCTAACCAATGTGAGACTAAAACTAAAGTAATACTCCCTCCGTTCCAAAATATAAGTCATTCTAGCATTTTTTTTGTTTCAAAATATAAGTCACTTTAGATTTTCGAGGCAAATGTCTTTTCATTATTAATTGTCCATCAAGTACTTTTTTATGAGATTTCCAATTTTACCCTTACCTTTTTTATAAAAGAATTAATACTAAAATTATAGAGGAGGACAAATTGGATATTTTACAATTAATAGCTCATTTATGAGCTTCAAAAACCAAGAATGTTAGTACTTTTTGTCAATCCTAGGTTTTTTTTAATAGGCGTGTAGAAACTTAGCATGACTTAAATTTTGAAACGGAGGGAGTACTAAATAACATGCAATATACTATACACGTATAATGTATGCATTTAATACTTGTATGATTTATTTCATACTATTTAGCAGTTTATGTATGACCTTTTAACACTTCCTAAACTCGAGAAAAATTTCATGGCTGAAACCAGTACTCTATCCCTCATTATGATTATGACTTGGGTTTTTCTTCTTCAGTATGGTGTCCACTAATGCTCCAAAAGTGAGAGGAAAGCTCTCCTCCAGATCCAACACAACATTTACGACTCTGATGGCAAGTGGCTTTCTTCCTGAGCAAAGAGCGGAGATTGTTGCACTAACTGGTACATAGTTGAATGCAACAACAGGACCGAGCATGTCGTCAAGTTCGACCTTCAAAATCCGAACAAAAACAATCCTTCAGTTGGCCCAAGTAAGCTAAATCCTGCTCCGCTTCACCTTAGCTATCTCGAGTACTTGGATTTATGGGTGATATGGCTAAAAATAGGGTTAAATCGGAACCGTCCAGATTGGGCACGAATCTTGAAGCTCAGGGGTAAAACGGTAATTTCACATATAGATGGGCCCGAAGGGGGCACTGGATCTCCCCTTCACAGATCCAATAACCCGCGACCGGATCCACTCCAGCTGGGTACGGGTCCCGACCCAAGACAAACCCAGACCAGCAAGAGGAAATCAGGGTCTCTGATTTGACTAAATCATCGGGCCTGATTCGCGGTTATCCTCTCACCGGGAATCAGGGATCAGTTTCCTAAACTAACTATGAGGATTTTACTCCTAACGGTATCACAGGAAATCAGATCCCTAATCAAATTCCCATGGCGACTATAAATACCTCCGACCTACCACTGTTACAAGGTAATCACTCTTTTTCCAATCAAAGCTCTTTCTTAATCTTATCAATGGTTACTGACAAGAGCGTCGGAGGGTGCGTCATTGGGATCAACCCCGGTGTATCGCACTTCCTTGCAGGTGAACGGCGGGAGTCAGCAGCCCAATTCCGACGAACAAGCTTGGATTCGCTATTCAGATTTTTCCACGAACCCACAAATTCTATCTGTTGGCCCTCACACTAAATTTAGCGGCAACAGATTGGCGCCGTCTATGGGAAAATCAGACGAATAGCAGCTCCTCCTCTTCCCGTTGGTAAGACCTACTCCTGCCATGCCGCCTAGAAAAGTAAGATCAAGGGGATCCAATCGTGGGCCCAATCCAGATCAGCAACAAGAAGTCCCTTTCCAACCCGCTCATCAACAGGGACAACTTCCGCTTCAAACCGAGCTTCTACATCCTCTCCCAAATCAGCAACCTCTTAATGGTCCCACAGGCCCTTCAAATGCCGCCGCGGGGGTCTTGCGCCCCGACCCGCAGAAACAACCCCTCCACCTGGACCACGTGTCCATCCACAATGCCTCATCGGATTCCATGGCTTCCCACCATCCTCGAGCTTCCGACCTCCGTAACACCGTTCTAAACCGGCAAAAAGGATGAGGATCTTTGCCACCGCCTGGATGATAAACGGGCCCGAGAGGGAGCCTCCTGCCAACAACATCCAGGTGAGCGATCTCCTCACCACCGAGACACCAGGAGGTCCCCAGACCGAAGGGGTCAGAGGGAATCCCCCGAGCGTCATAGGAGGGGACCACATTCCCCCGCTGGTCGGCGTCATCTGAGGAATGATGAGGCGCCCATCACTCGTGCTGAGTTCCTACAATTCCAAGCAACAGTGTTGCAAGCCCTCAACCTTCGCCCCGCCAACAACAATACCCAAAGGGTTCCGACACCCCCACGGGTCCCAAGTCCCCGTCCTCGGTCCATAACACCTTCTCCGGCTCCTAATCACCAACAGCACAACCATAGTCCTCGCCACTCCTAAGACTACCGCCGTCGTAGTCCCCGCTCCCTCTTCTATGAAGATGAATCCAGGGGCTCGATCGACTACCACCGAAGGGACGATGCTCTCTACCGCCGTCTCCACGAGATGGAGAGACGCATCGGTCGAATGGACAAGGAGGAAGAGTCTAGAGGTAGGACCGTCCGCCCCGACAGACCTCCATTCTCCCGGACTATCATGGAGGCTTCCATCCCGAGGGGTTTCAAGCCTCCGCAGTTTGAAACGTATTCGGGGGAGCGGACCCTGTTGATCATGTCGAGAGCTTCAAGACCTTGATGCTAATCCACCAAGCTTCCGACGCCATGCTCTGCAAAACCTTCCCCGCCACCCTTAAGGGCTCGGCTCGGGAATGGTACTCCCGGCTCGCTCCCTCTTCCATCTTCTTTTTTGAGCAGTTTGAAACGCTCTTCATAACTCACTTTGTGAGTAGCAGACGAACGGAGAAGACCAGTATCTCTCTACTCCACCTCCGGCAGGAGAGGGGAGAAAAGTTGAGGGACTATGTGAGGAGGTTTACTGCGGAGGTCAGGTCCATCGCCTCCCTTGACCAGTCAGTGGCGACCGTCGCATTCCAATCCAATGTCCTCAACTCCAACCTTCGGTCGTCCCTCGCCAAAAAGCCCCCGCATAACTTCGCCGGCCTTCTCCTTAGATGCGAGAAATATATTCGGGCGGAGGAGGCCGAGTGCCTCCCTGGTTTCGGAGGATCCGCTTCCGGGTCGAAGAGAAAGACAACGGAAGAGGAAGGGGCCAAGAAGCTACAAAAGGATAACAGCGGTCAGCACCGTCCTCCCCCTAGGTTCGAGAAATTTACTCTTATCACTACCAATGTCTCCACCATCCTGATGGAAGTCGAGAAGGAGATGGTTATACCTCCCGCTCCGAGGATGAACACTCCGGCCAAGAAGAGGAACAAGGAGAAGTGGTGCCATTACCACCGGGATCATGGCCACGACACCAACGACTGTTGGGCACTGAAAAATGAGATAGAGGCCCTCATCCAGAGGGGGCAGCTGGCCAAGTTCGTGAGAGCAAATGATCGAACCGATCGCACCACTCCTCCGCCTAGGGGGGCTAACAAACATGCCGAACGACGCGATGAAACCCCCGAGTTTGAGGAGCGCGTCCTACACCTTATCCATGGAGGCCCCATGGGAGGCTCTTCCAACTCTTCTCGAAAGGCGTTCGTCTGAGAAGTTAATTCTGTTCACAGCGCCCCTCCCCCAAAAGGCCTCGCTGTCCCGGTCACATTCTCGGACGAAGATCTCGAGGGGGTCAGGACTCCCCACTGCGATGCACTTTTCATCGACCTCCGCATGGCGAACTTCAAAGTGCAGAGGATCCTGGTGGACAACGGAAGCTCTGTGAACATCCTTTTCCTCTCAGCCTTCCGAGGTCTTCAGCTGCCCAGGGACCGTCTCAAACCGGCCGGATACACCCTCCACGGGTTCTCGGGAGTGCTAGTAACTATCAAAGGGGTGATAACCCTCGATATAACTGCTGGCAAAACTCCTACCACCCGGACCGAGCCGATGGACTTTATGGTTGTCGACGTCCCTGCCGCATACAACGTCATCCTAGGCCGACCCGGCTTAGCTGCTCTACAAGCCGTCCCTTCGGCCTACCACCTGAAGATGAAATTCCCTACCCGGGCAGGGGTAGGGGAGGTCAAGGGCAGTCAAGAAGTGGCCCGGAAGTGCTACATGACTTCCACCGGGGGTCCGGTCCTCTCCCTCAAAACTTTAGAGATCCCTCAGGAGATAGCTCGACCAACGTCCGCACCGGTGGACGAACTGGAAGAGGTGCTCTTTTCGGAGGACGATCCGAGCAAAAAGTTCTTCATTAGCAAGACCCTCCCTTCTGTCCTATGTTCCGACATAGTGCAGTGCATTCGGGGTAACCGTGACCTCTTCGCCTGGTCTGCCGCTGATATGCTGGAAATTTCCGAAGAGCTTTTGGTCCACCGCCTTAGCGTTGAGCCGGGGTCCAGACCGGTCCAACAAAAGAGGGTGCAAGTTCGCTCCCGAGCGACAGCAAGCCATTAAAGAAGAAGTGGAGAAGCTCCTGAAGGCCCGGTTCATTCAGGAGGTTAACTATCCGGAATGGCTTTCCAATGTAGTCATGGTCAAGAAGTCGAACGGGACCTGGAGGATATGTATCGATTTCACCGACCTGAACAAAGCCTGCCCGAAAGATCCTTTTCCCCTTCTAAGCATCGACACCCTCATCGACGCGACTTCGGGACATGAGCTCCTCAGCTTCATGGACGCGTTCTCTGGCTACAATCAGATCCGGATGTTTCCTCCGGATATCCCGAAGACCTCGTTTGTGACCGACCAGGGCCTCTACTGTTACAGAGTGATGCCGTTCGGATTGAAGAACGCTGGTGCCACTTACCAGCGCCTCGTTAACAAGGTCTTCCAAAGCCAAATAGGTCGCAATATGGAAGTGTATGTCGACGACATGCTTGTTAAGAGCGTCCGAGGTACCGACCATGTCGCCGACCTACAAGAAGCATTCGGCGTACTGAGAAAGCACAACATGAGGCTCAACCCGAACAAGTGTGCGTTCGGAGTCTCATCAGGAAAATTCCTCGGCTTCATGGTTAGCCAACGAGGAATCGAAGCTAACCCGGAGAAAATCCAGGCCATATTAGACATGGCCCCGCCAAAAAATGCTAAGGAAGTTCAGAGGCTGACAGGACGCCTCGCCGCAATAGGTCGGTTCCTCTCTAAGTCCGGGGAGAAGTGCCTCCCCTTCTTCAAGGCTCTCAGGGGGGCCAAAGGTTTTGAATGGGGCCAGCAGCAGCAGGAGTCATTCGATCAGCTAAAAGCTTACCTCGTCAATCCCCCTCTGCTCAGCAAGCCAGTCCCGGGAGAGACCTTGTATCTCTACTTGGCTGCCTCCGAGCAGACCCTCAGCGCCGTTCTAGTAAGAGAGGAAGATCGAGCTCAAAGGCCCATCTACTATGTGAGCAAGGTGCTCCGCGATGCCGAGCTTTGCTACCCGAAGATAGAGAAGATGGCATACGCTCTGATCATGGCGGCGAGAAAGCTTCGTCCCTACTTCCAGTCCCATTCGGTGGTCGTCTTAACCGACCAACCGCTGAAATAAGTCCTCCACAGGCCTGAGACCTCTGGCCGCCTCATGAAATGGTCCATCGAACTAAGCCAGCATGACGTCTCGTACCAGCCCCGGACTGCAATCAAGGCTCAGGCCCTTGCGAAGTTCATCGTCGAGACCACCATTCCCGAAGTCAGCCAGGTGCCGAACGGACCTCCAATTTGGACGGTTTTTGTGGAGGTTCCTCGTGCAACGAGGGAAGCGGCGCCGGTATCATCCTGACAGGTCCAGACGACTTCATCCTCCAGTATGCCCTCTGCATGAATTTCAAGGCCTCGAACAACGAAGCAGAGTATGAGGCACTAATCGCCGGCCTCAGACTTGCCCGAAGTGCCGGGGCACAATGCCTCCGAATCTATAGTGACTCTCAGCTGGTTGTGAATCAAGTCTTGGGCGATTACGAGGCACGAGACGAACGGATGGCGAAGTACCTCGCTAAAGTCCGAACCCTCATGGCCCGGTTCGGAGAAGCGCTCATCCAGCGAATCCCTCGAGAAGAGAATTCACTGGCCGACGCCCTCTCCAAGTTGGCCTCATCCTCCCTCCAAGGTCTCGAGCAGACCGTCTTGATCGAGGTCCTCTTGGAACCGAGTATAGAAGACGAGACCCTCGACTCAGTGGAGTCACTACCGGTCCTACTGCAAGACAATTGGATGAAACCGTTGGTGGAATTTCTAAGAGATGGGCTCCTCTCGGAAGACCCCAAGGAGGCTCGTCAAGTGAGGACCAGAGCAGAACGGTACACTCTAGTCGAGGATATCTTGTACAAGCTCTCCTTCTCGCAAGTGGATGGCAGGTCATACTTGAGATGCCTCTCTCCCGAACAAGCCAATTACACCTTGCAGGAGCTCCACGAAGGCATTGGCGGAGCGCATTCAGGATCCAGATCCCTGGCCCGGAAAGTGTTGAATTACGACTACTTCTGGCCTACCATCCTCCAAGATGCCGAGCAACACGTTCGGAAATGCGAGTCTTGTCAAAAGCATTCGAACATCCGTCGCCTCCCACAAGCTCAACTCGTCTCCCTATCAAGTCCTATCCCCTTTGCCATGTGGGAAATGGATTTACTAGGGCCATTTCCTCCGGCTCCCGGCCAGTTTAAGTTCCTTATCGTAGCGATCGACTATTTTTCGAAGTGGATAGAAGTCGAGCCTCTGGCAACCATCACGGAGAACAAAGTGCTTCAGTTCTTCTGGAAGAACGTCATCTGCCGATTCGGTGTTCCCCGAGTCCTTATAACTGACAACGGAACTCAATTCACGGGGGCCGCGTTTCGAGCTCTGTGTGAAGACCTCGCCATTCAGCAACGTTTCTCTTCCGTCTCTCATCCGCAGTCAAATGGTCAAGTCAAAAATGCTAATTGGTAGATTCTTGCCGGCCTTAAGAAGAGGTTGGACAAGTGTTCCAGAGGTTTATGGGTGGATCAGCTCCCCAATGTGCTGTGGAACTACCACACAACTAAACGGACCCCCACGGTAGAGTCCCCGTTCAACCTTACCTATGGGTCCGAGGCCGTTATCCCACTAGAGGTCGTAATACCTTCTCCGCGCCTTGTGGCCTACAACGAAGAACAGAACACCAGGGACCTTCGGGTAGACCTAGACCTGATAGAAGAGCTGAGGGAAAGAGCATCAATTTGCCAACAGAGCTATCGAAGGAGGATCGAGTTGGCATATAACAAAAAAGGTCCGACCTACCAATCTCAAAGAGGGGGACCTAGTCCTCAGAAAGCTAGCTGTCTCCTTCCCTAGTCAGAAGAGCAAGCTGGCCCTAAATTGGGAGGGGCCCTACAGGATCACGAAAGTAGTCCGGCCAGGAGCCTACTGTATCGAAGACCACGAAGGCAGAGAAATCCCTAGGACCTGGAATGCCGACCATCTTTTGAAGTACCAAGAAGGTGCCCCGGCACCCCTCTAAGTATTTCAAGATGTCGAAACGTTCCTCTCCTACCCCTGTATTTTCTATAATACTGTCTTTCATATGTAATATCGGCTCACAACTTTAGAAGCGGCCGACCTTTAATCAATAAAGAAAGCTTTCTCATATTTTACTGGTAAAACTGTTTTTCCTTTACACTTAACTCTAACAATGGTTCCGGAGTCCAACACTTGGCTCGATTCCACTCTGCAAGCGTGCCTCTAAGCGAGCTAGGAGTGGGTCGCCATTCGGAATTGCTCTCACGACCGTTGAACTCTAACGATGGTTCTGGAGTCCAACACTTGGCTCGATTCTACTCCGCAGGCGCGCTTCTAAGCGAGCTAGGAGTGGTTCGCCATTTGGAATTGCTCCCACGACCGTTGAACTCTAACGATGGTTCCGGAGTCCAACACTTGGCTCGATTCTACTCCGCAAGCTCGCTTCTAAGCGGGCTAGAGTGGGTCGCCATTTGGAATTGCTCCCACGACCGTTGAGCTCTAACGATGGTTCCGGAGTCCAACACTTGGCTCGATTCTACTCCGCAAGCTCGTTTCTAAGTGGGCTAGGTGTGGGTTGCCATTCAGAATTGCTCCCACGACCGTTGAACTCTAACAATGGTTCCAAAGTCCAACACTTGGCTCGATTCTACTCCGCAAGCTCGCTTCTAAGCGGGCTAGGAGTGGGTCGCCATTCGGAATTGCTCCCACAGCCGTCGAACTACTCTTACGATAGCCAGCGAGCCCACTATTAGGTAAGGCTCGACCCATCTCGCAAGTTCGCAAGATTAGGAGACCAAAGTGCTGCTCGGCACCACTGGCCGAGCGAGCAAGGGGTCGGCTCAGGGACCTCGGTGCGATGAACACAGTCACAAACAAAACGACTACACAAAGTTACAAAGGACATGCAAGTTCGAGAAAGAAATGTTATTAATAACTGGGATACAGTACAAAGCGACTCTTCCGTACAACAAGGTCACAAGGCCTTAAAGTACAAAAATTAGAATGCCGACCCACTACACTTCGGTACGTCAACCTCGGCCGTCAGCTCATCCCGCTCGGTCGTCAGTTTGGCCACCTCGGCCGCCAGTCCCTCTCCCTCCGTTCAGAGCTCCGCCTCTACAGTCTGCAAGTGACGGATCTCAGAAAGCAGATCGTTCCTCTCCGCTGCTATTTTCGACAAATTGTGCCGAACGCACTGGATCCGAAGGGCGTTGCTGAAGGCGGTCGGCGAACCTTCATCCTCTCCTGTGGGGGTCATTTCGGCGATCCTGCTCTCCAGACACCGGATCTCGATGTCTCGCCGACCTAGGATGACCAGAAGATGGTTCCGCTCACTCTCGGCTCGGTGCAACCCTAGCTCGACCTCATAGAGCCGCTCTCGGCACCTCGCCAAGCGCAGCCTCGTCACCCCCGAGCCTACCTCGGCTCGAGCGTGGTCATCCGAGCGAGTGGGCTCGACGTCCTGAGCTACCGCCTCGAGCTGAAAAGAAGAAGAGACAAACAACAAAATTTCAAACATTGCCGAAGTCCAACACATGAAGCCAATATTCCCTACGCAACATCAGAAGCAAAGCAAAGGTTTTTATTCAAGTAAAGTAGCTCTACAAACAACAAGACCGACGCTACGGCCGAGTTTTACAATAACTTAAAGGAACACAATACAACTCGTTTAGTGCCTCTTCGGAAGGGGAGCGCTCCGGTTCAAGGAAACGCGGGGGCGGCGATGCCTAACCTCCGAGCTCAATTCCAAACTAGCAAAGCGAGATCCCCCTCCGCCGCTAACTCTAGCTGTGGCACCAACCGAGGCGCCGCTAGACGAGATAGCCACACCACTCTGAGCGTCAGCAGGACTCCGCCTCACCGGAGGCAGACAAGTCGCAAGTTCGTAGAAAGTAATTCCTTTCTCGCTCTCTTCGCGAGTACACGACGTACTACGAACGTTGGCCCTCTTAGGCAGAGGCTTGAGTGACGCGATCTCCTCCTCCAGCTCGATAATTCTATCTCTCAGAACATCATCCTGTGCCGACATCTTCAAACGAGGAGGTCTTGACGAGCCCGCAACATTGGCACTATCGGTCGCAAGACGTCGATAATAGGTGACCTCGATCCCCTTGTCTATCGTAATCCTCCTAAGCTTGTCGATCTTGGCCAACAACTCTTGGTGCTCGGATGACAACTTCTCCAACTCGGAAGCTAACTTCTCTTCTTTCGCCAAATGTTCTTTCTCCGTTACCTCCAAGTGACGGATCTCGGCCAAGAGCTCGCTATTCTTTTGCTCGGCAACAGAAAGCTCCCTACAAAGCCCCTCTATCTCACCTTCGAGACGAGAAGCTTGGGGTTGCTTCCGTAGTTGCTTCAACTCATGACAATACCCCCTCGCCACCGTCTTTATCTCCTCCAGCTTCAAGAGCATATAAAACCACCTCTCTCGGCTACGAGAAAGTGCTCGCTTCGTCTCTTTTAGCTCCTTACGAAGATACGAAACCTCTGTGATCGGACCAAACTTCACCTGAAAAGCAAAGATAAATCCGAGGCCCAACACTTGGAAAAATTTTATAACTAGGCAAACGTAAAATCCGAGCTTCAACACTTGGAGAATTTTTGGCCAAACAAAAAGTGTTTTCATTCAAAACTCAAAAGGCATTACAGGAGCGGTGGCCAGTCCGCGGTCAAGCGTTACAAAAAAAAAAAACAGAAAGAAGATCAAAGACGCAACCAAGTCAGGGGTCGACCTTTTTGTCGCTCGGATCTGCCGACCCCCCGACGATTCCCAAGTCCTCGTCCACGTCCTCGTCCTCGGGGCTGTCCTCCTCTTCATCTTCGGCCTCGGTCTCGCCCATGCTTTCGACACCCTTGGTCTGTCCCTCGGGGCCGAGCATTGCCGAAGGGAGCTCTTCCTCGCCGTCCACAGGGTCGTAGAAGTGGTAGGAGGAGGTGTCAAACTCCGGGTTCCGAGCAGCGATATGAAGCAGGGCTCGGCCGTACGCATCCTCCATGTTCTTGAACATGTGCTCCTCGACCTCTTGCTGGACAGCCCTCTTCGCCTTCGCCACCTTCGACTGGTGCTTCGCCCTGATCCTCTCGGTCTCCTTCCGAGCCTTCTCCGCCTCCGACCGGGCTTTGGCCAGCTCCTCCTTAAGCTCGGTGTTCTCCTTCTCCGAGGCCTCGAACTTGGCTGCCTCGTCCATCGACCGCTGAATAGCTTCGACCAGCTTCGCCTCCAACCCCACCACTTTGGCACCGCATTTTGCCGAGAGGAGTTGCTCGGCTTCGAACAGCTTCACAGCTTTCGCGCACTCCGACCTCTCCCGGTCGCACAGCGCCGACAGCTCCTGTTCTTTGCTCGCGAACTCGTCGAGCAAAAAGTTGAAGTGGCAGAGGGTCTGAGAAGAGAACAAACAGTTAGAATCCGGACCTAAAAACTTAGAAAATTTCGAATAAATGCTTCAAGAAGAAAGTGTTTGGTCTACTTACCGACATCGTGTTCCGAGCAATCTGCATCGTAGCATCCCCGACCTCCCTGGACTTAAGCGCCGCTCGGTCCTTTGGGGTCGGCAGGTGCTTCACCGCCTGCATACAAATGTTGCCGTCCCCCAAGAAGCCGTCGACCTTCATTACTTGCCAGTCGGGGACGAAGATCCGCTTATGCTCCTCGGTCAGAATCTTCTCCGCTTCGGCAGTGAGGGGCGGAACATTAAGGGCTAACGCCGCGCTCACGTTGAAAGCACCGCTCGACGAGCCGGGAGCATCTGTCCTCGCCGTTGGAGTCGGCGCACCCGAGACAGGAGGATCGGAGGCTGCGACCTTCTCCTGCTCGGGATCGGCATCCGGAACAACGACCACCTGCAGGTCGGCGGTCTTTGGGACCGAAGGTATCTTCGGCGCTCGGCCGCCCTGAGGCCCTGTCGAGGGTCTCTTCTTCTTTCTCGTCCCCTGCTCCCTAGCCGCCTTGGCCTTCGCCATCAACGCCCTATAGTCCATCTTGGAAGACTCTGCACAAACCGAATGAAGAAACTTAGAAAAGTTTTCAAGAACTTCAAGCAAAAAGTAAAAATTCCAGAGGCATACTGGGGTCGATCGGACTGAGACCCCCCTCAGAACAGAGCCTCCTTGGTGATGTCCTTCCAACTAAGCGTCGGCAGGCCGAGGAGTTTCTTGAGGACTTCCGTTTCCTCGTCATTAAGCACTGGCTCCTTCTTCACTTGCTTGGGCAGGCCCTCCCTCGACCAAGCTATTGGAATTGCCCAGGGTTCAGGAGCTCGGACAATGAAGTACTTCTCCTTCCAATGCTTGATCGAGTCCGGGTTCTCGATCAACTTCATGCCTGTCCGCGGCGAAAGGTAGAACCTCTGCTCGTTCCTGTTCGGCTGGCAAGGACGGTAGAGGCTCCGAAGGAGAAACAGACTTGGCTCGGCGCCGATCTCTTGACACTGAAGAACAAATGCCAAGACGTGCCTCCAAGTGTTCGGCATCAGTTGGGCGGGGCACGGGCCGTACCAATTGAGAACCTCGACAATGAACGGATGCAGCGGCAAACGAAGCCCGGCGACCAAGGAGTCGAGGGGAAAAACGCATGTGTCGGTCGAAGATGACGTGCAGGCTTGGAAACCTGGTTCAGGGAGAAGTAGCCCGTACTCGGCAGGGATCTGGAATCCGGTGCGGATCCAATGCAGATCATCCTCCGTAAGAACCGAAGTGATCCGGTCCACCTCGGACAACTATCTCGGCTCATTCTCCTCTACCGACTTGGCGGTGCCCTGGGTCACCTTCTCCAACATCTCTTCGGAGTAGCTCCGAACTCCCCCTACGCTCGACAGAACGATCGGCTACCGACCGAACTCCCCTGCCGTCTTCGGCTGCTCTATGACCGTCTCGACTCCCTTACCCTTCCTGAAGCTCGCTGCAACATCCTGGGGTAGCTCGGCGACCTCCCCACTCTTGCTCGGCCGGACCACGGTCTGCTCGGTCGGCTCTACCACCTTCTTCTCTTTACCCGCTCGGCTGACGACTCGGTCCGAGGCGGGGGTCTCATCCGAAGAAGTAATCTTAACCATTTTTCTAAAGAGAGAGGAGAGAGACTGACCTTGAAGTGACTGTTACGGTCGGAAAAGTTCGCCGGAGCAAAGAAATGCCTTGCCGCAACAGCTAGCAGCACCACCCGGGAGCTAAAAATTTCGATGGTGAGAAGTAAAAACTTGAGTAAGAAAGTAAAAGTGAATAATGAGATTTGGGGTGGGGGAGTGAAGTTTTACAGTAAAAGAAAAAGTCTCTTGGACTTCATAATGTAAGGGCGCGACTCTTGACCGGCTCTTGAAGCGTTATGAAAGCCCAAACGACTTTGTGACCGAGCAGCAACGATTGGCGAAAAGATAAAACGTTTCGATACAAGTCAAATAGCTCGGCACACACGGGATCAAAATCCGAGCGACGTGCGATCCGACCCCAACATCAAAGAGCCCGGTCGGCTACCGAACGAGAGCCCGTCTTGAGATTCGTGCCACCATCCACCAGCTCAGATCGCGCCACATCGCCCAGATGAAGCACTTCATACCCGGACACCCCGCATCTGTCCCAGGAAGCAAGAGAAAATTTGGATTAAAAGTTTTAAGGCACCCGCCCTCGGCGAGTGCCCCGGGCCCCAGGACTCGGTCGGTTCCCCTCTCACTCGTGAGCAACTCGAGGCTTACAGCCTCGGAAGCCGAAACCACGAATCGTTCAATGGTGGGAGAAAAACCACCATCGCGTGAGGCCCAGTCAGAAGGCAGATCGGCCCACCTCCCATCTTTAGCTCCTTCGGGCTGACAACCATCAGAAGCCGTCAGCCCGGAAGGAAGACAGAGATCGGAGAAGACCCATCTGTCCGAGGCACCTTATCCCCCGGGTCAGGACTCTGGTCGTCACCCCTTCTGCCCTGATCTCCCCTGGCCCTGACATCCGCATCGGGGCCGTCAGAGTCAGGAGAAGATCACGGAGAAAGAGTGACCACCCATCCGATGCTCTCAGGGTTAGAATTTTTCAAAAAACAGGCATCCGCCCAAGGCAGACACCTCCGATGGTCGATGAACCATCATTGCTGTGATTGAAGCTACAGGGGGAGCGGGGTATTTATAACCTCCCCCCAAGGACCAGCCATTATGGCCTTCGGGAGGCCAAGTGACGGAAGCCCAGTAGTCACGCCTAGGGAGCTGAAGCGCCACACATTAATTAGAGGACGCCATTTTAATGATCCCGGGAAGTTGGAACGCCGCACAAATCCTGGGGCGCCATTAATGCTCCCTGAGGGCAGCCAGTAGCTTAGCTCGGCCTTCTCGCGAAGGCCCAACGGCTCGCCATTGCCCTTGCCGACCCATAAACCCTCAGACTTCCGGTCGGCAAACCGAGCAAGTGCCCATCCGAGCCCCAAAACGGAGAAAATTCACTTTCTCCTCAACATTCGTGTAAGATCTTGATCAGACGGCCCAGATCTTGCCAGCATCGCTAAACGACAAGATAGTGTTTTCTTGGAAACTGAGCCCGTCTCGAGATTCGTGCCAGCGTCCAACGGCCCAGATCTTGCCAGCGTCGCTAAACGACAAGATAGCGTTTTCTTGGAAACGGAGCTTGTCTCGAGATTCGTGCCACCATCCAACGGCTCAGATCGTGCCACGTCGCTCGGACAGCCGAATCCTTAGACGCCCGGTGGGCTAACCGAGCAAGTGCCAATCCGAGCCCCAAAATGGAGAAAATTCACTTTCTCCTCAACATTCGTGTAAGATCTTGATCAGACGGCCCAGATCTTGCCAGCGTCGCTAAACGACAAGATAGTATTTTCTTGGAAACTGGGCCCGTCTTGAGATTCGTGCCATCATCCAACGGCTCAGATCGCGTCACGCCGCTCGGACAGCCGAACCCTTAGACCTCCGGTCGGCTAACCGAGCAAGTGCCCATCCGAGCTCCAAAATAGAGAAAAAAGGCGCCGAGCGACCACGACCGTTGGATCTTCCAGAAATTCGCGCTTCTGATGATGAACGGTCCAAATCGTGCCACGTGCGCTAAACGACAAGATAGCGTTCTCTAGGGAACTGAGCCCGTCTCGAGATTCGTGCCATCATCCAACGGCTCAGATCGCGCCACGCCGCTCGGACAGCCGAACCCTTAGACCTCCGGTCGGCTAACCGAGCAAGTGCCCATCCGAGCTCCAAAACAGAGAAAAAAGGCGCCGAGCGACCACGATCGTTGGATCTTCCAGAAATTCGCGCTTCTGATGATGAACGGTCCAGATCGTGCCACGTGCGCTAAACAACAAGATAACATTTTCTTGGGAACTGAGCCCGTCTCGAGATTCGCACCACCATCCAACGGCTCAGATCGCGCCACGTCGCTCGGACAACCAAACCCTTATACCCCCGGTCGGCTAACCGAGCAAGTGCCCATCCGAGCTCCAAAAGCGAGAAAATGACTACCGAACGACCACAACCGTTGGATCTTCCAGAAATTCGTGCTTCTGGTGATGAACGGTCCAGATCAAGCCACGCCATAAATAGGTATTAAAAATCAGTTTTTATTTATTTTAATCGTTTTATTTATTTAAAAATTGTGAAAAAATTACTAAAAATTCGGGAAAATTAACTAGAAATTCTAGAAAATAATTATAAATTCGGGGGAATATTTTTGAGCCCCTGAACGAACAATTATTACCTAGAATGTATTGTTAAGGCCCCCGAACGGCTGGTTAACACATTGCAAAATTAAATAAATAATCCGAAAAAAATAGATAAAAACCGTCGGATATTCAACAAGGCTTAAGAACAGCTTACAGCTTCAAAAATCACCTCACTACCCCATTCGAGATTCAAAACCCTCCATTCAGACTCCGATACAACTCCACTGGCCACTGAAACAGTTAAACTACTCCTCAAAGGCCAATCACACTGAGTCTTTAGGAGTGAGGGGCTCGTGATATGGCTATAAATGGGGTTAAATCGGAACCGTCCAGATTGGGCACGAATCTTGAAGCTCAGGGGTAAAATGGTAATTTCGCATATAGATGGGCCCGAAGCGGGCACTGGGTCTCTCCTTCACAGATCCAATAACCCGCGAACGGATCCACTCCAGCTGGGTACGGGTCCCGACCCAAGACAAACCCAGACCAGCAAGAGGAAATCAGGGTCTCTGATTTGACTAAATCAACGGGCCTGATTCCCGGTTATCCTCTCACCGGGAATCAGGGATCAGTTTCCTAAACTAACTATGAGGATTTTACTCCTAACGGTATCACAGGAAATCAGATCCCTAATCAAATTCCCATGGCGACTATAAATACCTCCGACCTACCACTGTTACAAGGTAATCACTCTTTTTCTAATCAAAGCTCTTTCTTAATCATATCACTGGTTACTGACAAGAGCGTCGGAGGGTGCGCCGCCGGGATCAACCCCGGTGTATCGCACTTCCTTGCAGGTGAACGGCGGGAGTCAGCAGCCCAATTCCGACGAACAGGCTTGGATTCGCTATTCAGATTTTTCCACGAACCCACAAATTCTATCTGTTGGCCCCCACACCAAATTTAGCAGCAACAATGGGCTAATAATTTCTCCAGCACTATCTCCTTTACCTGAGTTGATCAGTTTCTCATTAACTTAAAATACTTCGACCTTTCTGATAAGAACTTCAAGGGCACAATTCCTCCTCATCTTGGGGATATCTCAAACCTGCAAATGTTTATTTTAACCCTCAACCCAAGAAGATTACAAAGAAACGAATCAAAGAACAAAAGTCAACAACAACACACAAACACACGAGATTTTTTTGAGGTTCACACAATGCAATGAGTACTTTCTCGTGCAAAGGCACTCATGCAATTTTCACTAGAAAATATGAAAAGAACCATGTTAAAATCACTCAAGAACTCACCACCAAGATGTAGGGTTTATCTTTTTCTCCCTCTCTCAAGAACTGCCGCTAGATCTCTCTTTCTATGTTGAAATAACTCTTACATAACCCTAATAATCGTACACCATACATATATATAAGATTACAATAGAATAAGTCTTAGCCGTAGTTGAAATATCCTGATCAGCGCCATCGTGGTCGACTGTGAAGGAGAACGTTCAACTGCAATTTGTCAAACAACAGACACGGTCGATTGTCCACCTGACTGCTCTACCCGTTGCATTTGACGGTCGACTTCCCGATCAGCAGTCGACTGTCCTTCTGCTGTTCCTGCTTGCTGTTGCTGTTGTAATTCTCTCTGCTGCTACTGCACATCTCTCTTCACCCTGTTCTCGTGTATTGGATCCACCAATCCCAACAATCTCCCACCTGGGGATATATACATGAAGTTTTTAACATGTTCTTCATTTCTCTTTTGGCCTATTCAAGACTTGTAACCTCTGACAGTCTCCATCAATCAACTTGGAGACAATCCGATAGTGGAATAGCAAAACAATAGCTTCTTGGTATCCACTATCCTTATAATGTCGGATTCTTAGTGTCAAGAATCTTCGATAGCTTCAACCACTTCTTTTCAACTGCCACCCTGATAAAGTGATACATCATCCGAATATGTCGAGTCCTAGCATGGAACCCCGAGTTCTTTGCCAAGAATATTGCACTCGATTGTCACACCATAGATCCCCTATGGGTTGCCTTTTACACAACTATACCATGAGTTCTGTAATCCACAACATGTCATTCGAAGACTCTATACGTGCCATATACTTTGACTCTGTAATTGACTGTGCTATAATCTTCTATAATAGTGAAGCCCAACTCACAGCTATACCTGCAATCGTGAACACATACCTCGTGGTACTCCTAAAACCATCACGATCACTGCAAAAGTTTGCATCGACATAACCATGTATATGCAAAGAATCACCTCAAAATATAAAGAATGAAGTGAATTACCTGAAAGATATCTAAGAATCCACTTCCCTATATACCAATACCCATTACCTGGATTCCTTATATACCAGCTAACAACTCTCACTGCTTGTGTCATATCTGGCCTTGTAGATACTATCACATACATAACACCACCAACGACTGAGGAGTAAGAGACTGCAGTCATCTCCTCTATATGTAGGACACAAGTCCATAGATAACTTGAAGTGTGCACCCAAGAAACAAGTGACTGGTCTTACACCATCCATATTGAATCGCTTCAACACTTTCTTCACATTGTCCGCTTGTGGCAACCAATGATTCTTACTCGGCCTGTTTCTACTGATTTTCATGCCAAGAATTTGCTTTGCCTCCCCTATATCTTTCATAGAAAAGTTTGAAGCTAGCATTTTTTTACATCATCAATCTTCTATACATCAACCTACTAACAACATATTATCCACATATAAAGCTAAAATTAGTGTGTCCTCATACATGCGCACATATACAAAATTATCTAATTCACACCATTCGAATCACTTTCCTTGCATGAAACAATCGAACTTCAAGTATCATTGCTGCATTGCCTATTTGAGCCCATATATACTCTTCTTCAGTCGACAAACCATATCTTATTTTCCTTTAACTTCAAAGCCTGCAGGTTGTTTCATATACAACTCTTCTTCTACATAACCATAGAGAATGCTGGTTTGACATCCAATTGCTCTAAGGGAAAATTTTTCACTGCCACTATGCTGAGCAAAACCCTGATCAAAGTCATCTTCACAGCTGGAGTGAAGATCTCAATGTAGTCAACACATTCTCTCTGAGAAAACCCTTTAACAACAAGTCTCCCCTTGTACCTCTTGCTATCATCTGTATCATCCTTAATTCTAAAAATCCATTTGTTCATAAGAGCACGCTTCCCTACAGGTATCTTGGTCAACTCTTGAGTTTGATTTTGTGAAAAGGAGTTCATTTCATCCCTCATGGCAAACTCTCACTAAATTGAGCACTATCTTTCAAAACCTCTTCATGAGTCTTTGGCTCACCTGAATCTGTATACAGAAATATGCTCGCGAACTGTGCTGGCTGATGGATCATATTTCACTTTTGACCTTCTCTCTCGAATGGACCATCTCAAAGTAGGTATTGGTTCACCGACCAGTTTAGAATGCCCGAATGACTCTTGCTATACCTATTCATATTGGATTTCTTACTCAATCTCATTAGGCTACTCATGAACCTCATGTGCTACCAAAGGTCTTTGTACTTGAGGCTACACTGTAGTGGCCCTGCCACTAGGACCATCTTTAGAACCTGAATCTGAATCTGATTTTGAGTCTGGATCTGAACTCGTTATATTGCATGACATGTGTGTCGACCTTTATAAAAGATTTCTTCATTGATGACCACATTTCTGTTGCATATGACAATGTTATTTCCAAAATCTTAAAGCTTGTAACCATACTCTTCGCCACTGTAGTCAACGAATACACACTTACTGGATTTTGAGTCCAGCTTCTTTCTTTTTCTCTGTCAATTAATAAATAGGAAATATAACCATAAACTTTCAAATGTGAATAATTGACAAGTTTAGTTGACCATAGTTCTTGAGGTATGCCCCCATCAAGGACATTAGATGGGCAACAGTTTATCAAGTACATTGTTGTAACCACTGTAGCTGCCCAAAGATGGACAAGAAGACTCGCATGAAGTCTCATGCATCTTGCCCTTTCGAGTGTGGTGAGATTCGTACTTTTTGCTAATCCATTCTCTTGTGGAGTTTTAGGAACTATCTTGATTCCTTGGATAGATTGCCATGCCAGAAAATCACTAATTTTTTTGCTTGTATACTCATCACCATTGTTTGATTTTAATGATTTTACCTTGCAACCCGTCTCATTCTCAACTCTAGCCTTCCAATCTCTAAATGACTCAAACACCTTGGATTTATCACGAATTGCAAAATCCAAATTTTCTTAGTAGCATCATCGATGAATGTAATGAAGTATCTCTTACCACCATAGAGAATTCCTTAGCTAGATCCCATACATATGTATGTCCTAACTCTAGTTTACCAAGATTCTTCTCATGCCCACTCATTTGAAAACTAACTGTCTTTTGTTTACCTATTACACAATTCTCACATAAATCCATCTCAACTTTCTTTCGCCATGACAGAAGATCTTTGAAACAAAGCTGCTTGACACATTTTTCACCAAGTTGCCCCAGCTTGACATTCCATAAGATTGAAGGAGAATAATCTGTTGATGTCATGGGAATGATTTCACCAAATTCATCTCCTCTGAGTAGGTACAACGTGCCAACACATTTTTTCTTTGCACCAACCTAGCACACGTAGTAATCTTCCACTCTCCATGTCCAAATATGGTAATAAGCCCTTGTTTATCCAATTTGCGGATCGAGATCTTGTTTTTCTTTAAGCCTGAAATGTGTCTTACTTTATGCAAGACTAATTGTCCACCATTGCGAGCTTTCACCTTGATAGTTCAATTTTCAACAACTGGACAACTATGTCAATTCCCAATTGAGACTGAACCAAAATCACTTCACATAATTCTCAAAAACATCCCTCATGGGTGTACAATAATAAAAAACACTTGAGTCTATAAACCAATTTGCATCATATCAACTCCAGTAGACAAACACAAATTATCTGATTGAGTTTCGTTGCTTACCATATTGGCTCATTGTGAATCACCTTGATGTCTCTTATACTCTTCACATTGGTCTCTTCTGTATACATGCTTATAACAGTGTCAACACTCACCTTTGCAATTTTCTGCTCTTGGCTTTGACCTATGAATCCTACTGTTTGACATCCCTCTGTAATTGCTTCTCCTACGGTTCTCACTGACAATGTGAAGTTACTATACGATGACAAAGATTCTAAATTTCTCTTTCTTCTCACCTCATCATTCAAGATGCTGCACACAACATCCTTCACAGTTATTGCACAACATAGTACTTGTGATTGTCTGTTCTAACGATCCGTAACTATCAGGTAGACTAGATAGCAATAACAATGGTTGTGCTCATTCCACGAACTTCAATCATGCCGAATCTAATTGATTGTACCATAAAGAAATTGTTCACATCTCCTCCACTGCACCCTTCTCTGATACTTCATGTTGACCAGCTTCTTCAAATGAAGGATCTGATTTGATGCAGACGGTTTCTCAAACATATATGTGAGGATGTTCATTGCCTCCCTTGCAGCCTTTGTATTCTCAAAGTGGAATAGCATTTTCCTACTCATCGACATCTAAATTTGGCAAGCAACTCCTTATGACTTCGTGCCAAACAATGGATCATCCAGATCTTTCTATCGGAGATACACTATCATCTGGATCTTCCATATTGTGAACTCTGTTCTATCGAACCTCTCAATTTTCCCTTTGTCTCTCATTTCTGCAAACCAACCAGGTGCCCTGACACCACTTTGTTGACTTTAACCCTCAACTTCAGATGAAAACAAAGAAATGAATCGAAGATATGAAAGAAAACCATACACAAACACACAAGATTTTTTTGAGGTTTACCTAATGCAACAACTACTTTCCCCCGCAGAAGCACTCATGCAATTTTCACTAGAAAATATGAAGAGAAACATGTTAGAATTATTCGATTTATATGTCTTGCATGCACATGTTCGATGAGAAGACGATGAAGTGATGAGATGAAATCGAATCGAATAATTGAAGACAAAACAGAAAGCAATCAACATCAGCAACAATAATAGAGAAGGGGATAGTCGACTGTCACCCCCTCGGGTTGGAGTCAGGGTGATTGCGATCGACCACAATCTTGTGCAGTCGACCTTCTTGCGCGATGCAGTTTTGGGTCAGATCTAGGAGATTCATGTGAAGCCCAACTTCATCTTTAGATTAGATCGTACGACTCTAATTGTATGTTTATCTCTTCAGTATATATCAGATGGTTATGGTATCTATCTAAATTAGGGTTTTCTTTTGATCTATATATTCATTGTAACAGCTCCAAAAATGACATGATTCTATTTGAATGCCGAATAGAAGAAGAGAGAACTTCGTATGAGAGGTGAGAAATTTCTCTATTGTAAACATCAAGTAATTCTAATTAGGCTTGAGAGATAGTCGTGGTGAAAATTGTAATATTCTTGTATCTTCTCTAGTTTAATAACTTCTCGGTACTTCCTCCTCCGAATTAAGGCAAAAGCCCCAACCGAGATAATTCTTATGTTCTTTGTGTGATTAGTGTGATCTAGTATTTGCTAGGTGGTTTGTTTTGATCGTGTCGAACACTCAACAAGATCCTCTTGAGGGAATAATTTTCTAATAAGTGGTATCAGAGCATCAGATTCGTATGCTTATTTGAGTTCCTTGGAGAAGATAGCCGATCAAACGACAAAAATCAAGCAGTATGACAGTAAGATCAACTTCAATCAATAGAAGGTTTCCTCAAAAAAAAATAAAAAATCAATAGAAGGTGGACATGTATGATGTATGGGTTCAGAAGAACTTGAACCTTGCCTTAGAAAAAAAGAAGCCAACCGACATGAAGCATGATAAGTGGGATGCAATTTGTTTGAAGGCCTTGAGTTTAATCCGAATGCAATTGGCGGACGAAGTCAAGTGTAATATATCATTGAGGAGAAAAGTGCGGCGAGTCTATGGGCGAGACTCAAATCTAAGTACTCGGGATCGTCGTTGATGGATCAGATGTACCGGAAGAAGAAGCTGTTTTGTTTATCAATGAAGGAAGGTATCCATATTCAAGACCATATTGTGGAGTTCAATAAGGTAATGTCTGAACTGAAGGCAATTAACGCTAATGATCTTAGCGAAGATGATAAAGCTTTTTAACTTGATATATTCACTGCCAGTTTCTTATGCTCACCTGATAAATACCATACTACATGGGAAATCTGCCAATGAGACACATACAATAGCCGGGGTGATTAAGGGCTTGAAGGAAGATGAATTGAGGATGGAGACTCATAAAAGGGGATCTACTGCTGCAGGTTGTTTGGCGATGGACGGTGATACTTCAATTGGAAGGGATACGACCCATAAGGGTAATATTCATTGCCACCATTGTAGAGGAATTGGGTATTACAAGAGAGACTGTCACAGATGGCTGAGTCAGAAGAGTGCTTCTACAGGAGGTGATCAAGCCAACATAGCCAGTCCTACCGATTCAGCTAAATTTGGTAATTTTGATTTATATATTCTTGTTTCAAGTTCTTCAGATGTGGATTCAGTTGGTATCTTGATTCAGAAGGTTTTTCTCATATTTGTTCCGAGAGGGAGATGAGGGAACAGTTGAGTTTGAGACACCAGTTGGTAAAGAGTTCACACTAGAATTGTAGCACCCCGAATTTCCAATATGATATCTTAGAAATACGTGGCACAATTCCCAGCATTAACTTTAATTGCAATAATAAACATAGCCAAATACACAGATATTCTTTATTTCAACTTTTATTACAATAATCACTTACAAACACAGCGGAAATACAAAACACCTTGAATTACAAACTTTGTTTTTACAACACTTCTTTTACAATTTACACAAACTCTATTATCTTAATCTAGCTCAAGCATTCAAATCCCAAGCTACAAGCATCTACCTGTAAAATATGAGGCTAGAGATAACCCTAACCCCAAAAACTACAGGGGTCAGCCATAACGGTGTGAGTGACATAAAAACAAAACAATATAAATAAAACATTAAGCATGGGGTCATCAACAACATGAATTAACCACAAGAATAAACAACATGAGAAATAACAATAAGTAAGCATGAAAACATCAAGGAATATAAGATAGTAAATAGTAATACATGAAAACATCAAGTGAATCTAGACTAAGTGTCAAGTGTAGGAAAACAGAAAAACACAAGCATATAACCAAGTCAAGAAAACACAATCTCTATATGCTGACTCTCTAATGCATACTTGTCAGATTCTATGCATTCCATAGTACATAGATCCGGTGTAAGCCCTTAACGATCTTCACTTTATAGGGATAACCCCTCGTTATGCAACTAATCCTACTACGGTGATGGAAAACAAGATCCAGAATACTCCGCGAATAGGCACCACAGCCCTCAACGCGCAAGCATCATGTAAGATAGCTAAAAAACAACTGGAGATTCATCTCCCAAACCGTGTACCCCACGAATAGGTTTGCAAGGCTCTTGACATGCAGATATACCAGGTACATTCCGTGAATAGGCCTACCGACCCTCAACACGCGAATGCACCCTGCATACTCCGTGAATAGGCCTGCAGACTCTCGATACGCGAACATAAAAATGTCCTCTCGGGACAGAACAACAAATAGTCCTGGAATGCATCCGTTGGACTAAACAAAACCATGAGCCTATACTTACATTTTCTAAGTTCCATCATATCCCCACTAGTACCTGTCCTTAAGTTGGTTATAATTAAAACACAAAATATCCATATCTAGAGTTAGTGTATCCTGCCGGACTTAAATACTCAACAACAACTAAACCAAGACCTCCCAGGTCTAACTCAACAAATCTCAACTGCCGGTTCACAGGACTCCCACTCAACTCCTAGGGATATCATCAAGACCAAAAACTCACAAATCCATTGTCAAAACGATCATATGAAGAAACTTCTTCAATCAACAAAACCACATCTTTATAAAATTCTAGAATTCAAATTCAACAATAAAACATATTGAAAACATATGTTCTGTAAAAAGAATAATATTTAGAATAGTAAGTTTTAGATCCAAAAATATTTAAAGAATCAATCGTTTAAAGAACATCAGAGTATCTCAAGAAAATATCAGTAACAGTCGACTGCAAACCAGAGTCGGTCGACTGTCCAGAGCGAAAAGAACCAACACTTCAAGAAAATAATTCTAAGTAGAAGCAGTCGACTGCTAAAAATCACCAGTCGACTGTCCAAAGCGAAAATCCAACACCTCTAGAAAATATCAAAACAAAGCAGAGATAGTCGACCGGAGAAATGGGTCAGTCGACTGTTCCGCACGAGATTTTCAAGAAAACGAGAAAACACAGCAGCCAGGTAGCGACGGTCGACTTTCGAAAGATACCAGTTGACTGTCACACATACAGACTGCAGTTTGGGTTGTGCATATTTCAATCGATACGAAGATTTACTTTACAAAAACGAAATCTATAAAAAGTATATTTCTGATATGATCAAATACAACTTATGGGATATACAAAGATCTATAAAAAAAAACCAATCAAACCACTTGAATTGAAAAAATAGCTTTTTGGTGAATTTCTTCAAAATAAAACATGAATGTGTGCATGTATCAAAATTAGAGTTTTTAAGAATCAGTCATACATCAAAATAACTTTGTTTTATATTCCAAACCATATCAATACAAAAATAAGTTGAGATATAGTCAAATCCTTCAAAAATACATAAAAACTCAATTTCTTCTAAAACAACAAAAATACTATATTCATGAAAACGTTTGTGCATGGTTGTGCACCAAAAGAACTTCACAAATCCAAAGATTAAAATAACAAAATATTCAGATTTAATCTTAGTGTTTGAGAAATCCAAATTCAAGCAATATCTTTTACAAAATCACGAATCCCCAAATTAGTCAAAATGTATCAAACCGAAATTTGGATATCACAACTCAAATTCTCAAGACATGGTCTTTTAATCCATTACTCCTTCTCAAAATTCCTCAAACTCAATCTTAACTATTCTCAATAGTTGATTCATAAACAAATTTATCATTAACATGGCCAAGTTGCATTCATCCAACTCACCAAAAGTCCAAAAAATCTCATCTTTAATCAATTAATGCATAACTTTCACCATACTCAATCAAATCAGTAATAACCTAAAAGAAATAGCCTACTCACAATTTATATTAGGTTCTCCAACAATCTAAAATTATCCACATGCAACTCCACTCACAAATAACTAGGGTTCTTCTCTAAAGATCCAATTTTAACTTATCAATTCATTCAATCCACTATATGTATTCATATCAAAACCCTAGCATGCTTTCTAATAGATGAAACACCACATACAACATTCAAAGAACAAAACAAAACAAATTATATCACTCACATACAATATGCACAAAACAAAATAAAACAAAACAAGTCACTCACCTCAATGAAGAAATCCAATCGAATTAATGAAGAATAAGAAAGCCCTTCTTTTGCGAAATCCAAGATCACCTCCTTAAATCTCCAAGAAAATAAAAACAATAAAACCTTTGTGTTGTGCAGCGAAAGAAGTCTGCACTCCACTCTTTTAAATAGGACGGAATTGGGAGAATTATGGTTTTTAACACATTTGCAAAATAATCCTTTTAAAATATAACTTTACATAAATAGATCCCTATACTTGGAAACATGATAAAACCAATTTAATTGAGATTTAAAAACAAAATAAACACTTTATTTCCAGCCAGAACTATTTTAAAAGTCCAGAAAAACTGTTTTGCACTTTCATCCCTCAAAATGATAATTTTGCAAAAAGATCATTCTTTTCGTAATATTTGCAAATAGGTCCAATAAATATCAGAAAATTCTAGAAAAATTACAAATAAATCCCAAATAATCACTACAAGAAATTTTTCATATACCAACGGACACCTATAATGACGGATCACTAAAACCGTGGGTACAGACATTGTATACCCGCAGACGTATAGTAAACTGTGGGTATAGGTGGGTATATTCTATAATTTATTTTCCCCCCAACTTTTTCATTTTCTCTCCAAATCCCAAATACCCCCAATTTATAGAGTATCTCAGGCTCACACCCATCTCTCTCTCCTCTCTATCTCTCACACCCGAATCCCTCTCTCCCCAAACCCTCTCTCCCCAAGCTTTAGGATCGGGAGCGTTAGGGTTAGGGTTTTCGAACGAATCTTTTCGGATCGGGGGCGAATTCGAGGAGTCGACGTTGTTGCTGAGTTTTCAGACCGGAGATGTGAATAATTCAGTGGATGTGAAGTCCTCGTTGCAGATGGTGAAGCCGATCGAACGTTCGGTCTTCTCCCAAATTCAGTGGACGTAATTCAGTTTTTTTAAAAAATCTTTTCCATCTCCTGTTCGGTCTTCTCCCAAATTAATTTCCACGAAACCCTAGATTCATTTCTTCATATCTTCTTCTAGATTCATTTGGTTGTTTCTTGGAAATCCAGATATGAGGGATTCTAGTAGTAACTAGAGATGCAATCGAGATCAGGGCAGTCGTCGTCGTCGTCGTCGTATCGAGATCGGATGCAGGAGTTCTTGACGGTAGCCGAGACATTAAAGAAATCGATACCTTCCAATTTACTGGCCAGTAGTGCCGGTGGCGGTGGTAGCAGCGAAAATGCTATAAGCTCTGCTCCGAAATCATCGTCGGCAGTTTCGGTTCACTCAGAGTTCAACAAGAGAGCTTCCGCGATTGGGCTTACGATCCATCAGACTTCTTCGATGCTTGCCAAGCCAGAAAACTCTAGGTAACCCCCCATAATTTGATATTACTTTTGGCATTTGTGTTGAACCTTAAAAATAGGTCTGAAAATCTCAAATGAAATTTGATGATATTAGTGGGACCTAGTGTTGGACGTGGGAAATTTGGTAATCGACAAAATTTTGTTTTTTGTAAAATGTTGATGATGTGAAATGGTAAATTAAGATAAGAGATGGGTAGTAGGGTATTTGTGAGATGTTAGAGATAGTTTCAACAGAGGATATGTAAGGTGGGGAGATTAGGTTGATGTAGTTTGTACTTTTTGGTGAATGCATTGGTATTCACGGGTAGCGCACAGTCATTACGAAAGTAATCATAGGATATATATGGCATTTGAGTCGATCTTCGCTCAGAATACACAAAGTGGATCAGTTGAATTTGATTTTGTATCTGTTTCTGGGATATATTTATTTGATAAAAATACAAGCTAGAGTGAAACATTAGTCATGCAGAAACAACCTCAACATCAGAGCCTTTAAGACATTTGGGATGAATCACATAAATCGTTGTTCTTTATCTAACTTTGTTATAGACTCTTGTAATTACTATCATATTTTCTTCACCATCTCGATCTAAGTCTTTGGTCTACCTTGGTTCGTTTTGCTTCATTAACTACAAGTTTAATGTTCTATCATTGGTATCGTTGCACATGCTTAAACATCTCAAGCAACATTCTTGCAATCAATTCTCTCCATCATATCACTCTTAAGGTTTGATGTTCTTTCTAGGTATTGGTCAATTTGCATATTTTGATCATGGTTTGGGATTGTTTCCTTGTATAAGCAATGTAAACAACGTATAGCCAACACAAATCGGCTAAAAATATGACAAAGGTTCATAATCCCAATGTCCGTGGCAATTTTGGGTAGTCATTTTTCTTGTATTGGCATTTCAGTTTTTCATAATGCATTCCTCCTAAGGTTATCTTTATTTTCTTCATAATAATTTCTGACTCGGTAATCTGTTGGTTAATAAGTTTATATTAACTAACTTTTTTTCAGTTTCATTACCTTTGATAAATTATAATATTGTTCTATATATCCGAAAAATGATAAAAACTTTGATACTTCTGAGATCGGTTACCTTCATGTAGATATCAATATCAGGATCTGTTTTGATATTTGCCTGCTTTTCTCTTCTTGCCAACTCCACCAACATATCTGCATAGTACATTGCAAATTGACTCAATTGAGCCAAAACGACAAAATTAACAACTAAACCAAGACTCTTTATTATTTCAGGCTCGAAAGCATACCGTAACGGGTACCGACCCCTTGACATCTCGCAGAGAATGCCAGCGTCTCCCTCACAGTCATCTCACCGATGAGAAGATCATGCTGACTTATATATGCTGAAGTTCTTTGAGGAACAAACTCATGCATCCCATGCCCATTGAAAGTCACTTTACTAGAGACCTGATTATCACAAAAATGCAAAAGTTATCTAATGCTAGGATCTTAGTTTCCATTAAATTCTCCAATATTATAGAGAAGGCAAAACTGACCCTTTAAATCTGAGCTTAGTTTGTGATTTTTGCACAACTACAACTAGGTGATGATTTTTTGTAGCCAAGTTTGTTTCCCTGCTCTGGAGATGATGAATACAGACTGTATTTCCAGATAAATTTTTAACAAGTTGAGGAAAATTCACAAGTATCTGTAGATTGCAAATCTCAGAAAGATTATCTCACATTTGCACAGGAGTCCATGTCTTCTTCACGGTCAACTTTGTCTTTTCTAGGAATAGATGAACATGTTTCCAGTGATGTAAGGTTTCATTTGTGCATTTATCCATGAAGAGTATTAGTTCTGAATGTTAATTTTGATGCTTATAAATGTTTTAATGCTGTCGTACAGGGTTGTGCAAGCTATCATGGAGCAAAATGCATACGAACAGAGTGCCCACAAATGGCATTAGTGAATATAACTGCACTAACAAACAAGGAGAATAATTTCCTTTCATCTGACAAGTGTGAATATATTAGTTCGGTCCGTAGCACTCCAACTTGTCTAGATGATGATGACTCTGACTCAGAAATATTCAGGGTTAAACGCAGATCTCCAGTCTTCATAGAGAAAAGAAAGGAGTGTGAAATAGTGAACTCAAAGTTTACTGCAGAACAGGTAAATTATTTGGTTTCAGCTAATATCAGACTCTTGCTAAATCAACTGTGCATCATTGCTCATATTTTTTTTATATCTTTATATATTCACTGTTTTTCACATGATCATGTTGTTTTAATCATACTTATGATGCATCAAGAATGACATGGTTAATGTTCTTTTGCATCTAATTATCATACACCATTTTAGCTATCATTTATTTATTATGCTCATCATTATTGTTTCCATCTAATGTAATGTAATTTTTTTTTGTTGATACAATAACATCAAAATTTTCTTTATCCTAAACTTTTACAGTTGGATACATAAATAAATTTTCTCTGGCCAATTGACACCATTCTTTATAGTAAACTTTTGCAGTTGGCTACATGAATTAATTTTCTCTGCCCAATGCACAATACTGTATTCTTTTTATCTACCTAAATCTATGTTTATTAAGGTCTATCCTGATTATCTTTGTATTAACTATATCTTACATTCCCTTTCTAGCTGATGTTATTTGTTTCCACTGCACTTTGTTTGTTCACTCTCATCTTGTTCTCAGTTTGAGCTACCTTTAACTTCTCATTTTGCATCTACTTTTTTTCGTTTATTATTTTTTAACTCATACACCTCAACACCATCCTTTCAAATTTGAACTACACTCAGTAGTCATTCTGGGCTTCTAAGAATATAAGTATTGATTCTCATGTCTGAAGTAATATAGGCTATTTACTCATTGTGGAGTACTTAGTTTGGATAACTTATCTTTTCTACATCACAAGTATCATTCAAGTCATAAGTCTTCAACACCTTGTGGAGAAGGTTATATTCTGTACTTCTTATGAAGTCAATATCAAACAGTGGAGGAGTTCATACTAACTTAAGACATCGTCAATGATTCAGAAAGAACGTAAAAAAAATTTGGTGTATATTGTACTAAAGAATTTGTGCGTATTTGAACAATGGATACTGCTAAGAATTTGTAAAGGTAGATTAGGCTGACATAACACTTGCAGAGTTGATATCTGATGATGGAAATTAAGAACAGTATGAAGACCAGAACAACCTACTGAGAGCAGTATGAAGACCAGAACAACAATGGTAAGATTTTCCTTCAAAAAAAAACAACAATGGTAGGGGTCTCATTTTGTGATAATGCTTATATACACGTAATTTAACTTTTATGGCCTCTAGCAATTTGAAGCATGCTGTAGACTTTAGTTGCTTTTTCTATTGTTCTTGTTTTTACTGAAGAGAATGTATTGCTTCAAAATCAAAATGAAGAACATATGTATGTGAAACACTAGTATTTGATAGTTCTTTATGTTTATCCTAGATAGATATAAGTCATCATGAAAACTTTATGATTACTAGTTGATTTGACAATTCTGGCTTTTCAATTGCTTCTCTTATGTATGTAATAATGCAAGATTGATACCCTTATTTGAACTGCAAATATTTATTCATTATAATCTTACAAGGTGAGCTTGTGACACCTTATTTTTACAATCTTATGTTGGTTACTTTTAAATCTTAATAAACTACTTTTGTTTCTAGAGCAATGATAGGACTGCAGATTGTTTATTCCCAGTCATCAAGGACCCAACTCAATTTACTGTTGCACATGCCCGATCGAGTAAGGTACTTTGCAAATATACGTTTCTCTGGCATTTTGAATCCAAATGACACATTTTGCATGCAATCTGAATATTGACTATTTGTTGATGACCAAAGTTAGTTCTTTTTTGCTTTGTTTTGTTTGTGAAGGGCTCTCAACAAGCAAGAAATGATTGAACTCGCTCAAAATACAGCCGAGTTTGTGTTTGCCGACGATGAAGTGAAGAAGGTTGTAAAAGAGATTTGCAAGATGCTAAAAGAAAATTACTGCAAAGAGAATCGAGATCAATCAAGATCTGGTTGCCGTAAAATAAGAAAATTGTTAGTGTCGTATCTCAAGTGAGGAGTCAATTGAATGTTATTTTATAATGTCATTGAATATGTTGATTGTAGTTTAAAGTATTGATTCTCATGTCTGCACACATGATTTCAATTGTGTATTTGGTTATTAACTATTTTGTAATTTGACATGCTTGTAATACTTCATTAATTTTTAATATGATTGAAGTTTAATTTTTTAAAATTTTGTTTCATAAACACATTTATCTATTTTATTGTGTATTTCTCTACTACTATAATGGGAGAAGGCCTTAGTGTAATTTGTCCTTAACCCAACCCGTGCAACGCACGTGCCGGTAGATTTTTTTTTTGCCCTTTTCATTCTCCCAATTTTCTCCACGTGCACAGCACGTGTATAATACTAGTAGTTTATAATTGGATTAATATTATAAAAGAAAATATTAAATTATCATACGCGTAATTAATAAGAAAAAAATTTGTATAAAGCGATGGGTTTATATTTCAATATTTGGATGCGAAAATCATCACTAAAACCTATAGCAAGGAGTTTCAACTGTGGGTATAGGAAAGTAAGTGGTGTTCTTAAAACCTATACCAACGGTTCCGAAACTGTGGGTATAACACCGAGGTTTTGTCCGACGGTTAAAAAAACCGTCGCTATAGGCTATAGTGACGACAGTCTACCGTGGGTATAGCTAATTAAAAACGACGGAAAAATATGTCCGTTGGTATAGGTTTTTCGGGCTATACCTACGGTTTTTCGCCTTTTACCCACGGTTTTTTGCTGTCACTATATGTCAAATTCCTTGTAGTGAATAAATAATGATTTTCCACAAAATAATTTTGCCTTTTGAACTTCCCAAGAAAATATTTGCACATGTTTTGCACGTGTAAAAAGATAAATCTTCAGAAAATATTTATTAAATCTCTAACAATCATTTTAAATCCATTTTCAGTTCTCAAAAATAGCATTTAAAAATATGGGGTACTACAAGAATAGGTCATGCATATTCCAGTACTGAAGCGAAATCTGATATCCTTGGGGACTCTTGATTCTTGGGGCTGCAGGTACACGGCTCAAGGTGAAGTTTTGACAGTTTGGAAAAGTCATCGTAAGGTGATGAAGGGTAAGAGGCGGATTGGGCAGGGTCAGCACAACCTCTACCAGTTTTTTGGGAGCAGAAAAACTCAGCCGGGTGTTTGGAAGCTCATTTTTATAAAGCATCATCTAGTAAGCCATCACTAAAATCACCAAAGCGAGACTGCAACGTTCGAATACTATTGGAAGGTAGAGAGAGCCTTGGGGTTGGTGGAGTTCGTTCGTATGGAGGGTGACACCTTCATGATAACGTCTACTGGGGTGTGCCCTTGAAGGGGGGATACAATTGGATGAAAATGTGTAGAGATAGATTCAACTAGCAGTAGAAGTCATAAAACCAGGTTATTTACAAAGCAGAGATCAAAGAGTCTATAAGAGTTTAAATCACACAGATGTGGATTCATGATGTAACCCCTGTTTCCCCAAATCCGTATTTTCTGTGTATTTTTGGTATTTAAAATTTTTGTAAATTAGTTTTCCGCTTTCAACTTATTTTTTTGTTAAATTGTACTATTGGATCTCCTATTAAAATCTGTTTTCGCTCAATAATGTTATTTGTAACCATTTTCTATGATTTTTATTTTTTTTGTTATTATTTCTACTATTACTGTCATTATTGTTACTATTATTATTGTTATCCTGTTCTTATTATTCTTGTTATTATTATTTTTAATTATTGTTATTATTATTAATATTTTGACTTGTTATTTAAAAATCTATTTCTATGTGCTAATAGTATTTGTATCCATTTCAAATAAATTCTATATTGTAATACAAATTACATTTTATTATAAACAATATTTATTTGTTTATTTTATTGTAATATAAACCATATTTAAAACTCTATTTTTCTTATTGGAGATTTTCCCAAAACCCAAACCAATTTTAATTCTTATTGAATCCTACAACACACTAAACCCAATACCCATCCTCCTATTGGATCATCTACCTATCTAAACCCAAACCCATAACCCTATTTATATAATACTTTAATAAACCTAACCAACCCTTACTCTTCTCCTACTTCAACCCGCCGTTCCACCTTCTCCTTCCTCCCGTGGCTGCCACCTCCAGCCAGTCGCACCTTGGCGACTTTCCCAGTGCCGCGACCTCAGCACCTCCACACCGTGACCCCCCTCTCGCCATGCGCTCCCCTTCGACGACAGCCTCGACCTCCATTCTCCTCTCCCGAAGTAGCAGCGGCGCCGGTGCAACCCCCTTCGCCGTGCGCCCTCCCTGTCGTGACCCCTACCTCCTCGACGTCGATGCCAGCAGACCCCCTGTCTCTCGTGCCTCCCCGTCGCTACTGCCATGGCCCCCCTGGTCCCCTCCGCTGGTGTTCCTCTCGAGCTTTCCTGCTGTGACCCATCGACGACGCACCACCGCAGCCTAGGCGACAGCAGCGCGCCACCCCGCGCTTCCCTGTGCGTCGTCTCCCTCCTTCTCTTGTCGACTGCACAACCCCGGGTCTCCTCCGGTCGCGATGCAGCACCACAACGACCTCCATAGCAACAGCCAGCGGCGGCAACGAGCGCTTCCCGCCATTGTTCGCTGCCCTCCGTCGCCGGTGTCGTCCCCCTTGGCCGTTGCTAGTCATCGCCATGCAGCCGAAGTGGGTGTTTCTGTTCATCAAGTGGGTTTAATCATCTTTGAGTTTGGGCCGTTCGATCACCATCGTGATCGCGATCACGATCTCTTGATCTTGATCTTGATTGGTTGATTCCTGGCCGTCGTTCACCCATGATCTCGATCCCTTGATCTCGACAGTCGGATCTACTTTGATTATCATCATCTTGATCGTCACCAACGGGATGATCTTGGCCGTTCAATCGCGATCATCATCAACTTCATCATCGCCTTGATCTGGACCGTCCGATCTTGTTGATCTTGATCTCATCCGTGCCGATCTGCCCGATCGTTGTTTGATCATCTTGATCTTGATCGTCATCGTGATCCGTTCGTTGGTTGTGTTCGTGATTGATTCGTGTATTCGTTCGATCCGTTCGTTGTGTCCGTGTCAGGATCCGTTATGGTTATCCATCGGATTTATCGTCTACACCCTATGACAAGTCTTCTTCTTGTACAAATTATTGTTCTAGTACAAGCATTTAATTGAAAATTCTACAAATAGATCGTAGTTATGACTGCTCCTTGTTTTATCGTTTGTTGATCTTAAATTAACCCTCATTGATTCCATAATCTTAAGAGTCACAATCCTTCGTTGACATATTTACAAAACTAGTTGGACCCTTTTATCTCCTAATTACTTGAACATGAACCCCTTGACTTGTGGACGTGTGTTGTGTGATGTATTGTGTTGATCTTATATTCTTTAGAGTTGAGAAATACATGTAACTTGCTCATTTGATCCCCAAAGCATCCGTATTTGTATCACACACTAATCTAGACTCATAATAGTCAATTATCATGCTACTTGTATATAAAAGAAATTTACACTTGCTGCTGTTCTTGTTTTTACTTGCTGTTTCGACCCCTATAAAACCAAAATCTGGACTTGATCCTTGAATATGAAATGTAGCCCTAAGTGTCTAGTTGTCAATAACATCCAGAATTTTTGAATTCCGAGTTACGGTCTAGGAGATATCACAGTCTTACTGCTGCTATGTCGGTAGTCGCAGATTCACAAAAACAGCTGTACCTCTTTAGTTTGCAAATTATTTTAACTATGCTACCAGTAAGTAAATGAATTAAAATTTTTTATGCTGTTACTGGAAACCCTAGAGAACATTCACTAATTTTCTCAAAATTAATTAATAATGTTTCAACCCTGTTTCATATGTATAAACTCAGATTTACAAATTCTGGCTGAACACAAATGCTGTATAGTTTGCTGTTTTGACACATGTTACCACAACTTTTATGTACCTTAATTATATGCGTTGGAACCAGGCAGGAGTCTAGTTTCTAGACATTCTAACGGATCCACATTTGCTATCTCGTAGCAACGGGAATCGCAGTTTTGGTGCAATAACGTCATGCTGTCCAGATTTGAAATTTTCGTTGTTCTTGATATTTTGATTTGTTTAGACCCTCGAACATGTATCCTATCTAGCCTAGACTTGTTCCATGTTCTTGATTATGTTTACTTGACTTGTTTTGCAAACTTTCATACTTGCTTGATGATATTAATAAATAACAAGTCGAGGTTTAAGTGAAATACCATAGTAGTGGATAATATAGGTAAGTGTACTCGGAAGGGGGCCCGTATTTCCCAGTACTCGGTTCATGAACTTGTTGCACCTTGATGTATTTATGAAGCCATTACTTGGCTCATGAACTTGTTGTATTGATGAACCCACTGTGTGGTTCTTGAACTTGTTAGTTTTCACGGACTTGCTTTGTGAACTTGTTACTTTATTTTCGTATTCATGAACCGTGCTTGCATGATACTTGATGCCTGAGTACACCGCCCTTTAAAATCTACCACTAGGTCTAAACGAAACTGTTTGTATGTAGCAACCATGTAGTAAAAGTATGGATGCATGAAGTGCTACCTAGATAGAATTAAAAATTAGACTTAAGAATAACTTGTCACTTGTACACACTTGATACCCTACTTGAGACTTGATACTTGACAACTTGTTACTTGAGACTTAATATTAGAGCATAATACTCGACACTTGCTACTTGATACTTGTACTTGACAACTTGACACATTAGACTTGTTACTTGATACTGGACACTTGTACGTGATACTTATTACTTGATGCTTGATACCATTACATGTTCACTAGCCACTTGTTATAATACTAGTATTTGTTACCCAATCTTGTCACTCGAGTTGTCTTTCTTGCTAGCTAAATTCTTGAATCCTCACTACTTGTTGCATCCCTTTTGCACTCTTAATTCCAAACTTTGTTCCATATTTCTTGTACTTGTTTTTACTATTTGCCGCCCTGACTTGCACTAAAGGCGTCTCTCTTGTCTTCTCTATTTTTTTTTTCTCCTTTTATATTTTTGCAAACAGACTTTGGAGACGAATTGCCGCAGGAATTGGTGAGCAGATATTCTAGGCTTCGCTTGGAGCAAGGACATGCTTAAATAAATTGTTTTCTTGAGTTATTTATTTCTTTGCTACTTAAAGACTTATAACGGACTAGTGTTCCCGAGTTTTATTCTTTTGGTCCAGAGTTGAAAACCATTTGAGATATTATTATTTATTTCAATAGTTTTCTGTTGCTTAATAAATTATTCATGCATGTGTGGTAGTGTACATTTGTTATATTCTTGTTATGATGCTGAGTCGATCCTACAGCACATGAATGGTGAAAATTATTCGCTGGGCTTTGTCACACGCTCGTATTTCGTGTTTTTAGGAAGCGAGGTGTGACACATGAGTATGCAATCTAAGGTAGAGATTATTGAGTTTATATATCTTGAATACACATATTCGATGAGAAGACGATGGAGCGATGAGATGGAATCGAAGTGAATAATTGAAGAAAGAGAAGAAAGGAGTCAGCAACAACAGTAGTAACAGAGAATGGGACAATCGACTGTCACCCCCTCGGATTGGAATCTGGGTGATTGCGGTCGACCGCAATCTTGTGCAGTCGACTATCTTGCTCACTAATGGGGTCGGGTCTAGAAGATTCGTGTGAATTCCAACTTCGTCTTCAGGTTAGATTGTACGACTCTAATTGTATGTTTATTACTTTAATATATATCAGATGGCTATTGTATCAAGATATCTAAACTAGGATTTTCTCTAGATCTATATATTCATTGTAATGGCTCCAAAAACGATATGATTCTATTGAGTGTCGAATAGAATCGTACGATCACTATCCAGGTTTTCTCTAGAAAATTTTGGAAGTGCAAGTCTTTACATTCTCTATCCAGGTTCTGTTGTTCTATACTTTTATGTTTAATTAATTTCATTTTAATTTCGGAGTATTGGTTTTGTGAATCACTTGTTGTATCTTATTTTTATTAATATATAAAAATACAGATGTGTCTATAAAGGGTACAATATTATTTTTTGCCCATACCTTAAATACATCAGGACTAGCCTTGCGGATCACTTTTGACTCGCTTACATCTACTAGCGCACACCTTTTTCATACCAAACCATTACCATCACCTTTACCATTTGTATTGCTGATGGTACACATGCACATGTTTCTCCTCCCTTTTCTATCCAACATGCTCATCATTTTCCCAGTGCTGCCCTAAATATAATTTCTATTCCTCAATTGACTTATATGAGTTACATTGTTTATCTTTGATTCATCTTCTTGTGTTGTACATGATCCACACATGGTGATGCAGGTTGGAATCAGGCACAAAATAGATGACTTTTATTACATGGATAAGATCTCTCTAACCGGTACCTACAACTGCTGTTATGCGTCTTGTCACCATTTCACATTCACTTTGTGACGTTTGGCTTCACCGTCTAAGTTAATTTTTTTACATCGTCTGTGATTTCTTTCTAGCAGTAGTTCTTATGGGAAATTTTCAACCTTCTTTATCACCTTGTATTGGTACAAATTGGTGAAGCGATTGGCCTGTCCTTTCCCCTCTAGTGTGCATATTTTATCTTCTCAATTTGAACTTATTTATTCTGAAGTTAGGGGACATTTTCCTCTATCTCGTGGTGGAAATAGATATTATGTGATCTTCATAGATGATTTTTCTCGTTTCAATTGGATATACTTTCTCAATAAAAAATCTTATGTCTATGACTATTATGTCAATTTTAGTACTATGGATGCCACTCAGTTTCCCTCCACCATTAAAGCTCAGATACCATGTTAGATTCATAGATATTTTGAAAAATAATATTGTGTTATTATTGAGGCATTGAAACAAATATACATACAAGTATAAAAGGAAAGGATAATGTGCTCTACTTAATGTGGGATTAAAAACTAAAATAATAATACTAAAAAACATGCAATATACACACATAATATACGTATTTTATACTTGTATGATTTGTTATGTTTTTTTTTTTGATGAATGTATGATTTGTTATGTTATTTAGCTGTTTATGTATAACCTTTAACACTTACACTTCCTAAGCTCGAGACAATTCTCATGGCTGAAACCAGTGCTCTATCCCTCCTTATGATTATGACTTGGTTTCTCTTCTTCAGTATGGTGTTCACTAAATGCATCGAAAGTGAGAGGAGTGCTCTCCTTGAGATCCAGCGCGACATTTACGACCCTGATGGCAAGTGGCTTTCTTCCTGGGGGAAGAGCGGAGATTGCTGCAGTAACTGGCACGGAGTTGAATGCAACAACAGGACTGGGCATGTCACCAAGCTCGACCTTAAAAATCCGAACCAAAGCAATCCTTCAGTTGGCCCAAGTAAGCTAAATTCTGCTCTGCTTCACCTTGCTCATCTCGAGTACTTGGATCTAAGTTCTAATAATTTCTCCAGCGCTCCCCTACCTGAGTTCATCGGCTCTCTCATTAACTTAAAATACCTCGACCTTTCTGATACAAACTTCAATGGAATGATTCCTCCTCAGCTTGGCAATCTCTCAAACTTGCAAACCCTTAACATTCTCTATAGCACTGCGTCCTTTGATCCTTCCTTAATTTCACTTCGTGTCGACAACCTTCATTGGCTTGCCAAGCTCACTTCTTTGTCCCAAATCATGCTAGGTGGTATTGACCTCTCTAAGGCAGTTGACTGGGCTTACGACATCAGCATGCTTCCTAGTCTCTCCGATCTATCTATGGATGGTTGTGAACTCTCATATATTCCTGCTAATCTTCCTTCTGTTGATAATTTGACATCTCTGACTACAGTTGATCTCAGCATGAATAACCTCCGATCGACTATTCCCAGTTGGCTACTTAATAATATCAGCAGCCTAGTTGAATTGTATCTCACCAGTAATGATTTCTACGGGGAGTTACCGCTTGCTTCAGGGCACTCTTCTAATTTGAAGAAATTATACTTATCGTGGAATCATATTACAGGAAGTTTTCCGATATCATTGGAAAATTATAGCCAGCTTGAGTTATTGTATATTGACTCCAACAACATTAGTGGGAAGATCCCTGAACGTATAGGGAACCTCCTCAACTTGGTTGAACTTGATCTATCAGACAACCAAATTAGTGGAAGAATACCCAACAGCATCGGTAATCTCCATAATTTGAATCTTCTTTCATTAGCAGATAATCCGATGGAAGGAGAGATTCCGGTGTCTCTGTCCAATATGACCCGTTTGCAAAATGCATTTTTGTCAAATATAAATATGGGTGGTTCAATTCCGGAAGCCATTGGAAACATGAACAACTTGGAAACTTTAGATTTGTCGAGCAATAGATTATATGGTCCAATGTTCTTTTTGAACATGAGTTCATTGACAGGGCTCGATCTCTCGGGTAATTATCTAAGTGGCAGCCTCCCATGGTTTCTGAACGAGTCATCACAGATGGAATCGCTTTATTTATCATACAATCAATTATCCGGAAACATACCAGACTTGTTCGGATCTCTTCCTTATCTCCGTTCATTGCAATTGGATAACAATGAGCTCACTGGTGGAATCCCTTTGTCTTTGAAGAATTGCCAGCAATTGTTTGTTCTTGATCTCAGTCAAAACAAATTATCAGGCGACATACCAACATGGATAGGCAAAAGCCTATCATCATTGGCAGCTCTGGTTTTACGATCGAATGAGTTTACTGGTTCTATTCCACCACAACTATCGTATCTTACATCTCTTCAAATTTTAGATCTGTCAAACAACAATTTGACAGGGACCTTGTTTCTTTCTTTCCAAAATTTCAGTGCTATGAATTCTACGCACGAAGCAGGGGATAGAAGATTTCAGGTTTACAGCAACAATGCTTTGTACACTGAAAATCTATGGCTAAATGTAAAGGGGAGTACTGCAGACTACACTAATGTATTATCAGCTGTGACGATTATAGATCTATCAAGCAACAATCTTTCTGGAGAGATTCCAAATGGGATTATGCATCTTCACGGATTATACTTTTTGAATTTGTCACGAAATCATTTCACAGGAAAGATCCCAGATATGATCAGCGCCATGATACAGTTGCAGTCGCTAGATCTTTCGACAAATAACATTTCAGGTGAAATCCCTTCCAGCATGCCGGCTCTAACCTTCCTGAGTTACCTGAACCTGTCCAATAACAACTTGTCCGGAACAATTCCATCAGGCAATCAGTTTTCTACCTTCAGTGACCCTTCTGTTTACAGCGGCAACAAAGACCTTTGTGGATGGCCTTTACCTCAATGCGCTAGTGGTGCACCTTCACGTGTGCTGCCTTCCACAAATGGTCAGAAAGAGGAAAATGAAGTTGATTTTGAAATGATGTGGGCTGCTGTATTTGGATTTGCAATTAGCTACTCGGCTTTCATCGGTGTCATCATCATCAAAAAGTCATTCAGGTATGCCTACTTTCACTCTGTCGACAATCTGCTAGACTGGTTTGCACTGCGTATCGCTATCCTGAAATCCACAATGTGAAAATGGATGTGCAATGAATATCATCTCAATCAGCTGCGGAAAGTTGTGTCATGTGTCATCCCAAAATAAATAAATTGTGTTGTGTATTTATGCATTAATCTATTAGTGTATGAAGTATTTCATGTTATGATTTGGTCCAAGCCTTTTAGTTCATACAATTTGTCCATTGTCTTATGTTCTCTATAAATTGAAGTATGAAATATGATGTTTGCTATTGTCCTCTGAAGTGCCGGTATTTCTTAAATTTTGAAAGAACAACTCTCATCTCCTGCTTTTGAGAATAAGCTTTTGTTAATAGTGTACTGTTAAAGTTCAAACTGAATGGTCGAGTTAACTGTATACACTATTTAATAAGATATAGAAGAGGAAAATTGCCATATCTTGCTGTTTAAGTTCTCAGAATCAAAGTGAGACCGGATTGCCTTGAAGAAAGAATTGGTATTTCTTAATTAATTGGCATACTTCAATGAGGTACATATGTTAAAGTATAATTTCTAATTCAAAATGTAAAATATTCTAGTAGTATATAGAAACAACAAGTATGCAATAAATATCTAAATAGTTATAGAAATATCTAAGGTGTAGTAGAAATTTCTAGTAATTGTAATAAATATCTAAGGTTCTAGAAAATCTATTAAGGTAGTGTTTGGCCCAGCCTAAAATTAGCTTAGCTTCTCCTTTAGAAGGAGAAGCTGGGCCAAACATATATTTTGAAAAGCTCTACAAAAAGAGAAGTAGCTTTTTTTTATGAAGAAAAAGGAGCTCTAAAAGAAGCTACCAAGATCTACTTCTAGCTTCTAGCTTCTAGCTTCTAGATCAAAACCAACAAAAAAAAAAAAACAAATCAAAACCCAAAAATCGTTCTGTCTTCTTCGTTCTTCTTCGTCTTCGTCTTCTTCGATCTGGGTTCGGTCTTCTTCGTCTTCTTCGATCTGTCTTCTTCGTCTTCTTCGTCGTTCTTCTTCGTCATGGCAGTCCACGATGATTCCAGAGCAGTCCACGATGATTCGGTCTTCTTCGTCATGGCAGTCTTCTTCGTCGTTCTTCTTCGTCTTCTTCGATCTGTCTTCTCCGGCGGCCATGGCAGTCCACGATGATTCCAGAGCGTCGTTCTTCTTCGTCGTTCCATCCGAGCACCGTTGGCTCGCCACCATCTTCATCTCATCACCGTCGATGGTGGAGATTAGGGTTTAGGTGAAGATTAGGGATTAGGGATTTGGGATTTGGTGAAGATGATGTATAAAAGTAGCTTTTAATTGATATATGCCAAACAACTTCTAGCTTAAAAGTAGCTTTAAAGTTAAAAAAAAAGCTGACTATCCAAACAGCTTCAGCTTTTAATTTCAAAGCTGTACTTTCTAACTTCTCCTTTATAAGTAGCTTTAAAGCTAAAAAAAGCTAGGCCAAATGCACCCTAAATGTATGGCTTTAAGTAAAGCTCTAGAAAGAGCTGGGATATCTTGTAAAAATTATAAATAGGCCCAGAAGCAATGTAAGTAATTGAGATGATATAAAGGAAAATTTTAGCTTCAAATCCATATCCCTACTCCATCCTTATTTCAATAGTTCTTAGTGTAAGGATATAACGAGAGGCGGCAACCGATCACAACGAACAACCAAGCAATGTAGACCAAATCAAATACACATGCATACTTTTTTGTCCCAATTCAGTGAGCCTAATCCGGCAGAGAAGTAACCTAGATATTATTCAAGTAGAAAAGATACAAGAGTTACAATACCTTCATCAAGAACTTATTTATCTCTCAAGTCTCACTAAAAGATATTCTGTTGTTTACAATAGAAAACTCTCAGATGAAGTACTCGCACACCTCTTAGTAGAGGTTATTACAATGTTAAATAGAGATCTAGAGAAACCCTAGGTTGTAGTCTTCATCCAACACCGACCAAAATATCCTGAAGAGAAAGTCATATAATAGGAGCCGTAAGATCTATCTTGGAGAAGAAGATGAGCTCAAACAGGTCCACCAAGAACCCAACCCAAACTACTACTATTGCTACTTGAAGTCGATGTTGCTGTTGATTTTGGTATGGGAGCAAACAGATGTATTTGTGGATGCTTTTGAAAACAAATAAGGCAAACCTGTTGACTTCTAGCCGGCGTCTGACTGATTTTCGCTGCTGACGTTAACCTGCAAAAAGTTCGATACACCGGGATGGATCCCGGCGACGAACCCTTCAACGCTTAAGTTAGTAATCAGGAAGATTATGAAAGAGCGATTTGTGAAAAAATATTGATTACCTTTTTTATGGTGGGGAGAGAGGGGTATTTATAGTCTCCTTTAGAGACAATTTCACCCCAATAATCGTTTATCTCTATGTCCCGGTGTTTTTGGATAAGAAATAGAGTTTTAACTCGTTTCATGATAAAAGAGGCAGTTTAAACTGTCTGTTAGAGATAATCACGAATTTGAATTACTCTCTGAATATCTGGGTTAGATTGTAACGGGTTGCCATCCATACGCAATAGGAAAAATCCGTTTTTGGGTTATTGAGCTTTGAAGAAAGACCTAGTTCCCATTTCAGACCCGTTTGTGGTGAAAATTACCGTTTTACCCCTGAGAGCTTTAAGATTTGTGCCCGATTAGAACGGTCCCGGTTTGGTTCTATTTTTAGCCATATCACAAGCCCTCCACTCCCGAAGACTGAGTTTCACAGCCTTTGAGGAGTAGTTCGCCTGTTTTTAATGGCTTAAAGAATTTATTGGACTTCTCGGGGGTGTTTAGATCTTGCTCAAGGTGTAACGGTGTTATTCTGAGCTTGTAAATACCCAAAATAATTTTTAGAATTTTCTAGATTTTTAGTGATTTTTCCAGTTTTTTCTGAATTTTTTCCAATTTTTTATTTAATTTTCGAATTTTAATAATAAAATTTTGAATTTTAATTAATTATTCTAAAAATAAAATAATTATTTTCGGAATGTAAAAATATTTTTTCCGAATTAAAAATTATTTTTTAGAATTTTTAATTAATATTTTCAAAATTTTTATTATTTTTCAGAAATTTTAAATTAATTCAATTTAATAAATAAATAAATACCTGTACACGTGGCAGTCAGCGTTCAGATTTTTTTCTTTCTTTCTTTTCTTTACTTCTGCTCTCTTCTTCCTTCTTCTTCTCCTCCTACCGAGCTTCCTCCGACTTTGTCGAGAGCGTCATTGGAGCTCGAAGGGAGGAGCTCAGCGAGAGAAGCTCGTCGAAGGTGAGACTCGTCGAGGGCGGTGGAGTCGGAGCTCGGCATGGGGGACTTCGACGGAGGGGGATCGACGGAGTGAGGAGCTCGTAAGGTCGAGCTTTGGCGAGAGGGAACACGGAGTTGGAGCTTGAAGACAACGGAGTAGAGCTTCGGCGGAGCTCTTTCGAGGGAGCTCGTCGAAGGGTTCGGAGGGGAGCTCCACAGAGTGAGGAGCTCGTGAGGTCGAGCTTTGGCGAGAGGGAACACGGAGTTGGAGCTCGAAGACAGCGGAGGAGGGAAGCTCGTCGAGGAGTTTGGCGATGACAAAGCGAGCCGAGTTTGGAGGAGCTCGACGTTAGCTTGGAGCTCGGCGAGGAGTTTGGCGATGACGAAGCTCGCCGAGTTTGGAGGAGCTCGACATTAGCTTGGAATTCGGCGAAGAATTTGGCGATGACGAAGCTCGCCAAGTTTGGAGGAGCTCGACGTTAGGTTGGAGCTCGGCGAGGAGTTTGGCGATGACGAAGCTCGCCGAGTTTTGGAGGAGCTCGACATTAGCTTGGAGCTCGGCGATGACGAAGCTCGCCAAGTTTAGAGGAGCTCGACATTAGCTTGGAGCTCGGAGAGTTAACGAAGGAGGGAGCTCGACGGAGCTCGGCAAAATTAGGTTGGAGCTCGTGAAGGTGACGGAGGTAGAAGAAGAGTTCGTGGGTTTTGGGTCCAAACATGTTCGGACCCGACTCGTTAACCCCTTAAGATTTTTTTTTTGTTTGTCAAAATCTGTGGGCATCGATCTAGATTTGAGCGCAGATCGCGAGGAGTTCTCCATTTTCCAGTTTGGTGGCAAGAGTGCTCGGCACGTATCACCGAGCTCCAGCGATGGGTCGGCGTGCTGACACGTGGCGGTCAATGGTTGACCATTGACCCTGTCTATGTTGACCGTTGGTTCTTTTTTATGTTTTAATCACAACCGTTGATCACGATCGCACGCGCAATAGGAGGCAGAGTTTTTCCTCATTTCGACGTCGGTGACAAGAATGCTCGAGGAGCGCTGCCGAGGTCCAGAGACACTTCAAGAGAGCAATATGTGGTGAATTTTGACTGTTGACCATTGAACAGTCAACACTATTTTTTTCTCGTTTCGACGTTGGTGACAAGAATGCTCGGCGAGAGCTACCGAGGTCTAGGAAGACTTCGAGAAGGCGATACGTGGAAATTTTGACCCAGTTCGCATTGACTTAGTCAACCCCTCGGTTAGCTTTGCGCAGCTGCATTGGAACTTACTTTCTCGATGTTATAGAGGTTGGATTGGGGCGTGTGACCCCTCATTTCGAAGCTGAATCAAAGATCTACAATTTCCTTTCAGAAATCAGTTGAAGAATCACCATTATTAAAGGTCAAAATAGTCCCGCAACATCTTTGCCTTCATAAAGTTGAGAAGAGCTTTGTATGACTCTAGGGAAGGTTTGTTCTTGGAGGTGAGTTTAGGGAGCGTCTCTAGACGAGTTAGAACCAGAACTCTCTTGGAAGAAGGCCGCTCAGGAGGTGAGCGGGAGGAGGAGCATCGTCAGGCTCTAGGGAGAGCCGTTTGGGAGACAAGTTTGAGGAGAACTCTAGGGAAGAGTTGAGCTTCGAACTCGTTCAGAAGATGGCCGCTCGGGAGGCAAGCGGAGCGAGAGCATCACCAGGCTCTAGGAGAGAGTCGTTCGGGAGACGAGTTTGAGGAGCAACTCTAGGGGAGAGTTGAGCTCCGAACTCGTTCAGAAGAAGGCTACTCAGGAGGCGAGTAGAGCGAAGAGCATCAGCAGGCTCTAGGAGAGAGCCGTTTGGGAGACAAGTTTGAGGAACAACTCTAGGGGAAGTTGAACTCCGAACTTGTTCAGAAGAAGGCCACTCGGGAGGCGAGCGAAGCAAAGAGCACTACTAGGCTCTAGGAGAGAGCCGTTTGGGAGACAATTTAAGGAGCAACTCTAGGGGAGAGTTGAGCTCCGAGCTCGTTGAGAAGAAGGCTGCCCGGAAGGCGAGCGGAGCGATGAGCATCACCAGGCTCTAAGAGAGGGCCATTTGGGAGACATGTTTGAGGAGAAACTCTATGGGAGAGTTGAGCTCCAAACTTGCTTATTGCAAAATTTAACCAGTAGTGGGAGTAGTATAAATATTCGTCTTGAGCCCTGAAACCGCATACTTGCAGGTTGTGAGGGCAATTTCAAACCATGATTATGAACTTTGAACTAGTTGTTACGGAGTTATCAACGAGTTGTATGAGCAATTCCGAATGGTGAGTTGCTCTGTACTTGCTTGTTTGCAAGCGGCTAAAGCGGCGTCGAACCAAGTGTTGGACTCCAAACTTGTTGTTTGGGGGTTTCAACGAGTTGTGGGAGAAATTCCGAATGGTGAGCTGCTCCGCACTTGCTTGTTTGCAAACGGCTAAAGCAGCGTCGAACCAAGTGCTGGACTCTGAACTCGTCTTTTGTGCTTAGTAAGTTGTGGGAGCAGCCCTATAGGACAAGCTGGACTCCGAACTTACCGTTTAAAGAGTTGTAGAAGTGACTCAGAGAGATAGAAATGAGGCAAATGCAATAATTTTCAATAGAAAAAAGCTAAGTTTTATTGAGACAAACTAAGTGGCCGCTTCAATGGGGCGAGCCATTATTACATATTTTTGGCCGTGTTATAAGCATCGGCCTTATTGAAAACTGAAAACCTACTTCTACGATAAGGTGAAGGCATTTTGGGAGGAGTTTGATTCTCCCCCCATTGGACCTCCAAGGATAAGGTGGAGGATGGCCCCAGGTTTGGAGTCTTGGAACTCGGCGGGCCTCTCGGTTCGCTTGTTGGCTCCTCAGGGTGGAGGATCAACCCCGTCCTTTCTGACGAACTTGGCCAGGTGTCCTTGGTGTATGAGTTCTTCAATCTCCTCTTTGAGAGCCTGACAATCATCCGTGTCGTGACCGTGGTCTCTATGAATGTAACACCCCGAATTTCAAATAAGGATAAATTCGAGATTTCATAGGATCTTTACTTCACTTCGTACAATTTTATAAGGAAATTTTAAAACTTTTTCAATACTACATAAGAGTTCTTTTACACTTGGTTTTTACACAGCGGAAAAACTTACAACAATTGAAAAAAAATATAACTTGTACAATTTTACATCATTTGCAACTTCTTTAACTTTCAAATAGCAATAGCATGTCCACTTTATAACTCCATGAATGATCCTTTACCTGCATGTTAATTTGTGGGCTCGTCAGTTACTTACAACTGACGAAATGTTATACACGGCTATCTTCTCTATGCCGGGAATAGTATAACGATCTCATACTTTAACAAATCACAAAAAAAAATGAATGAACATATAAAGTGTTAAAAGTGATTATTCTAAACATAAGTGTATGTCATGTCTTAATGCCTAATGCATACCATTCTACACTAGGATGACACTAATGCACACTTGTTCGGATTCTATGCATCCCATACTACATAGGTCCGAGGGCAAGCGCCTACGTTCTTCACAATACAGGGCTCGATCCCTTGCCATGAAACTACCCGGTAGCAAAACAAAGTTCAGACTATTCCACGAATTTGAATCCCAGCATTGGAGTCCACCGCCGGCTGTTATAACAGATTTCACATCGTGCGAATCGTCCCGTATGTGACCTTCTAGCCCAGTATATATATATATATATACATTGGAGACGGTAAACACAAAAACTCATCCGTCCGACTACTCAAGATCTTGGAGTCCACCGCCGACCCGTCCTCATAGTCCCGGATTAAAATATAATAATCCGTCTCCCACAGGGCAACCTCAGTCCACCAACTGGGTCTATAGTCTTGGAGTCCACCGCCGACTATATAGAGCACCTCACTTACGTTTCCCTAACTTTACTACATCTTCACTTATGTGTCTAAATTTTCTTAAGTTTAAGACATGAATAATTTCCACACGTAGAATTAGTTGTTACCTCCTACCGGACTTAATCAACAACTACGAGATGGCTCCTTAGCCATATCTCCGAATCATTTCTCAAATCTTTTCTTTTAATAATGCCGGTACCGAGGTCTTACTAACTCTAAATCATAAACTTTCATGTACATGAAACGTGGGTACACATACCCTTTAGCATGTCTTAAATATAGATATTTTCATCTTTCAACTTATTCACGAAATAAACATAGTCTCGACACTATTCATGATCTATTTATTGATTCATGTTCTTTTTAAACAAACATGCATTTCAAGAACACAAATTTTACCACATGAATTGTTATAACAAATCTAAGTTGTCACAATGTTTCAATTCATCATAAAAATTTCTTAAATAAGATACAAGAGTAATTTCTTTTAGAAGATCAATTCACAAAATACTACTTTCTTTTTCTTCACCACAAAGTGCTATTCTCAAAATTTTATTTCTTTTTATACTTCAAAAATATACAAGGAAACTATCTCTGAATATTTCCACTTCATTTTATATTAATACTAAAGTTTAATTCCAATTAAAAATAAACATTCATGAGTAAAAACCCCAAAAAAAACAAATGTGAGGCATGGGTTTTGAACCCCAGACCTACGGCAAACATAGCCAGCACCTAACCCGAGCCCACTAGCCATTTAGTCCATATGGACTTTTGTCAAATATAGCAACCGAAATTCCTTTCATACATTAGTACAGATTTGGTAATTTAATTGAGTGAAGAAAAAAAAATATATAAAAGATGGCTATCAAGATTTGAACCCAAGATCTATTATAAGAGGTGCTTACTGGCTAACCAGTAAGTCCAAATATGATTTCTGTCTAAGAGTTGTATTTGTATACTTTTGTTCATACTTTTCTGAAATTGTTTCTTTTTAACAAAACTTGTTTACCCAATAATCCAATCCTTTAGGATATTGGAATAAACTTCTCTTTGGACTAAAAGGAAATCTTAAATAATAATCAACAAGTCCAAACTTATTTTTTTTTTAGCATATATCTCATTTAAAAAAAAGATTATTTCCTTTCTTTACAAAATTTACATTTCTTTTCAAACTCGAAAATTAAAATCATGCTTTTCTAAAAACTAGTTTATGCCCAACATCCTACAAATAAAATTTTGTGTTAAGAATCAAACATATCTTTTAATCGATTATGGATGTCTCAAAGGAATTCCTTTCTTACAAAAAAAAATTGTAATTTTTTTTTTGACATATGTCAACATACTTCATAAAAAATTATTTTCTTCTCTTTTCTTTTTCATCATATCTCTAATCATATGTCGAAATATAGCATTCTTTAACAATTTCTCATACATATCACACATTTGACATACCTAGATTTACGAAAATTGTTTAATTTCTCTTATACAAATTGGGAATTTATAGCATGCCAACAAGTCTCAAATCATAAGAATTTTACAAAATCTCTTTCATGAACAAATTATTATTTTCCAAATGTAACAATAAAAAATATACATATGTCAATAATAACAAAATTTTACTTTCTTCTTTCTTAGTCAATAAATCATAAAGCATGTTTATCATATGATATTCATCACTAAAATTCCCACATACTCAACAAGTACAAAAATTGCAATCACATTAACATGATTCATAGTATAAAGAAATTCTTCTTTTTAATTAGCATGATATCACAACAAAATCATCCTCATTCAAAACATGATATACTAGCATAAATTTTATCTTATAATTCTCAAACAATATCTTCTTATACTACTCTTTTTTGTATGCATATCCTACACTAGAAAATAATGAAATCACCCACTAACACAATGTTAATCTATTTGTCAACATAGCATGATTCACTATCAATCTCACCACAATCATGGTATAGTTATTCTATTTTATCAAAACTACTCATTCACTTTTATTAGCATGTACATTCAAAAAAAATTAGAAAGTAGGAGAACACCCACCTTATTGAAGCTTGAACAATTGAAGGGAAAGATGTGACACTTCTTCTAGCTCCAAGACAAACTCCTAGCAATGGCTCCTCCTCCTAGCAAAGCTCCCTTTCCCTAGCAATGGCTTCCTCTAGCAATTCCTCCAAGCAAAAGGACCCTCACTCTCTTTCTTTTCTTTCTTTCCTTTCTTTCTTTTGATAATGTTTTTGGTGCAAGATAAAGATAGGAAATTGGGGCTCTATTTATAGAATTTTGGGAGGGTCTAAAGTGCAAAAATTCCACCCTAATAACTCTTCAAATTTATTCCACAACTCTCCACTTTTCTAACTCCTAAAACCCCCATTTCTTCATCTCCCCACTCTCCACCTCTCCATTATTCTCCTCCCTCTCTCCATGACCGGCCACCCCTAGCCCACAAAATGGTCCAAATACATTTGTGTGTGCATGCACACATGCACAAACAAATATGAACACATTTCTATAACTCTAAATGTGTACTAATATTTGTAACTTGTCATGTATTAGTACATGTTTAACTAAAATTGTGATTTTAATAATGGGCTTGCTACATGGGCTCATTACTAATTAATTTATTTAATTATCTAGTAGGCTCCTCTCCTAATGGGCTACATTTTAGTTTATAGGTCCATGGATCAAAAGAAAGGCTAAATAAAACTAATGCATGCTAAAAATAGTAAAATGAGAGTAGCAAAATGAGAATAAAAATTTGTACGTGCACCATACGTGCAGAAAATCGAAAAATGCATTTTAATCAAAATAAGGGGAAAATGAATTTTCGTTTTATAAAAATAGATTTGTAAACATAAAATAAATAATTGGAACCTAGAAATTATCACTCGTAGCGGCGGAAAATATGTAATTAATATGTGTATTGAAAACACGTACAAAGCACGTAGAATACAAATATTGAAATATTATATTTTTGTTGATTCAAAATAGGGAAAAATCAATATTGAAAATAAATAAATAGTCGATAATCAAAATACGGGATGAAAACACGTTACAAAATACACGTGCATAACACACGAGGGCAAAATTGTAATTTCCAATTTTGCGGGGTGTTACAATGAAAGCGGCACCACTTATCCTCGTTCATTTTCTTGCTAGAGGTATTCATTCTAGGGGGACCGCGGAGTATCCCTTCCTTTTCCACCTCCATAAGAACTGCTGATATACTAGCATTGAGTGGGGTGAACTTCTCAAATGAGGAGCTGAGCGGCACTGGCCATTATTATCTTTTTGGAATTTCTGGGACCCTTATTCGCTTGTATTCTTCCATTTGTTCCCGAAAGATGACTCCTCTCGACTGGGGGGGTTGAGAGCATCTTCTGCATGGATGTACTTCTCACTCCTAAGAAGGAGTTCTAAGAAGTCTCGAGGAGGCTTCTTGGTAAGGGATGCCTTGATGTCGGCGTTAGTGACGTTGTGCCTGAATGCTGCGGAGGCTATTGATTGGTTGAGGGAGGCAATAGACCAGACTTTGGTAGTAAAGCACTGAACATAATCTATTAGGCATTCACCATTTCATTGGCTGAGGGCTAGTAAAGATGCACTTGTTTTCTTAGCTCGACGACTGCTAACGAAGTGGGTGAGGAAGAGCTCCTCAAACTGTTCGAATGAGAAGATGAAGACTTGGGATAGACAGGAGTACCACTCTCGCACTGGTCCCCTCAACATTGCTGGGAAGGCCTTGTAGGAGAGAGCATCCGAGGCTTGATGAATCATCATGAGAGTTTTAAAACTCTCGATATGATCGGCCGAGTCTAAATCCCCATGGTAGGATTCAAAGCGGGGCGGCCTAAAGGTTTCGGGAACCGGAGCTTCCAAGATGGCCCTGGAAAAGGGGGTCTACTTAGGCGGAACTTATTGGTCCGTTGTTCTTCTTCGGGATTGATCTTATTGAGGTGCCTCTCCATCTCGTGGAGACATCGGTGGACCGAGTCATCCTTCCGGTCAGATCTAGTCGACCCTCGAGACTCTCCTTCATGAGTAGTGGTATGGCGAGGGCTAGGTGCACGTTGAATCTGACTTTTGGCAATATTAAGAGCTCGTAGGATATCTTCTTTGAACTTCTTTGAAGTTCTGGAACTCGGCCTGAGTGACTGGTGCCCCTCTTGCTCGGTGGTCCCCTGGTGCGGCTCGGCTTATTAGAGTATGAATTCTCTTCCGACGGCATTGAGGGGACTCTCTTCTCCTCCTCGGGGGAGGGGATCTTCTGGTCATCGACCTGCGGGGGGTTCGGACTCTCGGGCCCCCGGGCGCACGGGGTGAGGGACTTCCTCAAGGGCTCGCCTTTCATTCAAGCGGGTTCAGAGGTCTACCCCCTGCTGACGGTTAACAATTACTTGATGGAGATCTTGCCCTGGAGGACTTTGAGAGGCCATGAAGTCGGTTGAAGGATTATGAACTGAGATGTGGTCATGAAGAAGGTGTTGCTTTGGACGACTTCGACGAGAGCCCCCCGAGACCCTGAAAGGGCCTGCTGAGGAGGAAGCTATTGAGAAAGGGGTTGTTCAGGCTGCGATTGCTGAACTTGTTGGTCAAGTTGAAGAGGAAGATCATGGGGTTGTGGAGGAGGAGGAAGAGGAGTGGCTCTTCGGTTGGATGCCGCTACCTTCCCTTTTTCCTTTAGGACACATGACTTGGAAACTGCCTTTACCGGTGATATGTGACTGGATTGCTTTTTCGTTTCCCACAGACAACGCCAATTTATTGCTGCTGATTTTGGTATGGGAGCAAACAGATGTATTTATAGATTCTTTTGGAAACAAATAAGGCAAATTTGTTGACTTCTGGCCGGCGTTTGACTGTTTCTCGCTGCTGCCATTAACTTGCAAAAAGTTCGATACACTGGAATGGATCCCGGCAATGAACCCTCCGACGCTCAAGTCAGTAATCAGGAAGATTATGAAAGAGCGATTTGTGGAAAAATATTGATTACCTTTTTTATGGAAGGGGGAGAGTGGTATTTATAGTGGCCTTTAGAGACAGTTTAAAGATAATCATTTATCACTATGTCCCGGTGTTTTTGGATAAGAAATAGAGTTTTAACTCGTTTCATGATAAGAGAGATGGAGTTTTAAACCGCCTCTTAGAGATAATCACGAATTTGAATTACTTTCTAAATATCTGGGTTGGTTTTTAATGGGTTGCCACCCATACCCAATAGGACAGATCCATTTTTGGGTTATTGGGCTTTGAAGAAAGACCAGTTCCTATTTCAGACTCGTTTGTGATGAAAATTACCGTTTTACCTCTGAGAGCTTTAAGATTCGTGCCCAATTTGAACGGTCCCGATTTGGTTCTATTTTTAGCCATATCATTCGACTACTCAAAGCAGTCAACTATACTGCCAGTTGAGACCACCCACTAGTTGCAGTCGACTATTAACTTCTAGACAGTAAACAACAACTTATTTGGTCTCCATCTTCGTTTTAAACCTCTTCTCGTTTTGCCCGTTTCTCATCACATCGAACCTAGTATGTAAGACATAAATTCAATAATCTCTAACTTGGATTGCATACACATGCTTTCATACTTGTTTGATTTATTGCTTCTAGACTCTTCCTATTCCCTCTTGTAACAACGCGATTGAGTGGTTTTGTCTGCTAATCAAATCTATCTTCACTTGTTATTTCTCCAATCGTAAGCCCTTCAAGGGCATATCAAAGTAGGCGCTAACACAAGGGGCCACACTCCGCAAGAACTCCACCTACCCCATGGCATCCTCCACTTTTCAACGATATTCGAACATCATGATCTCGGTACGGTGATTCTAATGGTGGCGAGGTAGATGCTTTAGTAACGATAGGATGTAAAACACTCGGCCGAGTTTTCCCGTTCCCACAAAACTAATAGAGGTTGTGCTGAAAACCCCTCATTCCCCTCATCACCTTATGTCGACCTTCCTAAAATGATAGAACTCCACTTTGAGTCGTGTTCCTGCAGCTCCCTGCTTCCAGATTTCCCAATGATATTAGGTTTTGTTTCAACAAAGAAACATTCATGACCTTCTTCAATGTGAACCTCTTCCCATCTGGCATCTCCAACTCAATTGATCCCTCACTTACTACATTACAAATCTCATTAGTCTTCGTCCTTATAAACCGTCTTGTTCTAGACTTGTAAATAGAAAATATCCTCCTCTTAGAGCAAATATGAGAATAACTACCCGAACCAAGAAACTAGCCAGAATCCACATCATTAGAACTTGAAATAAGAAGACAGTCTAAATTATCATCTGATTCAGCGACACTAACTATGTTGGCACCCTTCTAATTCAAAATCTTGCAACAATCCCTTTTGTAATGCTTAATCCCTCTGCAATTATGACAATAGATCTCACCCTTACGGGCACTATCCCTTCTAATTGAATCATCGCACCATTATAATCAGGGACGGAGCCAGATACATTTACGGTACGGCTAATGCACCGTCCATTTTTAACAAACTCCCTATGTTTTTAAATTTTATTTTTTTAGCCACCCCCAAAATTTATAAATAATCCCTTATATAGATATATTTTACTAGAAGCCCTTCCAACAGAACTATTCTAGCTTCGTGCCTGCTTATACCGATATTTCTTCAGTTGTTAAAAGAGGTCAGGAGTTCAGACTTTAGTCACAATGACTTTCTTTTTATTTCTAATGCTTATTTTATGTCATTCAGGGTCGCCCCCCCAATGGATGTAGAGGAGGCGGCCGCCTTGGGTCCCTGAATTTTTCACAATTTCAGGGGCCCAATTTTTTTTCCTTGTATTTATATTTGCTGGACTACCGCCAAATATCGGACCATCCGTGCGTCACAAGCCTCGTACTCCCCGGTGATCTGGTTGACCACGAGCTGGGAGTCGCTAAAGGTCCTGATTTGTCTAGCCTCCGCCTTGTGCACCAGAATGAGCCCGGCGATCATAGCCTCGTACTCTACCTCGTTGTTTGAGGCCGAAAAATTCAGGCAGAGGGAATACTGGAGAATGAAGTTGTCGGGACCTTTGAGGATGACGCTCGCGCCGCTTCCCACTTCGCAAGACTAGCCATCGACATAAACTTTCCAGATCAGATTTGCCTCTTAAGTGTCGGATGGCTCGGAGATAGTGCACTCCATGATAAATTCGGCGAGGGCCTGCCCCTTTATGGCTGTCCTGGGCTGGTTGTTGATATCGTACTGGCTTAGTTCGATCGACCACTTAACTAAGCAGTCGGAACTTTAGAGCTTGTGGAGGACGGCCTTGAGAGGCTGGTCCGTAAGGACCTGGATAGAGTGGGCCTAGAAGTAAGGGCGGAGCTTTCACGTGGCCATTACCAGGGCGTATGCCGCTTTTTTCATCTTCGCATATCTTGTCTCGGCCGAGAGTAAGACTTTGCTCACATAGTATAGAGGCTTCTGAAAAGACTTTGCTCACATAGTATAGAGGCTTCTGAACATCCTCTTCTTCCCGGACGAGCACGACACTGAGGGCGCTTTCCGAGGCTGAGAGGTACAGAAAGAGGGGTTCACCCGATTCGGGTTTGCTCAGAAGCAGGGGATTGGCGAGGTAGGACTTCAACTGTTCGAACGCCTGTTACTGGGGGTCGCCCCATTCGAAGCCTTTCGCCCATCGTAGGGCCTTGAAGAAGGGGAGGGACTTCTCTCCGAACTTGGATAGAAAGCGGCCGATGGCCGCCAGTCTCCCTGAGCCGCTGAACCTCCTTAATGCTTCTGGGAGGGGCCATGTCGATTATGACCTGGATCTTCTTGGGATTTGCCTCAATACCATGCTGGTTGACGACGAATCCAAGAAATTTTTCCGAGGAGACGCCGAAGGCACACTTGGCGGGGTTGAGCCTCTTGTTGTGGGACCGAAGGACGCCAAAGACTTCCTCAAGGTTGGTGACATGATCCTGCCCCCGTTGACTATTAACGAGCATGTCGTTGACGTATACCTCCATGTTACGATCGATCTGATTTTTGAAGACTCAGTTGACAAGTCTGTGGTAGGTGGTCCCGGGGTTTCTTGAGCCTGAAGGGCATGACCCGGTAGCAGTAGAGACCCTGGTCGGTGACGAAGGATGTTTTGGCAATGTCCAGAGGGAACATCTGGACCTAATTGAAAAGGCGTCCATGATGGTTAGGACCTCGTGACCCGACGTTGCGTCGATCAGAGCATCGATGCTCGGAAGGGGGAAAGGATCTTTGGGGCACGCCCTGTTGAGATCCGTGAAGTCTATGTAGATCCTCCAGCTCCCGCTGACCTTCTTGACCATCATGACGTAAGCCAACCACTTGGGGTAGCTGACCTCCTGAATAAACCAGACGGACAACAGTTTGTCCACATCCGCTTTTACTGCTTATTACCTCTCGAGGAGAACTTGCGCCGCTTCTGATGGATTGGCTTGGAGCTCGGGATGACGCTTAGCCTGTGCATGATTAGGTCCTCGGAAATCCCAGGCATGTCGGACGGGGTCCAGGCAAAGAGGTCGATATTACGGCGAAAGCAATCAATCAGCCCAGGCTTCAGGTCGGGGGAAAGGGTGCGGCTCATACTGAACCACTTGGATTTGTCTTCCGCCTCGAATGAGATCTCCTCCAATTGGTCTGTAGGTTCCGACTTGAGCTGACTTCTTGCAGGCGGAAGCTCGACTATGTCGAGTGGGAACACCCCACTTCCGACCGCGGTCATGTAGCACGAACGTGTCGACTCCTGATTTTCTCTGACAACACTGACTCTGAGGTCAGTGGGGAATTTCAGCTTCAAGTGGTAGGTCAAGGGAATGGCCTGGAACGAGCAGAGGTCGGGTCGGCCAAGGATGGCATTGTACGCCGCCTTGACGTTGACCATCATAAAGTCCATCAATTCAGTCCGCGTGATGGGGGTTGTGCTGACTGTTACATCCAGCGTAATAATCCTTTCAATTTGTACTCGGACTCCCGAGAACTCGTGCAAGGTGTACCCGGCCGGCTTTAGCTTATCTCGGGGGAGCTTGATGTTCTCAAATTCTTCCGAGAAGAGGATGTTGACTGAGCTCCCGTTATCCACGAGAATTCGGCAGACTTCGAAATTTGCCATGATGAGACTGATGACGAGGGCATTGCAGTATGGGAGCCGGACTCCCTCCAGGTCTTCTCCGTAAAAGGATACCGGTCGTTGTTGAATCTGGGGGGATGGATGGTCCCGGACGAAGGCCTTACGGGAGGTATTAGATTCCCCCCCTCCCCACCCCATGGGTTCACCATGGACGCAGTCTAGTATGGCCTTCCCTCTGGTCTCCTCGGGCTTGGGGTCCCACTCTGGCCGTCGGTTGATTGTTCGAGGAGGAGGCGAAGGCCTCAGATTCCTCGTATCCCTCCGGTCTCGTGGATCATCCCAGGTGAACTCTCTTAAGTACCTTCGCTAGATGAGGGCCTCGATCTCGTCTTTAAGGGCCCGACAGTTGTACGTCTTGTGCCTGTTGTCTCGGTGGAAGCGACAGTAGAATCTTTAGTCCCTCTTCTTGTTACTGCTCGGTCGGGGAGGGAGTCGGACGAGCCCTTTATCCTTGATCTCCATCAGGATTGCCGAGACGTTCTGGGTCAGCGGCGTGTACCTCTCAAATCAGGGGACCGGAGGAACTCTTTTGAGACTGGCCGTTTCTTTCGTGGTTTTCTTAACGGGTTCGACGTCGTCGGCCTTCCGCTTCCCCTTGGGAGTGGCTTCTTTGGTGCTCTCCGGATTTAGGGCCTCTTCTGCTCGAATGTACTTCTCGACCCTGTTGAGCAGGTCGGGAAAGTCGACGGGTGGTTTTTTGGCCAATGAAGCCTTCAGCTGACCGTGTCGAACGTTGTGTCGAAAAGCCGCCGAAGCGACGCCCGCGTCCCGAGAGGAGACCGATCTCGCCTCGGCGGTGAACCTCCGAACAAAATCGCGGAGTGACTCCCCTTCGTTCTGCCTGAGGTCCAGAAGGGATGCGATCGTCTTCTCGACCATTCAGCTGGTCATGAAGTGGGCTAGGAAGTTTGCTTCCAACTGGTCGAACGAGAAGACTGATCCAGGAGTGAGCTTTGAGAACCATTCCCGAGTCGGACTGCGAAGGGTGGCAGGGAAGGTGCGGAGGGGATCCGCAGCATTGTGAATCATCATGAGGGTCTTAAACCCCTCAATGTGATCAGCGGGATCACCCTCGCCGTTGTATATCTCGAATTGGGAAGGCCTGAAATTTTGGGAGATCTTGGCTTCCAAGATTTGGGGGAGAATGGGGGTCGGGTCGGCCGATGACCATGACCCGGCATTGGTTTGCCCATGCCTAGATGGGCGAGGCGGTTCTCCATCTTCCGTAAGTGCTGGAGGACGGCGTCCTCTTGTTCCACGGGACGGGCCGATCCGTAGGACTTGCCGCCCCTTTCTCCTAACCGAGTTTAGGAGTTGTTGCGGACCTTCGTCCTATTTCCGCCTTGGATTGCTTGGAGGACTTCGTCCCGAAAGTTTTGGAACTCGGCCCTTGTGACTGGGGCTTGCCCCACAGGGTCCTGTGGGGTAGAGGCTCACGGGGCGTGTGGCTATGTCCCGGATTGCGCTCTATGGACGGCCGTCTGCCATGGTTTGAGACCGAGTTGGAAGCGGCCTCCCATAGTTCGACTGGCCTGCCGATCTAGGATGACTCGTCGCAAATCGGTTGCGTTTGAATGAGAAGCACCCGGGCCGTGTCCGGCCGCGCCGTTGACCTGCTGTTGGTTGGAACCCTGGCCGTCAGCGCGGCTGTGATGTGGAGGGTCTGGGTGTCGTGCCGAGGTGACTGGCCTTCTGGCTTTGGGAGCCATGGAAGAGCTCGGACTTGAGGGGACGTTCCTGGCTGGACTCAGACTGGCGACAGTACCTGAGTTTCCCACAAACGACGCCAACCTGATGCTGTTTGTTTTTGGGGTGTGGGGGCAACAGGTATGAGTTCTTGTAATTTGTGTAGCGGAAGATGTGGTACTGGCGTTGATCGGATCCTAGGCCGTAGGACCGGCTCGGGAGTAGCAGGAGAGAGGTGGAGGCCGGGTGCTCGGTTCGAATCTAGTAGCTCAGCTCGGATTTTTGAGGCTTGGCTCGGTCTTTTGTACCTGCACACTGCCAAGAAACACTGGTAGAAGTCCCGACGACAGGCTCTCCGACGATCTAGTCAGTCACTGAGAAAACAACAGTAGCTAGGGTTCATGTGGGGAAAAATTTATTACCTTTAGAAGTGAGGAGGGGGTCTGCTATTTATAGGCAGGGGTAAACGGGTCTAAGGCCCTAACGGACCGGTTCGGACCCGTTCGCCTGTGGGCCTGAATGGGCTGAAGCTTGTTTGACTCGTTTGACTTGATGATCACAGGGAAGAGAAGTCTGAGAAAATCTGGTGGTCCAGATGGGGCCACGTCACTTACCCCATATCAAAATATATATTTTTTTACTTTTCATTGTTGATTCAGTTTTTTTTTTTAAATCCTCATTATCCTGTTATACAATATATATTAGTCTCTCCCATTATGTAACAGGTTTATTTATTTATTGTGATCGCTCGAAGTAGGTGAGTTCGGGGTCAATTCAATAAGACTGATGAGTCTGACTCCAATGATCACAAGATTAAAATACATTACATGGACCATTTATATTAAACATGTATATTATATTATACAAGATTAATGTATATATATTTGGTAAAATGTCTCATTAACACAATATTATTTTAAAATAATCTAATATGATATATGATATCAGAGCAAAATTAATTATCTCAATTATATTATAATACCTACCCTAATTAGGCTTCAACTAAGTCCTACATTTTTTTTTCCTCTCCAAGTCTTCATGCAGATCGGTTCTGTCCAATGCAGTCGATCCGTTCCGGCCTCTCTTCTTGATCATCACCATTATTAGCGCCACCATCGTCTTCATCAATCATTCAGTCCAAACAAATCACTTTCGGCCTGCTTGCAGCCCGAATTAAATACTCTCTCTGATCTCCAGTGCCCTACCAACTCATCACACCAAACACCAAACATCAGTACCACCGCCCAATCATTATCAACAAACCAAGCACAAACACCGACTGCGTTTGGTTTGTTGTTTTGAAAACAGTTTTCTGAAAAGAGTATTCTGAAAACTGTTTTCTGAAAACTGATTTCTGAAAATGAGTTTAAAAGCTGTTTGGTTATATTTCTTTCTGAAAACTGTTTTTCTGAAAAAGAGAGTTTAAAAGCTGTTAGGTACTATTTCTTGCTGAAAACTGTTTTCTGAAAGCTGTTTTTCTGAAAAAGAGAGTTTAAAAGCTGTTTGGTTTTATTTCTTGCTGAAAACTATTTTAATAAATCTGTTTTTCTGAAAAAGAGAGTTTAAAAGCTGTTTGGTTATATTTCTTGCTGAAAACTGTTTTTTAAAAGCTGGTTTTCTGAAAAAGATAGTTTAAAAGCTCTTTGGTTATATTTCTTGCTGAAAACTGTTTTCTGAAAGCTGTTTTTTCTGAAAAAAGAGAGTTTAAAAGTTGTTTGGTTATATTTCGCGCTGAAAACTGTTTTCTGAAAGCTGTTTTTTGAAAAAGAGAGTTTAAAAGCTGTTTGGTTATATTTCTTGCTGAAAACTGTTTTCTGAAAGCTGTTTTTCTGAAAAAGAGAGTTTAAAAGCTGTTAGCTTATATTTCTTGCTGAAAACTGTTTTCTAAAAGCTGTTTTTCTGAAAAAGAGAGTTTAAAAGCTGTTAGGTACTATTTCTTGCTGAAAACTGTTTTCTGAAAGCTGTTTTTCTGAAAAAGAGAGTTTAAAAGCTGTTTGGTTATATTTCTTGCTGAAAACTGTTTTAATAAAGCTGTTTTTCTGAAAAAGAGAGTTTAAAAGTTGTTTGGTTATATTTCTTGCTGAAAACTGTTTTCTGAAAACTGTTTTTCTGAAAAAGAGAGTTTATAAGAGGCGTTTGTTCAATCAATTTGCATTAAACATTTGTTGCTGACATTTTTTTAATTGTTGCAGTTATTGAGCAATGTTGTACAAGTATGGGAACAAGAAACCTGAGTAGCATGTGAATCGAGCAAAAATCAGACGCCATCATCTCCACGATTGATTCGAGCTGTTAGATTACAAAATTTATTGAGAAGCTTGTGTGAACATAATCATAGTTTTTTTGTAATAAATCATGAGAAACCATCGGTTACACCTCAATCCATACCCCAAATTATAACATATCAGAAGCCTTTAAGCATTCAGTAGGACATGATTTGTATGGAAATTTGTAAACTAAAAAAATAGTAGGACATGATTTATACAGGATCAAGATCCTTCATCTCCATATTTTTTAAACCTCGTCGTGTACAACAAAAAAGAGTTCAAACAGTGGTGTTAGCAAACTTTTGATCATTTTTTGCCCAAATCATGAGAAGCATTCACTAGCAAACCAATGCACATACCAAATCATTCTTCATAGTTATTTTCTACGAACAGCAGACCCTCATATCATAAGCCATACGCAGCAATCAGAACCCTGCACAGAAAGGAAATGTACATAGTATGGAAAATTGTTAAAGTTAAAAATCAACTATGGTTTTTATACGGGATCAGAAGCCATCATCTCCCACTTTGTATCTTCCGTCACAGCAAAAATGTTGTCAAAACCTTCTTTTAGCATACTGATCAGAATATTGCCCAAAGCAGTATGAGAACCCATCAGAAGCATGTCAATGCACACCCCAATCTCAATGCACACCCCAATTATTGTATACAGTTACCAAGTATGAAAAGGCATGTGCAGAATCAGAGACCTCTCAGAGTTAGGGGATTGTACTACACACCTGAAATTTTGTGAAGCTACAACACTTGAGATGATGCAGGATCAGAAGGCTTCACAGTTATGGGATTGTATACAGTTAATATCTACATGAGAACCCATCAAAAGCATCTTAATGCACACCCCAATAATTCTTCACAGTTACAAGTATCAAAAGGCTTGACACACCATGCTGGCCAAAATCCATGTGCATAATCAGAGACCTTTCAGAAATAGGGGATTGTACACATTGTGCAAATTTGTTAAGATAGAAAAAAAACAAGACTTGAGTGTTAAAGGATCAGAAACCATCATCTCCCAATTTTGCAACCTCCTCATGTACAAAAAATGTTTGAAATACTTGTGTTAGCATACAGATTTTGTTTTGCCCAAATAAGCTTGAAGCATTCAGAAGCATCCCAATGGACAACCCAAATTACCAATCTTCATAGTTTAACCTATGAACAATTGTAAGAAACCTTCAAAACACCATAAGCCAGAAGCACCCTGCACAGAAAGTTAACTCTACAGAGTATGGAAATTTGGTGAAGTTAAAAGTGAGTGGTTTTGATACGGGATCAGAAGCCATCATCTCCACGATTGTATGTTCCAACACATCAGCAAAATGCATTCAAAACCACTCATCAGTATGCATACTGATAGATTTTTGCCCAAACCATGAGAACCCATCAGAAGCATGTCAAATGCAAAACCCAGATAATCTTGACAGTTAACAAATATGGAGATAGCTTGACAAACCATGAAAACATCATAATCCATGTTTAGAATCAGAGACCTTTCAGTGGTAGGAGATTGTACACATTATGGAAATTTGTTAATAACAAAAAAAATCACCACTTGAGTTACACACAATATGGGAAGCCTTTCATATCCAATTTTTATAATGGCCCAAAGCATGAGAACACAACAGAGGCATCTCAATGCACACCCCAGTTGCACATTTCTGATGCATACCCTAAAAGCAGTATGAACACCCCAAGTAATATCATCAGTATGCACACCACAGTTACACACAGTATGAGAAGCCTTTCATTTCCAATTTTCATTAAGGCACATTAACAATATTTATTGAAGCCCTTGTGTCAGCAAACTGATTATTATTGCCCAAAGCTTGAGAACACATGAGAAGCATCTAAATGATAATGCACCAATTACATTTCTTCAGAGTTACCAAGTGACAATAGCCTTCACAACATAATGATAACATCTTAAGCCAGAAGCAGAAGCTGTGAACTCTTCAAAGGAAGGAAATTGTACAGTTAATGTAAAATTGGTAAAATTAAAAAATTTACTTGAGTTACACAGGAACCTCATCCATGAGCTCCAAAATTTTTAAATGCAATGAATTTTTTTTATTGAAAATCTTGATCTTCATTACAGGATCAGGATTTTTCATCATCATTTCCACAATAAAAATCAGATCATGGCTTGTGATGCCAATAATTAGCAGTATGCTAACAAAGGTTTTCAATAAATGTTGTTGATGTGCCTTTGATCATTTTGGAGCTGATGGCTTCTGATACTGTGTAACCTAAGTGCTGATTTTTTTAATCTTAACAAATCTCCATAATGTGTACAATCTCCTATCTCTGAAAGGTCTCTCATTCTGCGCATGTATTATGATGTTATCAGGGTTTGTCTAGCCTTTTGATATTTGTTGTGAAGAATAATTGGGGTCTGCATTGAGATGCTTATAAAACATCTCTTGATTTGGGCAATATTCTGGTCATTAGCATTTAAAAAATTAGCCATAAGCCTCATGAGGCAAATTCAAAAAAAAACTCAAATTTGTCGTAGGCTCAGGTTGGTCAAATCAATGATAAAAACTCCACACTAGGGCTGCATTTTTTACAATGCCACGCTTACTAGCACTAAGTAAAATGTTCACCCCCCCCCCCCCCCCCCCCCCTCTCTCCCCTTCTCACATTGTCATCAACAATACTTGATTTCATCATTATTGCTTGACATAATGGATTCATTCTGACTTCACATAATTCTAAACATCAACCACAGATCAGCTTAAAGGCTATTACACATCATTTTCGTAGTTATTCACTCATATATTTCATATTTCCAACATCATTATTGCTGGTTGATACAACCAAACAGAAAAAGGCAGTGGGGGGGGGGGGGGGGGGGGCACACATTCAACATTGACTTAAAAACCTTTCAACATTGCCTAAAACGACATCATCTTCGCTAGGTTTATAAAAATTTGATTTGAGATCACCTACTGCTACCGACAAATCCTTTCATTATTCTGACCATCGTTGGTCACAAAATTGAATCCATGTGCAGTACCTGTTCATCTATAAATTGTCAACTGATGAAATCTCATACAATGCAGAAAACATTATATTTAAAACAGTAATAAATGATACAATGAAAACAATTTCATTAAAATTATATTAGTGTCTCGCATTCCACATTGCCGTAGCAATATCATCTCTTTTCGTATTCATACGATTCAATTGGGAAGATGACAAATCCAAACCCTAAGATGTGGATGCGATATCTTCAGTTTGTTGCTGATGAATTAATTGTTCATCGACAAATTCTTCAAAAAAAGCATCATTGACTGAATGCTTACATATAAAATTATGGAGTGCACAACAGGCTGTGACCATCATAACTTGCCTTGTAAAATAGTAGCTTAGCATGTCATTAAAGATGGCAAACCTTTTCTTGAATACACAAAATATTCTCTCAATCACATTTCGTAGCCTAGCATGCTGTTTATTAAAAAGTTGTCTAGGTTGAGTTGGTGCATGGTTGGCCCCTTGAAAGTCCTGTAAGTGGTATGGCTCACCACGATATGGAGCTAAAAAACCAGGCATATTAGTATAACCACAATCTACAAAGTAATATTTATCATTGGGTGGGATTTGCAACAATCCTTCTAATAATGCACTCTGTATTACACGGGAATCGTTAGCACTGCCTTCCCATCCCGCGTAAACAAATGTGAACAGCATATCAAAATCACATGCTGCTAAAACATTTTGAGTGATATTACTCTTTCGAGAGCGACAAACATTGCTTCGAACAGCGAGTACCGTAGCATTGATTAATGTGCCATCAGCAGCACCAATAGCTCCCTACATTAATGAATTCGAATAATAGATATTACGTGCAAACTTTGAAAAACTTTTTAATAATACATGACGAGTGAAGGTAACAGAATACCTCAAACCACGGATAAAAGTCTGGAGAATTAGTGATCCTTTGATGTATACGTGTAGTGTTCGGGGGAGTGATAAGTACTGTGGCTGCTCTTGCCAAACCTTTCAAAACAAGTGTAAAATGACGATCGATTGTTTGAAGTGAGTGTACAAACCTATCAGCACATGCTCGCATTCTTTGACTGTGGCCGACAATATACAGAAAAATGGCCACACTTTCCTCGAAAGACACGCGTCTACGTCGTGAATCCTCCTCCGTTTCCTCAAGGTAGTTGCCATTTTTTAGAAAAGCACACAAGGCCTTAAAACAATCCATGAAACTTAGACTGGGGACCCTCTAACATTTCATTCAAATATTCATGTCCTATTAGTTTTGGATAGGATACTGTTCTTTCTTCAGAGAGTTCACTTAGGAAGATCAGATTCATCAAGTCATCGGCATCGTTACTACTAGATGAAGAAGTGTCCATAACTACGGTTGCACTTGTAGTAGTACTTCACTATGACAAAAAGTAGAAATCAAATCGATAAAGTAAGTTCACTAATTTAATACTAGGACTATAGTGCACGATATTTAAGGAATTTTAAATTAACATATTACGCGACGGAACATTGCCATAAGCTCAGATTATGAAAAAAAAACAACATATACTACTAATAGCAATTTCATTTTGGCAAAAAAATAAAACTAAATTTAAATTAAATAAAAACCGCCACGTTTGACCATCAAACAGTCAGAATACAATAACTCTCAGACAAATACGCAAATAATTATAAAAAATAGTACACATTATGATATTATTATCCCACTCAACCAAATGGGATGTTTATTACTCAGCATTATTCTTCACCCACCACTCCCGCTGTTTCGGGGTCATACGAAGGAAGACATGACAAGCATGAGGATTAGCAATTAAGTGGTTAAGTGCTTTCCCTGTTTGATTGCAATCAAGCCCAGACATCGCATTAATTATATCTTGGCATTGATCCAACTCGCCAAAGCAGGGTCAACCGAGACATTACTATCCTCATCTATTTTTTTCTTTAACCTGCTTCTTTTTACCTCCTGGGTTGCCAGTACAGAACTAACAAATTCTTGGATATACGACATATTTGTTCCCCGATCACTTGATGTACAAGATTTTCTCTTACGAGACCCCGACCCCGACCCCGAACCGAATGGTACATCATCATCCTCATCAGGTACATTTATGTATGGCTGATTAGGATGGGCAAACTCATAATTTGCCCTCCGTTCCTCATCAGAATCGTACACCCTTTGTGTTGAAGCCCTGGTGACATTGCCCTGGGCAGTAGACTCTTCGAAAATTTTGGTCAAAGCATCAAAGTTTGCCAACCCCTTTTTCTCAAATTTTTTTGCCTTAGGGTAGGGGTGGCGAACGGGTCGTTCGGGCCGGGGCGGGCCCAACCCGTACGGGTTGGCACGAATTCGTAGCCGGTCCGGGCCGGGCTACGTCTTCGTTTGGGTGGCCCGCCCAACCCGTGAACCCTTTAGGGCTCAACCCGGGTTGGGCCGGGTCGACCCGCGGGTTAGCCCGTTTAATAATATATATATATATATATATATATATATATATATATATATATATATATATATATATATTTGGTAGCTTAAATTAAACTAATAATAATAATAATTTTACAAATGATGTATACAAACGACCATATTTTTGTTTGATGAATACTACATTTCTTAAAAAATTATAATACTAAGTAATAATACTAATAAGTAATAATACTACAATTCTTCAAATATCCCCAAATGATGTTTAATTATAATACTAAGTATGTAATTCAGTAATAATACTACAATTCTTCAAATATCCCCAAATGATGTTTAATTATAATACTAAGTAAGTAATAATACTAATAAACAAAAAAAATCGTAATAATAATAATAAGATTGAAAGAGTGAAATTGACAACAAATTTTGAAATTTTATTCATATGAATTTAAGTTATACAATTTGAACAATTTATAACGAAATGAAGAATTCAATTCACAAATAAGTTTTATACAATAACATATTTGTTATATACAATTTTAATTGAGTACAAGTTTTCTAATTTGACATAACAAGAAAAGCTATTGTTGTTGTTGTTGTTGTTGTTGTTGTTGTTGTTCTTCGGGCGAGTTGCTCCCACTTGTGGAACTTGATAATGCTTTCCCTTGCGTCCTATCTTCAGCCTTCAGCCAGTCTTCTGTGCAAACGAGCATCTCCAATGCCTCGGGCTTCAACCGATTTCTGTAATCAGATAGAACCCTGCCACTTGTAGAAAATGCACTCTCAGAAGCAACTGTAGAGACAGGAGGAGTTAGCAAATCTTTAGCCATAATAGACAGAATACTAAAATTGTGTTCATGTTCTTTCCACCATTGTAAAATATCTAGTGGAGAAAGAGTAGGCTCAGTATCCTGTTGGTTATACCAATTTAATTCATTTGGTTGATTAGTCCTAGGTTTTTTAGATTGAATTTGTTCAAGTAAACTAAATGTTCTATCACCAATTCTACTTTTACCCTTACCTTTAGAACTACCAGAAGAAGAACTAACAACAGAAGTTGTACTACTACAAGCAAAACGTCTATCATAATAATCATACAAGTTATTTAACGTAGATTCAAACTGAACTAAAAAAGTAGCGCAATCAGTTGTTAATTCTACATTGTTCTCTAAATATCCAAAAAACATTTCTATCAAATTTTTCGTACCTTCTAATTTGATACGGGGATCCATAACAGTAGCAACACAAATCAACAAAGGAGGAAGAAAATAATATTTCAAAAATTTTTGAAATGCAGGTATTACAATGTCACTAATATAGGGATCATTTAACATTTTGTTAAATATTTGCATCATGCTAACTAATTCAATAAAAATGCTACTAGAAGTAGATTCATATGTTTTTGAAAACTTTAAAGTTGCGGTTTTAAAAGGTTCTAAAAATTTCAACAAAGATTCGGCAAAAAACCAATCGTTGGGAGTCATTTCAAAATTGTGCATATTTTTTGCGATACAAAAATCATTTACAACTGCTTTATAATCGGTGACAACATTTAGTAAATCAAAAGTAGAATTCCATCGGTGTCTAACATCCTTTGAAAAATTTTCTAAAAGGAACATTTCTAACCCTACTCCAAGCTTTCCATTCTTGTAAAATACTTGGACTTAATGCAATGAAATGTACACAATTTCTAATTTTATGTATATATGGATCAGCTATTCTTAATGCATCTTGAATACATAAATTTATAATATGACATGCACATCTAACATGAAAAATATTGTCAGATGGAGGGTTTAATACAGATTTTAAAGTAGTAATTGCTACATTGTTGTTAGATGCATTATCAAAACTAATAGCCAAAATTTTATCGCGAATATGAAAAACATCACAAATTTCTATAATACGGTTTGCTATTTCAGCGCCACTATGGGGATACGGCAACACCGCAAGCGATATGATTCTTTTTTGAAGAATCCAATCATTGTCGATCCAATGACAGGTTATTCCCATCGTTGGAATATTGTTGACACCCGTCCAACAATCCGAAGTTAAACTAACCCTACAAGTTAAACTCCATAAAATTGCAATCAACGCGTCCTTCATTTCAACATACATTTTAAAACAATCTGATTTGCAAGTATTTCTCGGAATTCTTTTAAAATGAGGGTTTAAGGCCGTTTGATTAAAATTTTCCAAGTTCCTACTCCCGGGATAGGAAAATGGCAACTCTTCCTTAATGACTAATCGGGCCATTTCCCGACGAACAAGTTCGGGATCATAAGGGTGGCTATCTACTTGACCGGTCCTAGGGTTGATTTTTTGTTGGCCTTGTATTTGATCAAGAAGTTCTTTATGATTATGTTGTATGTGCCTACTAATTGTACCGGTGCCGTCACCCCTCTTGAATTTGTATGTTTTACTGCATGTTTTACACACTTTCAAACCTACACCCGGAGTATGTTCGTCCGGGATATACTCATAAAACTTGTGCCAATCGCTAGTTTCTCCTCTACTTTTTCTACTACTACGGGGTTCTGTGGTTTCGGGTTGTTGTTGTTGTTCTTCTTCTTCTAATTGAATGTCACCTACAACAGCCATGTCGTGTGTACCCCATTGTTCCATAGTAGGATCAATGTAATCTTGGGCGGGCTCACTAGTTGGGACAATTGGTGGCCTACAAGAAGAGGAGGAGGAATCTTGTCCACTACGACCGCTACCGCGTGATCTAGACATAATGTGGTAATGTGCTAAAATATGTAAAAAAAAATCTACAATGTAGGAGCGGTGAATTATACAAAAAAAGTCTAAAAAACAAGAGGGTTGAGATAGAGAAGTTCAAAAAACAAACAATAATTTTAACTACAACGCAAAAAAAAAAAATTAACAAGAAAGATAGAGATATTTTGATACCGTTCACCGTAGAATACGCGTATGTAAAAAAACCGTGAAAATAAGAATATAATAGAAAAGATGGAGGAGTGCTTTGCCGATTCAGCAATTGAAGAGTTGAGAAGAGGTTGAAGTAGATTTGACGAGGGTTGAAGAGAGTTGAAGACGTTGAATTTTGTTTCCGATACGACCGAAATTTGATCGTGTATATGCCTCCTTGTACAATTATTTGATGAATACTACAATTGTTCAAAAATTCTTTAAAATGATGTATAATAGTAGAGAGAGTAAGAGAGTGAGGTGTGATTTTTTTTGAGATTTTTAGGGGATATTTATAGGCTTATTAGTGGGAAAAAAAAAAAAAAAAAAAAAAACCCAAACAACGGCTCCATCCAGAGCCAGCAGAGCAGCAGCAGCGTCGACCGTTGTTTTCGACCCGTTCGACCCGCGGGTCAACGGTCGACCCGTCACGGGTCAAACGTTCGACCCGTACGGGTCGAACGGGTCGAAAACCGCGGGTCGACCCGCGGGTTAACGGGTCCAATTCGTGGGTTGGAACGGGTTCGTGGGCCGGGTTTCGTGAATTCGATTCGCGTAAATTGCGACCCGGATCGACCCGGTACTGTTCACCGGGTTCGACCCGAACCCGCGAAGTGCTTAAACGGGCCGGGTTTATGGGCCGGGTCGCGGGTGGGTCGCCGGTTGACCCGGCCCAGTTGCCATCCCTACCTTAGGGTGTGCCTAATCATAGAAAGTGTTGTTAATTTGCAAGTATTAAAGTCAACCTTAAGTATAATAAAAACAACTTCACAGACAATTAGCAAACTTTAAGATTATATATGAACCTTAAGATAGTTGTCCCAAACTAGTTTCTCGGCAGTGACGGTTTCGTTCACTTCATCCCAACCGAAACCGCTCTGTTTCTTCATATCTGAAAACACCTTCCATTCTCCTTTCAGTCTCTGATGTTTTGCCTTTAATTGTGTTACCGTGAATGAACGACCACACACAAATTGCATTTGTACAGTAAATTGATTCTAAGTTTTGCCATCAAATGTGTTACTTTTGAGCAGATCTTTGTCTACTGCCTCCTCCATAAGATGGACAAATACCCTGGTTACATTGGTACTCCACATCCCAAAATCCTCATCCACCGCCATCTCCTTCCCCTTCTCCATACTACTCATCTATATTACGGAAAAAACGGTAAATACTAATCAACAATGCCAAATTCCAGCATTTAAATAGTCATCCCAAAGTTCATTTTCAGAAGTCAAGTTCAATCAAAATTAAGAACTTGTATCTCTAATTCTTGATTTGGGGAAAAAAAAATTCAGCAACAGATTCACAAACCCTAGGTCGTAAAAACCACTCCCGCAACAAACGGAAGTCGTAGGGCATCGACAAAAACATGAAAATGGATCAACAATCGGATCATACCTGCGGTTGGAGTTGAAGAACGAAGAAATTGTCAGCAACAGATTCAACCTTCAATAGCTGTTTGATTCGACTTGCCCTTTGTCGAATATACCTTTTTTTGTATGCAGCACGGGTCTCACAAACCATTAATCCCTAAATCGACCACTCAATCCACCAAATCGGCCGTAGTGAAAGTAGTATGATCTCCACCAGCGACGTCGAAATCACAAGGTGGAGTAGATTTGGGACTTAAGAGTTCAAAAATTGTTGAATTTGGGTGGAGATAGTGCCAGATCTAGTTTGGAGCTCAGTATTCGAGTAGGGAGGAAAGAGAGTGTCAAAGGACGGGATGGAGTAATGAACGGTTAGAACGCGTGAAGAGAGAGAAGAGAGAAGGGAAAGTGGGGTATGGGCTTTTGTGAAAAACTGTTTCGGAAAAAAAGTAAACCAAATGCCTTTTCTGTTTTCTAAAAATTGAAAAACGAAAATAAATCTAAAACAAACGCAGCCCTGGATCTACCTTTCATCTCTAATATCTATAATCTATAATCTCTAATCTCTAATCTCTAATATTGTAATGGGAGAAATGGCAAATCAAACCCTAGAAGATTTTCTCTCTCTAGAAAAGTCTAGAGAGAGAAACTAATTCCCAAAAGTTAACCCTAGACTTGAGTTTGGTGGGGGGCGGCGGCTTGGGCTCGTTGCCGCTGCCCCGTCGCATGGTTCGCCGGCGTCCCTCCTTCTCGTTCATCTCCTTCCCATCGCGACTACCCACTCCCGTCGCTCTACCAATGGCTTAGATCCAGTCACGTCCTCGCGCTCCTCCAGTTCTGATCGGCCCCTCCCTCCACCGACGATCTGACGATGTTGCCGTCATGAACGTGCCCAGATCCGGTACCTCCACCATACGCCACCATTCGGCTCTCCTCAGATCTCCTCCCTCTCCTCCGATCTCCTCCCTCTCCACTCGGTCGACCCCCCCTTCCGAGCTCCTCCCTCTCCACCGATCGACCTCCTCCATCTCGAGTCTAAGGTCGAGGTCGACGGCCTCCAGGTGCAGACCGGGTCTGCTCGAGTCATGGGGACGTCGTGAGGTCAACGGCCTCCAGGAGCAGACCTGCTCGAGTGAAAGAGGAGTTTGCCCATCCCCCGCTGTGCGTCATTGCTGTCCTCTTCTTCGGTGCCGGTTGCGGCGCCATCGCTACCACCACCATGTCCTTACATTCAGTGCCAACCGCGGTGATCTGCTACTGCAATTTGGATGTTGAGATGCTGGTTGAGTATGAGAAGAAGAGAAAGTATGTGTGATGGTAGTGTCGGAGTTAGTAATGGCGGCTGTTGGATTGATTTGGATGTTGTTTGCATTGGTAAGGGAGGAGTGGAGGAGATGCCTGGGTTCGGTGTTGACTCGGTGTGAAGTATGATTTGTAGCACGGTTGTGGGGCTAGGGCCCGAAGACGGGGTCCTCCCATGAGGTGTGCTCGTTCGTTATAGCACAAGGTGGGGCTTGGGCCTGCAGACGGGGTCCCCCCATGAGGTGTGCTGAGGAAATTGTAAAGTTGCAGATGTATCTGTTTCTGGTTGGTAGTGTGAAGTCGCATCCTGAATTCGACATCCGTTAACCAACTGCCACAGGATTCGCAACAGCGCCGCCACTGTGCCCTCATTAGTGAACCTGCAATCTACAACGTCCACCGCCCGTAGGGGTGAGAGGAGAAGGTGATCCTTCAGTTAGTTGTAATTTATTTCTGGTTTTGCATGAGAGAGAAAGTGAGAGAGTGAGAGAGTGAAGATTTTGCTTCTCATTACTCTGTGCAGGTATCTCTTAGTGTTTGTGAGAAATCACTAGAGAGAGTAAAAGCGTGTTAGAAGTGAATGTATCCTCTTCACGGCTCTTTCTTTGACTGTGTCCGTGGTTATGGTGAGCGAGAGTTTTGTTTGGTGAGAAATCACTTGTGAGAGCTAAAGCGTGTCAGAGGTGAGTACCTTCTACATGGCTCTCCTTTCGGTTGTGACTTCGATTGTGCCGAGTGTGAAATTGCTTTGGTGAGGATGAAGGATGGGAGCGGCGTATTTCCAATTCCTGCGTGATTCGCTTCAAGTGGGTGTGCGCGTGCCGTGGAGGTGGGTGCACGAAGTTTACTTGACGGACATACAATTAGTCGGTCCTCGCTTTGTGACTGGGCCCAAGATGGGTCCAGTACATTACTGGAGTAGGTCAGGGATAAGCTACCGGTATCGACCTAGCCGTTTGTTGGCCCACCTTCTAAGGATGTTTAGAGTGAGATCTGATTATATGTACTAGTCATGTCGCTTCATGTTCTTTTTTTCTATCTGTAGTACGTAATTTGACCCAGTATGCTGGGTTTGTTTGGTTAATTTCTTATTAATGAAACAGGGTGGCAATATTCCACCTTTTCCTTCCAAAAAAAAATATTATAATGGGAGAAGGCCTTAGTGTCATTTGTGAATCTATCAACGCGTGTATTGCACGTGCATAACTAATATGAAGAAGGTCTCAGGTTCGAGTCCTCACTGCGTCAGATTTTTTACTTTAATTTTTTAAATATATTAAATGTGCATCACTCGTGTAAATTACTATCTATCTATCTATCTATCTATCTATCTATCTATAATATAATATATATAATCTCTACTACATTAATGGGAGATTTGTCAAACAAACAAACAATTTTTATTTTTTTTGTCACCAAACAAACAATTTTTAATTTTTTTGGTCACAAAATAGACCCTGTGTTGTACGTTCAACTTCAACTCTACTTATTAATACTCTACTACATTAATGGGAGAGTTGTCAAACAAATAAACAAATTTTTATTACTTTTTTGTCACCAAACAAACTATTTTAAATTTTTTTGGTCACAAAACAAACACTTGTGTTGCACGTTCAACTTCAACTCTATTTATTAATATGTATATCGCATGTACAATTTATTATTATTTTTTTTGTCACAAAACAAACATGTGTGTTGCATATCCAACTTCACTCTATTTATTAATACATACATCGCACATGCTAATTAAGGTTTTTTCCTTCATTTTAAAAAAATACATGTGTTGCCCATTCAACTCCAACTTTGTCAAAAAAAACACCAAACAAACAAATTTTTATTTTTTTTTGGTCACAAAATAAACACGTCCGTTGCACCTTCAACTTCAACTCTACTTATTAATACGTACATTGCATGTGCAAATCAAAGTTTTTCCTTCAATTTTTTTCAAATACGTGTATCGCCCGTTCAACTCCAACTTTTTCAAAACACACCACTTTGTCACCAAAACAACACGTACATCGGATGTGCTACTCCAAATCTATTTATTAACACGTGCATCGCACGTGCAAGGCCAAGTTTTTCCTTCTTAGTTTTTAAAAAATTACGTGTATCGTCCGTTTAACTCAAATTTTATTAAAAGTTAATACATTCATTGCACGTGCTAATTACTACCGACTTATATGTATCACACGTTCAACTCTAACTCTTTATTAAAATATGCATCGCAACGTAAAAATGACTAGTATTCTTTATTTGGAAAATGTAGTCAAGGCTCGCCCTTTGACTATCATAATTGGCTACAACTGGAAAACTATTTTTTTCCCCAAAATGACCCACTTTTTGAAAATTTTTCTCAAAATGAGCCACTTTTTAAAAAAAAATTCAAATTGACCTACTCGCTATCTTTAGGCAAAACACACTTGCTATCTGTGATAGCGAGTGTTGGGTTTGTGTTTTTTTTATTTCTCCCTGGCTAAGAATCGCTGTCTCAAAAATCAAGTTCATTTTTACCAAACTCGCTTTTTGAGACAGCGAGTGTCGATTGGATATGTATAGTAACCAAACTCGCTGTTTCGACCTCACTCCCTCTCTTAACTCTTTCTCCCCCTCTTCCTCTTCTAACCCCAAAACCCTAACCCCCAAATTCGATCTCCACTCGTCGATTAAACCAACAACCCTCTCCCTCGCTGTTTCGATCTTCCACATCTTTCATCTACCATCACTCCTCACACTCTCAACCCCCTCTATTCACAATCAAAACCCTAAACCCCAATATCCAAGAAAATCGTTAAATCGGGATTTTGGAAGAAAAAAATTGCGGTTGAAGGAGCTACATCGACATCGTATTCACTATCTACCTTTTCAATCACCCAACTTTTACGGTATATTTTCCATACATTTGCATTTTAATTACGGGCTAATTTTGAGATATGTTGAGAAATAGTTATCGATTTATTTAGAAATTGTTAGCGATTTTGAATACAAATGTTGAGAAATTTGGAGTAGGAATTTTGATAATATATGTAGGAACATAGTGTAGAAATTTTTGAAAAAAGTTGAATAGGAAATTTGATAATATATGTAGGTATATGGTGTAATTTTTTTGAGAAATGTTGAATAGGAATGTTGATAATATATGTAGGTATATATTGTAGAAATATTTGAGAAATTTTGAGAAATTTTGTTATATAGTTTGTATATAGTTTGTATGTAGTTATATATATTTTTGTATAGTTAATAACAATTTGTTTAAGTTGTAGTGTACTCTTGTTTATTATAAATGGCACGCACACGGGGTAATGTGGAGGAAGGAACGAGTAGTAGACCTCCAAATACTCGAGGCGATGGACCACATACTTCTTTTGGCCCATCTCTTCGTGGTGGACGTGGTCGTGATAGAACTAAGTGTACTAATGTAAGTGAATAATTGTCTGTATTCGATCAGTTTGATTATCATACAATAAAATGTCATATCGGCGTATTGATTAATTTTATTTTTTGTAGGTCTCAACTAGTCCTACCGCTTCACCAAATGAGGCGGGCCCTTCTTCATCAGCTCCTATCGCTTTACCAAATGAGGCGGGCCCTTCTTCATCAGCTTATGTTCCAACTGGAGGTCCAGGTCCTCTCGACCTTAGATTGCTTACTCTTCAATCGCAACACCATTTAAAAGCCGTGTAGAAAGGCGAATCTAAGGAGTGTACATTTAGGGGGCACGATACATTGCCTATGAACCCATGGATTCACGAGATTCTACGGGACTGCGGCTTATAAAGTATTGGACTGATGAGCTCAATTAAGGCAGATTGAGCTCTTCTTACCACACTTCTTGAGAGATGGCAGCCTGAAACCCATACTTTCCACTTGCCGGTCGGGGAGATGACCGTAACACTATAAGAATTCTCTGTACTCACAGATCTTCCAGTCGATGGGCAGGCAGTAACCGGGATAATGGACTTCTATACAGAATATCTTGTGGAACAATACCTCGGTGTAGAAGTCAAAACGGTGGCAATAAATGGAAAGTTCATTCGCTTGAAGTAGTTGAAGGAAACTTTTAAGGATAGGTTGAATGAGGATTCGACTGAGTTTGAGGTTGAGTGCTACTGCAGGGCGTACATCATGACACTTTTTGGAGGCATGATGTTTCCGAACTCAAATGGTCATTTGGTGTCGTTGATGTACTTGCCATTGATTGCTGAGCTGCAAACATTCGAAGTATACAGTTGGGGTAGTGCGGCCTTGGCCTCACTATTCAAGAGTTTGTGCAACTGCTCTCTTGGTTCGGTGCAGATGAATGGACCAATAATTTTTCTTCAACTGTGGAGTTGGGAACATATTCATGTTGATCGGCCCGTAGTGAGTAGGAAATCACCCAATTGGTTGCATGTCCCTAAGGACCAAACTCGCTATCTCAGAAAGTGAGGAGAACTGAACCAAACTGGCTTTCTGAGAAGCAAGTTTAGGCCAAATATTTGCAAGTGCAATCTGCACTTGCATTCTCACCTTTACATTCATATATTATCACAGTTCAAAATG